>JAQPPZ010016572.1:0-1200000 GCA_028583015.1 Wollemia nobilis | reverse complement strand
TAGAAAAGTGAATCAAGGATATCTCAACCCAAGGAGATCATTTGCAACACAATACAACCAAGGAGGATGGTCAAGGAGTGCCAAGGAACTGGAAAAAAACCCAGGGATGTCCTAGAAAAACCTAGGGATATCCCAGATCACAGGAACTAGAAGAAAACCCCACCAAATAGCAAGTAAAGGGGTAGACAAATGGAACAGTGATCTCCCACCTGAAGGATATTGTCTGTAGCACCTACCATCCGAGGAAGAAGGGAAAAGGAAGTTCCAGGGATATAGGAAATCCCAGGGAACTGGGACAGGTCCAAGGATGGGCTACAGGGAAGTGGTGCAGGACTTTCCAGGGAAGTCCCCTGTAGAGCCCCCTCATTTTATCTGATAATGATACTCATTTTATAGGAACAAAGACCTTGGATTTCACCAAAAAATATGGTATCTATTGGAGCACATCTCCAAATTATTATCCAAAAAGAAATGGTTTGGCGAAATCCACCAACAAAAACCTCTTAAAGATAATCAAGCGCAATATAGAGTGTAATACCAGAACATGGCATCTTCTGCTTGATCAGGCACTATGGGTGGATGGGATTACATCTAAGAAGGTATTGAAGACATCCCCTTATGCACTAGTATATGGGAGGAATACAATAATTTAAATCAACATAGAACTCTTAGCCCTGAGGTTCATGAGTGAGATGGAGGTGAAGGACTTTCCTCCTATTAAAAAAGGTTATCCTAGCTATTCCAATTGGAGGAGGAATGCAACATGGCATATGATAGCCTATGTCATCATAAAATTATAGTCAAGTATTGGTTTGACAAAAATGCCACACCCAAAGTATTCTATGAAGGAGACCTAGTCTTGAAATGGGATGTCAAACAGGCAAAATCGGGGGCCCAAGACAGATTTGATTCATTCTGGTTGAGCCCATATCTTATCCAGAGCTGCAAACATTCAAATGCATACCAACTACAAGATTTGGAGGGGAGACTACTCCCAATTCCTGTAAATGGTTAGCACCTCAAGCACTATGCTTGATCTCAACCACGATCAAGAGTGTACATATGTAAATAATATTGCATGTCCCTATGTTAGTTTTTAGAAGCATTTCAGCAGTTCGTATTTTATTTTTAGAGTAGCCTAGTAGATTTTTAACTTAACCCTGCATTTGGCCTATAAATCGTCGTCTCATTCAAGATGCAACCATAGTAGTGGATGGTCATTAGGGCGGATTAAAAAGGATAGGATGGAAACTAAAAGGTTTGGTGGGGCAAAAAGTGGTAAAGCAGTCATATAACCCATCGAGTCAAAAGACTCATCCACTTTGAACAAAAAAAAGAAAAATCTTAGAGATGAGGTGGGACTCAAAAGTCTCGTCCTAACAAAGGTTGATAGTAGGGCAGGGCGAAAGAATGGATAAAAAGTGAAGGAGAAAAATCTTGGTGAAACCCTGCTCATGCACAAAATTGGGTGGATAATTAAGTCACGACCCACTATCCAAAAAAATCGTAGCCTCCATTGAAAAAACTTGCATATGCCAGTACTAGAGGATAGTTGTTTCACTATTTTGAGAGGACACATAGGTCTAATGGATTCTATGCTCCAATAAAATATTTGTGTCATTAATACAAAGCGTGGAAGCATTCATAATCATGACACCCATAATAAAAGCCCCAGTCATCACCAAGTAGACAGGGTAGTTCACATCCCAAGACCACTAACAGAACAATAGTTAGGTAGGTGAAGGCTAGCCAAGTGGACAAAATTTAGGCACACACATCAACATGGACATTGGAGGTAATACTAAAAGTGAGCACATTCCTCTAGGCAGGTGGTTGGTTGACATCCATGGTACATCATGAGCCTTAATTACCCATGGCCAATGAAATGATGGCAAAATTTGGTGGTACAATGTTCAAGGAAACCCTGATTTAGAAGGACATACAATCTGTGCTCTCCAAAAATGATGTAAGTGGTAAGCATTTCTATTTAATTGGCCATTGGTTAACTCCCGAAAGGAAATTGATGAATGCCAATTGCCAGAAAAGGTATCTTTCGAGAGATTTGCTTTGGTCTGAGTGAAATCTCCTTAATTTTCTTGCTACAACTGCACACATAGCCCCAATCATGTGCTATAAATTAGCAGGTGAAGATATCAACAAGTTTCTTCTAGCCTTGTCTAAGTTTCTAGTGCATAACCAAGTGTGATAGTAAGGATTGGTACAGAATCGTAAGTGTCAAAGCTTTTCGGCTATTGAGAGCTCCATAATTTTTGAGGGAAAAGCTCTAAAGTAGGAAATTCAAAGGTGGAGAAAATTTTGTAGGACTCTTATGAGGAGCTCAAGGACACTAAGATAACAATTAGAGGTAAAACTAGGATTACGAGGGAAGCTACAATAGCCTTGGTGGTGAACTAGTCTAATTATGGCCTAGCGGCTGTGGCATGGTGAAGCCACCTGATCCCTTTCATGTTATTTCCTATCCATCCCTGATTGAAGCTAGTGCATGTGGTGGCAATATTATATGATCCAACTACTAGTGCAGTCTAGGATGCTAAAGGGAAAGTGATGTTTTCTATTAATGCTAGTGCCATTTGGGAAACTTTTTTTCTTGAAGCTGCCATGCTCTGGGAACCTTAGATAACTTCGAGACCAAGGATGGTGGATGTAAATGAAAATGAGCATAAAAAATAGTTGCTCAAAGAGAGTCCTAAGAAATGGGTGGTTCAGGATCTTGGTGAGTTACCAAAAGACTACGCAAATAATCCCTAACCGATGGCAGAGTTCAGAGAAGAAGACCAACCCATTTTATCTTTGTTAGCTGCCCTGTTAGGCCTTCCATCAGGTGAAGAGGTACAACCATATCAAATGATAATGGTCCATACTATCTCCTGGGTGTATAAGACTCTTAGATTTAAATGGGTAGGTTTTTTGGTCCAAAACATATGAAAAAAATTGGTCAAATATCAAAGCAGAGCGAGTAAGGAGTTCCAATATACCTCACATATGGCCTGGCTATTCTTTCATCACATGCCCTATGACAGACACTCTATGTGGATTTAGGAGAAGAATGAAAAGGGGGATAAATGCCTAGTGGTGGAATGGACACATGCACTTAGGAAGAGCAGTTCATACATGGAATTCAATAAGCAGTTCCTGAGACCCGCCCTTATGCACATCTATCAGTCTTGCCTGTGTCTCTCTGAGAGAGTGGAACATTTTTGAATACCATCTCTCAGGAGGTTTGGGAGTACTACTTCATGTAGGAAGGAATGTGTATTATGTTGTATGGCTTCTCATACTTCCCCTATTTACTTCCTTTCTATGTTACATACTGGGTCTTTGGCATGGAGGTGTGTCGGAAAATTTATTACATTGAAGAGAAATGGAGGAATGAGACCAAGAAAAACATAATTTTCCCACACAAAATATTTCTCAAGCCCGTCCTTCTACCCAAGAAGGACTGGGCTCTTTTTTCACCAATTAGATCAGAAGCTATTTGTTCTGAAGCTTCCTCAGGTGTCACCTAGGTGGCACTATGACCCTGATCATATTCTACAGGCCAAGCTTATAGACAATAATAGATCATGATAGTTCAAGCACCATGCGAATGAATGTAACAAAGTCATGTTAAACTACAAGAATCAACCATAGGATCAGGTGATTCCCTTCACTAGATTCGATATGCACAACTAGTAGGTGTGGAGGGCCGACTACCCATATACAAAGGTATTCAATCCCAAGAAAGAATCCTCTCAATTGATAAGAGAATCTATGTTTCAAGACGTAATAAGTAAGAGGAAGTGGTTAGAACACAAAATTGAACAGTGGTAGATCATGCGGTGTGAGTGGGATGATACAAAGGAGGCATTCCCATGAAGGTATGATGTGGATTTCTTCACTAACTACAATGAAAACTATGAGCCACCAAAGAAGAAATAAAAATAGGTAGAAGACCTCACCCCTGAGGTTGCAAAAAATGAGGATACCCCTAGTCCCAGGCTAAGCTAGGAATATTCAGAGGATGATGACAAAGAGCAAGAAATTTAGAGTGACTTCCAAGGATAGGCAAGCTCATTTGGGGTAAGAACGAATGAGCAAAAGGTTCTGCCCATAGAACCCTCAACAAAAATCAGGGTGACTAGGTCATCTAGATCCAGTGGGATGGAAATCCAAAAAAATTTAGCCGCCCCAACCCGCAAGGCCCAACATAACAAGAAGTGGAAGGGTAACCCGAGCCTTGATGTAACTCAGTTGCAACAAGCAACAGGTGAAAGGAATAAATTTTTTCTAAAGGTACTAAATATAGAAGGAATGGTGATCTCAAGCAAGATCCAAAAGTAGCAGTCAACCCTGAGAGAGGTCCTGAAGATGGTCCAAGAATATATTGTAGTGGAGGAGGTAGACTCACGATCTCCATCATCACAATGGACTATATCATTGCAATTGATAGAGGATTCCTCCACTATATCTCAAACATAGTTCACAGGGATGATACCTGTTATAGTTAGAATGATGCCTACCCTTCATCCCTAACACTCATCACCCAAGAAATCACTGGAGTTTCTGCCACTCCCACCTGCCAATCCCTCCATTGAAACTCCCCCATTGTTGCAATCTATGCCATAAAAGGAGCCCTTATCCAGCTCACTCCAAAATTAACCATATTAGACTTAGTTCACCAAGTCGTCCCTCTCATTACTTGACCTGAGACAACTAAGAAATTCTATGAGCTCATTCTAGAATCGCATCCCATCCTTGTATCCTGTAACCCCTTTACCCTCCTTGACTACTCTAGTTATTTTACAAGTTACAGAGGAATACTTAGCAGAGGTTTACTCTATAGTAAGGAAAAATCAAGACAATCAGAGAAGATCAGAATATCAACAGTGGGAGGAGTTAGCAGAAGAGCATGCATTAGTAGCTCCCTCAACACACATGGAGTTGGATCCTGTAGAGGGAATACTTCATGAGGTGACAACTATACCAAAAGTCAACAAGGCTTTCACTAAGATGGAGTAGAAGGACTAGGATTTTTAGATAAATTCCAAGGATGTTTCAAAAATACCCAAATAATAGACTCTCAAAAGCCTTCATGTACAAGATGATATATTGTTCTTGCAAAATAACAAGGAGGAGAGAGATTTAAAATAAGCCAAGAAGATCAGTAATATTGAGGAGCATCTTAGGTAGGCAGATGCAGGGTAGCAAGCCTTGGAACTTCAGGTGAAGCAACTTCAAGAAGGGTTGAATAAGACCACCTCCTAGAAGGTGTTACAAGAAAAAGATGAAGAGATCAAGGCATGGAAAATAAATCTTTAGGCTGCTCAAGAATCAACTAAAAAGCAGGATGTTGAAGCCCAAGCCAAGTCTCATCAACTGCAAAGCACCTTGGATAATGCTCTGAGTGAGCTTGAAAGAGAGAAGAGTATGCATCACAAGTTAACAATTGAAAATGCCTAGATAGATATGTAAAGGAGTTTTACCTGGATAAGGCAAAGGAGGCAATGACAAAAGCACTCCTTGCCTTTACATTAAGGTTAGTGGATGTACTATCAATTTCCAAGCGAGCGAAGGCAAAGACAATCAATAGAGGAAGATTTATCCATGACATGGTTCCTCAAGCATTAGTAATAAAGACTTTATTTAGAAGAGCAGATCCTACCCTTATGGCCTACTTAGAATGGAAAAAGGATCACACTAGATGCCATATGGACCAAGTGCTCCTAGTCATGGACATCTACTATGATAACAAGGAGATATAGGTGACATTAAAAAAGGAAGTGGAGAAAATGAATGCCATCAACGCAAAGCTCAGGAAACTTGGCTCTTCAAGATTCTGGGAGAGCAATAAGGAGTTTCATATGGAGTAGGACCTCGTTGATCGGTTTGAATCTATGAAGAAAAATCATAGTGAGATCGATGCACTTGATGAGTCTATGGCAGTTGAAAAGATGATGGACGTTATATTGAGGTTCTTATAGCTCTGTGCTAAGGTAGAGGAAGTGGCAAGACACTAATCAAATCTCTCCTACAAAATCTTGAACTGACTAGAAGACGTTAGTGACAAGCTTAAGAATGCATCCCTTTATTACGTCCAAAGTATGAGAGTGCATCTGCAATGATATAAAGATTCAAATCCTGATGAGACCAATATCCCAAGCTGAGCCTTTCAGAAGCTAAAAATAACAGTGAGAAGACTCTACTGCTACAATTGGATTCTAGACCCCTGTAGGCTTGATCCAGTTTTGTGGTTACTTGTTTTGTTGACTCTACAACCTAATGGATAGGGATCAGGGTCAATTTTGATGCAAATTTTGGTTTCAAAAATTTGGTTAAGATAGAGATCTAGGTTATTCCTTTTTTACAAGTAAAAGGGCCTCAAAAGTCATCAAGAATGTGGGCTAGATAATTTACCACCCTTAGATCCCTATCCCAGCTAAGAAGAAAAGTCCTATGTCAGGTGGTTATGCAAAGAGTGGAAGTTTTACCTATGAAAATATAATCCACCCTGACTAAAACACCACCCAAGCCAAGGTGGCAAGATATGATGAGCGGGTGGGTGCAAATTAGAGGGAGTTTTAAAAAAGCCTTGCCCTAGATAGGGTGGGAGTTTAGATGATGAGAAATGGTGGAACTTTCCAAAAACCCCACCCCAACTTGGGAAGGTGGTTTAAAGAACTTTAAGGGTGAGATCATCCAAAAATACTCGCCCTAGCCTGGGTGACTTTTTCAAAGGCTTCCTGAGGGTGGAAGTATTCCAAAATGTCACCTGAATGGAGAGGCAAGGGTGGAAGGTGATATTTCATCCATGAAGGCTCCAAAACGTCTTGCCCAAGGTTAGTCCTTGATAAAGAAAGGTGAAAAATGGTGAGAACTGGTACTAGGTTGTAGGCCTATCTCTGGGACATCATCACACACATTTAATGCTGAATATTATATCATTCAGGAGGTCCATTGAAGCTCTACATTGGAACCCAAGAGTAGTGTTTCCCACCAATATGATGTAGTCAAAATAAGGTAGGTTACAGGTAAAATTAATGATCAACACTACAACCAGGGCTATAAGTGCAAGGAGTACAACGTTGAAGAAGATAGATCCAAGAAAATGGGATGCAATTTCAGAAGATCATCTGATGGCATATTCTATCCCTTGAAGGGTCTCATCAAATACAATAAGATATCAGGAAGATGATTACCCGTCACCCAAGTGGTACATTATGAATTAATGAAGTCGTATGGTGGAAGAAGAGGGGGATCCATTCCTTGGCTATAAAATAGAAAATGTAACCGATTCAAAGGGTCGGATTTGATCAATTACAATTTGTATGTAAGATAGGAAACACATTGATATATCTGGCATTCCAATAATTCCACGTATTTATGTATTTCATGTTTGTGCTTTTTTGCTAAAATTGGTAAATGAATTAGTTGTTATTCTACAATCTGGATTCAAACTATTGTTTTATCGATTCTGGAATTTACAAGCATATGGTGGATTTCAATAATAAAAGTTGGAATGTATTGGCTGGCATGTTAGATGGTTTGTGCATGTGAATGCGTTTCTACTTCCGTCCTACATATATATTGATGCGACTGATCTACTTATTTTTAATTCAATCATGTTAGCTTAGTTATATTTTCTTTCTTGTTTTTCCTAAGATCTGCTAAAATAGTTATCAAGTCATAAGGAAACGACCTTCTTCGAAGATTGATCGTAGGGTTTTACCATCCTGTGATATCTCAATGTTGGTCTAGTCTACAATGCGCACAATCCTTCCATTAGGTGCAGATTACCAACCAACACATGAATACTCAAAATTTATTACATAGATACAAAAAAATCTAAAAAATATGTAAAAGGCATGATATATTACCAATCCTTAAAAAAAAAAAGAATATTTTTCAAACCAGTAGGCTATAATTTAAAGGAACCACTAAATTTATTACCAAAATAAACATTAGACCAACCCCTCTTAAAGGTAGAAGAAAAGTTCAATACATTATTTATAAAAAATAATTTTCTAAGGACCATACCCCTTTAAGGTCCTTATTTTGAGGCTAAAGTGATACCTTGAACATTGATATTCTTCAAACCAAGACAACCATACTTAATACTTCTTAAACATAGGTCTAAAAATTTTAACTTATATTTTAAGGATTCCATTATCACTAGACAATAAGAAACTTCTAAAAATATCTTCTAAAGTACCAAACTAATAATGTCTAAAGATACTGTGGAAAGAATTTATGAAGCCTGTGATGGAGTACATCATGGTTGATGACTCAAGTTATCCACTACAAAGTTTTCACATTGCATTTGTAAATCACTTTAGGGAAGTGAAGCCTATAAATATCCCTGAGTATATGTACTTATCCATGGAGTATTCCATTGAGGTGGCTCACTCTAAGAAGGATGAGGCCTGACCATCTCATCAGGGGCTCTTCAAGGTGATATACAAACATCTTCTTGAGAAATTATTGAAAGATAATGTTCCCATACCAGAACAAAAACTAGTCTAAACAAACTACAGAGGAGGAAGTGTCTATCACCCATTATTTGAGTTCAAGAGGATCCAAGAAGAGGAAACATGATGGTAGTTTAAAGGATGCGGAATAGTACCGTATCGCATCTATGAGAAGCTCTCAACACCTGATGGAAAGATTCATCCTAAACCAGCAAACAATTTATGATATCACTCATGAGGATGATCATGAGGAACTGAAAATAAAAATATTACAGGAATACATCATCAAGATGAGCACTGCCACCATTGCTTAGATGGAGAACGTAGTGGCCTCGAGCACTATTGTCATTGCTCATATTAAAGAATACATAAATGCTCTCCATATGCTATTCTTCTACACCAACTACCCTAAGGACTAGTCCAAAGGGAAAACCGTAGGAGCCAATGCTGGATTTAACAACAAGGAGTATGAGGTGGTGGAATTCATGAAGGAAGCCTTCAAGTAAGTGCCCAAGGAAACTGAAAAGTATGACACCAAGGATTCAACAACCAAGTAATTCCTTCGAGGATTTTCTTAGTCTGTTTCTTTTTGATGTGTTGGAATGTTTAGTTCCTTTCCGATGCTTTTGGATGTTTCTTTTTGTAGTTGTAAGGATTATGCTTAGTTCGAATGTAATTGTTTGTCTTTGGTTCCAGCATCCATAGATGCAAATTTTGTACCAAGGCATTAGGGTGCCTTTCAAATGCCCTCCTTAATATAATTTTGTTAACATACCAAAAAAAAAATATCTAAAGATCAACCTATTAAATAAAAAATATCTAAATATCTAATAAAATAAGTAATAACTTAAGTATGAATAAAAATACTATGAAAAACTTATAAGCATCCTGCTATTCATGTTAATCTATTGTTCCATTTATAAATTTTAATTGATATTTGTTTCAAATTTCACATCTTTCATAGAAGTATTCAATGCAAAAGGGATATCAAACTATCTTACTATTTGTGAGAAATAAAATATTTACCATCCTTTTTTAATAACTTACTTGGAGGATTTGATTTTGAACTTAACAAATAAGATTTATGCATGTAAATTTTAGAATATTATTAGAATAGTGAATGCCAATTATTTCTAACAACCTTTTCAAATTACCTTGGTTATTTCAAGGAATGTAGTTGTATCATCTAAAAAAATGATTCAGTTAATTGGTCTTCATGTGGACTCTTATTCCTCTAAAATATTTACTTATTGAAGAGCCATTTAGGATCTAGTAAATAGCTTCTAAAATAATTACAAACAAGGAGGAACCCAAAGGACAACCTTGTCTGATTGATATTTGAAGGATTATAAGATAAAAAAGGGTTCCATTTACATCAATAACTATGAATAAAACTTTGACTATATGGATATGCCTTTCATATACTTTAAGATATTACATCATAATATTATCAAATGACCATTCAAATTTGTCATATGCCTTTTCAAAAACCATAAAAAATATAATTATTTTGACAAGAAGGTTTTGACCAATTCATGCCTTCCCAACAAGCTAGAAATTTATCAAGAATATATCTACTTTAAACAACTTGATTGAGTATTCGAGATAATTTTAGGTAAGGTCCACTAATATTAAAAGTAAGGACTTTGACCACTATTTTAGAAAACATATAGAAAAGTGTAATAGGTCATCAGTGTTGTGCCAAAATTGATTGACAAATTTAGGAATGAGCTTGACTAAATATCTATTGTATATTTACCTAAAGTAACCAACCTAAAAGTTTCAGTATAGAATTGAAGAAAATTAGAAACAAAAGAGTCAATGTTGACTTTAGAAATTCAATTGAAAAACTAAATAGCCCATAAGTATTTTACCTTTGTGGGTTGAATTTTATTTTGAGTACTACATAATTCGAACAAAGTTAGTAAGGAAGATACATTAAGGATAGTCACTTTGTTAACCCATTATCCCTTATAATATCATAAACAATAATAAGCAAGTGTGTTATACATTCATGTTTACACTCAAGCTGGTGAAAGAGATCTTAAATGCAGAGACCATAACATTTTTTATTTTGTAAACATATTGTAGACTCCCATGGCCATATCAAATTGTTCATATGAGTACATTCATCTATGAGTACAAGGAATGATTATAGATGATACCAAATTAACCTATTAGACCACATAAAAGTAATATATACATGTAAGTTGTGATTCATGTAAAGCACCTAATACATATATGATAATATTTAAATCATAATATTGATTTAGTATTTATCTATCCATTAGAATGATTATTTTTAATGTCTATATATTAATTTATCCTCCCTAATATTATATTTCTCCTAACAATATGATTTATATAATATCTTTGGTTAATTTTCTCCATAACCAACCATCCTAAGCTTATAAGTGTCATTAGCATTGTCTAAGTATATACATCCACTATTTTAGGCTCACATCATTGATGCAACAACCATATCAGGTACTTGGATACACATAGCATACCTTAATACTAGACGTGATAATACATCAAGTACATCAATGAGGCAAAAGTGAATTTTAACAATGGATAGATGCTTTTAACATGTACCTTTGTTAGAACCCCATCCTAAAATTATTATGTAATTCTCATATTATTATGTAATGATCCCTTTCCAATGTGGGGACCCCATTATAATGATATTTTGTAATGGTATGTGGTAATTGAGGTGCCTAGACAAGTGGGGCCATTTCATGTAACCGTTATCAAGAATGTAACTATTATTTAGTAGAATATTCTAGCTTGAGTGGCACTTTGCATGTAAGCCAAATCTTGAGTATTAGGTTAGGGTTGTATGAAGTGTATCTTTAAAAGACACGGGCCCATATATAAATTTATCTTTTGCATATTGAATGAAAGCATTCAAAGAGGATTTTCCCTCGAAGAGGCCTGTGATTCTAAGTTGTGATTTAAGGTTCTTAACAAGTGGTATCAAAGCACTTTCCAAGGCCATGTTTCATTACAACTACGATAACTCTTGCCTTACCATTTCAACTGTTAGGTATAAAATTTTCATGTTTTTATTTTTTTTTGTCGATTTATTATTTTAAAAAATAGAGAAATATCTAGCCCTTTTTTGTATTAATTTATTAGGTTATGATGGGTTTTTAATCCTTAATACTAACATAAAACTCACAGGATAAATATCACAAGATCAAATATAATATAGCCACAATACAATAAGATCAAGATAATGATGTAAGTAGAATAATATGAGAAAATTAATATGTAAATCAAGGCTTATAATATATCAAATAACATTCATTAATAAAAAATAATATGAATGTAAATAGCTTGAATCATACATGTACAAAGCATGTAGCACAACTTACAATATTAATTTCTCAAAATGTATGCAATCTTTATTACTCCACTTTCTCTTACAAATATGGCACTTGACTCTTGATACTTGATAATTGGATACTCAAGTCATCATATGCTTCTCTATGGAGTACTATATATCCATAGTAGAATGAATATTTGGATACTTGACTATTCCTTTCCATATGCCAAGTCTCATGACCGTCAATACTCAAATTTCTCAAACCATTTTTTTCTTCTAAAATTACTCCCATATAAAAAAACTAATAGTTCTAGGACATCTATTGATGTCACCACACTAGTTTCCCATCTATATTCCCTTGAGGTACACCCATTCCTTCTCCCTATATAGATCCTTTTATGTGAGAGCACTAGGTGTCACTTGTTAGGTCAAGCTATCCATATCATGGATCCAATGAGCTAGCATTAACCCTCCCTTACTTCCATCAAGGGGTAAACACTTGGTTTACACTTTGCATAAGTCCATACATGCAAGTGGTATAAGTGTGTAGGATTTGTCTATCCACCTCATATCTGTTTGAGCTAGAAATCCCATCAGCCTCATTCCTAATTCCTTCTTGGTGGAATCACCCACAAGCTAACTCCTCGATATCAATTACTGGAGTTTCGAATTAAAAGGACTTTAGATTATTTCTAGTAAATCATACATTATTAGCTTGTTAGGAAACTAGTCAATGAGCCTAGTACAACATTACTTAAAAGGCCAAACATGTTTCATGATAAGAAGCTTGTTCCATGAAATGAGTCATTAAACTTCTATCATCACCCATTCTTAATTGCTTCCTAAAATAGCATGCATCTATACCTCATGCTTCTTATCCATAATTTACCAAGTAGGGCTTATAATTGCTATTAAGCTAAAACATGAATAACTCAATCAATTTAGTCATCTCCACACAAAAACCCCATAACCTTCTCTTAGTATTCCCAAGTTGGAAACATTATAAAGTTTTTATTCTGGAAAATAACATGTAATTAACCAACAATATCTTCAAATAAAATAACCATATCCATAAAGATCCATAGCAATTACATAAAATTTTATTTCAACAATACCATAAAGGAGAATCACAAAAATAAATAAACAACATTATTTTATCCTAGAAAACTCCCTGAAAGGGGAAAAACCAGCCTTAAAATCCATTTCTTTTATTCATCCAAATGATTGATAAATTTACATTAAAGAGCATTCCCTATGCCATTACTTGACATGGAAATATCAAAATTCTTGAATGTATACAATTTAAATTAAATTTCAGATCCATATTACAAATAATACAATCCTTAATGCAAAGCACTCCATAGTGCCCAATATCTCAATCATGAGAAGACCTTAAATATTAATCCCACATAGAAATCCGCATATCCTTATCCATGCATAAGAGAAATCTATAATTTTTCTCCGATGTTGGGGACATTCAAGCATCCTTATTCATTCTAGCATGAATCTCACATTTAAAAGAAACAACACCTAAGACTAACTCCAACATTTTCCATACAATCTATCTCCCAGTGTAATACCAAGGACATCAATCGGTTCATGTCCCAACAACTGGGCCACTTGTAAGCCATTACGACAACACTATTTATCACCTAACAAAACCACAACTAGAATGACTACCACAAGTGTACATCAACTTATTAATTCTAATTACAAGAATCTTATTGCATGTATAATAACCAGAGTGATCCTATCAGACCTCATTGGTTACAACAATAATAACTTAAAGTTATGATATATGTTGGATGTTACACAAAGCTTTACATCATCCACTCTACAATATCTATCCATACTTATATTTTTTTTTTGGTAAATAAAAGTCTTCATTAATTACCGGGTTTTGCAGGTTAACCCAAAACCTATTACAATATCCAACCTTCTATTGATATTGTAGATCCTAGTCATCCTTGAAACTTTCTTACCAGAAATTGTGTTGAATCCCATACAACACCTTACTAACAAAGCACACCCATACTTAAACATAACTATAAACATTACTTACATTGATAGGAATTGAAGTTTGGAACTTTGCACTTGTGAAACCTGTTGCTTGCCCATTTCCTATTCTCTGTCGAAATCTTCCAAGGCTTACACCATGTTACCTTCATTTCCAATTTGGTATGATTTAGAGGGAAACCCCATAGTTATTACCAGATCCATGGGGAAAGAACACCCATTCATCTTTCTCCTTAATGGGTAGGTTTATTTTCATGACTAATAATGTTTTCCACTTCATGTGGCACACCTTGTGTCCATGTCACCAAACTACCAACATCAACACCTATGTTGGCTAATTTTTCAGCTGACATGTTGACCTCATGGTACACGTGACGAGCCCTCATGTTCTGTCTTACCGCAAAAAGGATCCTCACTTCATGGATGACTCCCTCGATTCTCCATGGAGGTTTTTTGCCATTGGTTAATAGGTTGATGATGTTCATAGAATCACCTTCAATCATCAAGTTACCTTGAGTTGCTTGGGCTACTTGCAACCCTCTCCAAAGGGCTCTAGCTTCTGCTTCGTTATTAGTTCTGATTCCCAATGGTTTAGCGAAGGCCTTGACCAGATTTCCTTGATGATCCCTGATTATTCCTCCAGCTCCAGCTCTTCCCGGGTTCTCCTTGGCTGCACCATCAAAATTTAGTTTAAACCAACCCTAGGGGGTGGCTCCCAAGAAATCCCATTTTCGGGATTGGGCAAAGGAATGGAAGGTTTGTCCTCAATACCTAAGGCCCGAGCTAATTATTTTTCTTGGGGAAGAATTGAGTGGTTCTCATCCACTAAGGTGCTAAGGTTTTCTTTCGCAAAGACAATAATCCTATTGAGGATGGTTTTTGGGTTGTGATTGGTATCCTTAAAAGCTCTATGGTTCCTTTCTAGCCAAATCTGCCAGAGAAAATGATGCCAACAAATTTTCCATAGGTACTTAAGTTTTAGGCTAACAAAGGGTTGAGGCCATTGATGGAACACTTCGGATATAAGAGTAGGCTTAACCCACGAGATCCTAAAGGCTTGTAAAAGTTCATCCAGGATGGACTCCGCTATCGGACACTCCAGAAACAAGTGTTGGGTTGTCTCCCATCCTGCCCTGCACATGTAGCAATGGTTAGCAATAACCATACCTTTGGATAACATATTTTCCATAGCGAGGATTTTTCCTTGAATCACCAACCATGAAAAAAAGGATATTTTAGGAATTAAGCCTTTGATCCAAACCAAACTCGGTTGAAATTGTTGACCTTCCACATTGAGAAGCAAATTATAGGCAGACTTAACTGTGAAGTCACCACTTTCAGTATCAGCCCAAACAATGTGATCTTCATCCTCTCTAGAGGGAATAATTTGCTGAGTTAAAATGTTATAAAGCTCTTCAGACTCCGCTTCAAAACCCCGTACTCGATGTGTTTCCACCTGTTGATATTTATATCCTACCACATATAATTTGCAACCTTCTTCCCAATATGTTGCTCCATATGCTCTTGAATCCTAGCCAAACAAGGATTCTGGGATAACTCCTCAGCTCTCACCCACCGATCCTTCCAAAAGTCTATTGTTTGCCCATTTCCTAGAATCCATATAAGACCTTTCTTGACAAGATCCCTGCTCGTGAGGATTGCCTTCCAAAAAGTAGACCCCCTGCTTGCTAAGTTTTCATTAAGGAAGTTCACACCTTGGAGGTATTTCCTCCTAACTATGGTAGTCCATTCATTATCGACCTTAGTCAATAACCACCACGCTTGTTTGGCTAACAGAGCTATATTGAGATGAGCAACTCTCCTCAATCCTAACCCCCCATCAGCTTTAGGTTTGCAAACCTTGTTCCAACCTACTAAATGGATCCTTTTCTTATCCTCAGTCCCTGACCGGAGAAATTTTTTTTGAAGCTGCTCAATTTTGTGATACACCTTGTTGGGAGCTCTGAAGACTGATAGGAAGTAAACGGGTATACTTTGAAGTGAAGCCATAGTTAAAACTGCTTTGCTTGCTTGAGATAACAGATGTCCTTTCCAACTTGCTAGATTTTTTTGGATCCTCTCCAGAACTATGTTCCACATTGATCCTTCAGGTTTCCCCGTAAACAGGGGAAGACATAAATAGAATGTGGGAAGGGATGCAATCTGACATTCCATGATCCTTGCTATGCTATTTTGCCTAGGAATAGGGGTATTGATGAAATAAAGTTTCCTCCTATCAAAATTCACTTTCTGTCCAGTCGCTTCTTCATACATTATGAGAATATTTTTAATCCTTCTTGCCTCAACCATAGAATCCAAAGTCAGTAGCAATGTATCATCAATAAATTGCTGATGTGTCATCGGGGTAGTTAGCGACGTGGCCTTGATACCTGATATGAGTCCATCTATCACTGCTGCCTTAATGGTTCTTCCCAAGGCCTCAGCTACAATGATGAATAACATAGGACTTATGGGATCTCCTTGTCTTAGACCACATTTGCTTTGAAAAAAACCTGTAGTAGACCCATTAACCAAAACTAAAAAACAAGGCTTAGAAATACACTCTCTTATTAACTTGACCCATTTCATGTTAAAGCAAAATTTTAATAAAACTGCCTCTAGGAATTCCCAATTTATCCTGTCATAAGCTTTGTTCATGTCTAACTTTAAAGCCATGACTGCTTTTTTGGTCTGAGCGGTTGTATGAAGAGCCTCATGAACAGTAATAACTCCATCTAAGATTGATATTCCTTGTATAGAACTTCCTTGAATTGGATCAATGATAACCGGTAGAACTTTCTTCAAACGGTTGGCTAAAACTTTGGACATAATTTTATAGGATATATTACACAGGCTAACCAGCCTAAAGTCAGTCATAGTCTTTGTGTTAGGGCCTTTAGGGATCAAAGCAATGAAAGTTGAATTGAAACCCCTTGGAATATGATTTGAACTTTGGAACTCCTTGATTGCAGCAATAACTTCTGCTCCAACAATATCCCAAAAAACTTGGAAAAACCACGGTGAAAACCCATCTGGCCTAGGAGCTTTTTCAAGATCCATGTTAAACAAAGCCTCCTTGATCTCTTTGTCTGAAAAAGCTGTTGTAAGAGACTCGTTAATCATTTCATAAATGAGTTATGGAATGAATTGAAGGAGAGAGTTCTTTGCTTGGGCATTACAGGCCCGTTCTTCACCCAATAATGAACTAAAAAAATTAACAGCCTCGTCCTTGATCTCCTGAATGTTTTGAGTTGAGGATCCATCCACCTTAGTTAAATTTCTAATATTATTGTTGCTTCTATTGCTCAATGTGGTAACATGGAAATTTTTTGAATTAGTTCCTTTAGCCATAATGCCCTTGATTTTTGCCTCCAATACATCTCTTCACAAGCTAAAATATTATAAAACTCACAAAGGGTTTCCTTCTCTTCAGTCCTTGTCGCCTCATCATAGGTTCCATTTTGGATTTTTCTTTCTATTATTCTCAGTTTTTCCCCCACTTCTCTCTTATTCTCAAAACTATTTCCAAAGACTTCTTTATTCCATATTCTAAGGTTGTTTTTCACCATCTTAAGTTTTTGAGATAGTTTGAAGGAAGCACTTCCCTGGATAGGTTGTTGCCACCATTCCTCTATTCGTTTCTTGAAGTCCGGATGTTTAACCCACATTGACAGAAATCTGAATGGCTTTTTAAAGGAGTTAGCCTGAAATGCCTCCCATAGATAAGATTATGGTCTGAAGCGCATTTAGGAAGGGCTTGTAACGTTGAATCACCAAACATTGTTGTAGCTTCCTTGGATAAAAAAACTTGTCCAACCTTTCTTGAATCAGCTGATTTCCTATCCTCTTGTTACTCCATGTAAATTTGGCTCCTTTTAGTCTTACATCCATCAATTCATTTGTGTTAATGAATTCATTGAAGTCCTCCATGCTCCTTGAGGGTAACACAGATCCTCACTTCTTATTAGATGGGTAAATGGGGGTATTGAAATCTCCCCCAATCACCCAAGGAATGTCTTTAAAATCTTGGCTCAAATGCCCCAAAAAATCCCACAGTTCAGACCGCCCTTGGACAGAGGTGGGGGCATAAAAATTTGACATAATCCAATTCTTATTAGTATCAAAATCATGAAATAATACACTTAAGACTCTTTCATTTGCCTGAATAATACTTCCTTCTATTTTAATAGGATCCCATAAGATCATGAGGCCCCCAGATGCTCCTCTCGCTTGTTGAAAGGCCACTTCCCCTTGCTTCCAAATCCTTCTAGCTATAAGTGCTGATTGTGCCGCATCTATTTTGGTTTCTTGAAGAAAAATGATAGTAGGATTCCAATCCTTCCTTATAGACTTCACCATCCTTTGTTTTGGTGGGCCGTTTAGGCCTCTCACATTCCATGAGAGAACCTTCATTTAGACTGTTTGATATTTTTTCCTCACCCCCTTCCCTGATCCAAAGGGGGTTTGTCAATTTTGCTATTATCCTAGCCAGGAATAGCTTGCTGTAACAATGTTCTATCCATATTTATATTAAGCATTAGTTATCTACCTACATAATTGAGTGTAGGACTCATCGAAACTTAACTAGGAGTATTCAACCTCTCAATCTCCCATACAACAAAGATAATTCAATATCCCTCTAATTGAGAACAACTCAAACTCTACTCAATATTAACTATTTTAAACATAGTGGATTTAAGTTAATTCTTTCATTCAACCACCACTGACAAAAATCCTAGATCTCAATCAATCTACCCTGTAGTTTCTCTCAACACAAATGTTTCCAAGGTATCTTTGTAGAGGGGATAACACTAATCGGGTTAGAAGGTAAGATGTTTTTCTAGGAATTCTCTTTACAAGCTCTTGATATTATCACAACCATTTCATATAGTTGGATAAGGAGTGGACCTTAGGTATAAATCAGTCAAGCTAAAATCACATCCTCTTGGAACATCATGACCTTGATTCGCTAGAACTCACAATCACTCAACCAAGCATTCTATTGTGGTTAAGGAATAGAAGCACCTGAAAAATTCAACCTATCCCTCTCATACTTGGACATAAAATGGGTGGCAATCCTTCCTAAAAGTATTATCACAATCATTGATCAAAAGATAAACAATTATCATTCCTCTAATTTCACTGAAGAGGTACTTGTTTTAGTTATTCAACATACATTTCAGTTGACACCTACTGAATTAAAATGAAGGATTTTATATCATCCAACCTGGTTACACCAATCAGCTTTGTCAAAAATTCTTGGGATGCACTGCTTCATCCTTTCCCTATGGTTTACTCACCTCTCTAGAATGTGTTTTCACTGAGAATGTGCTCCCTTATCCAAAATATGTTTTCTCATTCCAAAAATGTTCTCCTCTTCCCCTTGATCACAATACCTTCAACTTGTTTACAATGCCTTTCGAATACACTCACCACATGCTCTTCTCTCCCTCTGGATTTCATATCTTCCTCCATTCCTTTTTTTGGATTGCTTGGTATCTTTGAGCAAGGTTCTATCTTATTGTCCCCTTGAAAGTTCATGATGTATAATCTAATCCACTCGAGTCCCGAAAGAGATGGTCATTAAAGCTACCATAATGATAATAACTCTTCTCTTCTTTCCAAAAGGTCATTAAGTTTTCACTTAATGAGTCTCCTCTACAACCTTTTGTCTAGCCTAAGTGAACATTGGAAAGAGTCCTCAAAAGAGATTTTGCAGAGATTCTAAATCATTAAAGCGTTGCACAACTAGCAATAATTCCTTCTCTTGACTAGCCATATCAAAATTGAAAATATATACCTAAATATATTAAATAAATTACTAATATCAACTAGTTTCTAATCCAATCCTGATATAACATACTCATGTAAATTCATGTTATCCATATACAAGATATGCATATTCATTTATGCTATTCTTAAGCTTTTTCCATGAATGAGACCCCCATCTCATTTGGTCAACTAATGACTTTTCATTCTTGGTGATAGTTCCATGACCACCTATTCCTGGATATACCAAACATTCATTAGCAATATCATATATTTTCTTTTAGAAGTATATTCATACCAGCCAAACATATAAGATCAATCATTCACATGAGAAATACATCATTTAAAACTCATGAAGTATAAATATTGTATAAGCTAATCATGAACCGATCAATGCTTCCATCCAAAGATAACTTAGCTAAACACAAGTTCATCAAATAAAAAGTCTGTAAAGGGAGGGTCATGACATCCTACCCTCCTTAGGCTTAACACAGTCCTTTGTGTTTTCCTCCTAGTTAAAATATAGATGATATTTACAATGTATTTTTAAACAAAAATGAGAAATTTTTTTGCATGTCTGCCACCTTTTCCCAAGTAGCATTTATTTTCGAGTAGCGGTTCCACTAGACCTTACATTGCTCCAAAGGCCCTTTCCTCATTGCTTTGGATCAGAATTCAAGGATTATTATTGGTAGAAACTCTATAGCCTTGGGATTCACCATCTACAAGATAGAAAAATCCCACACATGATCAAGATTAGCAACTAAGCAATGTACTTCCTAAGCAAGAAAATATGAAAAGTGTCATGAATCTTGGACAAATTGGGTGGTAAGGCAAGTCAATAAGCCACAAGACTAATATTTTCTATAATTTCAAAGGGTCCCACAAAATGTGGATCAATTTTTGTGGACTTGATAGCACTCTTCTTAGGTCTCACTCTCAAAATTACTCTATCACCTACCAAAAATTCTCTTGGTGACCTCTTAAGGTCGACATAACTCTTTTTTCGATCTGTGGCTTCTTTTAGCCTTTCCCTGATTATCCTTAATTATTGCTCCATTTCTCCATGTATGGACCCCACACAATCTAGTATTTTGGATTATCCCATGATAGTGGTATCCTAGCACTTTCTACTATATAAATCTTCGTATGGATCCATACCTATGGTCGAATGGTGATCGTTATTGTAGGAGAACTCTACCAGATGTAAATAATACTCCCAAAAGTCTTTTGATCCATACAGTACATGTGAAGCATATCTTCTAACATCTGGTTCACTCTCTCATTTTTTCCATTAGTCTCTGGATGGTAAGTAGAACTGATGTTCAATCTAGTACCAATGGCACGATGTACAACTTTACCAAAACTTATATGTAAATTGTGAGTCTTTATCTAATATAATTACCTCTAGAAAACCATGAAGTCAAAATATTTTTTTGGCAAATCTGTTAGCCACAATGGTAGCATCATCCTTGGTATTATTGGATATAAAGTATGCAACCTTGGTCAATCTGTCGACCACTACTAAGATTGCATCATGTTGAAATCTATTTTTAGGTAACCCTACGATGAAATCCATTGATATCACCTACCATTTTTGCATGGGGACATCATGTGGATATAACAATCCAACAAGATGTCTATGCTCTGCTTTTACTTTCTGACATTCCAGGCATTGAGCAATAAATTCTATTATGTATTTCTTCATTCCTAGCTATGAAGTCAAAGACGTGACACTTAAATAACAACATGAAATCAAATAACACAAGGAAATACAAAGATTGCACAAATTGATGTATTCAATAAAATGGAGGGGGAGCCAATGAACTCCTTTGTTACAATCAGTACTCAATGTGAGTATTTGATACAATGATTTACAATGGCACTAGGGTTCTCTGAAACCCTAGCAATAACAACAAAGTGTCTTTAGATTTGGTGTCTCCTTGCTTCCAACAGGTTGAGTGGGCTTCAAGTATCTAGTATGGGGCCACTCCAGCTTCAACAGTCGTTCAAAAATGTGTAGAACTTGCAGATCTACATACACAAAAATAGAACAAAGGGGTTAGTAATACCTATGAGGGCTCCATAGTGTGAGACCCTCAAACATGAATAAAACCCTAGTTAACAATGAAGTTAGAAAGTATGCCGGATCAACAAATTATGAGATAAAATACATTCAAATGAGATATACCTTGCTTTCATTTTGTTGTTGCAGATGGCATGGTGTAGCATTTCTATAGTTGCAGCAGGCTCGAACGCGCACTTGGCAGGCTCTGATGCGGGCTTCACAGGCTCTGGTGTGCACTTGTGGGATACAACAGGCTCTAGAGAGCACCTATGGTATATATCAGTCTCTAGTGAGCGTTTCGTAGGCTCTGCAGTGAGCCTCACGAGCTCTAGAGGGCACCTGCGGGTTAGGGTAGAATTTGCAGAAGCAGATCGAGGGGGTGGCGATGAATGTGGTGGAAGGATGGGGGTTGTGATGGTGATGGAATATGAATGGGGAATGACTGGAATAGCAGAAGTCTTGTTGGCTTAGCTAGGGCTTTAGATCTTCAAACTCTATCTCTCTCTACTTCGCTAGGGCTTCAACAGTGACTCCTCCAGGGTATAATTTCTAATCTCAAGGTTCCAGGGTTTGGGCATTTACAAATGCCCTTATTTATAATCCAACCTAGGGTTTTCTTAGGGTTTTAGCCTTACACTTTTGATCATGTGGCTAAGATTAAATTAGATCCTAAGGTTGAGATTACTTTTTGCATGTGACATGGATTAATGAATATGGACGGTGGAGATTAGAATGGATCGAACGGTTGTGGTTAATTGAGTTTATAAATATATATTTTATAATAAATATATCATAATATAATATAAAATATTATATTAAATATATCATAATATAATATAAAATATTATATTAAATATTAAATAATATAAAATAATATTAAAATAATCCCAATTAGGCTAGGAAATGGCGGGAAAGGGTAAAAATGGGCCTTTTGAATGCGGGAAAGGTGGAATTGGGCCAAATAGTTGGTGGGAAAGGTGTATAGTGGACAAGTGGGTGGTGGGATGGTTAGGATGGAGGATTAATAACTGCAATTAATTGGGCCAAATAGTTGGCAGGAAAGGTGTCTACAGATGCCCCTTTTTGTACCATGTTGCGTGAAACACAATATGGTGCAAAAATACGATACACCTGCTTGGGCTATGGGCACAGAAGTAGCTTCTATCTGTTGTTGGATTTGAGCATTGATGTTGAAGATAAAAGAATAAAGAATTTTTGGAATTTTGTAGCTTACCCCCTCAATTGACGAATGAGTTACGAATGTATCTCACAAGCCGATTGAAAATTTTGTGCAAATAATGAATGATGCAATGGATTTGTGCAATTGATGAGTGAATGATGTGAAATACAGATGTGATACCGTTTTTTCCCCAACAGTGGGAAATGGGTTGGTGTATAAGACCATGGAAAATGTGTATGATATGAATGATGTAAAATGTGATACCGTTTTTGCCCCAATGGTTGAGAGGGGAATTTATCCAGTGTAGATGTTTATGTAATGTGGTTGCCCCATAAACATCTACACTGGATAAATTTTGTGCAAATAATGAATGATGCGATGGATTTGTGCAATTGATGAATGAATGATGTGAAATACAGATGTGATACCGTTTTTTCCCCAACAGTGGGAAATGGGTTGGTGTATAAGACCATGGAAAATGTGTATGATATGAATGATGTAAAATGTGATACCATTTTTGCCCCAATGGTTGAGAAGGGAAATTATCCAGTGTAGATGTTTATGTAATGTGGTTGCCCCATACTTTGGGTTGATTCTATGTTATTGAATAAGCTATTGTAATGTCATCATTGAGTATGCAAGATATGAAGATGCAGGCTGACTAAGTCAATGCAGGGGTTGTGTATTGACTGTGGAAATTTCTTCGTAAATTCTGTGATGAAACCAATCAAGCCTATCGGTGTCCTGTATTATGACAATTTTCAAGTGAATAAGTGTTTGTGATTTTGGTTATCCATGTTTTCATGCCCCATGGAAGAGGAAATTAATGAATGCCTTTTAGCAAATTGTTCTTGGTAAGGTTGTATTCCAAATTTGAGGTGCCAAATATGATTGTGATCTTTGATGATGAGACAATTGAATTTTATCATGGTCAAGTGTCCTTATTGTAGATTATTCATCTTACCAAATTTGCATGGATTGATATCGCTGCAATTGCCAAGTTTATAGAATAACCTACTAGATACGATGTTCGCTTGAATACTAGATAGAATGTGGATGAGATGATTGATGAAAAATGAAAGATGTTGATGTAAGAATGCTTGATGGATGGTGATTACGCTTTCACAAAACGTGGTGTTAGTTGATGTATGATGTGCAACTTGTGCTTCTTTGAGTTGTTCATTTTTCACATAACTGAGTGATTTATTGATCGAATGAAATCCAATTTTTGTAAAATTGTGTGAGATGATACATAATATGATGTAGAATGATCAGATGTGAGTTTTGTGAAAATTTGGATTGTTTTTCTGCTTTTTGTGCCTTGATTTGTGGATTTTTAATATTTGATTTGTTCTTGAAAATTATGCACGCAAAATTATTTCTATTTTCACAAAACTTTATTTTATGATGTGCATGATGTGTGGATGAAATTTGGTGAAATTTGTAGGAGGTATGCTACTGTTTTGATTGATTTTTTCTTTATGCCATTTTGTCGCCAGGCGCACGACTGTGCCTGTGGTGTCCCGCAGGAATGCAGGTGTGCTTGGGTGTGCCAGTAGGTGCCCAGGCAAGCCTAAAAATTTGCAGGCATAGACCTACACCTCAATGCGCTAGGAAAAGCTATAAATAATTTTCTAAGTGAATCATGACGCTCACTTATGCGTTTTGGACTTTGAGAAGCTACATCTAAGGAGTGGAGTGGGTGTGAGAGTTTAGTGAGGCTAGTGAGGAAAATCATGCAGGAGCTATGGCAACGGAGGGATTGAATGTGGCTGGTAGAGCTGAGGCACCATTTTCCCCGATAATGTTGAAAAACACTTTTGTCACTTGTGCATTTTTTAATTATTATTATTATTATTATTTTCAATGGTATTAATGAAATTGTTTGTTGCTGCAGTTGAGGGACATAGAGCCTCGACATCAATTTTCTCCTCTCATTCTTGGGATGAGGAAGAAGTTGACAGCTGATGACTGGGAGTTGTTGGGGAAGGTGGGCCTGGAGGGTGTGGTGAGGCTAGATGTTGTGAGGGCCAATGAGGGGTATCTCTCTACTTTGATGGAGAGATGGGATCCGGATATGGGGACATTTCAGCTACCGAATGGGGAGGCTACTATTACACTTGAGGATGTATACCATATTCTCAAGGTATCGGTAGAAGGGGAAAAGGTGGTGGTTGGACGAGACAAGAAGTTTGAGATGGAGAGGATGTTCGGAGATCGGTGGTGGGAGGCCCGGATGAGAGATGGTGGGATATGTTATTTGAGCATGTACAATGCAAAGGAGTTGGATGCACTCCTAGCTTTGATATGTTCATGTTAGCGAACATAGTGCTACCTAATAGCACTAGCTTTAGGTTCCCTTGGAACCTATTGGGTTTGGTGAGTGATTTACTCATCGACCCAAAGGAGTATGCATGGGCTCCTACCTTGTTGGCACAATTATATCGGGAGCTATATGAGGTGATTCAAAGGGAGAGGAAGGGGATTGGGTGTAGCTTCCTCCTATAGTGTTGGGCTTGGGAGCATTTTGTGGTAACTCAGCCTGAAGGGTTGCCATGTTCATCATGGCAGATGAGGGACCCATATGCTAGGCGATGGGCAATGGCTAAGGAGGTGCAATTGAGCCGAGAGATTCATAGCGGCCAATGGTACTAGATACATGTGGTCAAGGTTGACTCAAGATGATGTGGTATGGAGGCCATGGTGAGGAGCCCAATGGGATGGTGATGGGGAGCAACTACGTTGGGTGAGGTAGGCTCGATGGTTGGTTGGGCAAAGGGATGAGGAGGTGGAGTACTTCTAGTACTTGTGGGTGTTGAGGCAATTTGGATTGTTTCAGGGTGTGCCAGATGAGCCGATGTTGTATCGGCACTAGTGAGATGAGGGGATGTTGCCATGTGCGGAGCCATGGTGAGTGGTGATTGAGGATGACAAGGAGATGGAGATCCCCGATGTAGATGATGTCAAGGTGACTCTGGAGTATGCAACATGGTTTGGTGCCCAACCAGTATGGGTACCAAAGGTGGTTGGGGATGATGCAGTAGCATCAGGATCAAGGATGACTCCAAAGAGGACGAGGCCTCAGTGATCGATGGGTCAGAGGTAGTCGAGGGGATCAGCCCAACAGACTCCAGAGGTGGGGTTGGTAGAGGGAGAGAGGGAGGGTGATGAGGAGATGGGAGAGATCTCTGAGGTGGTTAGGCTACGAGCAGATTTGGAGAAACTTCACAAGGAGCATGAGACCATACTTGAGACTCATAGGGAGTCTTTGGCTACTATAGCTTGGCTAGAGGTGAAGCGGGCAATGGTTGTGGCTAGTGATCAGGTGATGGTCACGAGGCTCCAGGAAATTTTTTTGGTAAAGGAGCGGTGACATCAGATGGATTTGCGGCATCTTTGAGCTAGTGAGGCATACATACATTCTTTGGAGGATGTGTGTATGCAACACCATATTACATTGCTGGATCCTCCTTCTTCTGTGGCTGAGTCATCTAGGCATATGGAGTCTAGGTAGAGTACTAGGCCGAGGGCTCCTACTAGGTCTCAAGAGTCTTCTCATGGATAGTAGACTTAGTGCTTAGATGCACTATTTTGTATATATGAACCTTGGTGCTCCATTGTAGCCTTTTGGCATTGATTGTATATGTGATATTTATATATATATATATACATGGATTTTTCATATATGTGTGTTATCTCTTGTTTGGATGCTTTTATGTTTATTTTATTAATGTTTTATGCATGTTTATGAATAAAGTTTGAAGATTATGTATGTTTAATGCAAACTAAAATTTTTGTATATGCCTAATGTTTTATATGAATGATGTATGCAAGCTATGTGTTATGGACACTTCATGCAAGTAAATGTACGATGAATTTAAAATGTAAGCTATGTGATGTGTTATTAATGATGATATGTATGGGTAAACAAGTAAATGAATCTAAACTAGATGAGAAGAATGCATGTTGTTCAAATGATCTTTTATAGTTCAAAAATTTTATTGACCATTTTTGTTGTCCATTGTTTGGCAACCGAGGGTATCGAATTTGGTGGTGCTATGCAACTTGAATCACTATGACTACATGGTTTTTTTATGGAGGAATATATGGATGTTGATATGGAAGAAGATATGGATGTTGATATGGAAGAAGATTTGGAATAAGATATGGATGTTGATATGGAAGAATACTAAAGTATTTTCAAAGACTCAAACATACTAGTATTATCAATCAAACTCACTAGGGTTGTCTAACTTTCTTTAGGACCAATGTGTGTGCAAGTGAGGTTCATATACCAAATCTTGAGTGTGACAATGACCCTATCCAATCAAGAACCAATGTGTGTGCATGTGAAGTTAATTGACCCCTTATGAGTAAATTGGGAATGACCTATTATGGATATGACTTGAAGCTAGCCTGTCCTTATGTGCGGTCAGAGGTCTTCCTATTTGCCAAGGAGACATGTCACCCCACATGAGCTTACTCCACTTCCAATCAGGCATCTATAGCCTCGATGAAGGTTCACTCCATAGTCCAATTGGGATTGATCTTTTGGGCCTTGGGGATGACTACCCATCCTTGTCAGGGACGTGTAGTATGATCCTTACAACTTTAGGGATCAAGGGTGTTTGGGATTTTATTTGTTAATTTTGTATAGAGTTTGGGGGAACAACCGAAGTATGATGAGAATTTTGGCCCTATCCTTACTACTCTATGTTTTTATGTTTATGTTCGAATAGTAATTGTGGTAGTGGTAAGAACCACTATTTTTTCTTTGGACTATGTTGCATGATGGGACAAGTGAGGATTATCCCTTTTCACTTCAAGGTACTACCCAAGTATGGTACTAACCCTCCTTGGCTCATAATGTTTTTAAGATGTGATGGAATGTGCTTGGTTCAAGATTGTATTCGGGATCAATTGGTGATGCTCAAGACTTTCTTAGTATGTAAATTATGTTTTTGGTCCTAAAGAAAATCGGACATCCATTTGGAGGTTGTTTGCTACCCTAGTAATGGCTGAGTGATTGAAAATCTAGGATTTTGTGCCACATGATGTGGTTGACATATGACTTTTGTTAAAGTTGCATGAAGGTTTCAAACTAGGTACCCCCAATCATTATAACTTGACTTTTTGTTTCATGGTCATATCATCATTACTTTGCCAGATCATTGAACATGGGATGGGATGGATGCAAATGTATATGTCTATTGATATGCAAATGGAAAGTGTACAATGCCATGGAATATGTATGATTTAATGAAACAATGCATGAGTGCAAAAAAAAGTGAAGATGTATGTTAAATGCCTAAATGTAAATGGGATGTATGCAATGTAGATATGCCTATGTGGATGATGATTGATTTATTTTTATTTTTAAAAAAATAGCCATGTATATAGACATATAATGTGTCACTTTTAATAATGAAATACCTTTAAATGAAGAACATTAAGTGGTTTGGGTTCCTCTATTCCCTCTAAATCGACAAGTCTATAAGTACCATTACCCACTTTTTGAGTTATTATGTATGGACCTAACCAATTTGCTACGAATTTATCACGAAGGTGTGGCAAAGGATTGGTGTTTTGTTGGTTCTCTTTGAGTACCAGATCCCCTACTTGAAATTCTTGAAGATGGACTTTAGCATTGTAAGCACGCTTGAGGCGGTCTTGATAAACTCGTAAATGTTCTAATGCATTGACTCACCTTTCATCTAGGAGTGTTAGTTGGTCAAGTCATGCTTGTCTAGTTGTATCATCATCTATGAATTCTTGCAAGGAAATTCGTAAGGAAGGAATCTCGAGATCAAGAGGCATAATAGCTTCAGCTCCATAGACCAGAGAGAATGGTGTTGCTCCTATTGGCGTTCGAATGTTTGTTCGATAAGCCCAAAGTTCCAACGAAATTTGTGTATGCCAATATTTATGATTTTCTTTGACAAGTTTCTTAAGAATGGCAATCAAGGTCTTATTGGTAGCTTCAGCTTATCCATTTGCTTGTGGGTAATAAGGAGTTGAGAAACTATGTTGGATATTATACTTCTCATAGAGTGCTCGAACATCCTTGTTCTTAAAAGACTTACCATTATCTAAAATTATTTTAGAGGGAATGCCAAAGCGACAGATGATATGATGGAGTATGAAATCCATGATTCGAGGTCTTGTCATACTGGTTAGAGGTATTGCCTCAACCCACTTTGTGAAGTATTCTATGGTGGTTATGATTAATGTGTGTTGTCTCGAAGAGGAGGGTGAAATATTGCCAATTAGGTCAAGGCCCCATTATGAAAAGGGCCAAAGACTTTGTATTGGTTGTAAATATTGTGATGGTACGTGAGTTAAATTGGCATGTGTTTGACATTGTTTGCAATTTTTGATATATGTGCAACAATCATGTTCCATTGTGGGTCAATTATAACCCATGAGTAATAAGTACTTTGCAATGGCCATTCCACTAAAATGACCACCACAAGTACCATCATGGGCTTCCTCGATGACCCTTTGAGCCTCCCTAGGTTCGAGGCATCGAAGCAGAATTCCATCATAACCCCGTTTATACAACACGTCACCCAAGAGAATGAAATAGGCTACCCTTTTCTTGAAAGCACATTTGGTAGACCGAGACATGTCCGATGGGAGTGTTCCAAATTTTAATAAGGTTACAATGGGGCTTGAAAAAGACTCACACGATTTCGTGTGTATGAAGTAGACATATTTTCCATCTTTAGGATCAGCGCGAACAACGGCCGCTTTAGAGATTGTTGAGATTATTAGGGGTTGTACCTCTCCTAAGTCATTCTTTGTAATTAAGGATCGAAGAGAGGCCATTGCATCTGCAAACCTATTAGTCGAATGAGGTAAGTTATTGATTTCATACCATTTGAATGTTGAGAGCAATTTCATTGCTACTTCATGATAAAGCTTAATGGTAGGTTCTTTGCATTGGTATTCTCTAGTTACCTATTTTACTACAAGTTGAGAATCCCAAAATATTTGGATACACTTAATACCCATAGCTATAGCTGATTGAAGACCTAGGATTAAGGCTTCGTACTCTATTGTGTTGTTTGTACATGAGAAGTCTAACTTGAATGATAAGGGGATAGGAATCCCCTATGGTGTATGAAAGACAACTCCTGCACCTTGACCTTTCTCGCACTTAGATCCGTCAAAGAATAATGTGATATCGACATCTTCCTCGGGAATGACATCGTTGTCCACTTCAGTGATGGAAAATACCGAATCATCTAGGAGCTCAATAATCAAGGGATGATCACTAGGTAGTGGAGCTTCTGTAAGTTGATCAGAAATAACATGACCTTTAATGGATTTTTGGCTAACAAACTCAAGATCAAACTCTATAAGGAGCATTATCCATTTAGCGGTATAGGTGTTGTTATAAGTGTGAGACATCATGTAGTATAGAGGATTTTCTCTAGCTATGACATAGGTTGTTTGGCTTAGCATATAATATCAAAGTTTCTTAGTGGCTAAAACCACCACTAATCATAATTTTTCTACATAAGCATATCTTGTTTCATAACATACCAATGTTTGACTAATGTAATAGATTGCTTGTTCTCGATTTTGTTCATTTTTCTGTGCAAGAATTTTCCCTAAAGTGGCTTCTGTAGCTGAGACATAAAGATGAAAAGGGACCCTCGGCCTAGGAGGAGTTAAGACTAGTGGTGAAGTTAAATAGCGCTTGACATCATCAAATACTTTTTGACATTCATCTGTCCATATGAATGCTACCCCATTTTGTAGCAAGTGATTAAATGACCTGCATTTATCGAAAAGTTGTGCAATGAAGCATTTGATCGATTGAATTTTTCCTTGCAAGCTACGCAATTCCATGAGGTTAGTTGGGGGTTGCATTTCTATGATGGCCTTAACCTTATTTGGGTCCACTTCAATGCCTCTTTTGGAGACTATGAATCCTAAAAGTTTACTAGAGGTAATGCCAAAGACACACTTCTTTGGATTTAATCTCACCTTATACTCTAGAAGTCGGTCAAAAATATTTTCCAAGACATCAATATGTTATTGTTGGGTTTTAGATTTAGCCAAGAGATCATCTACATAGTCTTCAATGATTTTGTGCATGTAATCATGAAAGATGTAAGTCATGGCTCTTTGATAAGTAGCTCCTACATTTTTGAGGCCAAAGGGCATAACCCTAAAACAAAATGTTCCCCAAGGTGTTGTGAATGTTATTTTATGTTGGTCATAAGGATTTATTCAAATTTGGTTGTATCCTAAAAAATCATCCATGAAGGAAAGCATTTCGTGGCCTACACAAGTATCAACAAGAGTATCAATGTTTGGTAGAGGGAAGTCATCCTTAGGACACACTTTATTTAGATCTTGAAAGTCATTGCAAACACGTATCACTCCGTTAGGCTTGCGAATGGGTACCATGTTTGACAACCACTCAGGATAGTCAATAGGAACAATAAAATGTACGTCTAACAATTTTTGTATTTCCTCTTTGACTATGAGGGCTATGGTAGGATGCATTCTCCTAAGTTTTTGTTTGACCGACTTGGTGTTAGGACGCAAGGTGAGATTGTGGACAACAAGGTCAAGATCAAGGCCAGGAATATCCTTGTAGGACCATGCAAACACCTCTTTCTTTTTCTTGAGGAGAGCAATGAATTGCTCTTGTTCATCGGGTGTTAAAATTTTTCCAAGTTTGACAATTTGGGGATTATCAGGATCCGAACTAAGGTTCACGTCGATGGTATCTTCAATGGACATATGTGAACCTTCCTCAAGTTGATGTGGTGTTGGGATCATATTAAAGTCATCTAAGATATTTTCTAACTTTTCTTGCTTATCGTTGTCTAACTCTGCCTGAAATACCTCGGGACCGTTAGTGGAAGCTGATTGAGGCGAAGGTGGCGATGAAGGAGGAATGTAGTGGGCCAAAGCTTTTAGAAATTCCTCGAATAGGGTGAACTCCAAAGAGGAGGGTGTGGAGGAAATATGGTCCAAGTCAATAAGGCTAATGTCAATTGGAATTGGCCTAGCCAGATCGTATGGATTACGAAGTGAGGTAAATAAGTCAATAGGATTCATATTGACCTAGCGGAAGGTAGGATGGTTTGGCCTAATGGGTAGCTGGAACAATTGAATCGAAACCGATGTCGAGGCGTGGTATCCCTGTAATAGTGAATGTGAAATCATCATAGCAACATTTTTTTTGAAATATGTACATATGTTACAATTATTGGCTCATGTGGGTGGCTCAATGCAGATTACCAGGTGGATCATCTTGTTCTTATGGAAGAAGCAAGCAGAATATGGGTGTTGAGTGTATATTTTGCCCAATTGCAAAATATTATCACATGCAGAGCATTGAACAGAAAACTCCCTCTTGAAAAGAAACCAAATGACAAACATTCAACTTCTCCAAGGTTTTGGTAAAATATCTAAAATATTACAATAATGCCAGAAATAATTCAATGATGCATGTGACCATAAATAAGGGGCCCTTGCTGGTTCTAAATAATGCTTAGTGATTGAAAGATCTAACTAAAAGCAAATGCAAAATAAAAGCAGTTATTTTTAGGGCTTTTTAAGTTGGTGCTACCCTGAATCCTTGTTAGTAAAGTATTTTATCTTCACTTAAAAGGTTTTAAATGATAAAATATGAAATTGTCCACCTCATTTTAATGCTCGTGCCTTTAAGATGAAGTAAATTTTAGATAGTGGGTTCATTTTATCTTCCTTATGTTGATGCCACTACCCTAATAGTGATTAGTAGAAGTTAGCATGTTAGCAATGTTAGCAAAGTTAGCTTTCACTTCTTATCTTAACTTAATGTGAGATTGCAGGTTAGTATCCCTCATAAACCATGTGTTTTATCTGAAAACTTAGATTAATGTAGTTTGGAGGTGCATAAATTTTGGAAAATGACCAGAATGGAAACAACTTGAAAGCTTAACAATTCTGGAAATGGACCAGAATAGGAATGAAACTGCAAGAAAATTAGTAGAAAATCTAGAAAAGGACCAGAATGGAAATAAAAAAAGAAATTAGCAAAAAATTTGGAAAAGGACCAAAATGGAAATAAAAAGAAATTAGCAAAAATTCTGGAAAAGGACCAGAATGGAAATAAAAGAAAACGAAATTCTGGATGGACCATAATATAAATGAAACTGAGTGCTTGAAATAAAATAGAAAAAATAAAAACAAAAATGCAAATTTGGTTAGCTGAAAAAAGTCAAATTCTAAATTAGTTTAGCAAGCTCGCAAAATCCCAATTTATGAGGTAATCATAAAACAACCTGAATTAATGGACTTGCAACATAAGCACAATACCATTAAATCAAGTGCGAGACTCAAAGGAAACATAGATAAACGGCATCATCTTGACCTTTGCTTATTGCAACCCATTTCATGGCATAAGACAATGGCTAGAAGTCACTAAAATGTAGAAATAATAAGACACTAAAAAATGTTAGTTTTATGATAAAAACCCTCATTTTAATTTTGCTCACAAAAGTTTGCTACCCTTTCAAAATTTGAAAAAATGCTCTTTCTTATTATTTTTCGGAATATTACATCATTTCCAGCCCCTTTGTACAATGACTTCCTTGAGTATTTAAGGTTTCCCTCTCTCCATCCTTTCATATTCCCTTTTCTTTATGATGTTAAAGAAAAATATAAGATAAAACGAATTTGCTTTGTTTCATCTTCCATTATGACCCCTTTTAACATCATACAAATACAAATACAAATAATAATAATAATAATAATAATAATAATAATAAATAAACCTCGAATACCCCCTTTTTTCATAAGCCCTTTCTTTCATATTAGGGTTTTAAAAAACAAAATAAACCCTAATATATTATTTTCTCATCATATATTATAATATAACTTACACAAACCAAACTTACTTATAACTCCCACGGTTTATATAAATTATAATATAAACTTTTAAAATGAAATCTCAGGCTCTTTATAAACATGAGGAGCGAATATTCATAAAACATAGTCCAAGCAAAATAAGTGAAACACATCACCTTCCCCAACTCTGTATACGCTCCAACTGAACTTCCTTGCGACACATTCTACTCTGCAACTCATGACCTTCATATTACATCTTTATGTCTCCCGGGCGACGTTGAATGACTACTACTACTGCGGTAATGATGGCTGTCCTCCTGTACAACAACCCGAGACGCTTCACAGTCGCCGTTGTTAGATTACAACAGTGGTGCCCCTGCATGTCTATGCTTCTCGACACTCAGACTTTCTTTGATTCTGCTCCTCTCGACGAACCAAACAATACCCCTGCATGTCGTTTGAGGTTATATGGGCGGGCATCTAATTTAGGGTTTGTGTGAGAATCTTAGGGTTTCTGTCTACCAACCTGCCCCTTTTTGTGTACTGCTTGTCCAGGCTAGCCTCATGATTTCACTGTCAATTATCATTAAAGTCGTGTATCCCGGTCATTGCTAGCCACCAAATTTGTCTGACGACCACCGAGTTCGTCGTTGCTATTTGCTTCGTAATGATATGGACCCCTACAATGAACACACCGCTATATTTGATGGTAAATAAATTTTCTTGCCGATGTGATGTACGGTGTATGACTATATAGTAGAAAACGGCATGACAGTTGTCGATGATTACCCTCGTGCGCGTTGCTCTACGTATTCCTTCATCTGCGTATTTGGCCGTCTCCCGTGCAAACTCTAAGTCCTCGATTCCACGTATCCAAATTTCTCTTGTTAAATCCGGTTAACTTCATTAACAAAACCATGTGCAATGTTTCAACTATGGTTTCGTCTTGCTTTGCTGGCTTGACACGACTATCCCCTCCCGCGTGGACGCCCGTTACCTGCACATACTGAAAAATTATGCCAAGAAACTGTCCACCTGCTATCTCTGGTGACTGCATAGGCTCCACATCATGACAGCTGCACAATGTTCCCTGTTACCATACATGGCTTCCAAAATTATACTGTCAAAGATTCTGATTGCGGATTGCGCTGTTCATGGACAATTGTGCATTACTTTTATTTGTCTTTTGTTACCTCCGTGTATTCTGTCAAGCAGTGCTGCCATGTGGGCGTCTGCCTTGACAAGCCAAGCTGCCTGCTGGATTCCATGATGCCTTCCACGTCATACTATTTACCAGCTACAATCAGGCCTCCAACTAACCGTGAATCCAAACCACCAGCGTTGAAGTCTACCACTTTCCATTTTCAGGCATTCAGATCGAAGCATTCCCTTTCGTAATTTGTCCACTATTTTGAAACCTGTCGATGCCTATTTGTTGTCCCAATCTCTATTAAAGGCACCCGCTGTATCTGGTTTGCGCATTCTAATGATCGAAGGTGGCCTTTTGTTTTCATCACACCACTTGACTTCTCCGGCAAAACGATTTTCACAACCGTCAAATGCACGATCGATGCTCCCCTTTAGCTATGTTTGACATTATTTCCACTGTTGCTGTATATTTCACCTAGTTGTGCTGCTAGCATATCTAACATTTCTGCTGTGTGTGGGGAGTGTCTCCAACTCGTCCGCCTTTTATTTTATTGAATATAATTTTTGGTTCCAATGGTGGTTTCGACTATCCAAGCTGCCACATAAACATCCTAGTCTTTCTCCAAATCCACGTCACGTATTGTTTTTGTTGCCGCATAATCGATGTCACCGAGCCTCTACGATATTCTTCTCGTTAATGAAGCCGCTGTGTTCTGAAAACCTTATTTTCAAATGTTCCAATATCCACGTGCTGAATATTTTCTCTCATCGCTGTCAAGTTCACTTCTAAAATCTTCTGCCAGGCTCACCGTGATATTGTCACTACTACTCCCACCATGTCGAGAGGTTTGATGTCGTCTATCCAATCTGTGTCGCACTCAACGAACATATCGAGATCATCACGATGGGAAATAGGTTTTGTAGACATTTTCGACAGTTGAATCTGTCGACTAACGACAAACTTTGTTGGCATTTCCCTGTCACGGTGTTGGGTCCTCGGTTGCTATTCTTTTTCACACTGTAGAGGTAAATAGATGCCAAATCCTATCCGTGTTCGTGAAGCATATGAGCTATCCGGCGATTGGCTTTCTTCGTTCGCCATTGCCACATAGTCTTCGATACACAGCATCCACGTCAGCTCGGGTAATGTGGCCCTGCCACGTCCGCTGCTATGTTCACCTCCTGTGGTCGCAACCTACAATACAAGGTGTATCATCAACAAACATAACCAAAAAAAAAAAAATTAATATAACTTGTAATCAAAGCCTTCATCGTCAAAACTCCACTTTAATATAAGAATGTATCTTATAACATGAGGCTTTATTGTTTTATTATAGATAGTATATATATATATATAATTTTGATAATGTATTCGTCAAATTTTTATGTAAAATATAAGTACATTATCAAAATTATATATATATATATATATATATATATATATATATATATATATATATATATAATTTTGATAATGTATTCGACAATTTTTTTAACTTAAAATATAAGTACATACATAATATGTACATATATATTAGTTTTTTTTTTTTTTTTTTTTAACTTTCATTGTTATCATTGTTATTATATAGAATATATATAGTAATGAAAATAATGCTTTTTTTATTTTTTATTATTATTTTTTTATTTTTTATTTTATAATCATTTATTTTTTTTTGGAACCTTTTATATACAACATATCCGCAACATTATAATCTTTTTTTATTATAACAACTTTTTATATATAAAAAGTATATATATATATATATATAGTTTTTCAAACTCGATTAAAACTTTTTTTTTTTTAAATTCATACATATGAAACATATGCTATTTTATGCTTTACAAACTAAACTAATCAAGTGTGAGCAAATCAATAGAACCACACAATGATATTTTAAAACTCAAAATCCAATCATCAAACCAAAACCAACTACACTCAAAGGGACGAGTTCTATGGACAACTTACTCAAACAAAGATTTTCAAATAAAAGTGAAGTGCCAACCTTTACAAGAACACAAAAAGACCTCCCAACATGAAGAATCTCGGAGTCCCCATAACGAGCCCATGATTCGGGTTTCATCAACACTCACTCAAAAACAACGAAAGCTCCTAAAAACTCAAAAGAAAAAGGTGGGTCCCCAAGTTTTGGGGCTAGTTGTGGAGCAGCCACAACAATGGGTTGATGAATGGAGAACATTCAGAGGTAAAACTTTTCCTGTTGGGTGATGGGGACAATGGGTTGTGACTCCTCTTCAGAATCATCAGAAGCATTTGACATGACTTCAAATTCTTCATAACTTTCATCATCGAAATCAAAAACAAGATATGAAAAAGTTATGGGATCATCTTCATTTACTTCATCCATGCAAATTTCTTGAAGGGCTTGTTCAAGAGAAGATGTTGAGGGTAGTGGGTGGATGGGGTGATCTTCATCATTGAGTGTAAGCTTTTTAAAGGCTTGCTCAAGAGAAGCATTGGAAGACAACGGGGTATAGCCTAAACCGGAACGATCATGGGCACCTCTATATGGGACCTCTAAGATATCATGCATCCCTTGCTCATGGGAACCTAGACCTTGACCTTGCCAATGGAACATATTAAAGTATCGAGCTAGAAACTCCTCTATGTTAGGTATGTTGGCACGCCTAGGCTTGTGTGGTTCTTCGGGTGGGTTTGCCCTAGTTGAGCAATCCAACCCTCCATAAACAAAGTTAATGTTATTTGGAGTGGCACTCATGTCGTAAACAATGCCTATGGATAAAGAACATTCTTAGGGACGTCCAAAATTATTAGCTGTGGGAATGGCTAGGGGTGTAATGGTGACTTATTGGACCACATACTCACCAATGCTCGGATTAGTGATGTGGACTTTGACTTGGGTTGATGAGGTGGATGGTGAAGGCTCAAGTGGCTCTGGATTGGTTATGGACGGTGGCGAGTTAAATATGGCACAATATGAAAGTTTGACTTGTGACACATCAGCTGATGGAGTGGGATTGGATGGTGGTGTGGCATGAGGAGATGGCAGTGTGGAATGATGAGATGGAATAGAAGAAGTGGTTGTAGAAGAAGGGGTAGATGTGATGTATGATGTGCTAACAGTAGACTTACTATGACCACATGTACAAGAAGAAATGGATGTTTGAGGAGATGATGTGATGGGTAGCTCCTCTATGATGGGAGCCTTAGAATAAGATGGAGATGGATTAGAAGGCAAATTAAGATATGATGTAGGTGGATTTGATGATGGCACCAAGAATAGATGAGTGGAAGGTAACATGGATTCATAAGGATTTGAAATGAAATTACAATACTTAAAAGGTTTGACATCTGCGGGGATGCAATGGACTTGTCCATCATGAACATATTTCAAGCATTGGTGGAGAATTGAAGGAACACATTTCATTTCCCTCATCCAAGGTCTACCAAGGAGTATATTATACACCATGGCTCCTTCCAAGATGTGAAACATGGTGTGCAACGTTCTGGCCCCTACTTCTATAGGTAAAACAACAATGCCAACTGTGGTACACAAAGCATCATTAAATGCTTTGAGGGTGAATGATGATTTGGAAATGTGGGATGAAGGTAATTTGAGGTGGATAAGGGCAGCGGTAGTAATGATATTGATTGACGAGCTAGTATCAATTAATACTCTTTTGAATAGTTTTATGTCTATTAATGCCATTATGTGCAATGGAGGGTCTATTGATTATGAACTCATTGATTTTACCTCAAAGTCATAGAAGGTAATTGATGGCTCCATGCACATTCTAACACTCCCTACAAAGTTGTTGAAGATATTAGAGTCTTGGGATTCTAACTCAATTGACTTGAGTATTTTTATTAAAGCTTTTCTATGCCTAGGAGATTGTTGGATGAGCTCATATATAGAAAGTTTGGATGATGGCATTTTCAAACTAGTGGTTAACCGACTGGTTAAAGTTACCGCTGGCCTTATTGGATGAAGAATAAGTGGATTGGATGGGTTGGATATATTTATTGGCGAAGATGGATTGGGCGATGTTTGGATGGGTGGTGGGTTTGAAGGTTGTTGAGCATTTTTTTTATTTTGCCTTTGCCCTCTAGTGACCACATGGATTGCTCCTACAAAGTTTTGGTATTGTTGGACATGATTTACTTGATTAGGAGGTGGTTGTTGATTATTACCCCCTACATTATGTTGGACCTCCCCATGGTTAGGTAGAGGTATCTGATATATGCCCAAATTTTGATTTTGTGGAGCTAAGGGGTTATTGATGTTAATGGCCCCTAAGTATATGAGGTCTTGCACTATGTTTTTGAACACATGGTAGGAATTGATATCATGCCCATTTTGCCGATGGTATGGAAAAAACAAGTGCCCTCTATAACTTTTAGGTCTTTTGGTGGGATCATCGGGCCTAATGTCTAGCAAGGCTAATTTTTTGGTCTCATATAACCTTCGAAATATGGCTGAATATGATTCCACTAAGGGAGTGTATTGACGCTGAGGTCGATTGAATTAGCGACGGGTAGGTTGTTCCATAGTTGGTGTTGTGTTTTGTACCGTTGGTGCTTGGGTTACTGATGGGACCACATGATAGGAAATTTTTTGTTGCACTATTTTTTGAGCCATTACAGGCTAGCTCATGACCACTTGATTGACTTGATTAGCTATGCTAGCTGTTGAGGCTTGTATGGATTTGGTTTGGCAAGATTGATTATTTTGGTATTGGCCTCTACTTTGCCATTCTTTTTTCTTAGGCTTAATGACACCCTCTTGGATTTTTATCTCCTCAATGACACTAGCCTGTGCTAAATCCTCCTCAAATGTTCTATAAGTATTGAGCTAAAGCATCCAAGAGATGGGTTTTAAGCAACTCTTGGTAAAAAGTTTGATAATTTCTTCCATTGGGAGGGAGAATGGAAACTTTGTTATAATTGCCCTCCAACAGTTTCCAAAATCATAGATAGGTTCCTCATCCCATTGTTTCAAGTAATATATATCCGATAAGGACATCTTCTTTTTAATATTAAGGGTGAAGCGTTCCAAGAATAGATCTATCAATTGATCAAAAATATAAATACTATGTGTGGGCAATTAATTGTACCATTCAATGGCATCTTCCCCTAATGTTTGAGGAAAAATTCAGAGCATAAGAGCATTATCATCGCTAATACAAAAACATATTTGGACAAATGAACTCACATGCTCCTTAGGATCCTTAGTTTCTTTAAACTTGTCAAATTTTGGTACCGTAAAATCTATCGAATAAGGCGATGATGGTACCGATGGATGGATTGGTTGATGGATCAGTTGGCTTAATGTGAGCTTTTGGCTCGTTATCCCATATGAGTTTTGCATCAACTGATTGATTTGCTTTTGCATTGCCTGGAATCTAAGATCTTCTACTGGAATGTGAGGACCTTGGATTATGTGGTGGTTGGTTGATGGGCTGGATGGTAGATGTTGGGGTGTGACCAACATGGTGTTGTGGAATGGATTGGGTTGGGTATGTGGAGAAGATTGATGGTTGAAATATGGGGATGATTTATGAGGATGATTATGGAGAAATGGATTGTGTTGTTGGTTAGTGGCAATATTTATTGGTATGGTAGATGTGTGGAGTGGTGGTGTATTGGGGATGGACACTATGGAATATTGAGGGACCCATGCTGAATTTTGATTGGTGAGTGAAGGTTGATTTGGAACTCCTTGGGTCATAGGGTCTATGTAGGCTGACTATTTTCCTTTTGTTCATTGGGAAAGCAACCTATTGATAAGCCCTATTTTATTCTTAAGTTCCTGATTTGACCATATGTAGAATGATGGGGTTGTGGTTGGATGAGATGATGGATGAGTTGATGATGATGGGTGATTAGTCATGGTCATGTTGGCTAGGTGAGATGATTGAGGTGTGGATGACATGGTCATGTTGGCTAAGTGAGATGATGGAGGTGTGGATGATAATGGATGAGAGGACATGGGTATGGTGCAAGTTGCATTTGATGTTACAACTTGGAGGCTAGGGACTTGTGATGCAGCATTGACATACTCCTCATATAAGGGGTTGGTATAGGTGGATGTGAGGTAAGTATTTGGAACACTTGGGCTTTGTGGTGGTTGGCTCGTGGAGGAAGGCATACCATATTCATATTGAATTAGGATATCCTTGGGCAGGATAGGTGGTAGCCAATTCAGATTCTTCAAAACTGTCTTGGCTAAGGGGCTGTAAGACATAGTTAGAAGCCTTGTAAAGGGCCTGCACTCTATCCATGTCTATGTAGGTGGTGGTTGTCTCCACATTGTGTGAATGTGTCTCTACTTGAGAGTGAGATGGATGGTATAATCCAACCAAAGTAGTCTAAACCATATTGGATGGGGCTACCAAAGTAACAGGCTCATGGGAACTGTTTTCCATTAAACTACTTTGGTTTATTATTTTCTTTTGTTGTTGTGTTAGCACCATAAAGTAGTTAAACCAAAGATTCAAAGCTTATCTAAATCACACAAATTAACAACTTTTCCAAAATTTAAAGCAAATAAAATAATCAGTCCTAGGTTTCACCGTGTGTGGCTTACCTTTTTCATTAATTATTTTCTTTCATTAATGTGAAGTTCCTTTTAGAATTGTTGGCTTGTGTGTTTTGATGTAACTTAATCTTGTTTAATGAAAAAAAGGTTAAAAAACTAAGGTTGGCCAAGGCAATCAGATTTTTTTTGGTAATAACCTCCAACAAGTTTGCTTGGGGGTAGTCCTATGGTTTCTAGGGTAGACATTGGTGGATGGAAATCATGACCATCGTCACCAAATCTCAAGCAATGGCTGGTGATGAAATCCAACCACTACTGTTAAAAATGTGAATCGTGCAAGTGTGTGTGATTTATTTTATTATATTTCTTGTTCTCTATGGTGTGCAAACAATATTAAAGATTACTAACTTCACTAATCTAAATCAGAAGCCAACACAAAGACATAAATTTCACCTAAAGAGATTGGAGTACACCACTCAAAACTCTCTGCCTACAAATTATTAAAATCACAAGAGCAACCAGAGGGTTCTTCCACCTCTCTGCCAAAGGGGTCAGCCTAGGGCAGGATTACTTTATGCGTCAAAATATTATTTCTATTTAGATATGCAAAATTAAAGTGATCTTTAACCCTAAAATGCAAGATCTAGGATGCTTTTCTGTTTCATATGCACTCAAAAATGCAAACAATCACCTAGATCTACAACTTCAGAACAAGAAATAAATTTGGTATAATGGAATACACACAAACCCTAGATTCAACTTGCTACCAATTATTTTCCAGATTACTTAGTGTTGAACCCAAAAATAGCAAAAAACAACAAAAAACAAAATACGTAAATTGCTAAATGGCAACCTAGGGTTATGAAACTTACTTGGAAGCCTTGGCTCTACTCCAAATTACTGCCAGGCATGACTGAGCACCTATGTAGGCACAACAAGGTGCCTTCTAGGCATGGGAGGGCACTTGCAGTTGTCTGCAGACACTTCCAAATGCTCTGCAGATGCTCCCAAACGCCTATGTAATCTCTAAAAATGTTGCAGACTGCTTCAGAAACCCTAGCGATAAATTTAGCAACTTTTATGCTTCTGTAAATCTTGTAACAAATAGAAATAAAATTAAGTTAGCAAGGTAGATCTATCAAATAATTAAACCCTTGTGGGGTCCCACCATGATCGCCATTTGTGAAGACAAAGACACGACACTTAAATAACAACATGAAATCAAATAACACAAGGAAATACAAAAATTGCACAAATGGATGTATTCAATAAAATGGGGGGAGCCAATGAACTCCTTTGTTATAATCAGTACTCAATGTGAGTATTTGATACAATGATTTACAATGGCACTAGGGTTCTCCAAAACCCTAGCAATAACAACAAAGTGTCTTCAAATTTGGTGTGTCCTTGCTTCCAACAAGTTGAGTGGGCTTCGAGTATCCAGTGTGGGGCCACTCCAGCTTCAACAACCATTCAACAACATGTAGAACTTGTAGATCTGTATACACAAAAATAGAACAAGGGGGTTAGTAATACCTATGAGGGCTCCATAGTGTGAGACCCTCAGACATCAATAAAACCCTAGTTAACAATAAAGTCAAAAATTATGCTAGATAAACAAATTATGAGATAAAATACATTCAAATGAGATATACCTTGCTTTCATTTTGTTTTTGCAGATGGCATGGTGTAGCAGGCTCAGATTTGCATTTTTGTAGTTGCAGTAGGCTCGAACACGCACTTGGCATACTCTTACGTGAGCTTCGTAGGATCTAGTGTGCACCTATAGGATACATCAAGCTCTGGAGAGCACCTGCAGTCTACAAAAGGCTCTGGTGAGAACTTCGTAGGCTCTGCAGTGAGCCTCATGAGATCTAGAGGGTGCTTGCGGGTTAGGGCAAAATCTGCAAAAGCAGATTGAGGGGGTGGCGACGAATGTGGTAGAAGGATGGTGGTTGTGATGGTGATGGAAGATGAATGGAGAATGGCTGGAATAGTAGAAGTCTTGTTAGCTTAGCTAGGGCTTTAGATTTTCAAACTCTATCTCTCTCTACTTCACTAGGGCTTCAATAGTGACTCCTCTAGGGTGTAATTTCTAATCTCAAGGTTCCAGGGTTTGGGCATTTACAAATGCCCTTATTTATAATCCAACCTAGGGTTTTCTTAGGGTTTTAGCCTTACACTTTTGATCGTGTGGCTAAGATTAAATTAGATCCTAAGGTTGAGATTACCTTTTGCATGTGACATGGATTAATGAATATGGACGATGGAGATTAGAATGGATCGGATGGTTGTGGTTAATTGAGTTTATAAATATATATTTTATAATAAATATATTATAATATAATATAAAATATTATATTAAATATTAAATAATATAAAATAATATTAAAATAATCCCAATTAGGCTAGGAAATGGCGAGAAAGAGCTAAAATGGTGAAATGGATGGCGGTAAAGGTGGAATTGGGCCAAATAATTGGCGGGAAGGTGTATGGTGGGCAAGTGGGTTGTGGGAAGGTTAGGATGGAGGATTAGTGGCTGCAATTTGATGTCTACACTAGCCAATAGAATTTTTTCTTCATATTTTCCCCCATATTTGCTCCACCTGGTGAAAGCCGAATGCAGAATGACAACGTACCAGATATGATGCAAACAAAAATGGATGCAGATGCTAAGTCCTACGAATGCGATGAACAAATGCATGAAGGAAATGATGTAGAAACGAGATGTAAGCAAAAAAAAAAGTGGGGCCTCTTTTATTAATGTTGCTTTTAATCCGGTTACAATACGTCCCCCCTCTAGGGCTCAGAACGTTTGATACAGTTCGTTACATCAATGGATGGTACGCTTCCAGTGTCTTCCGCATGCCCACATTCAAAATGGGCGGGCCAAAAGTTGCCACCGCTTGTGTCCATGTGTTCGTCATTCCTTGCTGCCCCTCTGGTGTTCCTGGTGGTGAGATCCTATGCACAAAAAAATAGCAAATAGTTAATAGCATATGCGGATATAGGAAAACATGCAATCCCCAAAGCCTCCGGCTAGTTAATATATAAAAGAATGAAACGATGGTCAAAACATGTCATAATGAATTCAAACTTTGATAGAGGCATGGAGACATCATCAGGGACACATTGCAAAAATAACAGTCAGGAAATCATGCACAGATTTCTAATCGCTCCGGGGTGGGACGATGGGGACTGTCACAAAATGTGCAAAAGTGACCTTGCAAATGTCCTTCCCAGAGGCCTCCAAAACTCTTGCAAACTTGGGGTTAGACTAAAAGGGGCATTTTGAGATGACCCAAAAGGTCAGATTTGGCAGATTCTACCCAGATTGTCCTATATCCGAAGGCGCTCCTTGTAGGTTAGTAAACGCATAAAATGATAAAAACAAGGTCAAATCATGTCGAGAAGCAATGAAACTTGGACAACAAGCATAAGTACATCAGATACAACATAATGCAAAAATAATAGTAAAGAAATCATGCACAGATTTCTAATCACTCCGGGGTGGGGCGATTAGGACTGCAGACAGTGCGGGGGGCACCCGAGGGTAGGACGCCCACCGTTTGGGGCTTAGTTTTGGCACCAATCCAAGTGGGATGGGTCCAAAACCTCCTAGGGGGTTGTGTCAATGAGTTTGGTGTGGGATTGTGGCTGATTGCTTGGGTTTTGGGTCTAGATTGCGTTCCTAGTGTTCACCCGATAACCTCTCTTCCAAAAGAGAAATTAGGGATGTAGGAAGCACAAAGAGGAATGGGGGTATAATTTGGCAGCACTCCGTTGCTCCAAATGCTCCAGCTCTATTCTCTTTTGGGGTGAGGAGGCTCACCTTTTTATAGACCTAGGGGTCTCCTTTGAATGCGCATGCGAGGGCGCCACTTGGCTCACCATGCCTTTCTTGGGGGAGAGAAGATTCCTCCCTGATTTAGGGCCTCCATGATCAGGGCATGCTTGACTGAAGTCCCTCTCTGATTTGAAACCGTTCCTCGCAATTGCATGCCTTGAAGGTGAAGTTGGGTGGTGGATCTGGGCTGCCATTTGTCAAGGCTTGACTTTTTGCCAGTCAAACCTGCTAATCGTCCCACCCTGGAGCGATTGCTTGCTAATCGTCCCGGGGTGGGCCGAATAGGATTCTAATCATCCCGGGGTGGGACGAATAGGGAGCAAAGTGCTTAAAAGGTGCCAAATTGACCTCTGACCTTCCAAAACTGATTTGGGAGTGGTTAGGACCACTGTTTAACCTCTGGAGGCTGCCCTAGGGGGTATGTATGCCAATTCGGTCAGTGCTTGTAGTCACATAATCGGATTGGTGTTGTTTTGGTGTCTACAGATGCCCCTTTTTGGGATGCGCTATGTGTGGCGCAGTGCTGAGAAAAAATAGATGACCAAAGCACTTAATGATTAGGGTTTCTCAGTAACCTAACCAAATTTTGATGCCCCAAGTATGGAAAGGGCACGCATTCTTGAATCCTTGCTTCTGACGAGCTAAGGAGCTTAACTCAAGTGTAACCTTTTTCAGTGAGGTGTACTTGATCTTGGACATTGTTCAATCATGAATAGGCAAAGGGCGCAACCTTTTGTCCGAGGAACCTTGTCTTCATGCTTCCAGAATGCCAAGTGTTTGTTTAGCTTGTGATTATTGCTTGTTTGCTGCCCCAAGCAGGAGCGTGATTGTCTTTGTCAATGATTCTTTGAATGCATGCCATTTCCTTGATTGGGTGTGTATTTGTTGATTGGTGACTAAGTGTGACTACCCCCTCAAGCGACGAATCGATGAGGGAATGACCAAAAATGAGAAAAGTGATGAGTCGCTTGACCCAAGATGACGTTTGTAAGGGTGCCTTCAGTTGTTTTCATTGAACGCTTATTGCAGTTTTCCAACAATCGGGCCTATTTTTGGTGGGTTTTGACCCTTTTTTGTGATGCCGATTGGGGTAGAAATTATCGAAAATCCTCCTTCCCGTGGAGTGGTCCGGCTATACTAGCCTTCTTAGGGAGTAGGATAGTGAGTATTTGTGACCCCGATGACGGTTTTTCATGCCATGAATGTCAGGTGCAAAGGCACCTTTGTTCGGCAGATTTATTGCTTGTTTTTGGTGCATTTTTTGGATGCAGTTTTTGTTGCTTTATTTCTTGCTCTGTAATCGTCCCAGGGTGGGACGAATACCAATTTTGTAATCATCCCAGGGTGGGACGAGCGCTAACTAGAGCGCTCATCCCAGGGTGGAACGATTACAGGCCTAACAGCCTATATAAGGACCAAAACTAGGTTTTGGGCTCATTTGCAACAATTTTTTCTTGGCGATTTGGAGCAGTGAGGAGGAGGAGTGCGAGTGTGCGTAGCGGAGCGCTGCCAAAATTTTATGGACATCATGAGTGCGAGAACCGGATCTTCGAGTGGAGGAGCCGAGGCGAGACCGGTATGATGTTCCTTCTCCTTGCCTGTTATTCATTTTTGTTTTATATGAAGTTAAAAACTTACATATAAATGTTTGTTTGCGGTATTTTGTTTTTATCCGTATATCAAGTTGAAAACCTAATATATGATTTGTTTTTATTATTTTTTTGTTTTGTTTTGCATTAATATTAAGGTTGAAACCCTAATATTAATTTTTATATTTTTATATTGTTTTTTTATTTTGTTCCCATTAAGGCTGAAACCTTAGTACGATTTTTTGTTTTATTTTGTTGACTGTTCGTAGATTAAGGTCAAAACCCTAATACGCAACTGTTATCTGTACTTTGTTTGTGATTGTGTTTAGGTTTAAAACCCAACACGTTGTCATTTTATTTTGTAGTTTTTGTTCATGTTAAGGTTGAAACCCTAGTATGATTTTTTTTTTTGTTTTGTTTTGTTTTTGTTTTTGTACAGTTATTTTTATGTCTGTTGTCGTTGTTGTACAATTTGTTGTTAATGTTTTTGTACTTTTGTTGTACTTTGTTGTACAATTGTTTTCTTGTACTTTGTTGTTCTTCTGTATAGTTTTATTGTAATGTTTTTGTTTATATTAAGTATGTACTTAATATCTTTTGCTTTTTATTATTTTTCAGGTTGTGAAGAGTCGGTACCACTAGCCGACTATTTTCTCTGATGCTCGGGATGCCTTGATAGTTGGGGATTGGGAGTGGCTTGATGCCCTTGGGCTCAAGCACGTGACGCATCTGGAGCCTGTGGTGGGGGATCGAGCATATTTGACTGCCTTGATCAATCTGTGGGATCCCCGCACCAACACTTTTCATCTTCCAATAGGGGAGATGACTGTGACTCTGGAGGATGTGTATCGGATTCTACGGATTTTGATAGATGGACTGCCTATCCGGATGACCCACCGGGACCAGCGGACAATAGTACTAACATGATGTTTTGGTTGGGCGGGGAGAGGGGGGTGGAGAGGGCTGTGGAGAGGGCAGAGGCTGATTGCCAGATAGGCGGTATTCTGGTGCGGTGGTGGCTGGAGAAGGGCGTATTAGGGGTGAGGCATGCTTTGCTCATGGCCCTCATTTCCAATATGCTGCTTCCTGACTCCTCAGGTGCGAGGTTCCCTTGGAACCTGCTTGAGTTGGTTTTCACATTGGTGGAGTGTCCTACATCAGCTCCACTTATTATGAGATGGGGTCAGACATTGTTGGCACAGTTGTACGAGGTCCGTTGTCAAAAGCGAAAGGGGATCGGGTGCAGCTATCTCTTGCAGTGTTGGGGGTGGCAGCACATAGCTGTGGAGCGGCCGTAGGGTTTGCCTTGGACCACCCGAGGTGAGATGGTGGATCGGGAGATTGGATATGCCAATTTATGGCGGCGGTCAGAGGAGCATGGACAGAGTCGATGGTGGGCAGGTGACGTAGGGCACTATACTGATGCCTTCTCTCATCTAATGCTAGGGTAGGTGTTCTGGCGGCCGTACTGGGACTGTCCAGCCTGGCCTGAGGCTGGAGAGTGGCTCTACATGTGCGCAAGGGTAGATGGCTGATTGGGTGGCATGGGACAGAGCAGGAGTACTTTCCATACGTCTAGGTGATACGGCAGTTTGGGGTGCACTAGGGATTGCTTGGTGATCCCTTGATCTATCGACATCATGGTGATGAGAGGACCCTAGTCTGGCCTATCATTGAGCCATTGGGTGAGGGGTCTGATGCAGTTATTGATGTACCCGACATGGATGATGTTGGGGTAACTGTAGAGTATGACCGATGGTGGACTATGCGGTGATGGCGGGGTGAGGGGCCTCTAGGAGGCATGGATACGATAGCAACAGGAGGTGGGGATGCAGAGGCATCGAGGGAGGGTTGGGGGGCTCGCTCGATGATGTTGACATGGTGGAGGTTGATGACTTCACTGGCGATGGAGATGATTTGGGGGTTTCAGAGCAGTCGGATGTATAGGATGTCCCGGAGCAGTGGGTGCCAGAGCAACAGGCCATCCCGGAGGTGCCCATGCCTCAGGCTATCTCAGGGGATGTGGAGGCTAGGCTTCATGTTGAGATAGCATGATTGGAGGGTCTCCTACGGAGATGGGACGAGGAGCATAGAGATGCTTTGGTGGAGATAACGTAGGAGAGGGATCTCCTACGGGCTCAGTTGGCATAGCGGGATAGTGCATTGGTTGTGTATCATCGACGAGATCTAGAGTGGGGTCGGTATCGGGTAGAGTTAGAGATGGAGGTTGTCCATCTCGATGGACAGTTGCCTGTGCTCGATGGAGGTGGTTCATCACGTCGTACGAGAGGCAGTGAGACTGAGCAGTCTGCATCCTCTCATCGTAGGTGGCTGGATGAGGGTAGCGTTGGTGGGCAGGGTGCACGGGCTGGCAACAGCCGCCTTGAGAGGTCCCATAGGACCCATACTATTGGGGTAGTTCTAGTCGCACCGATCCTACATGATCATGGTGGCCGACTCCCTAGGCTTTGGGGATTTTGAGTTTTTGGTTTTTTTGAGGTCAGAGGACCTCCTTATTGTAGCCTGAGGGCATTTTGACTTGATATATATACATGACTCATTTTTGGTTTGATGATATGCTTGTCATGGTTTATTGTTCTTTATGCACGTTTATTTATGTTGATGTATGCATATGCTATTATGACTGTGGATGATGTTAGCTATATGATATAGATGTATGCATATGGAATGGATGGAATGATTTGTTGGTATACAAGCGATGGCACCATAGACTGTACAGGATTTACTGGCTTTCTGTACTATGTGATTGCTTTATGGAATAACTTTGCATTTGTAATTTTTGTTTTGTATTTTTTGATGGTGATGTAAGTAATGAAATGTACAACAATTGTTTTAGAATGTAGTTAAGGTTTTTCTGAGACTCAGATGCTTTAACTAAATAGTCAAGACTGTACATTATCTTACAAGACTTTCGAACAAGGTACGAATTTAGACTTGAGTTTGACCAAGTTATTTCACATCCCTATGTGTGCGATTGAGTTCGTTGATGTGGTATTCATAAGGATACCGCCAGTGCTAGGTAGGTTGTCCACCAAACCTGTACTGAGGATCACCTAATTAGCTCCACTAATTCCTTTGTTGCATTTAGTAAGATTAATCTACGGGGTAATCTAGGATACCATAAGCTAGCTCATCCACATGCAAACATTGATCTGTACATATGCCCAATGGGTAATGTGATAGATATATCATCATGCGGGAGGTTTGCCACCAGTGCGAGTAGGCTATCCACCAAACCAGGACTGAGGATCACCTCATGACCTTTCGAATGCTGAGAGTTCCAGGGATTCAAGTTCGACTCCCTTCTTTTCTTCAATTTTATTGGGATACTTGCTCTTATATATAGTGATAAAAATCACTGTTTATTTTTCTTTTTTTTTTTAGCAAGGGATTTGAATTTTGAGTGATGGGGATCACTATTTCTTGTGCTTTTTGATGTGTGCACTTTGAGGGTTTTGATGTCAAACTTTGGAGTTTGTACTTTGAATTTTGCAGTTTTTTGATGTTTGCAACTTTTTGAGAATTTGGGATTTCTTATAGTGGTAAAAACCACTGTTTATTTTGGGGAATTGGGTAGGGAAGATGCTTGTCCTTTTGCCAACTCTCAGCATTCTTGGGGTCATTCGCATAGGGGGATGAGCAAGATAACCATTTCACTGTATGGTATCCTGGACCACTTTGCAGGTTTCATCTTTCGTTCACACAACTTGGGAATTTTTATGTGTTTTTAAGCTTGTGTTGGGATGCTATGTAACAAGGCGTGATCCAAGTAAAACTCTACCTTGTAAAAATCGGTCTGACTTTGTACAACATTTGACTAGAAATCTAAAGACATCTGAATGACGAAAACCCTAAAGACATTAGAAGACAACTGACTATGATATGGCAAAAATGCGAATGGCGTTATTCTTGATGGATCTTTTACAAAATGGACTAAATTTGGAAAATGATGGAATTGCCGAGTAATTACAGTCTATGGTGCTTTTGACATGTATGACCAGCAAATATGCAATGTATGTATGCGATGCCTAATGCAACTTTTTTTTTTTTTTGTGTTTTGATTTTTAAGATTATGCATGAAAGTGAGATGCAATTTTTTTGTTATTTTTGATTATCTATTGTTTTTGAATATTCGTTATGGACAGGTAACCCGAATGGGTGTGGACCAAGTGATTCTTATGAATCCTTGGAGCTTTTGGTTTGACCAAAGGGATTATAGATACCTTTGGGGCATTTTGGGTGACCAAGCGATTGCGGGAATCCTTGGAGCTTTTGGTTTGACCAAAGGGATTATAGATACCTTTGGGGCATTTTGGTTGACCAAGCGATTGTGGGAATCCTTGGAGCTTTTGGTTTGACCAAAGGGATTATGGATACCTTTGGGGCATTTTGGGTGACCAAGCGATTGTGGGAATCCTTGGAGCTTTTGGTTTGACCAAAGGGATTATTGATACCTTTGGGGCATTTGGGTGACCAAGCGATTGCAGGAATCCTTGGAGCTTTTGGTTTGACCAAAGGGATTATGGATACCTTTGGGGCATTTTAGGGGTGACCAAGCGATTGTGGGAATCCTTGGAGCTTTTGGTTTGACCAAAGGGATTATGGATACCTTTGGGGTATTTTGGGGTTGACCAAGCGATTGTTGGAATCCTTGGAGCTTTTGGTGTGGGTTATGGCTCTCTAAATGTTGAATGGCCTCAAGTGACTGATGTTCAAGGGTTCTAGTTCCTTGATTCCTTCAAGAGAGGTGAGCCGGTATGTTCCAGGTCCTATTTTACTATCGATTACATAGGGACCTAACCAATTTGCCATGAACTTGTCCCTTAAATGGGGCGGCAAGTTAGAATTTTGTTGGTTCTCTTTCAAGACCAAGTCACCAACCTGAAAGTCCCTCAGGTGAACTTTCATGTTGTATGCTTTCTTAAGTCGCTCTTGATAGATACGTAAATGCTCGAGAGCATTGACGCGTCATTCATCGAGTAACGTAAGCTGGTCTAACCGGGCCTGCCATGCAGTGTCATCATCGATGAACTCTTGCATTGATATGCGCAGGGAGGGTATTTCCAACTCGAGAGGCATGACTGCCTCGGAGCCATACACTAGCAAAAATGGAGTTGCCCTAGTGGGCGTCCGAATGCTAGTGCGATAAGCCCATAGGGCAAGTGGTATTTGGATGTGCCAATCCTTATGATTATCTGTGACCATATTTTTAAGGATGGCAACTAGCATTTTGTTTGACGCCTCTGCTTGCCCATTTGCCTGCGGATAATAAGGTGTCAAAAAACTATGCTAAATTTTGTACTTTGTTGTCAAAGCACGCACATATTTGTTCTTAAATGACATCCCATTATCCGAGATGATCTTGGATGGAATACCAAAATGACATATGATGTTATGTAAAATAAACTCCGCAATGCGGGGCCCAATCGTAGAGGTAAGCGAAATTGCTTCCACCCACTTAGTGAAGTACTCTGTGGCCGTTATGATAAACGTGTGATGACCTGACGATGTAGGGGAGATCTTTTCGATGAGATCTAAGCCCCACTATGAAAATGGCCAAGCCGATTGGATCGGATGCAAGGCCTGAGAAGGTACGTGTGTCAAGTTAGCATGGTGTTGACACTTCATGCACTTCTACATATATGCGCAACAATCTCATTCTAAAGATGGCCAATAATAGCCCATGCAAAGAATGCACTTTGCGATGGCCATACCATTGAAGTGGCCATCGCATGTACCATCGTGCGCTTGGGTGATCACCCAAGTGGACTCCTGCTGGTCCAAGCAATGGAGGAGGATCCCTTCGTAGCTTCGATGGTACAAAATATCTCCTAGCAAGACATGTTTTGTCACTTTCTATTTGAATGATATTTTTGCAGCGTGCGACAATCCAAGTGGGAGGCTACCTAACTTGAGATAGTCTCTTATGGGTGTGTACCAATCCTGCTGATCAGAAACCTCGATGGTATGAACGATCGATCCCTCTTGAAGTTCATCCCTAGCAAAATTTGAGCGGGAAAGAACTTGTAGAAATAGCATTGTGTTGCTATTAAGAGGGGTTGGAGAGAACAAAGACCCCCAGTTGGCATGATTCAGACTATCATGGATTCGAGAGAACCTATCCTAAGATGGTTCAACCTGGATCAGGTGGATTCCTGGCGTTATGTCAGAGCTTGCACGCTCCATCGTGGATTGCGATAACGTTTTGACTTGAATGGTTGTCATCTCACTAGAAGGGTCTTGCGGGATTAGTGACCCCAAGGAGGCCATAGTGTCTGCAAAATGATTCGATGATCGAGGGAGTGCCTCGATGTCGTACCATTCAAGATTTGCCAAGAATTTATCCACAAGGGCTTTGTAGGCCTATAGAACTGGGCATTTGCATTGGAATACCCCTTTCACTTGGTTGACAATTAACAGTGAATCACCAAAGATATTCAAGCATTTGATGTTCATGGTGATGGTTGTCTGAAGACCTATGAGCAAGGCTTCGTATTCAGCATTGTTATTGGTGCACGGGAAATCAAGTTTAAATGATAAAGGCATTGGAGCCCCTTGCGGTGTGAAAAACATGATTCCCATGCCACCCCCTTGCTCACATTTAGAACCATCAAAAAATAAGGTTATGTCGGCCTGTGACTCAGGCTCATCAGAATCTGGCGATTCCGAGACATGGAAGACCCCATCATCGGGCAGCTCTATGGTCAGAGGCTGATCATCTTCGAGAGGAGCCTCTGCTAGTTGATCGGCGATGACTTGACCTTTGATGGACTTTTGTCCAATGAATTCGATGTCAAACTCCATCAACAACATGATCCATTTCGCCGTGTGACTACTGTGATAAGTACGACTCATCATGTACCACAATGGATTCTCCTTAGACACAACATACGTCGTATTGCTCAGCATGTAATGGCATAGCTTTTTGGTGGCAAATACCACCGCCAAGCATAGCTTCTCAACGTATGCATAGTTAAGTTCATAACTGACCAGGGTGCGGCTAAGATAATAATTAGCCTATTCTTTATGTAATTCATTTTTTTGGGCTAGCATGGCACCCAGTGCCACCTCAATAGCTGAGATGTATAAATAGAATGACACTCCTGGTCTAGGTGGTGCCAATATTGGTGGTGAAGCCAAGTATTGTTTGATGTCGTCGAAGGTTGACTGGCACTCGTCATCCCAATGAAATGCTACCCCCTTGTGTAATAATTTATTCATGGGTCGGCACTTGTCAGATAACTGCGCTATGAAGTGCTTGATCGATGCGACCTTACCCTGCAAGCTTCTGAGCTGCCTGATGGTGGTTGGGGGAAGCATTTCAAGGATTGCCTTGAATTTATTTGGATCTACCTCGATGCCTCATTTTGAGACTATGAAACCCAAGAGTTTTCCAGATGTGACGCCAAATACGCACTTCTTGGGGTTTAGCCTAACCTTGTGTTCGATGAGGCGATCAAGGATCTTGCGTAAGTCATCGAGATGATTTTGGCACAAAAGAGATTTGGCCAACAGATCATCCATATAATCCTCCAAAGTTTTATGCATGTGATCATGGAAGATGTATGTCATAGCGCGTTGGTAGGTGGCGCCAACGTTTTTAAGGCCAAAGGGCATGACCTTATAACAAAATGTCCCCCAAGGCATCGTGAACGCCATTTTTAGTTGATCATCGAGATTGATACGAATCTGGTTGTATCCCGAGAAACCATCCATGAGGGAAAGCATTTCGTGGCCTATTGTAGCGTCTACCAATGCGTCGATGCTAGGCAAGGGGAAATCATCCTTGGGACTTGCTTTGTTTAAATCTCAAAAATCGGTGCATATGCGAATCCTCCCGTCAGGATTTTTGATGGGTACCATGTTGGACAACCATGGTGGGTAATCTACGCAGATGACAAACTGTGCATCCAACAACTTTTGTAGCTCGTATTTGACCATTAAGGCCACTATTGGGTGCATCTTACGTAGCTTTTGCTTGACTGGCTTGATTGTCGGATCAAGTGTTAGATTATGCATGACTAGTTGTGGGTCTAGCCCCGACATGTCTTTGTAGGTCCATGCAAAAACCTCCTTCTTCTCTTTGAGAAGGGCAATGTACTCGGCTTGCTCTTCGGGGGATAAACTTACCCCCAACTTGATGATTTGCGGATTCATTGGATCAGAACCGATGTCTACGTCAATCATTTCTTCGACTGACATGTGGGATCCGTCCTCCAACTGGTGTGGAGTTGGGATCAGGTGGATATCATTTGCTGAATTTAGTTCTACATTGGGAATGTCTGGTTCCTCTTCAACATGGAAGATATCCTGAGTCTATCCTGGGGTGAAATGGAACATCTCACCGCAAGGCCAGTACTCTGATGGGGATGGTGGTGAGTCAGCGTGATCCCAGTCTATGGCATCTAGGTCTAGATACAATGGTCATGTTGGATCGATTGGGTTGTGGATGGGGGTGGTTAAATCAATGGAGATCATGTTGATGGACTGAGTTTGGTCTCCATTACCGCGTGGGTGTTGATTCAGACATTCTTGGTGATCCTTGTGCCTCAGATCTGGCTCTATGGGTATTGGCACAAAAGGATCGGCCCTATGTGTAGATAGAAGGATAGGGTCTACCCTAGGCACTGATGGCCCTATAGGGTCTCTAGGTGGGGGGTGCTCCCTGTATGCCTGAAGTGGTGGATGAAGCACTTGGTTTAACTGTACTTGGTTTAAATGCCACCTATGCCTTGGTCCCATATTCAGATGTTCAAACATACCATCGATGTCTATGGGGTATTCCTGTTGCCTCATATGGTTGAGATATGCCATCTCAGTCTCATCCTCATAGTCGTTATCGAAGATCCATAGGCCTTCATTGGCTTCGACAACTATGTGCCCCTCTGGCTGGTATAGCCTCCCACTAGGCATTTCTTGATCACTTGGCCTTATGGCCGGCATGGGAGGCTCATTTTGTTCGAGCAAGTTGATTTGGTCCCTTCTGGGTTGTTCCGCTCTCTACGGGAGGGCTGGATTCTCTGGAGGTGGCAATTGCCCGATTGGAACATTAAAGGGGAACATTGCCATGAAGTCCTCTTGATAGTCATCAATGGGTGTCACCTGCGAGTGATTGCTATCGAACTCAAACGGGTCCCAAGGTGCTACCTCATAATCTGACTCATCTTTCGAAGAGCTCTCTTGATTTTGTTCATATCCTTCTTGGAGGTTACTTCTTGAACTTTCCCCTTCCTCGATCAAAGGGGAGGGGTTGTTGAGGTCAACAAGGTTTGTTGTTAACAATGGGAAATAATTCCCCAATGTGTATGTAGTGTTGGGATTGGCATATGGATCTTGTGCCAACCCATCCCTGTTGCCTAGACCTAAGCCTTGCATGGTTTCTACCAAGATGTCGAGGGGAAAAGGGTGGTTGAACCCTACTCCTGATTTATCATATGGCATCTGGTATCTTGGTTGACAAAGAATGCGCATTCCTTGTTCATATCTGCCCAATCCATATCCATGCCAATTACATTGGTCTAGGTATTTCAAGGCGAAGTCTGGGTTGGACAGATAGTCAACATTCTCAGCAAATGGCTCTTCATCCTCTTCCTCTTGTAGGTAGGGTTCAATGCCATTCTCAAGGCCCCCATATACAAAATTGGTCTGATTTTGCGGGTAACCTAAAGGGACGATAGTGCTGATGGGGAGGTGAGGTCTCCCCATGTCTTGCATGGATTCGAGCATGGGTGTTGCCACAATGTTCTACACTAGGTACTCCCCTAGGCCCGTATTGGCCATCTCAATGGTAATCATCGATGGTTGAGGGGGAGGGAAGGGGAGTTCTTCCTGAGTCCACTCCATGTTGGGTGAATCAGGTGTCTCGACTTCCATTCGGTTGGGCACCTCCTCGGTAGAGATGGTTGAGACTAATGGTGGTATCTCCTCTAGGGGCTTCTTCCCATTGTCCTTCGATGTGGCCACCATAGGTGACATCGTTGGTGAAGGGACAGATGATGAAGATGGGCCAGGTCGGTTAGTTGGGGGACTCAATAGTGGGGATGTAGGCGAAATCGGACCCTGCATGGATGGATTCAATTGAAAGTCCAAATGTGTCGATGGGAGGGTCGATTGTGGCATCAACTACATCGCATTGCAAAACTTAAAGGGCTCTAAGTCTACTGGGACTACATGTACTTGCCCTTCGTATGTGTACTTGAGGCATTGATGGGCTATCGAAGGGACACACTTCATGTCCCTGATCCAAGGCCGACCTAGCAAGATATTGTAGGCCATCTCACCCTCAAGGATGTGACACAACGTAGGAATGGTCTTTTGTCCTACTTGGATGGGCAGGACAATTGTGCCAACCATCGAGCATAACGCGTCGTTGAATGCTCGAAGAGTGTAAGTGGATGCCACAATGTGGGATGCTAGCAACTTAAGGTGTTTTAATGCCACTGTCATGATTATGTTGTTGGATGAGCCAGTGTCCACCAACACCCTCTTGAATGGAATCCCGTTGACCCGCATGATGACGTGCAGGGGTGGATCCACCATATCACTAGTCACCAATTTTAGTTCATCTTCCCTGAAGGTTATGACCGGTTCTGTGCATTGTCTCACATGTCCCACAAAGTTGTTGAAAGAATTGGGTTCATGGGGCTGTAGCTCAATGGCTTTGAGTATCTCCATCGAGCCTCCCGATGGGGCGGTGATTGTTGGATGAGCTCATAAATGGAGAGCCTAGCCGACGTGGTCCTTAAAATTTGAGTAAGCTTAGTCTAAATCATGGCCACTGGTCTAGGTGGGGGAGGTTGTGTAGGGTGTTGTGGAGGTTGTGACATTGATGGAACATCTCCTGTAGCTGTAGCGGGTGCAGCCATGTTTGGGTATCTTTTGTTTCATGTCACGATGCTTATCATCCCCATGTATCCTTGCATGGGGTAGTTTTGTGTTACCTCATTCACTTGTAAAGTCTTTGCCTGCATGTCATGGGCAGGTAGGGGGTCTTTGAAGACTTCCATCTATTGGTTGCTCAGTGCTACGGGATTATCTACCATGAGTGTTTTGTTGTCTATCAAGTCCTGCACTAAGTTTTTGAATTTCCAACAAGTGAAGATGTCGTGTCCTTTCTATCGATGGAATCTACAATATAAGTCTTCCCTATAGCCCTTGGGTTTTGGCATGTTGGGGTCTATGGGTCGACTTTTCGGCAAGTTTATCAGGTTTTCCATGAACAAGCGGTCAAACAAGGAGTCTCTAGACTTCGTGAATTGTGTGAATTGTCGCTTAGGGTGACGCTGCTAATTTTGCTCTTGTTTATGATTTTCCTTTTCATAGTTATCAAGAGGAACTGCCTGATAATTAGCCTTTGGGGGCTATGTCATTTGTGCAGGCTTTGGTATATTTATGGCAACTTGATTGACCACGGTGGGTTTCGGTTGCGTGGGCCCAATTTTAGCATTTTTGGTCCACTCTTTCTTGCATGGCTTGGCAATCTCACCGTCTTGTATTTTGATCTCCTCAATTATCTTGGCTTGCGCCAAGGCTTCTTCGAGGGTGGCATATTGTTGCAGCTACAATAGCATGGAGATCGACCTTATGCAACTCTTTGAAAACATTTGAGTCATGTCGGCCATGGGAGGGAGGTAAGGTAGCTTTGAAAGCAATGTCCTCCATCGATTCCCATAAGCGGCTATGGTCTCATCATCATACTACTTAAGGCCAGCTAGGTCACTTAAGGATGCCTTCTTCTTGGTGTTGAAGGCAAAACGTTCAAGGAACGCGTCCACTAGCTGGTCTAGATTATTGATGCTATGCTTCGGCAACTGGGTAAACCAATCCGAGGCCGGGCCTACGAACGTGGTTATAAATGTTCTCAGAAGCAATGCATCATTGTCTTGAATGCCAAAGCATTGACTCAGGAACCTTGTTACGTGCTCTTGGGCATCCTCATCCCCTCTAAAAATTGCCAATTGAGGCATTTTGAAGTGGTCGGGGTATGGGGGTGCCGAAACTGAAGGATGCATAGGGTGACTACGGAGCTGGCGTAAGGTGGGCTTTTGGGGCCCTGAAGTCTTGGTCTCCATAGACTCTAAGCGCTCTAGTAGTGCTTTGTATGCATCAGAGGATTTGATTTCCTCTTCTTTGGTTTGTTCCCATTGTGAATTGCGAGGAACTTGAGGCCTATGGAGGGGTAGCCGGGTAGCGCCCCCTGCCTTGGTAGGGCATTTCAGCCTGCTCTTCTTCTCACTCAAATTCCTCATAGGCTTCTTGAGGAGTTTTTGGGCGTGACCTATAAACATGGATGGGTGCCCGAGGAAGGCGCCCATCATTGGTTCTAGGGGTGGCCTCCCGCTCAGGTCTCGAAGGTCTTGGAGGCAACGCTTGATAAGGTCATGGAGACCTGTCTCGTACTAAGGGGTTGTGCCTCTCATAAATTTCTGTCCTATGCATGCGAGGGGTTGGAATCCTCTCATGCATAGTGTTCTGGAGAAATTCATCTATCTGGCATTGAATGCACTCTTTGTTAAGATGATACAGTTGTTCTAACTACTGCTGATCTTGCCTAAGCTACATGATTTGCGCTTGGCGGGTGACATGTTTGGAAAATGCCAAGTCGATTTGTTCTGTCGTCCTATGTCTAGGAGGCCTAGATGCCTCCCCTACATATCTATCTCGGTCATGGTGATCCGAGATCTCTATGGGTCACTTTCCTCTATCGAGGTTAGCAGCATTCACCTGAGGCTCTGGCCTCAATAGGTGATCTTGATAATTAGCAGGTGCGGAGGTGCATTGCTCCCATGTGGTGTATTGCTCTTGAGGAATATACTGGTTTTCCTCGTGCTCCCTCTCGTACATGTGAAAGGGATGGGCAGATTTGGCTCGCCCTATCTGAAGAGCCTTGCACTCTAGATTTGGCCTATTAGTTCTAATAGTAATGAGGGGTGGAGGAGGAATGATATAATCATGTGGTCCCTCCTTATGAACCCTATGCTGCTCTAGCACTTCATCGTGCAGTGGCCACTCATAATGAGTGTCTAAGGGAGCCTTCCCATGTGTGTACTCCTCCTGAGAGGGTCTATGTTGAATGGGAGTGCCCCTCAAAGGGGTGCCTCTATAGTCCTTTTCTGTAGTGGCATAGTGTGGACTATGTTGTGGGTCAGGCTGCCAAGGTGGTATAACCAAGTCCTTGGGGCTATAACGGAGGTGACTTGTGCCTCCTTGTATACTTTTCGTAGCTTCTTCCCGTGATTGGGCTTGGCTATGGGTATACACCATGGTGGTGGTCTTTCTAGAAAGATATGTATATTTTTATCTCCTTTACAAAAATTTTATGCTATACCAAACAAACGGGGACCACACAAGCAAAGAAATGATTATCTCATTTACAGATTAAATGTGTGCCCTAGATCTGGTCTAATGTGTTTGATTTTTGTTATGCAAATCTTGTAAAGGAAACTTTGTTATTCATGCAAAATGAGGGCTCTTGTATCTCCAAAATGGTCACCCCTTCAATATACCATTGCCAAGTCGTTATACCGAACCTCTCAATATACCCGCCCTTACGTGAGGGAAACTATTGGTACGCGAGAGCAGAACAGTACGTGGAACATAGGCGGTACGGAAGGGGGATCACTCTATTTTTGACACCTACCATAGAAGACTTATCCTCATGCATGAGGAATCACCCCCATTACACTTGGTCAGATTTCGTCAGGATTTACGTCTAGCAACAGTCATGATCAGGGTATATGTATGCAAAATCCAAGCCAAGGTGGTGATGAAATCCATCGTTGGTCTTGATCAAGTGTTGGGGTATTAAGACCAACTCCTTGATGTTAATTTTATTAGGTGGTGTGTGTGGTTCCTTTTAATTGTATAAAGAAAGAAAACATACAACAAAAGATGATTTTCACTAATGCAATGCTTTAGAGTACGTTTTATCTTTCAGAAACCATTAGTAGCAAAAGGAAATCACCAATCCTAACTAGAACTGAAACCTATGATGAGGACTTGCCACTTGTGCAAGTATCATGCAAGCAAACCAGAGAAGAATGCATTCCTAATCAAGTTCCTTCCATTTAATTTACTCTATGTTTTTTTTTTTTTTTATTGCAAGAAAGGAAAACAAACTACTTAACCTTTCTATGCAAGTGTCTGAAAATAAAGCAAAGAAAGCAAAAATTTGCAGAAACAGAAAGTAGAAAAACACAGAGGATGTTCAGAAGGCCTACCTCTTCTCTGTCTAAACCAGATGCTTCTGAGTTTCTGCTCAAAAAATGCATAGAGCTCTAATCATCTCGGGGTGGGATGAATAGCAGGTCTGCATTCATCATAGGGTGGGACGAATAATATGCATTCATCCTAGGGTGGCACGAGTAGCAGTCCAGTGCCCGAATGAGTAACACCTACAAAGAAAACCACAAAATTTGGATCAAAAACTTGATCTTAACATAATGGGACAGGGTCCCACCATGATCACCACTGAAAGCCGAATGCAGAATGATGGCATACTAGATATGATGCAAACAAAAATGGATACGGTATAGATGCTAAGTCCTACGAATGCGATGAACAAATGCATGAAGGAAATGATGCATAAATGAGATGTAAGAAAAAAAAAGTGGGGCCTCTTTTATTAATGTTGCTTTTAATCTGGTTACAATACGTCCCCCCTCTAGGGCTCAGAACGTTTGATACAGTTCGTTACATCAATGGATGGTACGCTTCCAGTGTCTTCCGCATGCCCACATTCGAAATGGGCGGGCCAAAAGTTGCCGCCTCTTGTGTCCATGTGTTCGTCATTCCTTGATGCCCCTCTGGTGTTCCTGGTGGTGAGATCCTATGCACAGAAAAATAGCAAATAGTTAATAGCATATGCGGATATAGGAAAACATGCAATCCCCAAAGCCTCCGGCTAGTTAATGTATAAAAGAATGAAACGATGGTCAAAACATGTCATAATGAATTCAAAATTTGATAGAGGCATGGAGACATCATCAGGGACACATTGCAAAAATAACAGTCAGGAAATCATGCACATATTTCTAATCGCTCCGGGGTGGGACGATGGGGACTGTCACAAAATGTGCAAAAGTGACCTTGCAAATGTCCTACCCAGAGGCCTCCAAAACTCCTGCAAACTTGGGGTTAGACTAAAAGGGGAATTTTGAGATGACCCAGAAGGTCATATTTGGTATATTCTACCCAGATTGTCCTGTATCCGAAGGCGCTCCCTGTAGGTTAGTAAACGCATAAAATGATAAAAACAAGGTCAAATCATGTCAGAAAGCAATGAAACTTGGACAGCAGCATAAGTACATCAGATACAACATAATGCAAAAATAATAGTAAAGAAATCATGCACAGATTTCTAATCGCTCCGGGGTGGGGCGATTAGGACTACAACAGTGCGAGGGCGCCCGAGGGCAGGACGCCCACCGTTTGGGGCTTAGTTTTGGCACCAATCCAAGTGGGATGGGTCCAAAACCTCCTAGGGGGTTGTGTCGATGAGTTTGGTGTGGGATTGTGGCCGATTTCTTGGGTTTTGGGTCTAGATTGCGTTCCTAATGTTCACCCGATAACCTCTCTTCCAAAAGAGAAATTAGGGATGTAGGAAGCACAAAGAGGAATGGGGGTATAATTTGGCAGCACTCCATTGCTCCAAATGCTCCAGCTCTATTCTCCTTTTGGGGTGAGGAGGCTCACCATTTTATAGACCTAGGGGTCTCCTTTGAATGCGCATGCGAGGGCGCCACTTGGCTCACCATGCCCTTTTAGGGGAGAGAAGATTCCTCCCTGATTTAGGGCCTCCATGATCAAGGCATGCTTGACTGAAGTCCCTCTCTCTGATTTGAAACCGTTCCTCGCAATTGCATGCCTTGAAGGTGAAGTTGGGTGGCGGATCTGGGCTGCCATTTGTCAAGGCTTGACTTTTTTCCAGTCAAACCTGCTAATCGTCCCACCCTGGAGCGATTGCTGCTAATCATCCCGGGGTGGGGCGAATAGGATTCTAATCATCCCAGGGTGGGACGAATAGGGAGAAAAGTGCTTAAAAGGTGCCAAATTGACCTCTGACCCTCCAAAACTGATTTGGGAGTGGTTAGGACCACTGTTTAACCTCTGGAGGCTGCCCTAGGGGGTATGTATGCCAATTCGGTCAGTGCTTGTAGTCACATAATCGGATTGGTGTTGTTTTGGTGTCTACACCGGGTGGGTAGAATATGGAGATCTATGAGCTTCATTCATGATCATTTTTCTCAAATTTTCAATTTTAGGAATTACTACCCTATCCTTAAAGCATAAGAAACCATCCTTGATGCTAAAGTCTTTATTTTCATCCGTTTTTATTTCCATTCTTTCCTAAATTTGATTACAATATGAATTCTGATGTTGCATTTCCCTGACTTGTTCCATTAAATCAATGTGGATGTGAGACATAACAGTTATGTGTCTCCTCCTACTCAGTGCATCAACAACTTTATTCTCCTTTCCTTTTACATACTCTGCCAAAATCATATTCAATGAGAAATTCCATCTACCTTCTCTTCCTAGCATTCATTAAAGGTTGATTAAATATATATAGTAGACTCTAATAATTTATTCTCAACTCAAAGGGTCTTCCTACCAAATAATATCGCCAACTCTTGAGAGCAAAAACAATTGTTGCTATTTCCAAATCATGGGTTGCATAGTTAAACTCATGTCATTTCAATTTCCTTGATCCATAGGCTATTACTGCTCCTTCCTGTGAGAGAACTCCTACCAAACCTTCCAATGAAGCATTTATACAAACAAAAAAATTCCCTCGAGGATAGAGTATCTTTAGTATAGGAAGTGTAGTGAGCTTTTGCTTAAGCAGAACAAAGTTTGTCTCACATTTATCTATCCACCTAAATTCTTTTCCTTTCCTTTGAAGGTTAGTTATTGGGGAGTTTATCTTGGCATAATCCTTGACATAATGCCTATAGGAACCAGTTAAACCCATGAAACTCTAAACTTATATCACATTTTTTTGGCGGAGGCCAATTCAAAATAGCCTCTATTTTCTTAGGATCTACTACGATCCCTCTTTTTGATACAATATATCCTAGGTATTGTACTTTTGGTACATAAAATTCACACTTGGACATGTTCCCATACAACTGATTTTTCCTTAGTAGTTCCAGCACAATTCTAAGGTGCTTATCATGCTTTGTATTATCTCAAGAATATATCAATATATCATCCAAGAACACCAAAAAAAATCTATCCAAAATCTTCGTAAAGATACTATTCATCAAGTTCATAAATGCTGCTAGATCATTCATTAGATCAAAAGACAATATAGTAAACTCATAATAGTTGTAACAAGTCTTAAAGGTTGTCTTATGTGTATCCTCTTCATAGATTCACAATTGATGATATCCAGACTTTAGATCAATTTTCATAAATATAGTGGTGTCTTTAAGATGATCAAAGAGATCTTTGATTATGGGTAAAGGATATCTATTCTTGATAGTTGCCTTATTTAGCATTCTATAGTCTATGCATAATCTCAAGGAACCATCCTTCTTCTTTATAAAAAGCACAGGTGTATCCCATGGTGACACACTTGGTCTGATTAATCCTTTTTCTAGCAACCCTTGTATATGTACCTTCAGCTTCTACATTTCTATGGGATTCATTATGTAAGGTGCTCTATGTATTGGCTCGGTTCCAGGTTGAAGCTCAATAATGAACTCAATCTCACATCTAGGAGGTAACCCAAGTAAATATTCCAAACATACAACCCTAAATTCCTAAAGAATTGGGTGTTTTTTGAACACCTCTTCCTTATTTTCTTATCCAATTTACTTTATCTTTACAACATAAACCATTCCTCCTTTTCTAATGATTTTTTTGAGTTGCATTATCGAGAGGATTTGAGGTTGAAAAGCCCTTTGCTAACTATACACCCTTCGTTTAGCTCCTCCATCTTCCGTATACTCAATCCATCTATCCTAAAAATTGAGTATTGCTTTGTGTGCTTGCAACCAATCCATTCCTAGGATTACATCAAAAGCATGCAATGGCACTACATACAGACATCTATTGTCATTCCACTAGGTAAGGCAATTTATTCCATAGGGTAATATTGATTTACAGAGTAGGTTTATCCTAAACCATACTCGACTTTCCACCCATATGCCAAGATTCTTAGCCTTTCTAAAATATATTTAGCTAAACTAGTGGAAATAAAGCTATCCGTAGCACCACTATCAATCAAGATTTTAACATCCTTACCAAAAATCTTACCTTTTATCAAAAATGGCGTGGCTTGACCATATAGATCATGATTCCTTGTAGTTGCATAAATCTTGTGTGCAAGCTCCTTAGATGCATATTCCTTGTACATTGGTTTCTTTCCCTTTGAACTCATTCCTAATATTTGTGGATAATTGTTGTCATAATGCGGTCCTCTACAAAAAAATACCCTTCTTTCGGTCTTGGATGTGTTTTCTGCTTTTGTCCCTCTTCTATTTTTTTTTGCATGTGGAGAATTAGTCTGACCCTGTGATGGTCTATTATTACCATTGTTATGGTTATTGGAATTACATTTCTTTCCTTGGAACCTTCTTCTAAAATTTCCCTTCTTCTAGTCATTTCTTTTATCATGCTTAGAGGAACTTTTTTTAGAGGTTCTTATTCCCACTTAACAAAAACTACACTATTTCTTTTCCTTAGTTCTATGCCTTGCTCATCTAAACTTTCATAGTTAAAATAGGTTTTGAGATATGTTTCAATTTTTTTTGCCAAATCATAGGCCTTCTGTAGAGTAGTAGGTTCCCGCATATCTACCTCTTACTCTATTCTAGGATCTGCTCCTAGTATAAACTTATGAATCTTCATTTTATCATTATAAGTAGGCACATACTTCAACAACTTGATAAATATTTGAAAATATTTTTCCTCTATCTTAGTTCCCTATCAAAATTTAGTGAACTCTTCAAAATTCTGGGAATAGAAATGCTTCATGAGGAATATTTCTTTAAAATCTACTACAAATTCTTCCCATTTTAGGTCAACCGTTGTTACTATTTTTTTATCCTCACTAAGAGTTTTCAACCAATCCAAGCCATATCCTTGTAAATGCAATGTGGCATAGGATGTTTGAGTGCCAGGGGAAAAGTTCTTCATATTACAATATATTTCTATCTCTTTCAACCAAGCCTCGACTTTATCACCATCTTCCTCTCTGTTGAACTTGGAATACTTCAAATATTTCATCTCTTTACCCAACTTGGCCTCAAGTCGAATCCTAGCATGTTGTGCCTCAATAAGGGGTTCATTTACTTGTCCCCTATTAGATTTCCTAGCTTTATTTTTCCAATTCAACATGACATCCAACAACTATTTTAGTATTTCCACCTATTCCCAAAGTAGGTCCACTATCACCATGAGATTCTCTCCATTACTAAGATTCTTTCTTTCATTTCTAGGGTTTTTTGAACCTACATAAGGGTTTTTTTCTCCCACATTAGTCTATCATGTCTGTCTTGCCATTGGGGAAACACTTCCTCTTCTTCTCTTTGGTGGAATTATCCCTATCCACACATAGAAGAGATAGTAGAATTCAATTAACCATCACTTATTTGATGGGTTTCTCCTATTAACAACTATGTTTCTAGTTATCATAGACATTCAAATAAGTTTAACTTTTGAAGAAGATATATTCTTTACATAGGTATGTTTTTGATTACACACCAAAATAAGTTTTGCATAGTGAACCTATTCCACTACGAACCATGATTTGATACCAAATGTCAATACTCAAATTTTCCCAATCCATTTTTTTTCTAAAATTACTCCCATATAACAAAACTAACAGTTCGAGGACATCTACTGATGTCACCACACCCTTTTCTGATCTAGATATCCTTGAGGCACACCCATTCCTTCTTTCTATATATATCCTTTTATGTGAGAGCACTAGGTGTCACTTGTTAGGTCAAGCTATCCATCTCATGGATCCAATGAGCTAACATTAACCCTCTCTTCATTCCATCGAGGGGTACACACTTGGTTTACACTTTGCATAAGTCCATACATGTAAGTGGTATAAGCATTTGGGATTTGTCTATCCATCTCATATCTGTTTGAGGTAGACATCCCATCAACCTCGTTCCTAATTCCTTCTTGGTGGAATCACCCACAAGTTAACTCCTCAAATTCCATTACTAGAGTTTCAAATTAAAAGGACTTTAGATTATTTCTAGTAAATCATACATTATTAGCTTGTTAGGAAACTAGTCAATGAGCCTAGTACAACATTACTTAAAATGCCAAACAAGTTTCATGATAGGAAGCTTGTTCCATAAAATGAGTCATTTAAGTACTACCATTACTCATTCTTAATTTCTTCCTAAAATAGCATACCTCTATACCTCATGCTTCTTATCTATAATTTACCAAGTAGGGCTTATAATTGCTATTGATCTAAAACAATAATAACTCAATCAATTTAGTCATCTCCACACAAACCCATAACCTTCTCTTAGTCTTCCCAAATTGGAAATATTATAAAGTTTTTATTCTAGAAATTAACATGTAATTAACCAACAATCTCTTCAAATAAAATAACCATATCCATAAAGATCCATAGCAATTACATAAAATTTTATTTCAACAATACCATAAAGGAGAATCACCACAATAAATGAACAACATTATTTTATCCTGGAAAACCCCCTGAAAGAGGAAAAACCAGCCTTAAAATCCATTTATTTTATTCATCCAAAGGATTGATAAATTTACATTGAAGAGCATTCCCTAATGCCATTCCTTGACATGGAAATATCTACATTCTTGAATATATACAATATAAAATAAATTTCAGATCCATATTACAAATAACACAATCCTTAATGCAAAGCACTCCACGGTGTCTGATATCTCAATCATGAGAACTCCTTAAATCTTAAGCCCACATAGAAAGTTACATCCCCTTATCCATGCGTAAGAGAAATCTGTAAATTTTCTCTGATGTTGGGGATATTCAAGTGTCCTTATTCATTCCAGCATGATTCTCACATTTTAAATGAAACAACATCTAATACTAACTCCAACATTTTCATTCAATCTATCTCAAAGTGTAATACCAAGGACATCAATCGGTTCATGTCCCAACAACTGGGCCACTTGTAAATCATTTCGAAAGCACTGTTTATCACCTAATAAAACCACAATTAGAATGACTACCACTAGTGTACATCATTTTTTAATTCTAATTACAAGAATCTTATTGCATGTATAATAACTAGAATGATCCTATTGGACCTTGTTGGTTACAACAATAGTAACTTGGAGGTCTAGCCTATTTTGGATGTTACACAGAGGTTTACATCCTCCACTCCTCGATAGCTATCCATATCTATATTAAGAATTAGTTATATACCTACATAATTGAGTGTAGGACTCAATAACACTTAACTAGGAGCATTCAACCTCTCAATCTCCCATACAACAAAGACAATTCAATATCCCTCTAATTGAGAAAAAATCAAACTCTACTCAACATTAACTATTTTAAAGACAATGGGTTTAAATTAATTCTTTCATTCAACCACCACTGACAAAAATATTGGATCTCAATCACTTTACCCTGTAGTTTCTCTCAGCATAAATTTTCCCAAGGCATCTTTGCAGAGGATATAACACTAATCGGGTTAGAAGGTAAGATGTTTTCCCATTACAATATCTTGACATTACCACAACCGCTTCATATGGCCGAATAAGGAATGGACCTCAGGTATAACTCGATCAAGCTAAAAGCACATCCTCTTGGAACGTCATGACCTTGATTCACTAGAACTCACAATTACTTAACCAAGCATTCTACTATGGTTAAGGAACATAAGCACCTAAAAACATCAACTTACCCCTTTCATGCTCAAACATAAATATGGGTGGTAATAGCTCCCAAAATTTTTATCGCTATCCCTCCACTAATTAGGAAATTCTATCATTTAGTCAATTTTCCTATCAGGTTCTATTTTAAATAAAAAAGGGCTTAGAATAACTCAGATGACCTTCATAATCAACGATCAAAAAATAAATAATTATCCTTCCTCTAATTGCACATAAGAGGTACATGTCTTAGTTATTCAACATACATTTTAGTTGACACGTACTGAATTAAAATGGTGTTTATATCATCCAACTTGGTTACACCAATTGAATTTGTCAAAACTTCCTGGGATGCACTACTCCATCCTTTCCCTTCAGTGTGCTCAACTCTCTAGAATGTGTTTTTCATTGAGAATGTGCTCCCTTATCCAAAATGTGCTCTCTCCTTCCAAAAACGTGCTCCTCTTCCCCTTTATCACAATACCTTCAATCTATTCACAATGCCTTTTGAATATGCTCACCACGTGCTCTTCTCTCCCTCTAGATTTCATCTCTTCCCCATTCCTTCATCCAAATTACTTGACATAGTTGAGAAAGGTTCTCTCTTCATATCCCCCTGAACGTCCTTGATGCATGATCTAATTCTCTCATGTCCTGAAAGAGATGGTCATTAAAGCTACCATAACGATAATAACTCCTCTCTTCTTTCCAAAAGGTCATTAAGTTTTCACTTAATGAATCTCCTCTAAAACCTTTTGTCCAACCAAAGTGAACGTTGGCAAGAGTCTTCAAAAGAGATATTGTGGAGATTCTAAATCATTAAAGCACTCCACAACTAGCAATAATTCCTTCTCTTGACTAGCCATATCAAAATTGAAAATATATACCTATATATATTAAATAAATTGCTAATATCAACTAGTTTTTAATCTAAGCCTGATATAACATACTCATGTAAATTCATGTTATCCATATACAAGATATGCATATTTATTTATGTAATTCTTAATATTTTTCCATTAATGAGACCATCATCTCATTTTGTCAACTAATTACTTTTCATTCTTGGTGATAGTTCCATATGCACTTGTTCCTGGATACACCAAACATTCATTAGCGATATCATATATTTTCCTTTAGAAGCATTTTCATACCAGCCAAACATATAAGAGCAGTCATTCATATGAGAACTACATCATTTAAAACTCATGAAGTATAAATCTTGTATAAGATAATCATAAACCAGTCAATGCTTCCATCCAAAGGTAACTTAGCTAAACATAATTTCATCAAATAAAAGTTTGTCAAGGGACGATCATGACAATGAATCTTGGCTTCTTTCTATGACACTTGCGTATTTGATGAACACATGAATCTATATTGTATGCACACCTAGACATGACTCTTGACCTTATATTTTCACACTTTAACCTAAGACACTTGTGCACATATTTACATTGCATATTTACACTCTTACACATAAGACACTTCTACACATAAACTCACCTTACACTTGCACACTCACATGACACGTGCATTTTTTGCACATACACTTACATAGAAAGGAAAAATAATACTCACACTCTAAACTGTGACTCAAACCTAATATAATATTTATAATTATACCATGAAGGTACCATGGGGGTACATTAGCATGTACCAAATAATGTAATATACTCCAATAGGTTAGAAATTTTGTGTTGAGGGTTTTAAAATATCACAAAGGAGCTATCATTATTGGTTAAGCTAGATTGCTTGTAAAGCATTTAGTGAAGTGAGGGATGATAAGGCTCTAATACCCAAGCCTCAGAAAACACCTATATATAGAATTTAACTCACATGTATCTTCAAGTATCTCTAGAGATCCCCTAGGATTAGGAGAAATCTTTAGCCTTAGGAATATTTTTTACTATGTATTATCCATAGTGCACTAAACATGACATCCAAGAAGATCACCCTCTCATACCATCAGATATTTACATAGTGTGCTTAAGGGTATGCATGGAATCCTCTTTGAGTAGTGGTCTAAAATATTGGTTCAAGCATTATCATTCCTCATTGTGATATAATAGAGGGCCTATTGGCAGTACACACACGTTGGCTTAGAGTACCCTATTTTTATTTATCTTGCATGCCAAAATACTACATCACAAAAATTATACATACCAAGGAGACTACACTATCATAAGAATTAACTAAACAAAAATATACGACAAAAAAAATTATTTACAATAGTAAGATATCAGTCTATAATAGTCCAAACAGAGTATGGTAGAACAATATTAGTTATAAAATAAATAACATCCATACAAGGACTACCAGTAATGATTAGGTATCAGTTGCAATTACTAGTCAATTGTAATTGAGATAGAGTTATATAGAATTCTTATTAGTTATAAAGTTAGACAAAACCATTGTCAGTAACAAACATTACAAAGTCTACTTAAGAGGTGTCTGACAAAATTTAATTTTTAGAGTGAACGAAGACTCTAGGATAAAAAAGGACAACACTTGAAGACAACCATTCCATTAAAATAAAGTCTGGGGTGCCAAAAACATCATTTTGATACCTAGTCTATTTTATTCATCTTTTCGAGTTGATCATTTGATATAAAGCACCCAAACACTTTTTTTGGCCCATTACTAAAAATAGTAATTCCTAGAATAATACTTTTTTCTAGTAAGTTGGTGGGAGTGGTTCAAATTGTACTTAAATGACTAGAGGAACTAGAAGAAACCAAAAGGAGTTACAAAAAATCAACCTTATGTAGCAAGTGAGTATCACACTCGCTAACCTTGGAAATGAATTTAAATAGTTGAGGGAGCAAGTATCAATAATGAGAAATGACCAATGTAGATCCAAAGTTGAGTTTGATGAAAAATTCCTAGAGGTTGAAAATCTATTAAGGGAAGCCCCAAAGTTGTTTAAGCATCTTAATATTAAGACATTGAGTGGTAGTTTAGGCAATAAAGAGAAGGAAGTCCATAACAAAAAAGAAGGCTTTCATTCTCTTTTGACATAGATACTCCATTTAAGATGCATAGATTATACTTTCCTAAGTTCAATAGAAAGGACACTGATGGGTGGTTATGTTGAGTAGATCAGTTTTTCAAACTTCATAATGTACATATTGGTGGGTCACCATGGCATATTTCAACTTTGAATCTGAAGCCTTATAATGGTATCAATGGTTACAAAACATGACTCTAGAACCTTCTTGGGAAGATTTTGAGTCATAATTACTCACTCATTTTGCCTTAATGAATATGATGACTTTACAAGAGCCTTGACCAAATTTAAACAAACCTCTACTGTCCAATGACTATCAAAACCAATTCGATAAATGGGCTAATAGGACAAAGGGATTGAATGAAGGATTTTTTTGGAATTGTTTTATTAGTGGATTAAAATATGATATCAAGGCTGAGGTAACAATGTTCAAACCATAGTCTATGATGTAAGCCATAGGATTGGAGAGATTAGCAAAAGAATTTTTTTTTACTTAAAGGAGATCACCTTAATGTCCATAGGCCAAAACCACATTTCCTTCCAAGTTTACACCAAATATTGGCTATAAATCTACTCCATTCAAATTTTTGACTATGAAAGATATGGATGCCCATTAGGCACAAGGATTATGTTATAATTATGATGAGAAGTTATCACCAGGGCATAAATGCATCCAAAAGAAGTTATTTTTGTTGGTTTTAGAGGAATCAATAAGCAATGAACAACTTGATGAAGAAGTAGAACCATCAAAGGAACAACTTAAGGATGAGGATGAAACACAAGAATAACCACAACTAGAAACCTATTTCCATGCCCTTGTAGGAATTTCTACCCCTTAGACAATGAAGGTAGTAGTATTCTTCAAAGGACAACATATTACAATTCTTATTGATTCAGGAAGTACACGTAATTTTATTGACCCCTAAGTAGCCAAGCAAGCAAATTTTTACATACATGCTTGCAACTCATTTGAGGTTATGGTGGAAAATGACAAAACATTACCTTGTGAGGGTAAATGCTGCAATGTTAAGTTGAATATAGACAACTGTGAACTCAAAATTGATATATTTACTCTTAAACTAGGAGGATGTGATGTTGTCCTAGGAGCTCAATATCTAGGTATCTTGGGAATAATATCCTAGAACTTTACAAAATTATGGATGTAGTTCTCATAGAGTGATAAGCCTTACACTCTCCATGGTTCACCAATAGGATCTCCATAGATTATTAGTTCAAGTCATATGGAGAAGTTAAAAAATATTCTCATGAGGTAGTAGCTCAAATATTTGCAATTCGACCACCAAATTCAAATGAAAGACAAGCCCCAAGAATATTTGCAACTCATTTTGACTAAGCATGATGTAGTTTTTTGGAACCAATAGAATTACCTACATGTCATTCCCATGATCATGCAATACCATTGGTACCTGGTAGTGTTCCACCTAACATCATACGTAACCGGTACCTCTATGCCCTTTTTAGACATGGAAAATTGACCCACCCAAGTGAGTCATTTTTTTAGAACCCTTGAAGAGTCCCTCAAAATTATAAAAATATAAATTTGGTGCCTCTCTTCCCCTCCCTTTTCATTTTTTCCTACTTTTTCCAAAATCATGGTCATCTTGTATGGGGCACAATTTTGGAAAGTTAGGGTTTTCTCTTAGAAGACCCAATTTTTGGGCCAACCCCCAGGACACCAGCCCTCCCCTAGGTTTGCATTTTCATTTTCCCATAGCTTTTCCCTCCAAAACTCTTATAAATAAATGTTTTGGATCCTCTTTTCTCCTAGAAGTTCTAGAATAGTGAAGAAGTGCTAACTAGAGGTCCTAAGTGCTAACTGATTTTGGCTTTGATAAATTCTCCTAGCAAGATCAAGTGTTCTTCTACTACTCTACTATTGATTTGTTGTTCTTGGTGGATAAGTGTTGGAGCCTTGAGGTGGATACTACCATTTTGTGGATGTTTTCATCCTTTTGATTGTTCTTTCATTGCCACCAATTTCTTCTTGTATTTTAATATTTTTAGATAATTAATTGTGCATTTTTATGTCTTATTTTGCATTGATAGAGCATTTTTGTACTTTTGATACAAATATATACTTCATCCATACAAGGTATAATTTTTATAGATTTAAAATTGTGGCCTTGCCTTATGGGGTATGATTTTGGATTCATCAAGTTTGGGGGTAAAGTTTTACTCTCAAACCCTCAGTTTATGTTTGCATGCTTCATTTGGATCATAACATCATTGTTTGCACTTTGTTTTTTGCACTATTTCATTTTATTGCATCTTGTCTTGTTCATTTCCAAAAAGATCAAAAATCTCTTTTGTTTTCAAATTTTCAACTAAAAGGACCAAGGGGGCTTGACTTTTGTGCCTTCAAGGTCAATAATATAGTGGTCTAAGGCCCCAAAAAACTGATCAATTATTCTAGGGTTTTGTGAACTTGTTTTACAGGTTACGAAGTTGTTGGATATATTTGGACGTAAGTTGAAAGCTAAGGTCATCCACTAGATTAGATAAGTGCCCAAAATAAACCTCTTAGGTTGTTTGTTGCTTGCTTTTTATTCATTTTTTATTCTAGATTTAGATCTTAAACAAAGGAAAAATATTTTGATTTTATTCCTAGGCATTCAAAAGAGAAAAAGCATATAGTTTACATTCTAGGGTTAACTTTTTTTGTGCATCCTCTTGAACCCTTGCTAAAAAGGAAATATCTATTTTATTGCAATGTAGGTTTTAGTCATCATTGAAAATTAAGAATCATCCTAGGATTAGTCTATCATTGTTTGCATCATTGTTTGTCTTGCATTTTTCTTTCATTTTCCATAGTTTAGATTTTAGAAAAGCCAAACATAGGTGTTTTCTCAATATACACATCAAACATTCCATCCCCGGACTTGGAGTGAGTCCTTAAACTATTCCTAGTGAACCCTTCGGTCCCCAAGCCCTCGAGTGTAGAGAATATAACACACCCATGCAATCACCTTAGCTCCTAGTGGATACAACTAATAATCATACATGGTAGGGGAGTTTTCCTCCTCTATAATTTGGTGAATCCGATGTGAAGACATGTCTCTAGTGGCTAAATTAGGAAGCCTATTCTTGTTTTTCCTTTTGGAAACTTTAAGCAAGACCATTAATTTTATTTTCTTATAATTAGAAAACATTAAAACGTCTTAAGAATATTTTGTGCATTTTTTGCTAGCTTTTAGATCCCTTATTTTCTCCTCTATCCTTTCTCTTTCTCCTAATGGCTCCTAACCTTAGGAGTAAGCAAAAGCTTTTAGAATCTAGTGATATTCTTTTAGAAGATAACCAAATTGACAGGGAGAACCCTAATCTAGAAGAGGATGAACATGTAGAAAATAGTAATGACCTTGATCCTCTTGAGGGGTCTAATGGACATCTCACATTTAAATCATATGATCATGTCTATAATTTCATGAAAACATCATAAGATTGCTTTGATTAAAGCTATGGATGAAGAAGCCCAAATCGAAGAGGCTGGGAAATCTCATCCTCCAACCATCTCTCCTTGAAATATTCACACCAATATATTCTTTGAATATTCACATCATATTAATCCTTTTCATAAACCAACTTATGCTACTACTACAACCACCAACGTTGGAATAATTCCATGAGTTCCTCCAACTAGTAGTGCATCTCAAGATTATGCTCAATTTCCTCCTTATTCTACTCATATCAACATTCATGCTTCTGTTGCACCGAACATCAATTATCCTCCATAGCAAGATACCACATATCATAATTCATACTATAATAGTGTTAATACCTACAACATTGGCCAAGTTCCCTTTCAATATCTTACCTATAACCCTCGCTTAGGGAGCCTAGGGGTATTCCACAACAAAATTTCCAATATGCAAAGTTTGACCAGTGTGGTGAAACAACTAGTTTCAAGAGTGGATATGATTCAACGGTTCAACCTCCAAGTTTCACCTATAACTACAAGGAAATGTGCAATCAACCTTTAGACCTTCTTGTTACCTCTAGGCCTTACCCTAAGCATTTTACAATGCCAATTTTATCTATTTATAAGGTAATAGAGGACCCATTTGAACATATAAGAATGTTTAGGACAACATGCCATGATATTATATATGATGACATGTTGTTGCTAAGGACATTACCTAAGAGACTTGGTGGTATGGCATTGGAATGGTACTATCAACTACCTCATCATTATTTGAGGAATTTTTAAGAGACAACAAAGTTGTTTGTTCAACAATTCAGAGCCTATATTGAGAAAAATATGACTATGAAAAATGTTTATATGTTGAAACAAGGTAAAGATGAAATTTTTTTAAAATTTTTGTCTCGTTGGAGAAGTTTAGTTGGATGATTAAGGTATAACTTGCCTCCCATAGACATGTTAGAGATATTTATAAGAAATTTACAGGAACAAATATCATATGAATTGGAAACAATGACAATTACCTCTTTTGACCAAGCAATAGATTTGACAAGAAGGGTATAACAAGCTCTTATTTGAAGAGGTCAACTTAAACCAAGGAAAGAAGAATATAGGACCACAAAATCATAGTATAAGAATAAGCATGTAGTTGGTTATGGGGTAACAGATAATAGACCTATCAACAATGTTGCTAATACCTTGCAAAATATGGTACTTAGCAAACCTCAAAAACCTTCACCAAGGAATTTCACAAGACTCAACCAACCTATTTTGGCAATCCTAAAATAGCTTCTTGGAAGCTCATATGATTGAGTTACCTCCCTAAGGCAACTCGATACCATAATTGATTGGTATAAGCCTGGTCAACATTGTAAATATTATAGAGTGGAGAGGCACATGCCAAATTCATGTAAGAGGTTGAAACATGTGGTTCATGATTTAATCGATGTGATTTTTCTTGTTATAGAGGACTCTCAACATACTCCTAACTATAATCCTAAAAAACAAATCAACCTCCTACACAACAAGCACACACAATTAATCAATACATAGGGATATTTCAATATCCCTTACCTAAGCATGGGCAACAAGAAGCTAATCAAGTGTCAATCATAATGTCACCTCCCTAAAATAATATGGTTGGTATGATAGAAACAACTACAAGGCAACAAAATAAGGCTCAACTGACTCAACAATCTTAGTAGGAGATGAGTTCTATGTCCAATCAACCTTTAAAACCACCATTAGTTTTGAAGAGTACCCAAAAAATGAGCACAAGAGTAGAAAACCCACCCTTAGCATTGAAACCAAAACCAAATGTCTCCTTTGAAATTCAACAATAGTTAGCTAGTACCCCAACCAATATTTCCCTCTTAAAGCTTTTGAAAAATTCTCCTATTCATAGGGAAGCCTTGTTGAATCTTCTAAGTCAACAATCTATCCCTAAAGATATTTTTCCTAGTGATATAGTTGATATTGTAGGTTCCCTTGGGATACATCATATCACATTTTCAGATGACGATATTCCTTCCTCATATTTTTGAGGGGATTATTCCCTCTACATAACTGCATATATTAGGGAAGCATTTATCAAATGAATTTTGATAGATAATGGTTCCTCCCTCAATCTATGCACTTATCAAATTTTCCAAAATTTTGGATTAAAAGAGGAATATTTAATTAAATCTGATGTCATCATCGAAGATTTCAACAATGAGTCCCAAGAGGCCTATAACATTATATCCCTCCCCCTTAGGATCAAATATAAGATCTTAGATACCTTGTTTTATGTGGCACCTTGCCCCACATATTTTAATCTCCTTCTTGTATGCCCTTGGATTCATACGATGAGGGCTATCCCTTTCACTCTTCATAAATATTTGAAGTTCAAATTCAAAGATCAACTTGTCACCTTTTTGGGTAACCCTCATCCATTATAATAGTTTTTTATGGTTGAGCAAGCACAATATAGTCTCAATTTATATCCATCAATCTCCTCATATCATATCACCAACCAACTTAAATTTGAAAATAAGTGAGGAACCACTAATCAATATTTCATCACAATGTTAGGTCAATCATTTTCTCCAAGAACCTCTTCTAGATCTACCCAAGCTACCACCTTCACTAAGGACTATGGATTTAACTCATAAGAAGGGTGAAGTAGTACATTTTCGCATGTGTACCTTTATCTTCGTAGGTACAACCCTCAAAGAAAAGATCTATGGTAGCAATCATGTTCCTATAGAGTGATCTTTTGCCCATTGTTATCTATCCAATGATTACCCACTTCCTAAGAAAATCCTATCTAGTATGGGATATATAGGTAAAGTTTTGGGGCCACAACATAAAGGTATTCAAGATCCTTTGGAAGTTGAGCTTTGGCCTAGGAGATGTGGCATTGGCTACATACCCAATAAAACCAACCTTTTCTATTTTATGATGATCACCTCATTACTTATGCCGAATATTTGGATCATCAAGGATTGGAGCGGAGTGATGAGGATGAGGGACCCCATTATCCCTCAAATATATTGTTTTGCAATATAAACACATTGGTTCCCCATTGGTTTCCTTTGATGATTCTCTCTGATAATATAACTCCTTTCAAGAACAAGGATATCCATAATATTTGTTCTAAGTACAAGATTTAGTACAAATGGTCAACTTTGTATTACCCTTAAGGTAACTATCAAGCCAAAGCATCTAATAATTATTTAATCAAGATCCTCAAGAATTTGGTTAGTAATACTGATCGAGACTGGCATATCTAGCTTTATCCTGCCTTGTGGGTCTATCGTACCAATGTGCAAACTCCTATAGATGCTTCTTCGTATGTCTTGGTCTATGGAACTAAGGTAGGTTTTTGTTCAAGTTAGAGGTCTCTTCATTGTGTATATTACTGCAAGATACCTCAGTCAATGATGAGCATCATTTAGATAATTTAAACTAATTGGAGTTGCTGGATGAAAAGTATATTCATACCTTGGAGCATCTTCAAGCCTACTAGAATAGGCTCAAGCGATCTTACTCCAAGAGAGTTCATAATCATTCTTTTGAGGTTGGGAAACTTATCCTCAAGGAAAATAAAAATAACACCAATGCTCTTTCAGATCTTAAAGGCAATTTTTAGCCCAATTGGGTAGGACCCTTTGTCATAATGACAAAGTTTGGCTCAAGAGCCTATCGTTTAGCATCGTTAGATTGTAAATAACTTAAAGAACCAATGAAAATAATGCATATGAAAATGTATTATGCATGATTTTGCATCTTCATTCTTCATCTTGCATTTTGGTTTGCTTGCTCATATTGCATGATTACCTATCATATTTTGCATAGTTTGCCTAACATTTTGTTCCACTTGCATTTTTGCTTTTCATATTGTTGTATTGTTGTTTGATCATATTTGCATGATTGCTTGATCATATATATTTTTGGGAAATTTGTGAGGATGAAAAGTGATGAAACCTAGCTAGGTTATAGCTCTCATGCATTACACTCATACTAGAGGCTTTGATGCCTAGCGAATACCCAACCTAGGGACCACCTCCATGCATTTTTATCATTGCATTCGCTCATGTTTTATCTTTTTCTTATATTTTCTTATATTCATTGAACTTGAAAGTTTTAATAATTTCTAATTTATCCAAGTCAAGGGATATAGTTCTTCATCTCTTATATGTCCTTTGCCCTTTGAATTTTTTTTCTTCTTTTCCCCAAGATAAAGGAAAAATGTTCCTTCTTATATCTACTCATTTTGTTTTTGCTCACACTTTTCCTTCTTGATTTTTTCCTATTAAGGGATCCTCATGGGATAGGGTAGATCCTGCATGAATATTATTTATGGTGTTCTTATGGACACTGAACATCTTATGCACATATATTAGCTATCAAAATTTCACTAAGGACACACACAACATTGTTTGCTTCTTGCCTCTTTCATCTTCTTCCCGTCTAATACATGCACACACATGCACATTGTTTAGTTGTATTTTTTTCTGATCATTCATCCATTGTACACACCACATCCCTATAAGGTCACCCCATACATTATAACTTCATGGCCACAAATGAGGGACAACCTCCATTCGACCATTTGTGAGCATACATCCTAGCAGATATTTCTTCATCTTTGGCCATCAACGAGCACTACACCCATAGCAGGTATCACTCCACACTTGACCATTTTTTTGTGAGAATAACACTCTTATGGGATAGCTTCATGAACACAAGTGAGGGGTAGCCTCCATTCGATCATTTGTAAGCATACATCCCTACAGGTTTCTACTTCATTCTTTCTTTTTTGCTTGGTCTATGCTTGTTTGATCACACTGATCTTTTGCGGTCTATGTTGATTCAAATGTCATAATAAAAGCACCTTTTTCTTTATTGACCTTATCCATATTTTGTTTCTTCTTCTCCTTCTTCTTTTCTCCTTTTCTTTCATCTTTTTTTAAATTCACACCATATCCATATGGGGCACAAATTTGCTCTACGTCAAATTCACGGTCCATTTTTATAGGGCATGATTTTTGCTAGAGCCATATTTTTCTCTCTTCTTTCTTATATATCTTATTTCATAATATTTTATTTAATCCCTTCATCCATGCACTTCATTCATTAGTTAGCTTCATCCCATCATGCATTGCATCACTTTAGTCTATTCATTCATTTCATAGTTAAGTTATTTTTATTCATTCATGCATAATCAAACATAAAAGCACATAAAATCATAAACACATTTATATAATGCAACATGATATTACTCAAAAAAAGAGAGTACACATGTCAACTCGATCAGTGTATCATAATATGAGTCCAACACACTTGAACCTCCATAGGGATGCATGCCACACTCAAAATTGGCATGTCATCCCGATCCTAGCCCTAGATCTATGAGCCTATCTCCTATGCTCTACCTATCAAAGGTGGTCCTAGTGGGGGCATGTTCATGAACTATGTCACAATCCATTATATCAACCATGACTAACCTTGTATCTGAAGGGAGGATAATATAGGAACCCTTTGCTCTATTGTAACTATCTAAAAGTATAGAGCTTGGTAGAAGGTCTCCCTCTCTACTATCACCTCCAACCTCTCCACCATCCATTATAGCTCTACTTGTAATAGGTGGATCCCCTTGCCCTATTAGTCATGATAGCCATAAATTCAAACCAATACTGCTACCACTCCTAATATGGTCAAATCATCTCCCCTCTTCTTATATCCCTCTTTTTCTCTATCATGTTTGTATTTTTGTTCTACTTCTCTCTGTTTGCTACTCTATGTTCTTTTATATTTGCCTTTTTTGAGTTTTCTCAAGGATTTTGTATTACTTTTAAAACTCAAAAGGGCACCCTAGCCTAAGAGACGTTAAATTCATTAATGCCTCGTTTTACATGCAATTTTTCAAAGTATATGAAATAAAACCATTTTTACAGCACCTCTTTTTGTGTTCATTTTTCTTCACCCATAGGTGTCTACATATTTATTTGATGCATTTATTAGGCCATAAATACATCAAATAGGGGGTAAAATATAGACATGGAAAATTGACCCATTGAAGTGATTCATTTTTATAAACCATTGAGGAGTCCCTCAAACTTTTCAAAATACAAGTTTGGGGCCTCTCTTCCCCTCCCTTTTCCTTTATCCCTAGTTTTGTCAAAATCGTAGTCACCTAGTTTAGGGCATGATTTTGACAAGTTAGGGTTTTCTCTTAGAAGGCCCAATTTTTAGGCTGACCCCCCAGATGTTGGCCCTCCCCTAAGTTTACCTTTTTGTTTTTCTACCCTTTTTCCCTCCAAACCTCTTATAAATAAAGATTTTGGATCCTCTTTTCTCCTAGAAGTGCTAGAATAACTAGAGGTCCTAAGTGCTAAGTGATTTTAGCTTTGACAAATTCTCCTAGCATGAGAAAGTGTTCTTTTGCTAATCTGCTATTGATTTGCTATTCTTTGTGGATAAGTGTTGGAGCCTTGAGGTGGATACTATCATTTTGTGGAGGTTTTCATCCTTTTGATTGTTATTTCACTACCACTAGGTTTCTTCTTGCATTTTAATATTTCTAGATCATTAATTGTGCATTTTTGTGTCTTATTCTACATTGATGGAGCATTTTTGCACTTTTGTTATGAATTCATACTTCATTCAACAAGGCATTATTTTGGAAGATCTAAAATCGTGGTTTCCCCTATTGGGGTATGATTTTGGATTTTTTAGGTTTGGGGGTAAATTTTCACTCCCAAACCCTCAATTTGTGTTTGCATACTTCATTTGGACCATAACATCAACATTTTCACTTTATCTTTCACACTATTTTATTTTATTGCATCTTGTCTTATTCATTTCCAAAAAGGTCAACAACCACTTTTGTTTTCAAATGGCCAGCTAAAAGAACCAAGGGGAATTGATTGCTATATTTCCAAGCTCAATTATATAGCTTCCTAAGCAGGACCCCAAATATTGATCAATTTTTATAGGATTTTGTGAAGTTGTTTTACAGGTTGTGAAGTTGCTGGATATATCTGAATGCAAGTTGAAATCTAAGGTAAACAACCAAATAAGATAAGTGCCCCAAATAAATATCTTAGGTTGTTTAATGTTTGCTTTCTATCCATTTTTATTCTAGATATAGATCTTAAACAAAGGAAAAATATTTTAATTTTATCCCTAGGCATTCAAAAGAGAAAAATCATATAGTTTGCATTCTAGGGTTAACTTTGTTTGTGCATTCTCTTAAACCCTTGCTAAAAAGGAAATATCTATTTTATTAAAAGTTAGGGTTTAGTCATCATTGAAAATTAAAAATCATCATAGGGTTAGATTCTGCTTTTTTGCATCACTATTTGTCCTACATTGTTCTTTCATTTTCCATAGCTTAGATTTTAGAAAATCCAAACATGGGTGTTTTCTCAATATACACATCCAAATTTCCATCCCCAGACTTGGAGTGTTTCCTTAAACTATTCTTGGTGAACCCTTCCATACCCAAGCTCTCGAGTGTAGAGAATATAACACACCCCCATGGTCACCCCTACTCTCAACAGATTCAACTAAGAATCGTACACAATAGGGAAATTTTCCCCCTCTACACCCTTAAGTTAAAAATCAAGAAATTGGTACAACAATTGATACAAGAAAGAGTCATTCAACCTAGAAATAGCCCTTATTATTCTATAGTAGTATTTTTTAGAAATAAATATGGGTCATGGTGGTTGTGTATAGATTTTTGTGAGCTCAATAAGCTCACCATTAAGGTTAAATTTCCTATTCCCAAGGTTAATGAATTTTTGGATGAGCTACATGTTGCAATGTTTTCTCCAAGTTGGATCTTCGCTCAAGCTATCATCAAATAAGGCCCGAGGGGGAGGATATTCCCCAAACAACATTTTAAAATCATGAGGTTCATTATGAATTTTTTGTTATGCCAATTGGCCTAATGAATGCACCATCCACATTTCAAAGCCTCATGAATAATGTCTTCTGCCCATTCCTTCTCAAATTTATTCTAGTTTTCTTTGATGATATTTTTATTTATAGTCTCTCTAGGGAGGAGCACCTCATACATTTGGATTAGAATCTACAACTTTTATCTCAAAATAAACTTTATGTTAAAATATCTGTGTTCTTTTGGGATGAAAAAATTGGAGTATATGGGACATATTATCACCAGAGATGGAGTTAAATTTGACCCTAAAAATATTCAAGCTATTCAAGATTGGCCACAGCCTCACACTCTCAAGAGACTTCAAGGATTTTTAGAACTCATAGGGTATTACTACAAATTAAAAAAAAATCTATGGAAAAATAGTAGCTCCTTTAACAACCATGTTGAAAAAGAATTATTTTACTTGGTCAGACCCAACTCATGCCATGATAACCATTCCAGTGTTAGCAATACCTAATTTTTCTAAACCTTTTGTAATTGAAAGTGATGCTTTGGTAAATTGGCATAGGGGAAACATTAATCTAGGAGGGAAGGCCATTGACCTTTACTAGTAAAGGACTTTCAAGCTAAAATTTGGGTAAGTCTACTTATGCAAAGGATATGCTAGCTAATTTGCACGTGGTTAATCACTAGAGACCCTATCTTATTATGTATCATTTTTCAATCAAAACAAACCACCAAAGTCTCAAGTACTTCTTGGAATAACGGATCACTACACCTGAACAACAAAAGTAGGTCTCTAAATTAATGGGTTATAATTATGAGATAAAATATAAAAAGGGAAGGAGAACATCATGGTTGATGCACTCTCCTGATAGTTTAAGGACTAGAGTATGTTAAATGCTATCTCTTATCCCATACCTCAATGGATTAATTTTCTTAGATAGGACATAATAAAGGACTCAAGATTGCAAATTTTGTTATGCAAAGGACATGCTAGCTAATTTGCATGCGGTTAATAACTAGAGATCCTATATTATTATGTATCAATTTTCAATCAAAACAAACCACCAAAGTCTCAAGTACTTCTTGGAATAACGGGTCACTACACCTAAACAAAAAACGTAGGTCTCTAAATTAATGGGTTATGATTATGAGATAAAATATAAAAAGGAAATGAGAACATCATGGTTCATGCACTCTCCTGATAGTTTAAGGATCGGAGTATGTTAAATGCTATCTCTTCTCCCATACCTCAATGGATTACTTTTCTCAGATAAGACATAATCAAGGACTCAATATTGCAAACTTTGATAATAGAGCCTAAATCATACCCAAGAAACACTTGGGATGGACAATATTTGAGATACCTTGACCATATTATTATTTCCCAAACATCATAACTATGAGAATTCATATTGAAGTAAATGCATATCTCACCAACCGTAGGATATTTTGAGTTCCTAGAGACTTAGGAAAGGATTAAACATACTTTCTTCTTGAATGGAATGAAGAAAGATATTCAAAATTTTATGGATAAATATGGCGTGCTAGAAAATGAAAGGATAAATGGTGCATTTCCCTAGAACTCTTCAGTCCTTGCCAATTTTAAAATAAGTATGGACAAATATTTCCATGAATTTTATTGAAGGGTTACCTAAGTTGGGAGGTAAAAAAATTATTCTAGTGGTAGTGGATGTCTCATAAAATATGCTCATTTTTGTTCCCTCTCCCATCCCCACACAATCGTAGTAGTAGCCCAAATATTTCTAGACTCTATTTTTTACCTTCATAGCATGCTCACATCTATTATATCCAACAAAGGCCCTACCTTTACTAGTCATTTTTGGTAGGAACTGTTTAAGTTGCAAGGAACTTAGCTCAACATAAGTTCAACCTATCATCTACAAATGGATGGCTAAATAGAAATTGTTAAAAAAATCTTGGAGATCTACCTTCATTGCTTTACCTCAAAATATCCTACACATTGGGTGAAGTGGCTTTCCTTGGCCAAATGGTGGTATAATACTTTATATCACACTATGACCAAGGTTACCCATTTTGAAGTAGTATACAATTTTCCTCCATCAACACCCTCCTCCTACATTCTATGAAGCTCTAAGGTTCATATTATTGACACTACACTTATCCAGCATGTTGTAATCCTCCATCAACTGAAGATGAATCTAGAATTGGCCCAAAACTATATGTACCAACAAGCTGCTCACCATAATTTTCAACACAACTTTAAAGTAGAAGATATGGTTTTTCTCTACATACAACCCTATAAACAAACATAACTCTAGTTTTGTAGATGCTAAAAACTAGGTTCCAAATACTATGGACCTTACTAGGTATTACAATGGATTGGTGCAACAACCTACAAATTGGCCCTTCTAGCTATGTCAAAGCTCCATATAGTTGTTCATATCTCCTCTTTCAATAAGGTTGTGGGTAATAAGTTACATGTTCAATCCACTTTACTAGAATTGGATGGAGAGGGTTCCATCTTGCTTGAGCTTGAACAAAATTTGGACCAAATATTGCACATCCTTTAGAACCATGTCATCACTAAGGTTCTTGTTTAATGAAATGGGTTACAAGTGGAATATGCCACTTGGGAGTCTCTCGAGTAGCTACAATAATAGATTCCTCATCTCCAAATTTGAGGACAAAGCTTTTTGAAGGTGAAGGGTAAGTTAGGTACCCATCCTAAAATTATTATGTAATGACCTATTTCCAATATGGGGAACCCATTTTAATGATATTTTGTAATGATATGTGGTAATTGAGGTGCCTAAAAAAGTGGGGTAATTTCATGTAACCATTATCAATAATGTAATTTTTGTTTGGTAGAATATTCTAGCTCGAGTGGCAATTTACATGTAAGCCAACTCTTGAGTATTAGGTTAGGGTTGCATGAAGTGTATCTTTAAAAGACAAGGATCCATAAATGAATGTATCTTTTATATTTTGAATGAAATTATTGAAGGAGGTTTCCCCCTTGAAGAGGCTTACAATTTTGAGTTGTGATTTAAGGTTCTTAATAACCTTAACATGCCCCATACCCTCACATCATCACACCTACATACCATGTATAGTTGCATTCATATAATCCTTACCCAAGATGACCCCAAACCTACACACACATAAATTTAATTATAATTGATAAATTTGGTCAATTTTATGTTCTAACATCATCTCTAATCCCTCCATTATAACATTAACATTAATATTTATGTCTCACGATATTGGGTTTTCATCCTAGATACCCAAGTTCAAACCTTTATGTGAGGGAACCCATACCCCTCATAAAAAACCACTCTTTACCCTATTATTTTAGTCTTAATGGGATATGATAGTGGTAAGTTCTTAGGTTTTCATCCAAGAAATCCAAGTTCAAACCTTGATATGAGGGGACTGGGACCCCTCATAAAAACCTATGCTTTATCCTAACATTTTTGTCTTGCAAGGATAGTGTAGTGGTTAGGGATTTGATCTCTCTTTGGGGAGGTCTAAGGTTCAAACCATGACGTACCCAAAATGGGATAGTGTGGATAGTAGCAACCAAGTTTTTTTAGGTTGGCTACCTAAGTTCAATGCCTTGGAGGATCAAAGTTCATATTGACTTATTTTTACCCAACTGGATAGGGTTATGTTGGGAGCATATGAGCCTAATCAGGTATTTGAAAAAAGGTGTTATTAATTCTCCTATGTATCAAAAAATTAAAAAAATAATATTTATATAACCCCTACCCTCTTAAACCATATTATTTAATAACCTTAGTATTTATTGATACTAGAACATTAACTTTACCAAGACCTAAATATAAGTTTAATATATTACACTAATACTAATTATAATATTAGCTAATATTATATAGTTAGCATATATTAATTAACTATACCATAATTTTTATTAACATTACATATTTATCTTAACATTAACTAGTATTAACTATACTATTAATTAATAAACTAACTAATACTATTATTTTTTAGTAGTTAATATTAACTAATTGTGTTATAGTTGGACATCAATGCCATGATGTCGGTGGTTGTGGGGGTGTATTTTACATAACAAGGTTTGAGTGTGTAGGGACAATGGCATTATAAGCATAGAGTTATTGGGAGATAGGTGAAACAATAGAGTGCTAGGTTGGTACAATATATTGATGTAGTCAAACAGGAGTCTTTGATGTATCCCTATATTTTTTCATTTTATTATAATATCATTTATGGTTTGACTTGGGTGCCTCTAAGTTTCTTTTTTCAACTTGGTGGATTAAATTTGTTAATGGTTTTTTATTATAGGTTATATAGGATCTCTACATGTTGTGGGGTATCGGGGTGTTGAACGTTTCTAGGGTTTGATATTTAGATGGGTATTTTTTTAAAGTGAAACTTGAGCTTATGATTTAGATGGGAGAAGAAGATCCACCTTAGGACGACCTTCTCAAGCAACAATTATCCAAATCACACGTGAAATCAATAAGTTTCAAGATAACCAAGCAAAATATCAAGTCTTCTATAATATGGCAGAGTCTAAGATGGAAATATCTTATGATAGTAGCTTAAGAGATGGTAAAGTGATGATACTTCTTCATGATGACACTCCTATAGTCCTTTTATGACAACATATTATGATGACACTCCATGAAGGCAATATTTCAATCCATAAGACAATGATGTGCAAGTCAAAAACACCTCAAGATGGAAAGGTAATACTTATCGATGACAATCTAACTAAACTCTAGCGTCTCATGTATAATATGACAACATTCAGGATGACATAATTTAAAATAGAATACCCAAATATGGTAGTTTCTTACAACAACACCTCAATGTTCAAATGTACAACACCTACACTGAATGATTTTTTTGTTTTGATTCCTAAGTCTTGGCTAGAATGAGGTTTTGGAATTGTAAGAATGGTAGTCACACATTCTTAGTTTATATGAAATCCAAGATTATTGATGATCCTATGTCTGTACTTAGACAATGACCTTACTTAATATTTCCCTTCAACCTGCACAAGCAAAATATGCATATACCAAGTTTAAACAATTCTATAATTTAATATTCATGAATACAAGGTATCGTGTCATTTCGACACACATAATTAAAAGTAAGGAATTATGGTATTTTATTACTAAAGTTTCCCATAGGCTACACATAATTGGGTATTAATAAAATAGTTTATAATGGATCTCTACAAAGGGTTCTAAATTTATAGTCATAATCTATTAATAGCAATGAACTTCACTCTTTGTCCTTGATATGTCTCTCATTCTCCTTTTCTCTTCTCTTAGGTTTTTCTATGCCTATCATTTTTCAAATCCCATGTCTTCCCCATGCCTTTTTTCAAATCTCATTTTATTTTTTCTACAACTACCTTTACCCCTTCTTCTTCCCCCTTCATAATTAGGATGAGATAATTTTTTTTTTTAAGAAATACTTCTTATATACATCTGCCATGGGGATTGAACCCAGGTCACATAACATATAATTCAAGTGGCATCCTTTATTATAAACCACATCATGTGGATTAGGATGATGTAGGAGCACCCAATGGTTGGTGAACCAGGATGAGATAATTATCAATGGTTCACCAACAATTTGGTGCTCCTACATCATACTCGTTAAGTAAGAGGAAAATGTTTCAAGAGAAAATCTTATAAATATTTCTTGAAATTAGTAATTGATATATCATACTTAGCAATCTTAGAATCACTCATCCACGTTGCTACTTCAACTAAATGGTTCTTCCACTTGACTAGATACTCATATCATACTTTACCTCCTATTATTTTGGTCACTCTAGAGTCTATCACAACCTTTATTTCATCTCATTCCTTCTCTAAAAATTGTGCTATCAATTATTCCATAAAAAATTATATGTGATGCCTTCAGTACTATCTATGAATTTGTGATGATATGGATACAAATATTCCATATTAAAATCGACAAGATGTCTACTCCTCCTGAGAGTTCAATTTCATATGCATTAATTACAAACTTCTTCAAGACTTTACAAGGTCCAATCTTCTTCCAATTTAATTTGTTATAAGTACCTTTTGGGAAGCTTTCTTTCTATAAATGTGCCAAAACCAAATCTCTAGTTTGAAATTCTTATATTTGATGCTTAAGGTCATCATGTTGCTTGTATTTCATGATATTCTTTTCCAAATTGGCTTTCACTTCTCAATGTAAATATTGCATGTAATCAATAAAGTCCTCTGCTATAGCACTAGATATCTAAAATTTAGATATAATTAACAACTCATCTACTCCTCTTGGATGTATAAAAAATTAAAATGAACTTTTGGTTGTGCTTATATTCATTGAATTTTTACATGCAGCTCTGCCTGTGTTAGTATAGTATCCCACAATTTTGATTTCTTTCCAACTAAACACCTCAATAATTTTCCAAGGCTTATGTTTACCACTTCAATTTGCCCATTTGTTCATGGGTGATAAGCTAAACTAAAAATCAATTTTGTGCCCAAAATTTTCCACAAAGTGCACCAAAAATGACCTATAAACTTAGTATCTCTATATGATACAATGATTTTCGGTAAACCATGTAGTCTTATAACTTATTAAAAGAACAAATCAACAATATGAGTAGCATCAATCATTTTCCTAAAAGGTATGAAATGCGTTGTATTCAAAAATTTATTAACCACAACAAAAATTGAATCACTCCCCTTTTCTCTTTGAGGCAATCCAAGGATAAAGTCCATACTTTTGTCTTCCCATGGCCTTTTTGGTATCAGTAATGGTTGATATAACCTGGTGTTTAGGATTTTTCCTTTTTCATGTTGACAAACTTGACAACTTTACACAAATATTTGCACATTTGCTCTTATTCATAGCCAATAATAGCTCTTTCACAAAGTTATTTCAAACTTTTATCTATTCTAAAATGTCCATTTACTCCTCCACTATGTTTTTCCCTTATCGATTTCTCTCTCATTAAGCTTTGTGATATGCATAGTTATTGTCCCTCTAATAATCCCTCTTGGATAAAATAATCCAACAAAAAATTTCTTCTACTCAAGGAATCAACTACCTTATTTAAACTACCACTTTTATGCTTCAAAACAACTGAGTAAATTTGAAGATACTCCACCCGTTTCATATGTATATGGTTCAACTTGCCTTCACTATTAATTCATTGTAAAGTATGATGATATGTGAATATCATAAATTCTTTCAGTAATAGATAATACCTCTACTTCTTGAGTGCTTACACAATGGCATAGAACTCTTGATCATAAACTAAATATTTCTTCTTGGTTTCATTCATTTCCTCACTGAAATAGACAATAAGTATTCCTTTTTGGTTCAAAACGTTTCCAATTGTTGTCCTATTGGCATCACAATATACTTGGAAAAAATTATGTTGATCTATGATTTTCTCCTTCATATTTTGAAAACTCCTTTTTGTTGCATCTATCCATTTGAATTTAGGTCTACCTTCCCTCATCATTTTTATGATTGGAGTACAAATTCCACTAAAATTCTTGGTAATTTTTTTATAAAAACATGTCAAACAATGAAAACTCCTAGCTTCAAACATACTCCTTGGAAAAAACCACTCCATGATAGCCTTTACCTATGTTGGATCTATTTGTAACCAATCCTTGAATATATAAAAACCTAAATGTACCAATTCCTTTTTCATAAAACTACATTTCTTCAAATTGATCAACAATTATTCCTCCTTCAATTTTTGTAAAACTAACCTTAGATGCATTAGGTGTTCTTCTTTCATATTTCTAAACACAAATTTCATCGAAGTGAACCATGGAAAAATTACCAAGAAAAGGCTTCAAGACCATTCATCGATCTCATAAAGGTACTAGGTGTATTCGTCAAACCAAATGGTATGACCAACTATTCATACAAGCCTTATTTGGTTTTAAATGTAGTCTTCCACCCATATCCTTCTATGATTCAAATTTTATAATAACTGCTCTTCAAATGAATCTTTGTGAAGTACTCCAATCCACTCAAAAAATCCATCAAGTTATCCATATGAGGTATTGGAAACCTATATTTTATTATAATCTTATTGATATCCTAATATTTTGTGCACATAGACCATTCTCCTCCTTTCTTGGGTACTAGTACAGTTGGTACTACACATGGGCTCATGATTTCTCTAATCAGCCCCTTGTCCAATAGATATTGGACTTGTCTTTCCATATCTTCATTCTCCATAGGTGTCATTCTATAAGTTGCCTTATTTTGAGAACTTGCTCCAGGTATGAAATCTATTTGATGACTAATGCTTCTCATAGACGACAACTCATCAAGTAATTTTTCTAAAATAATCTTGAAATATTATTTCAAAAAATATTTCACTTCATGTGAAATTTCACCCATACTATTCATTGTCCTATCATCCATGGGTTTAACAATGAAAGCAAAATATGCCTCCTTTTTTATATCCTTAAAAAATTATTTTTTAGAGATCAAGAAAAGATAAATTTAAATCTTGATATGAGGGAACATGATCCCTCACAAAAACTTGTGCTTTACCCTAACATGTTTAAGTCTTGGGAGTGATACTATAATTGATGTAGAACTCAAACATGAAGCTACTTTATTCATGAAGCAATGGAAATATATAAGCTTACAATCAGAATCACGTAGGTTAAGTGGTTGCAACAATTTTCCAAACATGGCCAACCACTTAACTAACAAATAACAATATGCTAATCTAGGATGACAACTAACTACTAGAAGATAAATGACCACTCTAACAACTAACTAAACATCCAACCACTTAACAACCTATTTCCAACATGGGCATACTATGCCTCACATGAATACAAAGTGCAAGAAATAGGAAATTACAATAAAATAATAAATAATAACTTAGGCTTAAATGGATAAGCCTAAGTATCCTCAATAATAATGGTAAGTTCTTGGGTTTTCATCTAGGAGACCCAAGTTTAAACCTCGATACAAGGGGATTGAAACCCCTCATAAAAAAAGTGTGCTTTATCCTAACATTTTAAGTCCCGTGAGGGATACCATAGTGTTAAGTTCTTGGGTTTTCATCCAAGAGATCCAAGTTCAAACCCCTATAAGATGGGACTAGGACCCATCATAAAATCCATGCTTTACCTTAACAATTTAATTGTGGGAGGGATACCATAGTGGTAATTTCTTGGGTTTTCATCTAGGAAACCCAAGTTTAAACCTCGATATGAGGGGACTAGGACCCATCATAAAAACGCATGCTTTACACTAACATTTTTACATTACATATCAAGCTAAGAGAGGAGGCATGTAGTTAATTTTTTTAAGCAAGAGAGGAAGCATGTGGTAGAGATCAAGCCCTAGTGTCAAACTTAGAGCCAAGGAGGTAGGTGACATATTTTTTTAAGCAGGTAATAAATATCAAAACCTAGTGTTGAACTTGGATTCAAGGAGACGGGTGGTAGAGATCAAACCCTAGTGTGAGAGAAAAAATAGCAATTTTTTTAAGCAAGCAATAAATTTTCTTAAGTAGGTGACATAGATCAAACCCTAGTGTGAGGAAGAAAAAATTGTTTTTGAAGCAATTGATATATTTTTAGAAGCAGGTGGTGGAGATCAAACCCTAGTGCAAGGGGAAAAAGCACATAAAATTTTTTCAAAGTAGGTAATTGATTTTCTAAAGCAGGTGATAAAGATCAAACCCTAGTGTGAGGATAGAAAAATACAACAAATTTTTAAAGAAGGTGGCAGATTTTTTGAAGTAGGCAGTGAAGATCAAACCCTATTCCAAGGAAAGAAAAAACATAGCATTTTTTTGAAGTAGATGATAAATTATTTAAAGCAGGTAATGAAGATCAAACCCTAGTGTGAGAAGGCAAGCAACAATTGTTTTGAAGTAGATGGCAGATATCAAACCCTAGTGCCAAATTCATATCCAAGGAGGTAAGCGATAAATTTTATAAAGCAAGCAATGGATATTAAACCCTAGTGCCAAACCTAGATCCAAGGAGAAATACGATAAAGATCAAATATTAGAGTAAGGAGGCAAAAAATAGCCTTTTTTGAAGTATATGGAGTTAAAATCCATAGGAGGGTCAAGATTCTATTGATGACCACAAGAGATAGGGCTTGGGAATTATTCATAAGGGTTTGAAGATAATACAATGCTATCACCAAGTTCACAATAGATGGGGCCATCACAATAGATAATGTCATTGTTGAGTTTATAATATATGGGCCCATCATAGTACATGTTGCCATATTTGGCTTCACAATAGGTAATATCATCTCAAGAGACACCACCACCACCACCTTTGGACAAATTCAAAGTTTAATTAAAATTTGTAAATGAGGTAGGAAAGTTTGATGAATTAATCAAAATTACTTGACATTTCTTACAATAAAAAAATATAGGATAGTCTATAGAATATAAAGTAGAAAGTTCTCAAAGTGTGGCTTCACATTTCTTTGGCATCGTGGAAATAATTTTTAAATTTCTCAATGACCATGTTGAGAAATCAAGCAACAAGAGAGACTTTGGGAACTCTGCTCCACAAATAATAGGAGATATAATTTAAAATTTTGGGAATGTACATTGGTTAGTGGTAGGGTTGTTGATTATTGGGTTTATGTTGCACATAGCCAATGTAATGTCAAAAAACTATGAAAACTATAAAAAATGCTTGGATCTATTGGTAAAATTGGTTGATCTTTTAGATCATATTAGAAAACTAGACTCTCTAAAATGAAAAAGACAAACAAAAAAGAGCCACCATGGTTATTGTTAATGAATGTTTGTTTTGTGCTTCATAGTTTCCCTCCCATAAGTTATCTAGTTTTTTTTTTAATTTTAGTAAAAGTTGTAGCTTTGAGCAGTCCATAAAAAAAATAGATGACCTTTGTAGAGAGATTCAACTTGCCTACCTATTTCACTCAAACTATGAAAGGATGGTCATGGTCATGGTATCTATGGATGAGGATGTGGAATCAATGATAGTGATAGGGGTAGAGTCTAAGGGAATGGACACCAATGGAAGGATTCATGTGCTAGAACCACCAGATGGGCAAAATGGATAGGCTGAATCGAGCAGGAGGGTAGATGTGGGACCTAGTTTTTCAAATACCAAGCAGAAGTCAGGAGGGGAAAACCTTAACCTTAATAGAAACCCTAGGCAAGAAGTAGTGAAAAATATAGAAGGAAGCCTAGACGAACCCATGGACCTCATGAAATATCTATTGGGGGGAGTTCTAAAGGAAAACAAAAATGATGAAGACAAATCAGGAGGGATAAGGAAAGGAGAGAAGGTAGGAGAAAGTTGGGTGGATCATGTTAAAGGAAGAAACATTATTAAACATGAGGGGAATAAAGAGAAAATCTTAATCCCTATAGATACAGATGAGGAGGGTATCCTCTTGAAAATTCCAGACAAGATATATGAGCAGGCACAAAAAATAATGGGAAACAATTTGGTTGGCAAGTTTATGGGGGTGAGATCGATGGTGGAGCAGATTAAAATATGGGCCACCTCAAGATGGGGAGTCAAGGGGCATGTGGAATTTTTAGTGATGCCCAAGGGCTTCTTCCTAGCCATATTTACAACAATAGAGGACTGGAACAGAGCTTTATTAGGGGGACCATGGTTTATGGGTCATTCTAGCCTATTCTTAAAAAAATGGGAGCTTGGATTCAACCCTAAGACTAAAAAATTGAAGTAGCCCCCATTTGGGTAAAACTTCCTACCCTTCCCCTAGAGTTATGGGAGGAAGAGATCTTTGAAATGATAGGGAATAGTATTGGCAGATTCATGGTTGTGGATTATGTTACTAAAGAAAGAAAGAGGGTCTACTTTGCTAGAATGTGCATCTTAGTAGAATCTGGCAAGACTTTACTGGAGAAAATTAAATTGGCATCGAGTAAAGGAGTATGGACTCAAGAATTGGTATATGAAAACAATCCTTTTAGTTGTATATTTTATGGGAAAATTGGTCATATTGCAAAGAACTGTCTAGTTAGAAAGAACTCTGCTCAAAGGAAGGAAAAACAAGACTCAAAGATGAAGCAAGCATGGAGAGTAAAGGAGAATAACAAGGACAAAGCTAGTGATAATCAAGGATCTAGGCAAGAGCAAGGATCAAATACCCAAGCGTGAAGCCCAGGTGGGAGAGAAATAAAAAAAGAGAATGAAGACATGAGGGAAGACACTAGAATACAAGTTCTACAAGAAATGGATCAGGCATTGAAAGAGCCAATAAAGAGGATTGCAGAAAGTGGTGTGATGGATGACCAATATATACAGGTTGAGCCTGATACCAATACTCAAGAAGTTGTTCTATCTACCTTCCCATATATCCCAATAGTAGAGGAGATGAAGCATGATGATTCAGGTCACGAGGCATGTCAACCTGCATAGGTAGAAGTGGGGATGAGAGAAAGAGATGAGGATGAGGTAGATAGTGCATCCCATGAAGGGGTGTGATATAGTGGAAACAAAAATCAGATATGGGAAGAAGGATACATCTAGTAAGGTAACATCAACACCTAATGTGTGGGTCACTAGAAGCTCCCAAAAAGTTCCTAACTTGGGAAGAGAGGAATCCAACAGAGTAGGAAGACTATCATTGAAAGAAAAGAGGATCAAAGAAACAGAGGAGGATAAAGCTTACAGGAAACAACAAACCCTAGAGGAAATATTTGTAGGCAGTTCTCAAAAGCCTACAACATGAGGGAGATGAAATTACTAAGTTGGAATGTTAGGGGCATGAATGCCCCTAACAAGCATAGGGTGGTTAAAGATCTAATTAAGAACCACCAACCAGATATTCTACTCTTGCAAGAAATAAAACTTAATAAAACAAACTAGAGTAAGATACAACAAGGAATATGGAGTGGAGAAGGTTGTCAGGAAGAAGCCCAAGGGGCATCAGGAGGTATAATTACAATGTGGAATTTTGAATACTATGAAGGTGAAATCCTAGCAAAGAGTGTGAACCAATTAACAACTCTAATTACAACAAAAATATCCAAGTTAGCTTTTGTGATCACCAATATCTATGCCCCTAACACTAATAGGGCCCAAAAGGAATTATGGAGGGTTGTAGAGAAAATGGGACAACAACTTAGAGGATTGAAATGGATAGTGGTAGGTGATTTTAACACCCCTCTCACACCTACAAAAAAGAGAGGAGGTACACAAGAGTACATAGATAGTATGGAGGAGCTAGGTAAGTTTATAGCTGAAATAAGCCTTTTTGATGTAGACCTAAGTGGCAACAGGTTTACTTGGTCAAACAGAAGGATAGGAGATAGCTTGATTTAGGTTCGATTAGATAGGGTTCTTCTATCAAAGGATTGGTTTCAAGGGAACTATGAGCATAAATTAATCTCCTTACCAAGAATGGGTTTGGACCATAACCCCCTTATTTTTTGGTGCAACCTAGAAATTAATAGAAAAAATACCCCATTTAAATTTGAATATATGTGGTTGCACCACCCAGATATATTCAAGGAGATGGAAAAGTGGTGGGATATACCAGTACAGGGATCTAAAATGCACATTGTGGTAAGTAAATTGAAGATTGTGAAGGAGGTAAGGAGGTGGAACAAAGAGGTCTTTGGAAATATCTTTCAAAAAAAGGAACTTATCAGAAGAGAACTGAGTAAGTTAGAAGAAGATATCAACAAGAGTGGAATGGATCAAGCTCAATTCTTAAAGGAAAAGGAGCTAAATTCAGAGTTGCACACCATTCTGGTGAGAGAGGAGGCCTATTGGCGATAAAAATCAAGAAACCAATGGCTGGAAGAAGGTGATTGAAACACAAAGTTCTTCCATGTCTCAACTATAAAGCATAAGAGCTCATCTAGAATAATGGAGATATAGAAAGAAGATGGCCAAACCATAAGGGAAGAAATAGAAATTAGACAAGAGGTAGTAGATTTTTTCCAAACACTACTATCAAAAGATATGGTAGAAGATCAATCTACAGTTGAGGAGATAATTCAGCATATACCAAGGTTGATCACAAGGGAAATAAATGAACAATTGACTAAGGAGATCAGTGAGGAAGAAGTGAGAGAAGCAATTTTCTCCCTTGGTAAGGACAAAGCACTAGGGCCTAAAAATTTTCAAGAAGGTTTCTACGGAAAGGATGTTATTGAGGCAGTCAGGGAGTCACATCATACAGGGCAAGTATTGAAGGAGTACAATAATACATTCTTAGCCTTAATCCCAAAGAAGCCAGGGCCAAAATGTTTTAAGGATTATAGGCCTATAAGCCTTTGTAATGCAATCTATAAAATAATATCAAAAGTGATAGCCTTGAGGCTTAAGTTTATACTCCCAACTATTATCTCAAAACAACAAGGGGTTTTGTAAAAGGAAGGTAGATTTTGGATGGAGTAATAACTCTCCATGAAACTTTACATTCTGTAAAGGCTAGTGATAGGAAAGGAATGATAGTTAAACTTGATATGAATAAGGCCTATGATAGAGTGTCCTAGAGTTTCCTAGATAGGGTCTTATTCAAGTTTGGGTTTAGCAGGCAATGGAGAATATGGGTAGGCAATTGTTACAAAGGAGCTAAATTCTCAGTACTTGTAAACAATTCTCTAGTTGGATTTTTTGGTAGTAGTAGGGGCTTAAGGCAAGGGGATCCCATATCATCATATTTGTTCATAATAATGGTTGAGGCTTTGGGGAGATGTATAGGAGCAATGAAGGCTTTGGGAACACTTCATGGATTGAAGCCAACACAAAACCTAGAAGGTTTAACTCACCAACAATTTGTGGATGACACAATACTACTAGGGAAACCAATAGTGGCAGAAGCTAGAGAGTTTAGAAGGATATTGGATCTGTATGAATGGGCATCCCATCAAAAAATTAATATGGAAAAGAGTAAGGTTTTCTTCATAAACACCATGATAGACAAACAAAGAAGAGTAGCTAGAGAGATTGGTTGCTTAATTTCAACCCTACCCTCTACATATTTGGGGATGTCAATGTTTATAGGAGACTGTAAAGAGCCATTATGGAATGGATTGATAGATAAATTTTAGAAGAATATGGTAGGCTGGAAAGGGAGTTTACTTACCCAAGCTAGAAAAATACAATTGGTGAAGAGTACATTACAAGCCATCCCAGTATATCAATTGTCAATTTTTAAAATGCCTTTCAAAGTGGTTAATATTATGGAAGGAATCCAAAAATGATTTCTATGGACTGGTTCAGAAGAAAGGAGTAGATTACCTCTAATCTCATGGGAGAAGGTATGCCAACCCAAGACACAAGGAGGATTGGGCCTTCGGAGAATTAGAAACATCAACCTAGCACTGGCTGCAAAGGTAGGGTGGAGAGTTATGAAGGAGGGACAATCAATATGGGCTAAAATATTGAAGGAAAAATATTTAGATAGTATGGAAGATGTTAGACTACTTACTATACAGGATCCATGTTGAGGGTCTTCATTATGGAATCACATTGTGAAGGCAAGGGAGTTATTATGGAAGGGAGTACAATGGAAAGTAGGGGATGGTAGATCCATTAGCTTCTAGGAGGATGCATGGTTAGACATTAAACTACTAACCATGGATGAGGAGATGCATAGACTATGGGAGGATCTGGAAGCAAGATATGGCAGGTTAGTAAGTGACTATATGGTGATGGTAGGAGGTTGGTTAAGATGGAAAGAGTTGAACATGAACTAGGAGAATAGTGAAGCATTGAGTAAGTTGAAGGTAAAACTTAGATCATATTATATAAGTTTAGAGATGCAACAAGATTCATTGATGTGGGGAGCCACCCAAGATGGTGAATTTAATGTCAAATCAGCTCATGACTTGATTGACCCAGCTATAGAATATGGTTTTCCATGGAAGAGAATATGGGGGAAGAAAGCAATTCCCAAACAAGAGGTCTTCTTATGGCTGGCTGCACAAAATAAGATACTGACTATAGACAATTTGTAGAAGAGAGGAATTCACTACCCAAATAGATGCTTCCTCTATGAGCAGAGAGAGGAGTCAGTTCAACATATCTTCCTAGAATGTGACTACTCACTGAAGATACTTTAGGCACTAATAAATAAGGTGGGGGTAGTGTGGGCTTTATCGAATACCATGCTAGCTTGGTTAGAGCAATGGGAGAAGCCTTTCACCAGTCCTAGGCTCAATGGAATTTGGAATCTAATTCCTTTCCACTATGCTTGGGGAATATGGCTAGAAAGGAATAGGAGAATATTTAAGGAGAACAAAACAACAAGGAGAAACATGCAGATTATTGTACAAGCAATTGAGAAAAATGTGAAGATAATAAAGTTTTTGACCAAACCTAAAATAGGAGATGAGGCTAGACTGAGTAGAACTTGGAACTTAGACCCAGTTGGTAGCTTGGATGGTACTCAGAACCAATCAAGGGCTGAGACTAAATGGCTACCACCTCAAGAAGGATGGATGAAGATGAACTTTGATGGGGCCTCAAAGGGAAACCCAAGGAAGGTGGGGGTAGGTGCTATTGTTCGAGATGAACAAGGGAGGATAAAGGGTGCAACCTATGAATATTTGGGAATCACTACAAGCCACCAAGCAGAAGCTCGAGCTCTATTGATAGGGGTAGAACTAGCAAGAGACTTGGGAGTTAGAAAGTTAGTAGTGGAAGGAGATTCTCTGAATATCATTAACTATCTTAAGCAAGAAGCAAAGACAAATTGGCAAATAAGTAATATTTTTCAAGATATTAGGAATGCTCTCCAAGCCTTTGTTGAGGTGGAAGTAGTCCATATATATAGGGAAGGCAATATGGTAGCAGACATGTTAGCCAATAGGGGAGCACTACGAGAGGAGGATAAAATGTGGATACCCCTAGGGGAGATCCACTCAAATATTTTTAGATTAGTTTAGAAAGAGCAACTTTTGGATAATACATAGTCCTTGCATAAGGATGGGGAGTGAAGGGACATTGCACTAGGATCTATGGTAAATGAACACCAAGTTAAGATTTTGACAAACTTACAATTGAGGTTTGTTTCTCCATAGGGATTGGAGCAAAGGGATGACAATTTATAGAAGGTGATCCTATGGATTTGTTGGTGGTCATCCAGAAGCATAATTTCATTACATCTATAGAGTTGGGTACTTCATAGTTTTAGAGTATTTTACCTTCATAGATAACTCTTTTGTTGTAGGGTTTTTTTGGGTTTGCTTCTCCATAGGGATCAAAGCCAAGGTTTTTTGGACAGGAATCAGAGCCATGGATTTTCTAGGTTTGCTTCTCCACAAGAATCAAACCCAAGGTTTTTTGGGTTTGCTTCTCCATAGGAATTGGAGCCAAGTTTTTTTGGGTTTATTTCTCCATAAGGATTGAAGCCAGAGCTTTCTAGGTTTGTTTCTCCATAGGGATCAGAGCAAAGGGATGATAATTTATAGAAGGTGATCCTATGGATTTGCTAGTGGTCAACCATAGGTGATGATTTCATTACATCTGTAGAGTTGGGAATTGGAGCCATGGATTTTCTAGGTTTGCTTCTCTAGATGAATCATACCCAAGGTTTTCTTGGTTTGTTTCTCCACAAGGATCAAAGCCATGGTTTTCTAGGTTTATTTCTCCATAGGGATATGAGCAAATGGATGGTTTTTTATATAAGGTTATACTATGGATGTGCTATTGGTTAGCCATAGGTGATGATTTTATTTTATATATAGGATCAAGAATCGGAGCTAGGTATTTTTTGGGTTTGCTTCTCCATAGGAATTGGAGCCAAGGTTTTCTGGTTTTGTTTCTCCATAGGAATTAGTGTCGGGGTTTTTGTGCTTGATTTGGATATTTATGGTTTATTAATATATTTTGTAAGGTTCTATGTAAGCTAGAACTCCTTGGAAGTGTGAGCTGGAAGGTATTACTAAAATTGTATTACATTTAGTAAGAAATAATTTCATTTCTATAGTTGTACATTTTTAAAATGATCTGAGCTCTTTCAAAATCCTATTTTTACCCTAATAAAAAAAAATTTAGAACTACTACCCACTTCTTCTATTTTGTCTTTCAATAGACTCAATATATAACTTTTGCCATGCTTGAGAATTGAATAGGTGTTTAGTCTACCATCATGTATTATTTTTCTATCAAATTTCCATGGTCTTCCCAATAAAATACATGCATCCATTGACATGATATTTGTAATGACCCAAAATCTAACTAATCTAACTAAGGTAATTTTTTTTTTTTTTAATACAAACATATACCTATGAGGGATTTACATATCCCTAACTAGCATATGCATTACTATGAAGATATCTAAATTAATATATTTTTTTAAGTTGTCTGTCATCTCCACAATGAACCAATATTCTCTTCCTTAATCTATTGAAGGATACACCCATCTCTATACCATACACAAGTTTGTCTGTATAGGTATACTACATGTATTGCAAATAAGCTATCAATATCATCTCCATGATGAGATAACTTATCTTCTTCTGTTAGTAGAAGGATACACCCATTTCTATACCATACATAAGTTTATCTTTGTAGGTATACTATGCGTATTGCAAATAAGTTATCAATCTCATCTTCATGATGAGCTAACTTATTCCTTTCATAGATGGCCTAGTTCATTTTAAAAAATTGTCTTATTTTGTATAAGTCAATTTATTTTAGCTTCTTTGAAAGATGTCTTTAAACCAAGTAATATAATTTTTATCCTAAGAGATCCCACAATCCATTAGGATCCTTTACTCTACTTCTAACACATAATCATAATCATGTTTAGATACCCATTCAATTTATATAACTAATTTAAAACATTTAAGATATTTCTAATCTTAATTTAAAGGGATATGATTATTCTATCTACTTAATTCAAGCATGAAATAACATTTATAAAATCATTAAAGAAGGTATTTAAACAAGACATCATAATTTAACTCAAACATTAACAAATTAGAATAGTTCATGAAACTACAACATCAAGATTCCTTAACAAGTAAGAGATACATCTTTCATTCATACTTTAAAACATTACATAACCCAAGTATGGTAAAACTTCCATACTTTAATATCCCTTAATGACCAAGGTCTTGGTAGTCCCTCTAAAAGACTTATCATAGCTAGGTTGGTGGAAATTCATAATCCAGATGTTATCCTTCTACAAGAAACCATGGAAGTAAGTACAAAATTCATTGAAGGGTTAAGTAAATTGCTTAGATACTAGGAGTTCTTGGCTCTAGATGCTACAAAAAATGTAGGGGGTGTTTTGACTGGCTGGAAGAACTTAGTATCCTTAATTAATTCTTCCTTTATGGTTTCAGGCTTGTGGATAAAATTCTATTTTAAAGGATTGGGTTTGAGGTTATAAATTATTAATTATTATGGTCCCTATGAATATAGACAAGTCTTCTGGGATGATTTTTTCTCCCAAAGGTGTGTTAGGGATGAAATATTTATCATTGGTGGGGACTTAAATTTTACTCTGAGCAGAAGTGAGGTATGGGGAGAATCTGCAAGACTTGATAGAATTATAGATTATTTCAAGCATAATATTGAAGAAGCTAGTTTAATTGATTTGGAACCAATAAAATTAATGCCTACGTGGAGAAATAATAGAGTTGGGGAATCAGGGATCTCAAAGAGATTGGACAAATTTGTTTTATCTCAGAGACATTATACAATGAAATAGATAGAAAATGATCATGGGTTGAGACTAGAGGTGGCTCAGATCATTATCCCATTTTTCTTCAATTAGAAATTCAAGAGGCAAAACTTGTTAGTCCTTTTAAGCTCAATCAAATTTGGTTGGGGGAAGAATATTTTTAACAACTGATTAAAAATAATGGATTGGTTATGACCAAATTTCTAGGTCATCAATGAGTTTTCAATTTTTTACTGCTCTAAAAAAATTAAAAGAAGTTGTGTCATCTTGGATTGCAATTAAAAAAGAGAGTATGGATAGAGATCTTAAGTTGGTGGAGAAAGAAATTTAAAAAACTCATAAAAACAATGAGGTTGGTTTGTTTAAAGAGGAGGAGAAAACAAGACTGGTTGAACTATAATATAAGAATTAAGAAGAATAAATTCTTGGAGTGGAGGGAAGTTGAATGGAGAATGAAAAGTAGAGTTGTATGGTTAAAAAAATGGTATGAAAATACTAAGGTTTTTTATAAATTTTCTAATCACAGGAAGAAGGTTAACACTATCTGGGAGATGCATAATGAAGAAGGGGTCCTCATTAGGAGGTTTTCTGAGTTAGCATATTTGGGAGTAAAACATTTTGAATCTATCTATAAATAACCTGATAGAATCAATATTGGGGAAATTTTTAAGTTAACTACTTTCTTCCCCAATTTTGTGACAGAGGAGAAAAATCAGTTACTTATGAAGGAGGTCACAAAGGAAGAACTTAAAGTTGTCCTGACTTCTTTCAAAAAGGATAAAATCCCAAGGCTTGATGGATGGCCTATGGAATTTTTCCTAGTTTTCTATGATCTGGTTAAGGAGGATCTTCTCAGAGTAATGGATGAAGTAAGGTTGATTGGTCAAGTTTTGGGGGCTTTTAACTCCAATTTTTTAGCTTTGATTCCAAAAAAAGGAGAAGCCTAAAATATTTTATGAATTTAGACCTATTTTGTTGTGTAACCGTATATATAAAATAATTGCAAATATTCTGGTTGTTAGATTGAAGAAGATTTTCTTTGAAGTTATTTCCTAGGCGCAGTTTGGGTTTTTAGAAGGTAGACATATTTTTGAAGCCATAGGATCTGTACAAGAGGGCCTTCACTCTATTAAAATAAAAAATCTTCCTATAATGGTCCTTAAACTAGATCTATCTAAAGCTTATGATAGAACTAGTTGGTTTTATCTCAGATTGATGCTCTTACATGTAGGTTTTAGCTATCTGATAGTAAAGTGGATTATGGGATGTATTTATTCTATATCTTTTGTTGTTCTTATCAATGAATCAACTTCCAAATTCTTTAGACCCTCAGGAGGATTGATACAAGGATGTCCTTTATCTCCTTTACTTTTTTTACTGGTTGCTGAAGGATTGAGTAGAGCTATATTGGATGCAAAGAGGGTAGGATCCTTATTTGGGATCAAAGTGGGGGTCTTTTATTTATCTCATTTATTATTTGTTTATGATGTATTGTTGTTCACAAATGGAAGTTTAAGGGAAGCTAGAAAGTTGAAGGAAATCTTGGACACTTATAGTATTACTACCAACATGGAGATAAATTTTCAAAAATCCTCTATTTGCTTTAATGGTCTAGAGTAGGAGACTAAACAGGATCTAATCAGAATTTTTCCTTTTGATCTCTTAGATTTCCAGGAAGGCTTTAAGCATATGAGGTTTCTATTGAAGCCAAATACTTACAAGAAGAGATATTGGGGATGGGTTTTAGAGAAGATTGAATATAGGATTACCCATTGGTGTAATATATGGTTGTCTATTAGTGGGATATTAATACTTGTAAAGTCGTTTCTTGAGGCAATTCCTATGTTTTGGCACTCCTTGGCCTTCATTCCCAAAGGATTTCTAGAGAAAATAAGAAAACTCTACTTCAAATTTCTTTGAAATGGATGCAAGGAACATGAAGGCATTCATTTAGTTAAGTGGTAGAGTATTGCTAGGCCAAAGGAGGAAGGTGGATGGGGCCTTAAAAATATCCATATTTTTGGTTCTTCTTTGGTAGCAAAAAGTTTATGGAGGATTTTTACCAGAGAAGGATTATGGAAGAAGATTATTGAACATAAGTATATTTTTCTAGGGACCTTTATGGATTGGATCAAAAGTCCACAAAAAATGATTAAAAATATTTCCATTCAATGGAAGGCACTAGTACATGCCTTTCCTATGATTGGAAAATATTTGGCTTGGAAAGTGGGAAATGGTGAAAAGTTAGAATAGGGGCTAATTCTATTTTGGGTTGTGGAGAAAAACATTTTGTTGCCGAAAGCTATGATAAGTTCTTTACAAGACAAGGATTTTTACTTTCTTCATCAGGTGGAGGAATATGATTCTTCTAGTCTTTAGATCCAAGGTTGGAAGCAGGTTGTTTTGTGGAAGGCTTACACTGATAGTCTTAATAAGAGTCATATCAAGTTGAGAGCTGAACCATATACTATTTATTGGGTATACAAAAAATCTAGGGGTCAATATACAACTATAATTGGTTACAAAATAAGCTTAGACCTCATCCTAAAGGGTCTACTTGGTGGTGGAAGCAGATTTAGAAATTATTTGCCCCAAAAAAGATAATTATTTTCATGTGGTTAGCTTTGAGAAATAAGTCTTTGACTTGGGAGGTTTTATAGAGGAGAAGCAAATAAGGTCTAAGTATTTGTATATTGTGTAAGTCAGAGGAGGAAAACATCACACATTTGTTAATAAAATGTTTTTTTTCTCAAAAAATTTGTTTAGAATCTAAAAATATAACTGGAGTATAAAATTTTGGGAAGAAGAAACAGTGGAGGTATGCTTAAGGCAGTGGTTTTTGAAAAAAAGAGTTGAAACAATTTCTTTCTTTACCATGTCTTATATGTTGGGGTATATGGTTGGCACATAATGAAACTATTTTTGAAGGGAAGTTAGTTCCCCTATTTCAAGTCATATTTTAGGTGAGGACTTTGGTATCAATCAAAAAAGGGCCTAACAAACATAAGAAACCTCAACAAGTAGATAATTGTTTCATTGAAAAGTCTCAACCATGGGGTTTTTTGATGGGGCTAGTCAGAGACAATCATATTTTAGCAGCACGAGAGGTATTTTGTACTTCTCTAATACCCACTATATCAAATTTAAAGCAATTCTTAGGATAGGTTCCAATAATTTTTTTGAGTTTCAAGCATTGATATTGCTAATGAAGTGTGCTATGGAGAGAAATGTGAAAAAGTTACAATTTTTTGGAGATTCCACTCTAGTCATCAATTGGATGAATAGATCTACTCAATTAAAAAATAATCTTCTTAGACTAGTGGGAGATGAACTACTGGAGGTGATTTATCTTTTTGAAAATATCTCTTTTACACATGTTTATAGGGAATTAAATCAAGAAGTAGATAGGTTATCAAAAGAAGGTCAACAGGTTCCAAAAGGTTTCTTGCAAATAGAAGAGAATAAGGATGGGGTTTCTTCTTTCACCCACATATCATATCCCTAGTTTATATGCTAGCTTTGGGTTTTTTACTGTGGGTCTGTTTCATTTGATTAGAGCTTTATGGCAGTTTCTAATTGTTTCTTTTCTATTTTGCTGGTTTCTTTTTCATTGATTTCTATCCAGGTTTTGGTCATGGAGGTTTTTTGGATGATTAAGTATTAATATATAAGGATATTTATCCTTATTATCCCCATGCTATTTTGAAGATGGGTTTTTTTCCTCTTTGATCTTCCTGACTATAATTATATCTTGAATCCCAGTAATCTGTCGTTATCTGGGTTTCTATTTGTGCTAAGGCACCTGAGAAGTGTAATTTTATTTCACTCTTGAAATAAAATTACGATTTTTTTCTTGTAAAAAGGTTCCATACTTTAAAAGAATAAGGTATTACATAATTATCCATCTAGGATATTACTCAACTAGAGTCTAATCCAATAATGATTTTCTTCCACATAATAAATGTCGAGGTTAATGTTTCAGATCTAAGTATCCTCCTTGGTCCTTGTCTTTCCATCGCTCAATTGATGGTGGTAAGGGATCAGGATAGCTCATGGATCTTTATGAAGCATGCAACTAAATGCATCTACTAAATGACTTATGAAAATAGGTGCATTATAATTTAGATACCAAATTGCAACTATACAAACTACTCAATGCATTTATTCATAAATCATTCACTCAAACATCAAAAGGAAAGTCATCTATCAAACATGGGTAATTCAATGTACCATCCTTTTATCAATAAAAGGTTCATGTTCTAACATATAAAGCCATTTCTTGGATCAATTAAGGTCCCATACCCTTAAAAAATACTTAATCCAACCACTTTATTTAATTAACTAAAGTCACATACCCTTAATAAATTAACATTTAGCAATATCACTTCTTTAATCTACCAAGATCCCTTTCCCTTAATTAATTAACATTTAACAACAATCATCCTTAATCAACTAAGAGTCCTTTCCCTTAATTAATTAAATATTTAAAAACAATTATCTTTAATCAACGAAGAGCCCCCTTATCTTAATTAATTAAACATTTAAAAACATCTATCTTTCCTTAACTTAAAGTTAATTACGGGGAGTTTTCGACTTAGCCAAGCAACTACAACACAACCGACTAAGCATTGAAACCAAGGGTCAAGTGGTCAACTAGCAACTCAAGATAATAGCAATGGGTCAACAGAGATCGATTTCTGATACAAAGGCCAACACAAGCGATTTGATCATACAATGGCCTCCATGCGAAGCCACTAGTGTCACCAACTGATGCCCAGGGTGGCCCCACATGGAGCTGCCCTAGATAATCGAGCACCTTGGAGTTCTTGGCTATCAAACCCAGTGGGTGTTGGGTAATATAAGGTGGCCCATGCCTTCTATACACCCTATGTGGGATTAAGGAAACAAACTAAAATAACTTCTCAAGCTGAAAAGGAGGAAGCACACAGCCAAGGGTAGGGGTTTAACCCTCTACACAGCCTCCATAAAATAGGGTAATAACTCCTAGCTTTGAATTCGATCATTATTTTAACATGGATGACACAATTTGAAACATGATCACAGTCTTGGAATATTGATAAACACGGGCTAAAACCAAAGGCCGATGCATAATAAAATTAAAGAGGTTCCTCTTTTACAAATGTAGCCATACAGGCTGAACAAAAAGCAACCATAATTAATAATTTTAAGGTTATTTAATACAACATAGAACAAGATAATAAAAATGGATGAGGTAATTTCCTCAACTTGAATCCTTTGTAAAAATTGGAGTTCTCTTTCAAAGGTTGATCCCTTCTCTTTGTCCTTGCTTCACTTCTTGCAGTCCCTTCAAGGAAGAATCATTCCCACATTTTCTTTCTATAGCCTTCTTAACCAAGAATATCCATATACCCTTTCTCAAATTCTCCATTTTAACGTAAATGCAACCTACCAAGAGTAATTTCATCCTTACCTAAGACGGCCAAAAAGAGATATTTGAATTTTAAAATAGTTCTTCCCTTTTTAAAATATCTTGCCTCAAAATTTCATTTCTTTCTCTAATTTAATAAAATATGGTTATTCATTAATACAAGATAAAATTATTCTTTTCTTTATACACTCAAAAAGGTAAGAGAGGATTTAAAAATAGAACTTTAAAGCATTAGTATTTAAAATATTGAAATCAATTTAATTCAAACCATAAAGGTCATTGATCATTCCTTATTTAAATAAAATACCTATACTAATATTAAACATTAGTATGGTATTTAAGCGAACTAAGGATTAATGGAACCTCTATATCCATTAGTCCTTTTTGAAGGGGATTCTTTTCCCAATCCTTTTTACACACAACACACATGTAAAAAAAGTGAGCAATCAAATACATGCATCTATATGAGGGTAGTCATTCATGTTACCTTGAGCTATCATAGTCATCATTTCCCTTTTCAAGTACTCCATTCTTGGTGGTCGATTCTACCTCTTCCACCCATGGATGTACCTGGTCTTGCACATCAATAATACATCAGAAGTACCATATTCTTCAAAGATAAATCAATATAAATAGCATAACCAACAAAAGCATCAAAACTAGGTATCAAGTTATCATTCATCAATACATAGTCTTCCATGCAAAAAGTCTTGCCAAGGTGGGTCATGACATACTACCCCCTTGGGCTAAACACAGTCCCGTGTGTTTCTTGGTTATAAATAAAAATGTTATTACAATACATTTTCAAATAATAAGGGGAAGTGTTTCTTCATATCCTCCACTTTCTCCCAAGTGGCATTTCACTCAAAAAATGGTCCCATTGGACCTTGCATTGTTCTAGAGTCCATTTTCGCATTGACTTGGAATGAAACTCTAGAATATTTATTGACATCACTTCAATAACCTTGGGGTTTGCCATCTACAATTTAGAAACATCCCACACATGATCAGGGTCAGCAACATACTTCCTAAGTAGGGATATGTGGAAGGTGTCATGGATATTTGACAAGTTAGGTGGCAAGGTGAGTTTGTACGCAATTGGGCTAATCTTCTCAGTGATCTCAAAGGGTCCAAAAAATTGAGGATCTAACTTCATGGATTTGATGGCACTTTTCATTGGCTTAACCCTTAAGAACACTCTATCTCCCATAGAGTATTCCCTTGGTGATATCTTTAGATTAGCATAGCTTTTCTGATGATCGATGACTTCCTTGAGCCTTTGCCTGATCATATTTAGCTGACCTTCCATTTCCTTGACCATGTCTAGTCCGATCACAACTCGATCCTCTAAATTATCCCAAGACAATGGTATTCTACACCTCCTACCATACAAGGCATCGAATGGGGCCATCCCCAAAGAAGAATGATGCCCATTATTGTAGGTAAATTCTACAAGGTGTAGGTAGTCTTCCCATAGAGACTTTTGATCCATGCAGTACATGTGAAGCATGTCTTCTAGTACTTGGTTTACCCTCTCAGTTTGACCATCAGTATTAGGGTGATATGCTGAGCTTATATTCAGTTTCATGCCTACTGCACGATGTAGGGCTTTCCAAAATTCAAAAGTGAATCTAGAATCTTGATCTAAAATGATCATTTCAGGAAACCCATGTAACCTAAATATCTCTTTGGAAAATCTATTAGCCACAACTTGAGCATCATATTTGATGTTTCCTAGTATAAAATGTGCAACCTTAGTCAATCTGTCGACTATTACAAGGATTGCATCATGTTGATACTTGGTCTTGGGTAAACCTACTATGAAGTCCATAGATATAACCTACCATTTTTGTGTAGGTATATCGTGTGGATACAATTGCCCTACAGGATGTCTATGTTCAACCTTTACCTTCTGGCATTCAAGGCATCAAGTGATAAAATCAGTGATATCCTTCTTCATTCCTTTCCAAAAGAAGATCTTTTTCATATTCTCCCTCATCTTGGCCCCTCCAGGATGAGCAGAGTAAGGAGATCTATGCACCTCTTGCATGATTAGTCTCCTTAAATCACCTATATTTGGTATGATGACCCTATCTTTATAGCACAAAAGACCATCTTTCATGCTGAAATCCTTATTTTCCCCAAGATTTCTACCCATTTTGACCCGAATTTCTTTGCAATACTCGTCTTGGGTTTACATCTTCCTGACTTGATCTAATAAATCTACATGGCTCTGGGTCAAAGTTGCTATGTGCCTCCTTCTTCTTAAGGCATCAACCACCTTATTTTCTTTTCCTTTGATATATTCAATATCAAAGTCATACTCAGCTAAAAATTCGACCCATATTCTCTATCTCGCATTGAGCATAGGTTGGGTAAATATATACCTCAAGCTTTGATGGTTGGTTCTCAGCTCAAAGGGTCTCCCTACCAAATAATGATGCTAGATATTTAGAGCGTGCACAACTACTTCTAGCTCTAGATCATGTGTAGCATAGTTAACTTCATGCTTCTTAAGTTTCCTTGATGCATATGCTATGACTAACTCATCTTGGGAAAGCACTCCTCCTAAACCTTCTAGTGATGCATCAGTGCATACTGAGAAGTTTCCTTGAGGATCTAGAATCTTTAGTATCGGTTTCATGGTGAGTTTCTTCTTAAGCAACATAAAAGCAACCTCACACTTCTCCATCCACTTAAATTCTTTCCCTTTCTTTTGGATATTGGTTATTGCAATGGCTATTTTGGAGTAATCCTTCACATATCATCTATAATAGCCCATCATACCCATGAAGCTTCACACTTCTATCACATTGGTAGGTGGTGGCCAATTCAAAATGGCCTCAATATTTTTGGGTCCACTACAATTCCCTCGATAGATATTATGTGTCCTAGATACCATACTTTAGAGACATAGAAATCACTTTTTGATAGATTTCCAAAGAGTTGATTCTTTCTTAACAACTCCAGCATGATTCTGAGGTGTCTATCATGCTCTTTCCTATCTCAAGAATATATTAGAATATCATCTAAAAATACAAGGATAAACTGATCTAGATGCCTTTTGAACACGCTATTCATTAAGTTCATGAATGTGGTTGGGGCATTAGTCAGCCCAAAGGGAAAGACTATAAATTCATAATGCTCATATCTGGTTTTGAATGTCATTTTATGAGTGTCCTCTTCATATATCCTTAATTGATGATACCCTAATTTCAAATCAATCTTAGTAAATACTATGGCATCCTTTAGTTGATCAAATAGATCCTCAATCCTAGGTAGAGGATACCTATTCTTGATAGTTTCTTTGTTGAGCATTCGATAATCTATGCATAGCCATAGAGAACCATATTTCTTTTTAACAAAAAGTACCGATGCACCCCATGGTGACACACTAGGTTTGATCAGTCCCTTCTCTAATAACCCTTGTAGTTGTACTTTTAACTCCTGCATCTCTATAGGATTCATCCTATAAGGAGCTCTATGGATAGGTTCTACTCCTGGCATTAACTCAATAGTAAATCGAATTCATGCATAGGAGGAAGTACTATAAGGTGGGGTGTTTCCTAAATACTTCTTTATGACCTTCCTCGACTTATTTGAGTTTCACAACATAAAACATCCCTCTTTTCTTGATGGTTTTCTTTAGTTGCATAGTAGATAGCAACTAGGGTTTGAATGATCCTTGCTCACTATGGATCCTTAATCTTCCCTTGTCCCTCTCTGAATACTCTATCCACCTATCCTAGAAGTTGATTAAGGCTTTATGAGCCTACAACCAGTCCATCCCTAGGATAATATCGAAAGCATGTAGTGGTGCTACATACAAACATCCTATGGTAGAACCATTGGTAAGGGTAATTTCAGCCATAGGAAAATATTGATCCATTGAGTAGGTTTGTCTAGAACCATACTCAACCTTCCACCCTTATGCTAAATATCCTAGCCTTTTTGGCATATCCTTGACTATACTAGAAGAAATAAAACTATCTATAGCTCCACTATCAATTAAAATTTTTACTTCTTTATTGAAAATCTTACCCTTTAAGAGCAATGGGGTGGCTTGCCCTTCTAACTTTTGGCTTTCGGTTGCAACAAAAATCCTGTGGGTGGGTTATTTTCCCTTTGCACTAGATGTACTTGGTCCTGGTTGGTGTGGACATTGGCTAGCATAGTGTGGGCCTCTACAATTGTAGCACCCAACCTTGGGTCCTTGATGCACTTCTAGTTTTTGTTCCCCTATTTTACCCATTGGGACCAAATTTAGTTATTTTTGTGGTTGGGGTTTAGTATTGTTGGTGTTGTTATTTCTCCTTTGGAAGTTCCTTTTGAATCTTCCCTACTTCTCATCACTCCTCTTTTTATGTTTTGGGAAGCTTTTACCCTTCTGGTTTTATTCTCCTTCCCACTTTATGAAACCAACACTATTTCTCTTCTTGAGTGCTTGTTGATCTTGTTCAGATAGAACTGCATAGTTGAACTAAATATGAGATTCTACCTTTTTAGCTAAATCATAAGCTTTCTATAGTGACTTTGGCTCATGCATATTTACATCATGCCTTATCTTAGGTTTTTTCCCTAAGATAAATTTATGGATCCTCATCTTCTCATCATAAGTGGGTATGTATTTCAATAACTTAACCAGCTTCTTATAGTATACTTCCACTGATTTGGTCCCTTGTCAAAGGTTGGAAAATTATTCAAACTTTAGCCATATAAAATGCTTCATGAGGAACCTTTTCTTGAAAACTATGATAAAGTCCTTCCACTTTAGATCAACTACTTTGATCTTCTATTCTTCTTGGTAGGTTTCCCACCAATCCAATCTAGCCCCTTGTAGATGTAGTGTTGCCCAAACTATTCGAGTCCTAGGGGAGTAGTTCTTCATTGTGAAGTAGATTTCTAGCTCCCTCAGCCAAGCTTCAGCTGCATCACCCTCCCCTTCTCCATAAAATTTGGAGGTATGGACATTCTTTATGTCCTTGGCTAGTTCTATCTCTAACAAAGTTTTGGCTTCTTGCTCTTTAGTGGTTGGTTCATCAACTTGCCCAACCTCTTAACTTCCTAGCCTATGAATCTTGGTTTGCTAGGGTCTCTAGCAACTATCTCTATTGCTCCATTTTCTCTTGCATCATGGTGACCATCATAGTGAGGTTCTCTACCTCTCTATTAGAATTGCTCAAATTTTCATCTTAGGATCTTTCCTCAACATTGCTCTATCGGGTCCACCTATTTGGAGGAATAGGCTTTTCTCTTCTTGTCTTTGGTGCCATTTATCCTGGTCACATGAAAGAAATAATATCATGTTAGGTTATAACTTCTTCCTTGAACTGTACTACTAACCCTAGCCAAATATGTCATCCACATAAGCTAAACATAAAGTTTTCTTGCTAAGACCACCCTCACTCTATGTAGGGTGGTACTCTAAAAATTGCTATTTAACTCCATCACTAATGGCCACACTTACTATATGTAAGGTGTCATAGCACACAAGCTACCCATCCTAGGGTCAACTCTCTTGGAATTCTAGCAATTGGAAATTCTAGGTCTTCCCAACTTTAGCTTAAGAACTAAGCAAGGGCTTGAATAGGAAGATACCTGAATCCCTAGCACATTCCATGAAGCTTCTAGTCCCTCGTACCTAGAGCTCTGATACCAAATGTAATGACCCAAAAATCTAACTAATCTAAGGTAATTTTTAAATATAAACATATACCCAAGAGGGATTTACATATCCCTAACCAACATATGCATTACTACGAATATATCTAAATTAATCTAATATTTTAAGTTATCGATCATCTCCATAATGAACCAACATTCTCTTCCTTAATCTATTAAAGGATACACCCATATCTATACCATACACAAGTTTATCTGTGTAGGTATACTACGTGTATTGCAAATAAGCTATCAATCTCATCTCTGTGATGAGCTAACTTATCTTCTTCTATCAGTCAAAGGATACACCCATCTCTATACCATACACAAGTCCATATGTGTAGGTATACTACGTGTATTGCAAATAAGCTATCAATCTCATCTCCATGATGAGCTAACTTATTCCTTTCATAGATAGCCAAGTTCATTTAAAAACACTATTTTGTTTTGTATAAGTCTATTTAGTTTAGTTTCTTTGAAAGAGATATTTAAACCAAGGTTAATCTAATTTTGTCCTAAGAGATCCCAAAATCCCTATGGATCCTTTACTCTACTTCTAACACATAATCATAATCATGTTTAGATACCCATTCAAATTATCTAACTAATTTAAAATATTTAAGATCTTTCTAATCTTACTTTATTTAAAGGGATATGATTATTATGTCTACTTAATTCAAGCATGAAATAATATCTATAAAAACATTAAAGAAGGTATTTAAATAAGACATCATAATTTAACTCAAACATTAGAAAATTAGAATAGTTCACGAAACTACAACATCAAGATTCCTTAACAACAAGTAAGAGATACATCTTTCATTCATACTTTAAAATATTACATAACCCAAGTATGGTAAAACTTCCATACTTTAAAATAATAAGGTATTACATCATTATCCATCTAGGAGATTACTCAACTAGAGTCTAATCCAATAATAAGTTTCTTCATCACAACAAATGTCAAGGTTAATGTTTCGGATCTAAGTGTCCTCCTTGGTCCTTCTTGTCTTTCCATCGCTCAATTGATGGTGGTAAGGGATCAAGACAACTCATGGATCTTATGAAGCATGCATCTAAATGCATCTACTAAATAACTTATGAAATAGGTGCATTTATAATTTGGATGCCAAATTGCAACTATACAAACTACTCAATGCATTTATTCATAAATAACTCACTGAAACATCAGAATGAAAGTCATCTATCAAACATGGGTAATTCAATGTACCATCCTTTTATCAATCAAAGGTTCATGTTCTAACATATAAAGCCATTTCTTGGATCAATTAAGGTCCCATACCCTTAAATAATACTTAATCTAACCACTTTCTTTAATTAACTAAGGTCCCATACCCTTAATCAATTAACATTTAACAATAATCACTTCTTTAATCAACCAAGAGCCCTTTCATTTAATTAATTAACATTTGACAACAATTATATTTAATGAACTAAGAGTCCTTTCCCTTAATTAATTAAACATTTAACAACAATTATCTTTAATCAACTAAGAGCCCCCCTTCCCTTAATTAATTAAATATTTAACAACAATTATCTTTAATCAACTAAGAGCCCCCTTCCCATAATTAATTAAACATTTAATAATATTTATCTTTCCTTAACTTAAAGTTAAAAAGGGAATTTTTAGCTTAGCCAAGCAACTACAACACAACCGACTAGGCATTGAAACCATGAGTCAAGTGGTCAACCAAAAACTCAAGATAACAACAACAGGTCAATAGAGGTCCATACCTAATATGAATGCCAACACAGGTGGTTTGAGCATAAAGTGGCCTCTACGCGAGAGCCACCGACGCCACCAACTAGCACCCAAGGTAGCCTCGCATGGAGCTACCCTAGATAGTTGAGTATCTTGGAGCACTTGGCTATCAAACCTAGTGGGTGCTAAGTAATATAAGGCAACCCACTCTCACTATACACCCTATGTGGGATTAAGGAAACCAACCAAAATAATAATACCTACTCTAGTTCAATTGTGTCGACCACTAGATGACACCACACGCCATTATGACTTGGCCATTTCCATGTGTCCATTGTCATGCATCATTGTATCAATCAACTATGAGTTTCTAGGGTTCTTTGTAATACTTTGAAAGCTTAAAATATACAAGTAAGACTCTCTATTTCAAATTGTGAGTGCTGCTATAGGTAGAAATTGGCAATGGATAGGGGGAGAACGATTAGGAATAACTAATTGGATGCTTGGATTCTAAACCTAAAGTTGATTGTTCGAAGCTCTTCTCAACACACAAGGATTTTTGGGCAAAACATTGGTTAATTTTCTACAATTCAATTAATTACCTCCATTTAATTTGTCAACCTAGGGTAGCTCATAAACTTGTGAGTATCACACATAGTATATGCCTGTAGTGCGAGGAATGAGTCCCTCTATGCCTATTGGTTTGGTGGGGGTGTTCTTTGTGTATTTTCAATTCATCCAAACTCAATAGAATTAAGTGCAAAAAAATAAATAATGAATTAAAAATAAACACGACTGAAAATAAACCTATGAAAATTAAAACACACACTTGCTGGAAAATTACAGAAAATAGGGAAACTACAGGAATTAAATAATCTACAAAAAATAGTAAATAAATTAAAAAATAGAAAAATAGGGAAAAAGTGGGAGGAGTACTGTTTAGAGTGGGCCCAAGCTCCAATAGTCTTCCACCCGATCAATTCATTCATCGGATGCTAGTTTGAGATTAATAAAAACACTCAAATGAATATATTGTAGTTTCAAAAATTTACAGAATAATTCTCACATCTAGGATATCTTTATCAGGGGTGGCTTGCATATTTATAAGATATGCAACCATGCCCTGTTACATTTGAGAGAAAATAAATTCTTGATTTTATGGTTACAACAACATGCAAGAATAATGGAGATAAAGCAAAAATATTTAATTTTAGATTGATTTAACGTATTCTATTTTTATCATAATAGAATACGTTTAATATTATGCTTTATCTATTTACATTGATATTTACGTATTTGCTGGAAAATAGATGACATATGGTCTTTGAATTTGTTCTTCATCCACATCCATTGCTGAAATATCATCCGCATCCATCACTGAAATCCATGTTCTATTCTGCCGACAATAGGGGTCACACTGTAATTTTACGTCAACGGGAGTCGAGCTATAATTTTGTGTCAAAAGGAAGTAGGCACCATAATGGGAATCAGATGCCATAATGGGAATCAGACACCTAATGGGAATTAGGCACCTAACGAGAGTCAAGCGCCTAACGAGAATCAAGCGCCCAACAGTCAAATGCCAAATGGAAATCGGGTGCTGAAATGAAAGTCGAGCGCCAAACAAGAGTCGAGCACCAAACTTAGTGCTTTTCACTATTTTGTTGTAGATGTTTTTTACCTTTGTTTTTTTATTATAAAATAGAAAGTGCCAGGTCCAAATGGGACCTTGACGTAAACATGCTGAAATACCATAAAAACCACTAAATCTGCACACAATTCACTTAAAAACAAATATTAGATAATATACATAATTTACTATTAAATATATAAAACTTTCATAAAACATACATTCTATAATAATAATGTCGTATAATATGTTAGAAATCCATGTAAAAATATGAGCATTTTTGGTGCTCATCATCCCCCCATGCTTAAAAGAGTGGCACATCCTCGTGACACCCCCCATGCTTAAAGAGTGGCATGCCCTTGTGACACCCGATGCTTATAATTTCCATTTTTAGCAATGATTGTCCAATAGGCTCTATTTTTCTTTCTCCTCTTTCTGGTTGTGGCAGCTCATTATTTTTTAGCAAATGATTTGTGGATTTCTCCCATGGTAAATCTCTTTGTTCTTTCCACTTTCTGATTTTTTATTATTTTTTAATCCGAAAACTCTGTTATTTTGTAAAGCGTGTGCTAGATTTTTAAGTGGATGATGACCATGAGTGTTCTCCCAACAGAATATTTGCATGTGGAAAAAAATACCAAATGGGGCTAAATGGTTGGATGGACAATTTAATGGGGATTGTGTTGGCACTATTTTATAAAAATATATTTCTATGAAAATTATATATATACAAAACAAAAAATTAAGTACACACCTATATTATGTTTTGTGCATGTATAATGCACAGACGTTCGTGGTGCACTTGTATTAGTTGTTTGATGATGACCATGTGTACTGGAACAAAGAATGATGGGTGCTTTTCCCATGTGATAAAATTTTTCCTCCATATGACTGGTTCTTGGTTGCTGCAATTTATTCATTTGAGGTTTCCTACAAAAATTCAAGAAAATATTAAAAAAACATGTCTTCATGGGATGACAAACATCCCCTCCTCGAAAGTTGTTTGCTGACAACTTTTTTTATTTTTGGAATGTGCACAATCTCTTTAACGAATAAAATTAAAATAATTTCATCCATGATAGATTTGACTTTGTGCATATGAGTGGTCAGTTGACATGGCACGGGCCATTTCCTAAATGATGAAGATTATTCACACATGGCACAAGCATCCATTGAACTATAAAGGAGGTACCTTTTACATGGGAATCGGGTGCCTTCTTTTGGTTTACGGGATGCAGGCGCTTGCTAAAATATGATGCAGGCACCTTTTGCTTGCAATCGAATGCCGTGCTTTATAATGGAAATCAGGCGCCTCCTTTTCACATGGAAATCAAGTATGTACTTTTAAAACAAACTTTATACATACTTTTTTTTTAAGGAACATAGGTGCCATATTCTAAAAAATAGAAATCGGACACCAATTTCCTAGATAACAGGAATTAGACATTGGTCCATCGCTAAACAGGAGTTGGGTGCCTCTTCCCTGAAATATGGGAATCAGGTGCCTTTCATCGTTTTAAGAGGAATCGAGTGCCTTTTTCTTGCAATATGGGAATCAAACGTCTTTCATCAAATGAATGGGAGTCGGGCATCTTTTCCTTCAAAAAATGGGAATTAGGCACCTTCTCCTTCAAAAAATGGAAAGCAGGTACTCCCCATTTATTTCAATGTTTACTGATGTGTCCACTAGTGTACACCTATAGTTGATCAAGCCTTCAGCATTCTGGTTTGAAGAATAGGGACAAAATCAACATCCGCTACTTGAACCAGCAGTTGAGGTGTTTTATTGTCCATAAAGACCAATCCAAACACTTCTTTTATGTATTCAGGTATAGTATTCCCCCTCTGAGTGGGGATGAGCTACTCCTACTCCTAGAAAGCTAGAAATGTGTAGGTTCATGGATCATGTGCCCGTTAGGCCTAGGTTTCCCAAGCTGCCTAATGATTGCACTCAAGGCATCGTTCCTGCAAAATAAAACTTTAAAGTAGTAAAATGCAAGCTCATGGAGTCTATGCCTGATAGGCCTAGGTTTCCCAAGCTGCCTATAGATTGCATTCAGAGTACGATACCTGCAAAATAAAAACACAAATAAAAGAAAATTTATGTTAAGAAAAATAGGTTCCATGTCATCTTTCCCTTTTTTTATGATGAATATGTGAACATTCATCAAATGGCTGGTATGGATTTAAAAATATGGAGTCTCCCCCATGCTTGCATTTGATTCAATCTCACAAATGTGAGGTGCATGGCAAGGCTGTAAATGGAGCCCATTAATTGTTACTCATATTGTTTCATCGTGTGTTGTTATGGACTCCCCATAAAAACCCCTCACTTTGTGAAATCTTCATAGCCAATTTTTTTTTATGAGTGGAGATGTGCTGCTCAATAGAGTTCTGTGAACCATCTGAGCTCATATTTTGTCCACCATAGCTGGTGCTGCCATGGTCAAGTGTTGCACATCTTCCCGTGGTGCCAAACCGTATGCAACAAATGTGTTTTATTGAGCGCTTGGTAGCAGATCCCATAAAAACTCTAAAGTTAAGCATTATGGCATGGAGTAGAACTGGGATGGGTGACCACCTGGGAAGTCCCATGGATTGCACCTTTTTTTTTTGGAAAATAGAATGGAGCGACACATGTTGGTAGGTCGGATTGCCTTGGATGCCTATGATCTGCACTGAGCCTCTTGTTATCTGCAAAACATAACAAAATAAAAAGAAAAACCTAAACTAATGGCGTTAAAGAAAACTCTAATTAATTTTTATTTTAATTGAATGCTGTAATAGCGTTCATCGTGTTGTGGGTGATAACATTGAAGGTGGGGTCTCCCCCATGCCTGCAATCGAGCAAGCCTCTAGAATTTGGGGCTTGTGATAAGATCTTAATTTGTGTCTAAAATTTGATACAATTAAGACTTCATTTGTCCCATCCCCTTCTTTATTCAGTTCTATGATACATTGCAACATGGGAAGAGAATCTTCCTGGATGACCTCAAAACTAGATTCTTCCAACTCATTGGCAGATTGTGCAGGCAGGTGGATGACTATTGTTTTTACAATTTTTTCATTAACTATCATTTTTCTTGTTCTACATCTAATGTCAGCATTAAATTTTACCAAAGTGTTGGGAAATGTTAAATTTGCAATTTTTACCATTTTTTGGTCTCTTGAGGCATACCTCCCTAATGGCTTTAGTGTAAATAGGCACATCCTTGATAGTTTGAGGAATGATATCAGTAAGATTTCTTAACTATTCCATAATATCAAACTTAGGTGGTGTCATTTCTCTGGTTTTCCATAACCTTTCGGGATACGGTGGAAGTCCTTCATTACTTGATTGTTTAGCAACATGATTTATTTCTACACTATTATGGCACATTGGGTTTATTCCCATAATTCCCTGATCAACTAGTGAATTTAAATAGTTGTTATTGGGATTCGACTCTAGTTGAGCCAACAACTATTTTGGCCTAGTAGAAGGTGAAACTGGTAAGCTAGAATTTTTTGATAGTTGTGTCTATGGAGGTAGATCCACGAAGTAAGTTTCTACTTCTTCTAGATTTTCTTTTATTATTTTTGGACACAACTTGGTCTGATGATCCAGGTGACAGTTTTCATAAACTTCTACTGTATTCTTCGAATATTTATTTTTTTCATGATTTTCTCTACACCTCGAACAAAAAAAGATAGACATTGCTTCAGATTCTTGCTTCTTCTTTGGGAATGTGTTTGATTGTAAAGCAAGAGATAAAATTTCACTCTTCACACCGTTAAACAATGTTCCTATTTTTGTTTTAATTGTGGAGGCTATTCCTCGTATTGGCAGTTTTTCCTCTTTGTTGGAATACTTTTGGAATAATTGTTGAATTTTCCCCATCCTGGTCACTAAAATATTTCGTATAATGAGTTTTTGTGATGACTCAAATGGATGGGATTTTCTCTTTAATAACTATTTCTAGAATATTCTAAGCTTGAGGTGTTTTCTATTTTTTTCAATAAATGATCCGTTGGATTTTTTTAGGCTCTTGGTGGACTCATGCTTCGTAGGTAGATGATCTACAGGTAAGGAAATCTGAATTTAATTTTCAAACTTAACTGACCTATGGATCATACACTATAGTTGTGACACTCCCCGACAACGGTGCCAAAATGTTGGGCAAAACATTGGTTAGTTTTCTACAGTTCAATTAATTACCTCCATTTAATTGTCAACCCGGGGTAGCTCGTAAACTTGTGAGTATCACACACAATATATGCCTGTAGTGTGAGGAATGAGTCCCTCTGTGCCTATTGGTTTGGTGGGGGTGTTCTTCGTGTATTTTCAATTCATCCAAACTCAATAGAATTAAGTGCAAAAAAATAAATAATGAATTAAAAATAAACACGACTGAAAATAAACCTATGAAAATTAAAACACACACTTGCTGGAAAATTACAGAAAACAGGGAAAACTACAAGAATTAAATAATCTAAAAAAATAGTAAATAAATTAACTATAAAAAGCAAGGTAAAAGGGGGAGGAGTACTGTTTAGAGTGGGCCCAAGCTCCAGCAGTCTTCCACCCGATCAATTCATTCACCGGACGCTAGTTTGAGATTAATAAAAACACTCAAATGAATATATTACAACTTCAGAAAATTTATAGAATAATTCTCACATCCAAGATTATTCTTTATCAAGGGTGGCCTGCATATTTATAAGATATGCGACCATGCCCTGTTACATTTGAGAGCAAATAAATTTCTGATTTTATGGTTACAACAACATGCAGGAATAATGGAGATAAAGCAAAAATATTTAATTTCAAACTGATTTAACGTATTCTGTTTTTATCATAATAGAATACGTTTAATTTTATGCTTTATCTATTTGCATTGATATTTATGTATTTGCTAGAAAATAGATGCCATATGGTTTTTGACTTTGTTTTTCATCCACATCCCTTGCTGAAATATCATCCGCATCCATCGCTGAAATCCATGTTCTGTTCTACCGACAACAGGAGTCGCACTGTAATTTTACGTCAATGGGAGTCAGGCTATAATTATGCATCAATGGGAAGCAGGCACCATAACAGGAATCAGGCACCTAATGGAAATCAGGGGCCTAATGGGAGTTAGGCACCTAACAAGAATCAGGCACCCGACATTCAAACGCCAAACAGGAATTGAATGCCAAAATGGAAGTCAAGCGCCAAATGGGAGTCGGGCACTGAACTTAGAACTTTTCATTGTTTTGTTGTGAATATTCTTTACCTTTGTTTTTCCATCATAAAATAGAGAGTGCCAGGTCCAAATGGGACCTTGACGTAAACATGCTAAAATACCATAAAAACCACTAAATCTGCACACAATTCACTTAAAAACAAATATTAGATAATATACATAATTTACTATTAAATATATATAAAAATTTCATAAAACATACATTCTATAATAATAATGTCGCATAATATGTTAGAAATCCATGTAAAAATATGAGCATTTTTTGTGCTCATCAAGGATTTTGGTGGACACGAAATTGCCCATGAGCATGGGTCAACCACACATCAGGTAATACAAGCACTAAACAATGACACAAGACAACGATATCCCATGAGTCACGTATTAGGTATTCGAATATCAACACAAGGTCCCTTACTCGAAGCAAGCATAAAATGAGCAAGTATTTACATAGATGTTTATTTCCATCACAATGTCCTTAATAGCTTTACACAAGGATTGAGTCAATAAATGACTAGGGACCACATCTATTGGCATAAGCACACTTAATAGAGATTTTTTATTTTGATTTAAAGAAGGGAGGATTGGTCAAACTTCTTAAGCAAAAAAGGAGGAAGCACACAGCCAAGGTTAGGGGTTTAACCCCTTGTGAACCCTTTGTCGAACAGGGTAACAAGTCTTGGCTTCAAATTTGAGCATGATTTTAACATGACTAATAAAGGTCAAAAGGATCATAGTCTTGGAATATCGATAAACACAGTCCAAAATTGAAGGCCAATGCATAAGAAAATTCAAGAGGTTATTTTATAGACATATCCATATAGATCAAACAACAAGAAACCATAATTAATAATTTTAAGGTTATTTAATACAACATAGCACAAGATAATAAAATTGGACGAGGAAATTTCCCCAACCTGAATCCTTTGCAAAAATTGGAGTTCCCTTTTAGAGGTCAGTTCCTTGTCTTTGTCCTTGTTTCGGTTCTTGCAGTCCCTTTGAGGAAGAATCATCCTCGCATTTTCTTTCTACAACCTTCTTAACCAAGAAGATACATATACCTTTTCCCAAAGTTTTCCTTTTAACATAAATGCAACCTACCAAGAGTAATGACATCCTTACCTAAGGTAGCCAAAAAGGGATATTTGAATTTTAAAATAGTTCTTCCTTTTGAAAATATCTTACCTCCAAAATATATTTTATTTCTTTATCTAATTTAAAAAAGATATGGTTATTCATTAATACAAGATAAAGTTATTCTTTTCTTTATACACTCAAAAAGGTAAGAGAGGATTTAAAAAAATAGAACTTCAAAGCATTAGTATCTATAACATTGAAATAAATTTAATTCAAACCATAAAGGTCATTGATCATTCCTTATTTAAATAAAATGCCTATACTAATATTAAATATTAGCATGGTATTAAAGCGGACTAAGGACTAATGGAACCTCTATATCCATTAGTCCTTTCTGAAGGATATTCTTTTCCCAATCCTTTTACACACAACACACACATAACAAAAGTGAGTAATCAAATACATGCATCTATATGAGGGTATCCATTCATGTTACCTTGAGTTGTCATAGTCATCATTTCCCTTTTCAAGTACTCCATTCTCAATGGTTGATTCTACCTCTTCCACTCATGGATGTACCTAGTCCTACACATTGACAATACATCAATAGTACCATATTCTTCAAATATAAATAAATATAAATAGCATAACCAGCAAAAGCATCAAAACTAAGTATCAAGTTATCATTGATCAACAAATAGTCTTCCATGCAAAACTCTTGCCAAGGCAGGTCATGACAATATAATATAAAATTGCATCCTTATAAAATCTAATCTAGAAATTTACCATACATTGTGATTACAAAATTTTGATGTTCATTTTGTAACCATAACACTTTTTAAGGATTTGGATGCTCCATCTTCTTCAAACTAGGTTTCTCTACGATATTTTTTTATACTAATTGTGTGCTTTCACTATCCACAATCACTTTTCAACAATTGCCTTTCAATTTACAAATTATTTTGAACATATTCCTTCTTTTATTAGGTTCATGCACCTCATTTGTTTATTTTAAAAATACCCTTTTCCTTATAAGGTATTATCCTTGTTCTAGTTCCTCCATGTGCTCTAGTGAGGCTATAGTTTATTCATATGCTTATGTAATATGGCTACGAGATTTCTTTCCATGCCTATTAGTTTGTTGTGCTTGAGGTAATTCATAGCCTAATGGCCAATTTCTCCACATATATAACAATTCTCAAGGAATCCTCTACCCTTCCTATACCATAACCTCCTCTTCCTCTTTAGAAATATCTATTTTATCTATTATTTTGATAAGTTCTAGCTTCTCCTTATTGCCTTTTTTGTACTCTTCTACTATGGTTTTGTCCTCTTTTGTGAGAGGATCTTCCTCTAGAATTATTTTGTGGTCTTTGCAATAAATTTTCCTCTTCCTTGAGTGTATATTGATATACCTCTTCAATAGTTTTGATTTGAATCATATCAATCTCATTTTGTATGGATAATCTTAATCCATTTACATATCTTTCCATCTTCTCATCATCTTCTATATGACCTGCTCTTATGGTCAACTTATAAAACTCTTTTGTATATTATTTTACTCCTAACTCCTTTTGCTTGAGGTTTTGGAGTCTTCTAAATAATCAAATTTGATAATTTGTAGGTAAAACTTAGATTCAACTTAGACAAAAACTTTTTCCAAGTTCAAGTTTTATCCTTCCCCCCTTTGTTGTCTCTTATTTTGGACATGATCCCACCAAACCAAAGCATGTACCTTCAACTACATACATTCTCAAATCTAAAGAGAGCCATGAAGCATAAAAAATGTTATGTAGCACTAGAATATACTTTGTAATAAGCATTATAACTCTTTAGTGTTGAACAATGAGATTATATGGTTGTGACTCAAGAACAACCATTATGATAGGCTAGGAGGAGCTGACAAGCCTCATTTGGTGGTCTTCAAGCCACCTTTTATACCATTTAAAAAAATGTGGGGGGGGGGGAGGGAGAGTGGCATAACACTCAAGGCTATGGATATCAAAATTTTGAAAGTACCTTAAAGGAGAATTTTATATCAATGCAAATCTAGAGAAAAAAATGCATGAGGACATGCATTATGTTAGGCTTGGGGGAGTTATGAGGCTCTAAAGAGCCTCATTTAATGTATTCTTTAACTCTTATTTTGTGCCACTTAACTATGGATTAGACTATAGTTTGCATATATATTATAGTTAAGCATAGTAAAAAGGAGGAATATAGTACTAAATTGAATAGAATGCATTTATGTATTTTTGGAGATAAAAATACAAGCTTTAACATGTAATTAATGGATATTATGACATGGAAAGGAATATTGGTATTTTAAATGTCTTAAGATGGTATTTTGGAGCTTTGAAACAACATAGAATAGCTAGCTCCTAGAACAACATAGAGAAGGCATCGAACATAGCTTCACATGGTTAGTGCAAGACCTGATCGATGTTGAACATGATGATGTCAACACCAAAAATGGTGACATGGCAACAAAAAACTATCTTTGGATTGAATTTAAATTACTTGGATTGGTTTCCAACTATCTTAATTGAATCTAAATTAGTTGGATTTGTTGAGATTAGTTTCTAACTAATTTGGATAGATCCAAATTAGTTAGAATCCTTAACAACTTAATTTGGTTGTTATATTCTCTAAATAAAATTGGTTGGATTTGTTTCCAACTAATTTAGTTATCGTTATCTTTGTATATATTTGGTTGGATTTGTTTCCAACCAACTTAGTAGTCATCTTATTTGTATAGAGTTGGTTGGATTTGTTTCCAACCAATTTAGTTGTCATATTATTTGAATAGAGTTGGTTGTATTTGTTTCCAACTAACTTGGTTATTATGTTCTCTAGATAGAATTGATAGGATTTGTTTCCAACCAATTCATATTGGGAATCTTGTATATTAGTAAGTTGAGTAGTCTGTTTCATGTGACCTCTCTCTAAAAGAGGAGGTACATTTATTATAAAGGGTTAGAACAGGATGTAAGATGAAGATGAAGAAGAGGATATGAAATGGAAATGAGAGAGAATGGGATGTATTGAGATGATTTTTCTCCTCCTTAATGAATATTTATTATGTTATTTTTCTTCATTTGTGTGTGTTTCTAATTTTTTAAACTAGGATTTGCTTTACATTGGGCTAAGGAGTAAAGGGTCTACTCCATCAGCACAATAAAAAATATAACCTTTGTAGATATGTATATTATTTTAATTATTTTAGAGTGTTATCATTGTGGATGTGTCTATGGAATAATTAATGAAATGTTATTTTATTTGTTTCAATATTTTTTGTATATTATTTAGATTTGTATATTACTTTAATTATTTATTTTAGTTTCTTGGGATAGTTTCATGTAGTTGCTAGATTAGATTTCATTTTTGCATGTGTGTTATTCATTTCTTTCAAGCATGTTAATTTACTTTCAATCAAATGTGACTTTATTTTTTGTAGGCATGATTCTATTTTTAGCAAGCTTTATTTCTACAAAGAGTAAAATAATTTTCTTGCAAGAATTATTTAGGAACCCCAAAACCAAAACCTACCTAAGTTATTCCTAGCACATATAGCCTTCATACATCACCTTAGATTTGACAAATTTAAAGTGAGGTTTTATGACACCCATCGATATTCAAGTCTATACCTTAGGACTTATAATGAACCTAATGTCCTAGGTTTGGAATTGTTCAAAGTTGATAGAAGCATGTGCATAAATATAACTTCCTTGATAGGAGTATCAGACAATCCCAATGGATAGAATAATCATTTTACATCTAAGAGGACATAAGAAATTTTCTAAGGCTAGCAGATAATCTAACCATGTAGTCATTTACAACATGCACAACCCTAATATCTAAAAGACTATTATTATATACTTGACCAAAAATATTGGTGGGGATTTTTTAATCTCATACACGAAGAACCAAAACAAAGTAAACAATTTTAGCATCCTCTTGGAATTATATTGGTTTAAGGATGGTCCACATATGGTATTATCTTACAAGATTAATTGGAGAAAAGTCATATGCATGGATATATGAGGAACATATTTCCCTCCTTCATGTAGTTAAGAACTATCCTAGACACAAAAATGATTGACTACAAAAGATACATAGTTGATTAGATGGACAACTAGGTAAAGGAGTTCTAGGAGAAGAGAACTTTCACCTACATCTCCTATCTAGTTTAAATCATTATATATTAGAACGACTAGTTTTCGTCATTATATATAAATAAAATAATACCAAAGGGGCAACCACTATCAATGGTGTAGTATACATATATGTCATGTTGAGAAGTGGGGAAAATATTGTATCACTTCTATGATGTAATATATGATATTATAATGGAAAAGATGAGGAGGAAGTCACCAAGGCTATTAGAGTAGGCATAAAACTATTGAATTCAAAGGAATGGCCTAATAGATATTACTATCTAGGGATTTTGAGGTCTTTCATTAGGCTATTAGGCTATTTAGCCATGCCCTTTGAGCTATCAACATAGTTCTTGACTATCTATTCAATCTTGAATAAGTTATAAAAATCAACCATAATGACTTGAGGTTCTTTAGGGGTAGAATAAGACCACATTCTATTCACTCAAGTATCCAATAATAAAGATTACACAAACACTATGAGGTTTCCACATGGTTATAGAAGAGAAGTTGAGGAGCATGTGATTGGAGCAACTTTGATATGTATGGTTTTATGACATAGAAATATGCTTTTAAAAAGTGTTTGATGAAAAGGGTCTATGCATATTTTTACATGAAAGGAAATATGGGATTGATAAGGAGTTGAACATAATTAAAGAAATAGGCCAAACCACTTTAGGAAGTGCACAGAGCATCAAGATAAAATATAATATTGGTACACCAACCCTCTATAGTGGTACTCACTCTATGCTAATGCTAAAGTGAAATATGATTTTAATATATATGTTAAGCTTAACCATAATGCATTAGGGGATATGGATAATATAGGTACTTTGAAAGGAAGATCCTCTCTTGGCAAAGACTATGATATGATATTGATACAATAATAAGGCCAGTGTGAGATGGTACCTTTGATGAACAAATATCATCTATCTAGGACAATAGACACCAAAAAAGCACAAAAAAATCTATAATGGTAGGATAATCCCCCAAGAATCCACCTAAGTCCACATTCTATCTCCTTGCCTAATATCACAATATATGTGGCATTGACCACGTTGACTATTGTAAGCACTACAATTTGGGAGATGACTAAGGAAAGGCTACAAAAATAGAAATGTGACCCTCATGGTTCAAAGTTCAAGATGATAGTAGTAATATAGCAATAGAAACAAGTATCCCAAATTGAAGAGGGTAAAATTACCAAGGAGGAACTCCTTTCAAATTGGTGATAGCCAAAATAATGGCTACCACCCATGACTATCATTTTGCTTTTGTTTCTACTGCTCTCACTTCTTTATCTAAATATATTTCTTATATTCACACTTATTTGGCTTTCCCCATCCACTCTTATATCATGCTTCCTTTACCATCCACTAGTGCATCCATTGGTTCTCCTAGAGGCACCCAACATCCTTCTATGACCTTTATTTTTGATATGACATCAATCACCTCATTCCCTTCCCCTACCATACAAGTATCCACTTTACAACCATTAGTTTCCCATACAACAATCCCACTAGCTACTACACATAGCACAATCGATGTTAGGGACATCCACATCTACATCACCATTCACTCCTATTTTCATATAGATTACTCCACCTACCATTTCATCCCATCCATGCCACCCTGTATCATAATCCAAATGACTACTATATAGACTTGATGGATTTTTAAGCCTTAATACTACCATATATATCACATGATCAAATATAATGTAGCCAAAATATAATAAGGTCAATTATAATGATATGATTGATGAGCAAGGTGCAACCTAAGTATTGTCATTGTTGTCAACACAGTCAGGTTGATCAGTTGATGCAATGGTTAGAAGTTGATTGGTGAGCAAGGTGATGGATAGGAGTTGTTTGTTGAGCAAGGTGCAGCAAAAGCATTGCAAAAGTATTGTCATTGTTGTCAACACGATCAGATTGATGCGATTGATGCGGTTGGAGGTCGATCGGATCAAGTGCAGAAAGTTTCAAGGAAAACGAGAGGTGACCAGATTCGAAAGGCGAGAAAGAGACAAGGAAGAAAACTGTCGCGATATCGCGACATGTTTTCTGTCGTGATTTCGCGACATGGTCGAGGAGAGAGAAGGCGCAGCCAAAAATGTCACGATTTCGTGACATGTCGAGTTTTCATTGAGGAGAGAGAAAATGTGTCACGATTTCGCGACAAAAAGTAGGAGAGAGAAAATGCATGCCAAATTGTCGCGATTTCGCGACATGTCCGAGGAGAGAGAAGATGCGAGCAAAACTGTCGCGATTTCGCGACATGTGGAAGAGAGGGAAGCAAGGTGAAAAGATGTCACGATTTCGTGACATAAATGGAGAAAAGGAGCTAGAAAAAGTGTCGCGATATCGCGACATGTTCGACCGAAGAGGAGAGAGAAGTAACAAAGGTGTAGCGATATCGCTACATGTTGAAATGAATGGAAACAAAGGTGTAGCGATATCTTGCATGATGAAAATACATGGCACTAAGGTGTAGCGATTTCGCTACAATTAAGTAGAAAACAAAGATGTAGCGATTTCGCTACATGTAAAAAGAAAAACTAAGGTGTAGCGATTTCGCTACATGTTGAAACAAAGAGAAACTAAGGTGTAGCGATGGCGCTACATGTTGAAACAAAGGGAAACTAAGGTGTAGCGATTTCGCTACTAGTCAAAAGTGTAGAACTGAAAGATGCAGAAATGATATTACAAGTCAAAATTTCATGAAAAGAGGCAAGGTGAAAACACAAGGCACAAAGATGTAAAAATTTCGCCATTGCATGAAGCATAGTGTCGCGATTTCGTGACATGTTCCTTTTTCGCTGCTGTTGGCAAAGAAGAGTGTACGGAAGTCGAAAGTGTCACGATTTCGTGACAGAGAGGGATGATGACGTCAAAGAGTTGAAGAAAGTGTCACGCGATTTCACGAGGGATGAAAGGAAAGTTGGAAGAGCGCATCACGCGATTTCGCGGACATGCTTAAGGATGACGTCGACAAATGTTGAAAGTGTCGCGATATCGCGACAAGATAGGAAAGCTTAAGAGCAAAAGTCACGATTTGAAGTGAGATGACGTCTTGAGTTATGAAGAGCTTAGCAAAAGGTCAGGATTTCAGACATGCTGAGGATGACGTCAGCAAAAGTTCTAAGTGTCGCGATATCGTGACATGAGCGGGAAAAGCTTTCAAAGCCAAAATGGTCACGATTTCCGACAAGGGCCTGAAGTGTGTGGCTTCAAAAAGTGTCGCGATATCGCGACGGGTAATATTGCGGGTAAAACCCGTAGGAGCATGCAAGGTGACACGTGTCGAAAAAGCAAAGAAAATCATGCGACCGATTACGTAAAATGTAGCGATGTCGGATCTGCGATTCTAATTGACAAGTGTCAGTCATGCATTCGAACAACCGTTTGCATGTATTCGAAGAATCAAATTTAAAGTATCGAAAGGTTTTTGAAAAGTCTTTTTTATAGCCTTCGAACAGTCACACTCATGGAATCGAACAGATATTTTGCTTGTATTCAAAGAGCCGAATATGAAGGATCAAGATATGCTTTTCGAGAAGATATGTTTGCCAGCATTCAAAACAGCCATACTACAAGAAATCGAAACACCGTATTGTAGGGTTTCGAACAGGTGAAGTGCATGAAACAAAATAGCCGTATTGCATGGATTCAAAAGACGTATTGCGGGTTTCGAACAGTCGAAGTGCATGGAACCGAACAGTCGTATTGCATGGATTCGAACAGTCAGAGTATGTGATTCGATTGCATGCAGGATTGAAAGGTTATAAAAGAATAATCGTACAGAGAAGAAGTTGCTGCTGCGTGATAGAAGATGCTACAGAAAGAGGCTGGCTGTAAGTGAGCTATGAGAGTGTTGTAAGAGATTATAACAGTGTTGTGTTAATGCTGTGAAGAGCTGCAAGAGCATGCCATATGAAAGAGGTTGGAAGTGTGCGGAAGGTAGAAGCTGTAAAAGAGTGTATGCTTCCATGAGATTGATTTGATTTAAGCTAGACCAGTGAGGATCTTGTAACACTGAAGGCATTTTTATGTCAATCAAAATTGAAAATAGAAATCCAAGTTGGTGCTTGGAATCGGGGGTTGGTGCTCCTTCCAGTTGATGCTTTGGTAAATTAGGGGTTGGTGCTCCTTCCAGGTGGATCTTGGTAAATTGATTGTAAAGTTGGTGCTTTGCAATGGCTGGATTTGGATGGGAGTCCAAGCGGTCTAGTTTGAGGAGTAGCCAAAGCTGGTGAACCTCGTTACATCTTGTGTTATGTTATGCTCTCTTGTGGTACTTGCTTGTTTCTGGTTTTAGCTTTCTTTTGTTTTGGCTTTAAGAGTTAAAGCATTAAGTTTTAAAATAGCTGCATTGATTCACCCCCCTCTCGGTGCCATTGTAAGACTAACAATTGGTATCAGAGCAAGGTTCCCAGTTCAGGGCTAAATCAGTCAGGGTTGATCTTGGATTAGTTTACAATGGGTAAGAAGAATAGATTATCCTCCATTAAGGCATCTCAGTCAGTTTCAATTCCTTCAGAAGAGAAAATTGCACTAAAGAAGGAAGAAGAAGTGAACTCTGAAGTTTGCAATGAAAACCTGGAGATTGAAGTAGATCTAGAAGGTGAGTTGATCGCCGCTCTTGAAGAGTTAAGTATACAAAAGAAAAGCAACAAAAGACTGTCCAAAAAGTTGGAAGAATACGGGGATGAGATTGAAAATCTCTGTTTACAAATTCAAGAGGCCAAGAAAGCAGAAGAAGCCTTGAAGACACGGCTGAATGATAAAGTCGATGTATATAGCAAACGTGAAGAAGAATCTAACAAAACTGTTAGTAATCTAAAGTTGCAAGTAGATATGTCCAAGAGGGTTGAAGAAATTCTCAGGTCTCAGTTCAATGAGAAAAAGACTGCTTGTTTCCAACAAGAAGAAGAGATTGTTTCTTTGAAGAAACAACTAAAAGAGGCCAATATAAATCTCAAATTACTAGATACAATGATAAATCAACAAAGAAGCTCCACGTCTAAGTTTGGTCTTGGATATGAAGATGAACAACCTTCATCCTCTGAACATGCGAGAGAAGAAGAAGTCCTCGGTTGAAGGTTTGAAAAAAGAAAAGTCTGAAAGCTGAATCCTCAAAAGGAAGAAATCATCAAAGAAAATCTACGACAAAGCAACCACAACAACAGAGGTTCTCTCACTCTCACTCTTTTAATAATAATGCTTTTAATGGCTATTGTTCTAAATGCAACTACTATGGTCACAAGGCATTTTATTGTGGACAGAATAATAGATCAAAGAGTTATTCTGATAAAAACACATCTGCTTTCCTGAGTGAACACCCTGTGCAATGTTTTAAATGTAATGGCCATGGGCACATAGCAAGGTTTTGTCCAAGCATTTCTGTATCCAATCTAAGGCCAGACCATAGATTTCATCAGACACACAGAATGCAATACAGACAGGGAATAAAACATGTGCAATGTTTTAAATGTAATGGTCAAGGGCACATAGCAAGGTTATGTGCAAGCACTTATGTATCTAATCTAAGGCAAAACCCTAGATTTCATCGGACGCAAAGAATACAATACGAGACGAGAGAATAAATCATGTGCACGAGCGAAAGGAAAATAATCATCCTTCAAGAATGCACAAGAAACAACCCCGCAAGAAAAATGTTCAAGTTCACAAACAGGGGCAAAATAGGGATGTAGTTGAAAAACTCAAGCCCAAGTTCGGGAAAGTACGGAGAAAGACGAGAAGAAAGGAATTCGTGTCTCCTTGGACAGAAGGAGATTACTCCTCTTCTGCTTTAAGCAGCTCCAGGTGGCACATCCTCAGGGGGAGCAATCTTAAAATTTTATTTTAATGCTCCTTTGTTTTTGGGCCAGTTTTATGAGGATGAAAGGTAAGAAGTCGAGTTATTGTTGTTTGCAGCTAAAGTGTGTTGTCAGTTCTTGTTGTTGTTTTTGAAGGTGCCGTGAAGTGTCTTTGTTTAATTTGAAGAGTTGTCACATTTGGTAGTGTTGAGATATGTCATCTGCTATCTTGTTGATAATTCTTCCACCAACTGTTCATTACTTCGGATCATAACCAGTTCAGAATTTTTTTTGCGTGTTTGCTCTAGCTGCATATACGTGTTTCGAGCGGCGTGTATTTGTTTTACACTTTGAGGTAAAGCTTGCAAGATCCTTCTTGTCGCCTTGGTAAGATTATTCAATTCAGAGACAGTTCGGGTTAACTGTTGATAAAATATCAATCCGAGGTTAAGAAGTTGAGGTTGAGTAAGGGGCTCTATGGTTGGCCATAAAGTGTTTGTCAAAATGTCTTCTCCAAGATTTGCACTGTTAAAAGTAAAGTGATCTGCAGTATCTGTAGAAAACTCGGATCAGGTTTTAAGTTTATAAAGGAATACTGGTTGTGCCGCGATACGATATTTATTGCTTGCACTAAGTTGGCGATAAATTTGTAGAGTTGGTACAAGTGAGTCTCCTATCAATTTTGTTGAAAGATGTGAAATCTGCTTGTTGAAGTGAAGAAGCGTTGGGCAGAGGTGCCAAGTTTGACCCATGTTGTGGGCAATTTCGTCTTGGTCGTGATGCTCGTGGATAGCAACAATAAAAGCGCTTTAGCTTTTGTGGTGGTGTTATTCACTTTCTCCAAAGGTTGGAGAACTAAGTTTGGCCAAGGTATATCTTTTATTATTATTTGCTTGGAGTATTTTGAATTGACTTGGCAAATATAATTGATGGAGGTATAAGGTTAAGTTGTCATATTTTGCTTTGACATTATCTTATTGGCATGTTTTGATGATTGTGTTTAAAGAAGTGGAGCTAAAAGGTGTAATAAAGGAAGTTCACTTTATTGCTAATTTATTTTTATTCCTTCCCTAAATTGGTTGAAAGTTTGAGAGTTGTGTGTAGTGTCGGCTTGAAGGTTCAATTATCTTCTACTCAAATAAGGTATGGACTCATTCTTCTTATGAGTATGATTGGTGTATGTTTTCAGAAATAAGGTTGGAGTGAAAAGGTACTCTTCTAGGTATCCCTTGGCTTGGTGTAAATCCTAATTTCTGGTTTGAGATAGTGGAAGCTTTGTGCTCTAGGGCTTATTTTTGTGAGTCTAGCTACTTGCATTAAGTTGGTGGAACCCTTGGTTGGTTGTCTTGAGTTTAATAGTTGAGTTTGAGATTGGGAATTAAGTATAGAACATATTGAGTCTCTAACAATTCTCTGTATGTTTCTATGAAGTTGATAAATCACATTGGGTCTCTAACAATTCTCTTTGTGGGTTCATGCTAAGCGTGGTTCTAGTGAGAACTTGTGTGCTGATCTGGACAAGTTCTATGTGTGCTTCTTAAGCAGGTTCTTAGTGAGTCTATGACAGAGTACAGAGGGTTGAGGCTCAGAAGACAGCGTGATCTGAAGAGGTCATTTTTTCCAAGTATTGGCTAAGATTTGACTAGACATCAGGATCAAATTCTCAGAGGGAGAATTTATGGATCTGTTCATCATATTGCTCATGTTTATGCTTTTTTCTAATTGGATTAATTTTTTGCCTGTGAATGTTGTGCATGGACTAAGGGGGAGTTTTGCGGCCGCCATTTGGTATTATTGTCAAAGGGGGAGAAGAATTACAGGTAATTGCAGACAATTACGTGTGTTGCCAACAATTCCAAAGGGGGAGATTGATGAGCAAGGTGCAACCTAAGTATTGTCATTGTTGTCAACACAGTCAGGTTGATCGGTTGATGCAATGGTTAGAAGTTGATTGGTGAGCAAGGTGATGGATAGGAGTTGTTTGTTGAGCAAGGTGCAGCAAAAGCATTGCAAAAGTATTGTCATTGTTGTCAACACGATCAGATTGATGCGATTGATGCGGTTCGAGGTCGATCGGATCAAGTGCAGAAAGTTTCAAGGAAAACAGAGGTGACCAGATTGAAGCGGCGAGAAAGAGACAAGGAAGAAAAGCGTCGCGATATCGCGACATGTTTTTGTCGCGATTCGCGACATGGTCGAGGAGAGAGAAGGCGGCCAAAAATGTCACGATTTCGTGACATGTCGAGTTTTCGTTGAGGAGAGAGAAAATGTGTCGCGATTTCGCGACAAAAAGTAGGAGAGAGAAAATGCACGCCAAATTGTCGCGATTTCGCGACATGTCAAGGAGAGAGAAGATGCGAGCAAAGCGTCACGATTTCGCGACATGTTGGAAGAGAGGGAAGCAAGGTGAAAAGATGTCGCGATTTCGTGACATAAATGGAGAAAAGGAGCTAGAAAAAGTGTCGCGATATCGCGAAGTTCGACAAGAGGAGAGAAAGTAACAAAGGTGTAGCGATATCGCTACATGTTGAAATGAATGGAAACAAAGGTGTAGCGATATCGTTGCATGATGAAAATACATGGCACTAAGGTGTAGCGATTTCGCTACATTTAAGTGGAAAACAAAGATGTAGCGATTTCGCTAAGTAAAAAACAAGAAGATGTAGCGATTTCGCTACATGTTGAAACAAAGAGAAACTAAGGTGTAGCGATGGCGCTACATGTTGAAACAAAGGGAAACTAAGGTGTAGCGATTTCGCTACTAGTCAAAAGTGTAGAACTGAAAGATGCAGCAATGATATTACAAGTCAAAATTTCATGAAAAGAGGCAAGGTGAAAACACAAGGCACAAAGATGTAAAAATCTCGCCATTGCATGAAGCATAGTGTCGCGATTTCGTGACATGTTCCATTTTTTGCTGCTACTGGCAAAGAAGAGTGTACGGAAGACAGAAGTGTCACGATTTCATGACAAGGGATGATGACGTAAAAGTCGATTTGCGACAAGAAGGATGATGATGGCAAAGTTGAAAAGTGTCGCGATTTCGTGACAGGATGAAAGGAAAGTGAAGGAAGCGTCGCGATTTCGTGACATGCTTAAGGATGACGTCAACAAAGTTGAAAAGTGTCGCGATTTCGCGACATGAGAGGAAAGCTTCAAGAGCAAAGCGGTCACGATTTCGCGACATGCTTAAGGATGACGTCAGCAAATGTTGAAAGTGTCGCGATATCGCGACAAGAGGGAAAGCTTCCAAGAGCCAAAACGGTCACGATTTCGCGACATGCTTGAGGATGACGTCAGCAAAAGTTCTAAGTGTCGCGATATCGTGACATGAGCGGAAGGAAAGCTTTCAAAGCCAAAATGGTCACGATTTCGCGACAAGGCATGAAGTGGGGTTAAAAAGTGTCGCGATATCGCGACGGGTAAGATCTGGCGGGTAAAACCCGAGGAGCATGCAAGGTGACACGTGTCGAAAAAGCGAGACAGGAAAATCATGCGACCGATTACGTAAAATGTAGCGATGTCGGATCTACGATTCGAGTTGACAAGTGTCAGTCATGCATTCGAATAGTCGTTTGCATGTATTCGAAGAATCAAATTTAAAGTATCGAAAGGTTTTCAAAAAGTCTTTTTTACAGCCTTCGAACGGTCGCACTCATGGAATCGAACAGATATTTTGCTTGTATTCAAAGAGCCGAATATGAAGGATCAAGATATGCTTTTCGAGAAGATATGTTTGGAGGCATTAAAATAGCCATACTACAAGAAATGAAAGGTATTGCAGGGTTTCGAAGTCGAAGTGCATGAAACAAAATAGCCGTATTGCATGGATTCAAAAGACGTATTGCAGGGTTTCGAACAGTCGAAGTGCATGGAACCGAATAGTCGTATTGCATGGATTCGAACAGTCAGAGTATGTGATTCGATTGCATGTAGGATTGAAAGGTTATAAAAGAATAATCGTACAGAGAAGAAGTTGTTGCTGCGTGATAGAAGATGCTGCAGAAAGAGGCTGGCTGTAAGTGAGCTGTGAGAGTGTTGTAAGAGATTATAACAGTGTTGTGTTAATGCTGTGAAGAGCTGCAAGAGCATGCCATATGAAAGGGCTGGAAGTGTGCAGAAGGTAGAACTGTAAAAGAGTGTATGCTTCCATGAGATTGATTTGATTTAAGCTAGACCAGTGAGGATCTTGTAACACTGAAGGCATTTTTATGTCAATCAAAATTGAAAATAGAAATCCAAGTTGGTGCTTGGAATCAGGGGTTGGTGCTCCTTCCAGTTGATCTTTGGTAAATTAGGGGTTGGTGCTCCTTCCGGTGGATCTTGGTAAATTGATTGTAAAGTTGGTGCTTTGCAATGGCTGGATTTGGATGGGAGTCCAAGCCAGTCTAGTTTGAGGAGTAGCCAAAACTGGTGAACCTCGTTACATCTTGTGTTATGTTATGCTCTCTTGTGGTACTTGTTGTTTCTGGTTTTAGCTTTCTTTTGTTTTGGCTTTAAGAGTTAAAGCATTAAGTTTTAAAATAGCTGCACTGATTCACCCCCCCTCTCAGTGCCATTGTAAGACTAACAATGAGTAGAATAATATGAGCAAATTAATATGTAGATCAAGGCTTATAATTTATCAAGTAAAATTAAATAATAAGCAATAATATGAATGTAATAGCCTGAATCATTCATGTATTGTGCATGAAGAAAAACTTACAATATTAATTGCTCAAACTGTATGCATTCTTTATTTCTTCTCTTTCTCTTACAAATATGATAAATACTTGCCTTTGTAACGTGATATAATGTGATATTTACTTATGGAGTATTGTCTTCATAATATAGCCATAGTAATATGACTTTTTGGATACTTGACTATTCCTTTCCATATGCCAAGTCTCATGACTCTTGGCTTATCTACTTGACATTTGCATACTTGATGAACACTTGAATCTATATTGTATGCACACATATACATGACTCTTACACTTCCATAACTTGCACACTCTAATCTAAGATACTTGTGCACATCCTCACATTATATATTTGCACCCTTACATAAAATACACTTATGCACATTCTCTCAATCTACACTTGCACTCTAACTTACATGACACTTGTGCATTTCCTGCACATACACACTTACATAAAAGGGAAATATAACTCACACTCTAAACTATGACTCAACCCTAATATATTATTTACAAATGTACCATGAAGGTACCATGGGGGTATAATAACATGTATAAAATAAAGTAATATACTCCAACACCCCCTTGTATTACATTATTTGGTTATTGAATACTTTAGTCTTCATATTCATCTTAATTATTCAAGTGACCTCGCAATGTATGTGATCTTCTCCTTGAGCTCCATCAGGTTCATCTTCTTACTTGATTTCTGCTTTGAGTTCATATTTAGATTCTTTGAATTTATCACGTTCTTCAATCTTTGTAGCTTCAAGAATACAAGTTTCTTGAACTCTTTCATTGTCACAAGATTCTTGCATAAGAATATTTCCTTTAATTTTACCTTCTTTGTAAGACAAGTTTGGACCATATTTGATCCATTTTCCTCTTTGTTGTTTTTTGAAGGCTCTTTCTTCCTGTATTTAGAAATTGTACACTTGGATTCATAGTTAGAAGATACTCAAAAATGAGTATTTGAAAAAGATAATCTAATCTTAACACTATTGCCCTTTCAAATATTTTATAATACTTGTCCTTCTACCAAAATAAAATAGAAGAATGATACTTTCTTCTACAATATTTAAAGGGATGAAGACTCCAACAATTTGCTTTTTCATGACTAATTATATTACATTAAATGCATCTTGAATATGTTTTTACTGCTTTATTGATTTTTTTTAGAGTTTCAATTTCATCTATCTTCTTGGTAAAATAACATAACCATTTATGTACTTCCAAAGCTACTATTTCGAAGAAATAGTTCAATACTTTCACCGCTATTAACTTTTAAGGAGTATAATTGAGATTGAAGGTTAAGGATAGTAGCTTTATTTTTCCCTTCAAATATTTTACATAGAGTATTCCAAGCTTATGTAGAAGTTTTTGCTCCACTTATATAAGGTTGTATTTCATCAATTATTTCAAATAGGATTATCATAAGTGCTTTGGCTTCACCTTCTTAAAATATTTGAATTTCTCTTACATCTTCAGTAGGTTTTATTTTTGTTCCACTAACTATATCCCAAAGTTTTTCTACAACTAAAATTGATTTCATTTTGTTTTTCCATGAAGCAAAATTTGGTCCTTTCAAAAGTTGAGACTCAAAAAGGAAAAACTTGTTGTTAAACATAGTAGTACTCATTAAAAAATACTTTGTAGAAAACCTTATATCTCCCTAGGTTTTAGAAACTAATAATAAATTTTGCAAATTTATATTTTCCTAAATTTTATGTTGAAATCCTTTTGTCTCCCAAATAATTAAATTCACAAAAAAATAAAAAAAAAACTTTTAATTTCTTTTTATTTTTCTTTTCAAAAACATAAAACAAAATCAAACTAGAAAACTTTAAATTCACAAAATTTCAAAAATTGACTTATTACTCCAAATATTTTATAAAACCTTATTACTCCTAATTTAAATAACAATAATTTCAAATATTCCTAAAAAACCTTATTACTCCTAATTTTCATAAAAAAAATTAATAAATATTTAATATTCTAAATTTTTTATCACTCCAAAAAGCTTTAAAAAACTTTCAATTTCAAAAAATTTGAATACTTTCAAATAATTTTAAAACTACCAAAAAAATAACTCATCACTTTGAATATAGTAACTTCAAGTATAACGTTATTATTCAAATTATAAAACTAAATTTATCAAACCAAAATACCACCAATATTTGCAAATGAATTACTCCATGCACGTGTTCTCTGTTGCTATTCTGAATGCTCCCTTAAAAACTCCTCATGTTTGCTTTAATGCTTGGCTTATCCTCCTTCTCAGGTACCACATGTAAACATGCAAATGTTATAATTTTAGCTGAGTTTGAACATTCTCAGTTGGCCCTAACTTATACATTAAGATATTACTCTCCACCAACTACTTACTTGTGACCTCTGCAGTAACATTCAAATATTACCAATTCAATGCTTTCCCTTTATACTTGGTTGTAGCATTGTATAACAATATTGTTCACTTGGCACTTTGACTACTCACCTTCATAGCACCTGGCACTTGATTGTTCACCTTCTTTTCAATGTAGTGCTCAACACTTTATTGCTCACCTCCTTTCCAATGTAACACTTGGTACTTGTCTATTCACCTTCATTCCAATGAAGCACTTAGGAATTGACTACTCACCTTCCTTGGCTTGGCTCTTACTATGTTTCAATTTGGATCTTTTGAAATTGCACTACATTTAAAATTGGATGCACTTTGTTTCCACTTGGCTATTCCAACATTGCACTGTGTTCCAACTTGTCTCTTCCAATGTTGCATTGCATTCCAACTTGGTGCTTCAGCTCTACGATAACTTTCAAGCTTGTTATCTCAACTTCTCTTCACCAATTTCCCTAATATGTTGGTTTTAACCCTCTACTTTCTCTATTGCAAGTCTGATAGCTCTCGACATGCATTTGGTGCTTATCTCTATACATAGATTAGATGATTTTTATCGCCTGATTTATGGATTGTATCCTTTTTTCAATGGCTACTTTATCTTTAATATACTTTAAAACTTTTTTGGCCACCTACTATTTCACCCTCTTCTCATTTTGATCTCTTTTCTTTACATTAAATTTTTTAATGTAGCTCAAACATTGGGCCTTTTCTCTGTATCTTGAACCTTCTAATGGTCACATTATTTCCTATATCTAGAACTCAAGCCTCTTTTTTTTCTCCTATAATGGCCTTCTATTCTATTCTCTATATGGACATTTTTCTTTGAAAGGTCTCTATTCTAGAAATATGAATCTTCTTATTTATATCTTGTATCTCTTATCAATGTTTGAAATTAGAATACCTTATATTGCATCAAGAATGATATATCTATCTCATTACTAATATAAATTTCTCAAGACCTGATATATCTTTTTTCTTCCTTTCTCTATTGTTATTCTTTCTTATTTTTATATGCATCAATCCATTACAACTATCTATTCTTCTATATTGGCTTCAATGTCAAGGTCAATTTCTTTGTGACCTGAATCTCCTTTCTATTGCTTAATCTCTATCAGTGTTAAGGTGACTTAAATATCTCTTATTCCTCTATCAATTTCAATATGACTTGAAAAACCCTAATTCCTCTATTAATATTAAGATGACTGGAATATCCTTAATTCCTCTATTATTATCAAGATGACTTGAATGCCCCTAAATTCTTCTTAAATGTTAGGGTATATATATGTCCCTAAATATTTTATTAATGTCAAGGGTTGGATTTAGCCCTGAATGATCAACTATCTCAAGGTTGATTCACCAATATAGTTGGATCTTGGTCTTCACTGGTTATTTTCAATCATGGAAAGACTAGATTTTCTACTTAATATGACATTCAAATAGAGTCTGAGTCTCACGACCTTTAAAGTAGAAAAGATCTTAATAAATCTTATCAAACTATATAGAATCAATTTTATAAGTGATAATAAACTCTATCAATCTGGATAGAATTTGGTGGTAGCTTTGATAAAACTGATGGCTTTCTAAGCCTTTATATTACCATAAATATCATAGTATTGAATATAATGTAACCACAATATAATAAGATTAAATATAATGATATGAGTATAATAATATGAGCAAATTAATAGGTAGATCAAGGCTTATAATATATCAAATAACATTCAATAATAAGAAACAATATGAATAAAATAGCCTGAATCATTCATGTACTATGCATGAAGAATGACTTATATTATTAATTGCTTAAAATGTATGCAATAGTTATTGCTCCTCTTTCTCTTACAAATATTTGTAATGTGATATAATGTGATATTCACTTGAGTATTGTGTCCATAACATAGCCATAGTAATATGACTCTTTGAATACTTTACTACTTCTTTCCATATGTCAAATATCATGACTCTTGGATTCTCTACTTGAAACTTGCATACTTGATGAACACTTGACTCTATATTGTATGCACACCTATACATAACTCTTACACTTCCATAACTTGCATACTCTAACCTAAGACACTTGTGCACATCTTTACATTACATATTTGCACTCTTACATATAATACACTTGTGCACATAGACTCAACTTACACTTGCACACTAACTCACATGACACTTGTGCATTTCCTACACATTACAACTTTACATGATACTTGTACATTTCTTGCACATACACACTTACATAAAAGGGAAATATAACTCACACTCTAAACTATGACTCAACCCTAATATATTATTTACAAATGTACCATGGGGGTACATTAGCATGTACCAAATAATGTAATATACTCCAACATGGCCATGATGTCACCCATGCCAACTCCTATGGGAAAGACTACAAAAGCAACCCTAGAAACCAATAAGGTTGTAGGACCCTATTATACCTTTGTTTGTAGTAATTCCAGTGAGCATGAATATACAAATGTCTAGAAGATATTTGACTCTCTCTACGATGAGGAAACAAAGGTTAGGAAGGTATATAAATAATTAAAGGATAATAATTTTAAGGATCTCATTCTCATATGGTCTTAACTAGCTTCTAGAATTAAATTTCTCACCATAGAAGTGGTGTCAAATAACCCTTCCAAAACCATCACATTACCTATCAACTTCACTATCAAATTATCAATATTAGATCTAATTATGATAGATCCATATCAAATGATCCAACTTGTCAATCAACTTTCAATTGAAAAAACCATGTAATTTGACCAATTAGTAGTGGAGGATGATATACTAGAGGGGGGAAATATAGAACTAGAGGTAGTAGCGGTATAGCTAAAGGTCAAAAGGAAAAAGCTCTAGCATGAAAATAAATCCCCGAAGAAAAAGATCATAAGGATGGACCAACTATAGAAAAAAATTTAGGACCTCAAGCCTCAACTTATAGAAGTCAACATGAATATATAGCAGCTATAAGCTCACTAAAAATAGCTCATACATGGGTAGGACTAATTTAGGAAATGGGTTGAATAGAAAAAATATCAACTAGAATATCAAGTAAAATAGTTACAAGAAGCCTAGTAAGGGAGAGATAAAAAAAATTCCCATCTCTTGGAAGAAATAGACACATTAAAAGGAGCAATTATAGATCAAGGGAAATCCTTTAATATCAAGAGAGTGAAGTCTCTCTAGGGCAATATCAAATTTAAAGTAATAAGTAGCAATTGATACTTTGATTTTTGTAGCCAACCTAAAAGAAAACTCAACAACATGGTTGGGATCATCAAAGATGTTAAAGAGTAATTGGCTACAAAAACAAATTTACCATGAGGTACTCAAACTATTAATCATAATTACAGTATCATAGGCCTTGTAGTTAGGGATAGTCAGAAAGGATTTAGTCAAGAAGTTGAATAAAATCCCTCATGCCTAGAGAGCCCTACAAGAATGTAAGGATGGCATGGACTCTCTAGAAATCCCAATACAAGAAATAGAGAGAAATTTAGGGGTTTTTCATTGTTTTATTGCTTGATATCTTTGGTCCTAAGAGGAAACTCCTTGATGATGACATCATTGAATCAATGAAAAAATAAGAGAAATCCAAGGCTAAAACTAGAGATGCAATGGACCAAGTCAAGAAGTTGGAGTCATTTTTTTCTAGCTAAAATAAATGGTGGTTAAGTAGGATGTGTTTTCACAAAATTTATGAGGTATTTGTATGGGACACCAATATCTACATGTTAGATAATGAAGAATGGAAAAAAATATTGGGGTTGCTCCCATAAAAACAAGACAAGTAGGACAATTTTTTTTTTTTAATTTTATAGCAATGGTTCAAATTTTGAAGACTTTGTTCCTAAGGTTAAATGCAATATCTAGGATATCTTGACAATTGGAATTGGCACCCTAGGAAATTTCTAGAAATATAGTTGCAAGTCACAACCATGGAAATTTTTCAATTTTGGAATGCTACAAAATAGTTTGAATCATTTAATTAAAACTTTCTAAAATCCCCCAAATTTTGCTAAGTGGAGGACAAGGACCTATTTGTCCTAGAAGGGCCAATTTGCTCAAGGAGTGATCCACTAGTAAGGAATAATTAGCTTATAAGAGTGAAGTGCTAGAAAACACTTATGAAGCACTAGTAGACTGAAGTGATTCACTTACCTTCTAGAGTAAGTCACTCATGGACAAGTGAGAAATATCTTTGAAAACAAAAATTTTGGCATGATATAGCACCTTAACTCATTTTAGAAGATTTCTAAGCCCTTTAGGAATATAACTAAAGGTATGAGCATTTGAAAGTGCATAAGTTTATTAGAGATGCCCCTAAATATTTACTTTTACTAGGAGTATGAGTTTCTCACCCTAGGTATGTTAAGTACAAATTTTTCTTATAAATATGAGCCATGTGATCTATTGTAAACATTTTTTGGCCTTAAGGAATTCATAGATACAATTTATTAATCCCACATTGTGCTCATTTAATTCATGAAATTGATGATAAATTGATAATTATGCTTCCATCCATCAGTGGTACTACCCTCCTAGATTATAGATTGCATAGTGATTATGAAACCCTTTTGTTAATCTTGTCATTCCTCTTACAATTTCACCTCATATAAATGGGAATGCATTATTATTATTTGAATTCCTCATATGGTGATTGATTACAGTAATCCTTATAAGGGTTTTGGCTGTATTTACTTTAAATCCCTTGTACCCTAAAATTTCTTGTATTTTTAAGCCTTACTACCAGAAAATATCGAAGGTCCCAATATAAAATAGCCACAATATTAAAGGTCAAAATAATAATAATGAAGAGTAGAATAATATATGGGCAAATTTTTATATATATATATATATATATAATACCAAAAATAACATTCACTTATATAATCAAATATGAATGTAAATGGGAAAAAATCTTAAGGAAGTGATCGAAAATGTTGTCCACAGCTCCCTCTGCAACTATGGTCTCTGCGGGCAGGATTTCCCAGGCCCCTTCTGGGGATCTGGAGCAAGGTGAGATCCCCCCTCGGAGGATGCTCCCACGAACCCCGAACCGGACCCGGGTGGGATGACCTACCTGGAGAAGGTAATAGGGATGGCAAAACCCAGCCCCTATGGTAACCCTAACCACCCCCTCGTGATCACTAATGGGGAAAACATGGTTCTTCTAGTCTCTCTCATGGCAGACAAACTCTCTTCAGAATCCCTCTCCCTGGTCGACAAGTTTGTGGGAGGGAGACCTGACATGGAATCCATAAGAATATGGGCCAGATTCAAATGGCACACAATAGGGAGCCTCCATATTGTGGCCCTCTCATGGGGTTTCTTCCTGATATGCTTAAATAACCAGAATGACTATACCCAAATCCTCACCGGGGGACCCTGGTTCTATGGGAGGAAAATTCTATTTATGACAAAATGGAAGCAAGATTTCAATCCCCAGACTCAGGATATCAATATTTCTCCAATATGGGTTCGCCTCCCTGATCTCCCCATCTAGTTTTTCCATGAAGATATCTTGGGGTGGATTGGAACGTACATTGGGGACCTGGTCGCTCTTGACCCTACAACTAAAGCCCGGTCCCACATGGCCTATGCTTGAATTTGTGTCAATGCCAACCTTGCTTCCCAACTTCCTACCCACCTAAACCTCATCTATGGGGATTTCCACTGGTGTCAAGCTATTGAGTACAAAAATAAACCAACATTCTACATCGAATGCAAAACCCAAGGACACCTTCGAGCCCATTGCCCATCCCTCAAGCCCCAGTAGGAATCACCTAGCACAAAGGTTCCCCCCTCCTTAGCAATACCAGATGAGAGAGTGCAACGACCGATCTAGAGGACCCAAAAATCATAGATCAAACAACGGAAAAGGGAAGCAGGCCGCTATCCAGGACCCTCCGTCCACCAACCCTTCTTCAGACATAGATCAGGTATGCTCCATGTTTGCTTTTCCCAACATATTTGGGCCTTTAAATGGTTCTGATGATGAAGTTCTCTCTGGATCCATTCCTGTGCATCAACCCTCCACCCTTCCTCACCCCCATCCCTCTCCCTCTAGATCTGGGCCTTCCATCCCCAATGTCTCCTCCCCACCCCCCTTGTCCCAGCTCGATCCCCTTCTGGAACCCTTGCTGGAGGTAAACCCTCTTCCCCACTCTAGAGTTGCTTGCCCCTCGGAAGAACCCCTATCCCCAACTGAATCCAACCCCGAATCCCAGGAGGATGCTTTCAGTCCCACCCATTCCAGAACGGACATCAACTCTATCATCACCAGAAGTAGGAAAGGCCCCATTGATATGGGGGTGAAAGAAAAAGAGGTCGACCCACCACCTATGAGCAAAGTAAGAAAGACACGGATGACCAGGTTGCCAATGGAGTGCAGCTAACCCTCAGTTCAGCCTTGTTCACTCAGGCAAAGGATGAGATAAAAAATCCCAAACCTCCCTCTATCTCAAGCAAGGGAGGCAAGAAACCTGCCAAAATATCTAAATGAAGATCCTCTCCTGGAACATCAGAGGGCTTAACAACATGAGCAAACAAAGGTTAGCTCGAACCACCAGGAAATAGTACAAACCCTCTATACTCATCCTTCAAGAAACAAAAATTGACGCTGACATAACTCACAACATAGTCCAAAAAATTTGGAAGACTGGACAATGGGCCTCATCCCCAGCGGAGGGATCTGTAGGAGGTCTACTATGTCTTTGGGACCTTGATAAGGTGGAAGGCAAAGTCATCTCCAGCTCCAGCAGAACCTTAAACATAATGTTCTATTGCAAAGAAAACAAATTCACGTGGGTGTTGTCTAACATCTACGCCCCAAATAATCCTATGGAAAGATTCAACATGTGGAAGTCCCTATCCCTCATGAAGGATGCCTTTTCCCACCTCCCATGGATGATAATAGGGGATTTCAATTCTCCTCTCTTCCATTCTGATAAGAAATGGGGAGTATCCTCCCCATCCAAAAGCATTGTAGACTTTCAGGCCTTTGTCGTCGAAAATGAACTCATGGACATTCAAATTCGTGGCCACCAGTTCACTTGGAGCAACAAGAGAGCGGGCTCTGAGCATATTCAGGTTAAGCTGGACCGGTTTTTTCTCTCCCAATAGGTCATTCCCCTATTTGGAGACACATCCCTGATCCCCCTTCCCATAATAGGCTCTGATCACTCCCCCCTCCTTCTGGAATCAAATAAGGCTCCATATTTCTCAACCCCTTTCAGGTTCGAGAATATGTGGATCCAACATCCAAATTTGAAACAAAGGATTGAAGACTAGTGGTAGACCCCTATCTCTGGTTCAACTATTTTCAAAGTATCCCACAAACTCAAGATCATAAAAGAAAACCTGAAAACTTGGAACAGGGAAGTATTTGGGGATATCTTCGATCTCAAGGCAAAAATGTTAAGTAAACTCAAAGATCTAGAGCAGCAAACTTAGCATGATCAGTGGACCCACCAGCTCAGGGAAGAAGAAAGGTAGTTGCTCGCCAAATATCATAACATCCTAGCCAAGGAAGATACCTTCTGGTGCCAAAAATCTCGAGCCCTTTGGCTCAAGGAGGGGGATGCCAATACTAGATTCTTCCATGCTTCTACACTATGAAATAGAAGCACAAACAAAATCAGAGAACTTACCTTGAGGGATGGCTCTATCACTCAGGACATCATCAAGATCCGGGAAGAAGCCTCCACCTTCTTCAACAACATCATGGGCACTAAAAATCCCTCCAATATTGCAGCCCAGGAAGCCCTGCTAGAAAATATCCCCCCTTGGTTACCCCTGAGATGAACAAATCCCTGATCCAACCCCTCTCTGAGAAAGAAATCAAAAGTGCTTTGTTCTCCATGAAAGTTGATAAGGCTCCTGGGCCTGATGGGTTTCCCCCTAGGTTTTTTCAGACCTTCTGGGACATAGTGGGGAAGGAGGTGAGTGATGCCATCATGGAGCTTCAGAAAACCAAAACCATCCCTCGAGGAACTAATTCCACTTTCATTGCCTTGGTTCCTAAAAGCCCCCAATGCAAATCCATGAATGACTTTAGACCAATAAGCCTATGCAACATCCTTTACAAGATCCTAACCAAATCCCTAGCTCTCAGGCTTAAGAAGATCCTCCCCTCCATCATTGATCCATGCCAGGGAAGCTCTGTAGAAGGTAGATCAATCATTGATAGCATCATATCTCTTCATGAAACCCTCCATTCATCCCAGTGCAACAAGAAAGCAACCATGTTTCTAAAATTGGACATCAACAAAGCTTTTGATCGGGTGGATAGGGCTTTTCTCCTCAAAGTTCTAGCTCGATTCGGCTTCCACACAGAATGGGTTCATCTCATCAAAGGCTGCATCACCTCATCGTGGTTCTCAATTTTAGTCAATGGGTCTACTGTAGGTTATTTCCCTAGCCTCAGAGGGATCAGGCAGGGAGATCCCCTGTCCCCCTTTCTTTTCATCATCTTGGCCGAATCCCTAGGCAGAGCTTTCAAATAGGTTATGGCTTTGGGATGCATGTCAGGTATCAAAGCTTCTTCCAACTCTCCCCCCTTGTCTCACCAATAGTTTGTTGATGATACTATTGTTGCAACATCGGCCTCCGTTGTCCAAGCTAAATCCATCAAAGGGATCCTTGATACCTACGCATCTATTGTAGGGCAAGAAATCAACTATCTCAAGAGTAAGTGTTACTTCCTGAACACACCAGGTAACAGGCAACGGAAAATTGCTCGAATCCTCCAATGTTGCATCGTTGCCCTCCCCACCTCCTACCTGGGACTCCCACTGTTCACCATGAACCCAAAGGAATCTATGTGGGACAATGTTATTGAGAGGATCAATCGCAAGCTTGCTGCCTGGAAGGGCTCCCTCCTTTCCCAAGTAGCCAAAGAAACCCTCACCTTGGCAGTCCTCCAAAGCATCCCAGTCTATTTCATGTTAGTCTTCAAAGCTCCTGCCTCTATTCATTCCAAAATTGAGCAAATTCAAAAAAGGTTTCTTTGGGCCGGCCCAAAAAACTTGAGAAAATTCCACCTTGTCAGTTGGGACAAAGTATGCCAGCCCAGGGACCAGGGGGACTTGGTATGAGAAGATCAGCAAACATAAATATTGCCTTACTAGCAAAACAGGCCTGGAAGTTGTTCACCAACTATAAAGCAGATTGGGTCACTATCGTCCAAAGCAAATATCTCAAAAACTTACCCCTAATGGACAACAACATCCCTACCAATGGATCAACCTTTTGGCGGGGTGTAATCCAAGAGAAACCTCTTATCATGAGAGGGACACGATGGCAGCTAGGCACAGGTGCATCTATTAAATTTTGGGAAGACACGTGGTTGAAAGACAAACCCCTCAAGGATCTTCCTAAGGTGTCCAGACTTAGACCAAGTCTCGAAAGGAGATGGGGAAGCAAAGTGGTGAACTACATGGATAGAGGCAAATGGAAGATTCCCCTAGAAGACAATGAGCACCTCTTGCGGGCCGGAAAGACTCTGTCCAAGATGCTTAGAACCACCATTATCCCTACCATAGTCTCCCTAGATTACCCAATCTAGGCGAGAACTGACAGTGGGGATTTCACGATCAAGTCTACCCACTCCATGTTAGTCAAATCCTGGGTTCCCACTATTTTGTTCAAGTTAGCTTGGGTTAAATGCCTTGTCCCAAAAATTGGGTTCTTTGCCTGGACAGCCATTCAAAACAAGGTCCTCACCACTGATAATCTTATGAAAAGAGGGATCCCTATCCCCAACAGATGCCACCTCTATCTTTCCAACTGGGAATCCGTTGACCACCTCCTTTTAGAGTGTGAGTTCACTAGGGATGGCTTAGATCACATGTTCACCACCTTTCAAATCCATTGGGCCCACCCCAACTCCCTCCTGGACATGTTCATCCAATGGCCTGCTCCCTTCAGAAATCCCAAAGTAGCTTTCCTATGGAAAATTTGCCTCCACCACTTCATTTGGCAAGTTTGGCTCGAATGCAATCGTAGGGTCTTCTCAACCGCCTTTTACAACTCCACCTCCATAGCCATTAAAGCCATTTCATACGCTTCTAAAAACTCCCATCTTATCCCATGGCCCAGATCCCCCTTAAGCAAGAATGAGGCTGACATCATCAATTCCCTCAACATCCCCCTTCCCACCTTATCCCCCCTCGACCCATCCCAGGACCAAAGCTCGTTGGATCCCCCATCTTGAGGGATGGGTAAATTTGAACTTCGATGGTGCATCAAAAGGGAATCCCGGTCTGGTCGGGGTAGGGGGAGTGATCAGGGATCACAGAGGAAAGATGGTTATGGATTTTGCAGAGAATCTTCATCATCAAACCAATAATATGGCCGAGGCGTGGGCCCTGTGGCGAAGTCTTCACCTCATCAAGGGGTCATGTGTCAAGATCCATGTTGAAGGGGACTCTCTTAATATCATTGGTTACCTAATCTCCAACAAAGCCCCTCCGTGGAATATCAGATCCCTTATCCAAGAAAGTAGGAAGTTGTTAAACCAGCATTGCCAGGTGGAAGCTAGTCATACATATAGGGAAGCCAATCATCTTGTGGATAGACTAGCCAACATGGGCTTAGGACAAACACCCATAACCGTGTGGCAAGACTCATTCCCACCAGATGTCCTCCAATTTGCGACGTCGGATAGTCATGACAGGTACTCCAAATCCATCCACGCTAACCAATGATTTATTTTTTCAATATTGTGCAGGATCTGCTTTGGGCGTCCCATTGTCCGAGAGCCTTGCGATGTGTGCTCCAACACCCCTTGATGATTGGCTGCTCCATCGTAATCCATCAAAGTCATCATGCAAAGTCAAAATACGGGTTTCCATCCGTGGTGTCCCAACGCTCTCTACCAGCTCCCTCTGCCATGTTTCCAGCCGCACCTCCTTTCCCTTCCACGCCCCTACCCACGTCTGCAGACCTTGCCCAAGTTATCACCTCCACCCATGTGGATATGGTCCCTAGGCTTCCCCTTAATCCTCACCATCCTCGGTGTGGCATCCCCCCATCCACCTGTCACCCATCCACGAGGCTCGGCATGAGCTTCTCGCCTCCCCGATCTATTTAATTCCCCACTCTAGCCTAGTCCGTGACACTCCCCTCTGCAAGTCTATTCTGTGGGCCTCCTCCATCACCTCTCTTCCTATCCCCACCACCACCACCATGGCCTACCTTGAACCGAGCTCTCTCCAGCTGGACACCCTAGCGTCTGCTTACCTATAGGGCACCCAACTCACCACCCTATTATCAAAATTCCATGGAGCTGAGGAAGACATCACGAAGGACTTTGTTCGTACGTGGTCGAACGACCATGTCTATGTTAGGAACCTACGCTTTAAGGTCACTCCGAAGCTGATTGGCGAGATTGTAGAGCTGTCGGTCGGTGGGCGTCTTGTCCATCATGACAAACACTGTTGGGAACTTGAATTGGAAGGTTTCCCCAACTACCAAAACTTCTTGTGGGATGGCCATGCCCTGGACAATCAATCCCTTCCTCCTCCATTCCCCATTTTTGCCATTCCCCTCATTCAATACTTAGCCTGTGATGATCCCAACAAGCCTATGGCCAGCTTCCACCTTGCCCTTGTCAACCATGTCCGGGGATACAAACCCATGAACATTCTTGGGTTCCTTTATCTATCCATGTGTCTCTCTATAGCCGCTACTCGTAAGAAAAGTGCCCCCCCTGCCCACTAGGGGTTGTTCGTTGTTATTTTCTATCACGTTATGGCTAATCCCCCCATTGTGGCTACCCCTTTGCAATCTTCCCCCCTTCTCCCAACCCCCCCAAAGCCCTACTCACTCAATGTCTAGTGAGCTTATGGCCAACGATGGAGTTCCCAGCACCTCGACCTCCGGGAAAGGCATTGTTGTTGCTTCCCCATCCATTCCATCCCCTTCCCCTTCCAAACCCATCCCCTCCCCTCCCACCCCCACTCCTTCCCCTTCCAAACCAACCCCTTCCCCTTCCAAACCCATCCCGTCCCCATCCAAACCCACCCCTCCCGCCAGCAAGAAGCCTTCTTTGGGAAAACGTAAAGCTAAAATTGAAGAAGCGGCCACCCCTGTTCATAGGTCGTCCAGGGCTAAGAAGCCCAAAATGGAATCCAGTCAAAATTCTCCTCTGGAGATTGAAGACCTCAACGGGGACTCGACCCCCACATCTGGCATCTCCAACCGTCTCACCCGGATGTTTCTCCGGAGCTTCATCATCGCTTTCGAAAGTGTTGACCAACCTGAAGAGGACATCATGGAGGTCGACCCTTGATCTGCTATGGGTCTGTCTATTTTTGTTAAGAGGTTTTATGGGAATTATTGATGCAATTTTTGGTGATGTCTATTTTTGTGTTTGGCTAACCGCTTGGTTGGGTCTCCCTGTGTCAGCCCCTGTGAGGGCCCTAGCGATTATCTATGGGTTATTTTTGTTTAGTTTCAGCAGCCCCTGCATGGGCAAGCACCACTTGATTACCAGCTTTTACATCCCCTACGAGGGAATTTTGGTAATAGTATCCCTTGCGTGGGATTGGTTAGAATGGTGTAGACTGATCCCTCATGGCAGAGGATTATGCAACATGAATGCACTTCAACTTGATGAATTTTTTGTATATCTGGGGTTGGGACCCAGTTAAAACCCTCTAAAACAAAACTCCAACTTACCAAAAAAATGAATGTAAATGACGTAAATCATTCATGAACTATGCATGAATAAAACTTACAATATTAATTTCTCAAAATCTGTATACAAGCTTTATTCTTTTTCTTCCACATACAACTCATTAATTTTATATTTGGACTACATTCTCATGAAGTATTGTCTCCATACTATAACCATAGTAATGTAACTCTTAAATTTCTTAAATATTTATCTCCATATGATAAGTCCCATGACCATTGGATTATCATCTTGCCACTTGCATACTAGACTCTTCACTTTATTCTTACATGGACACTTGACTTTATAACACTTCCATACATCTACATGAATATTACACTTCTACATGCACTCCTAATATAAGATACTTGTGCACATCCTCACATTACATATTTGCACTCTTACATACAATACACTTGTGCACATTCTCTCAATCTACACTTGCACTCTAACTTACATGATACTTGTGCATTTCCTGCATATTGCACTCTTACATGACACTTGTGCATTTCTTGCATATTGACACTTACATGAAAGAGAAAATATAAATCATACATCTAAACTAAATACTCAACCCTAATCTATTACATATTTACAATTGTACCATGGAGGTACATTAGCATGTACTAAATAATGTAATATTCCTCAACAAACTTCACAATTTATTTTCATGCATTATGATTTTTGCATTTTACTTTCTCATATTTAATTATATGAAAATAGATTTTATTAGTTTAGAATTTAGCAAGGACGGTTCGGAGTTATTCTAAATCCATATATTGGAAGAGTCTTGTCTCTTCCATCCAACTTTGTTGAAACTAGAATTGAGGGCATGCATAATAAGTCAAACAATTTTCCAATTCTATCGAAAATATAATAAAGAAGGTAGTATGGATGATATTTGTTACACATTAGTATTTCTAGAAAAATATAAGGATTATCAAGATTGAGGTTTCAATGAAAGAAAAATTTATATTTTAGAGGCTATCTCTTTTACTTTAGGTTCTCCAAGGCAATATAAATTTATAAATAACAAGTCAATTTATGAAAAGACTAAAAATTTGAACAAATTGATAATGATAAAAGGACTAGTGTCAATGGAAAAGAGAGGAAGACCCTCAAAGAAAGTATAAGAAGAAAAAACACCATAGAAATATTGAGTTGGAAATTCATAAAAAAAATATCAAAACATTTTAACAATATGGATAGGAGATATCAATAGGTATATAGCAACTAGATAATTCCAAGAAGGATTAAAAAGGGCCCAATTTAGATAAAAGACAACACATTATGCATGGTTAGATAGCATGTTGTGTAGGAAAAGGAAATTATGGTGTCTTATTGATATGTGTTGAAGAATAAGGGTTGAGGCACCTAATCAAAGAGAACCACAATGGAGTACATAATTCTACACCAACCACAACACATAAAATCCTAATAGCAAAATATTATTGGACCGCTATTTTATTTTATTATTTCCAATGGATCAATATGTTTAAAATTCTGTTGCACATTCATGGGAAGAAGAAAAAATATAATTTCCATGGAATTGGTCATCATTACTAAACATTTATGTTAATGGGGCCTCAACTTTATCAATAATATCAATCCTTTATCTAGAGCAAGATACAAATGGATTTTGATAGTGATTCATTATTTCACAAAATAGGTTGAGGCTATGCTTGTCAAATTAACTAATTAGGAATCAATCATCTATATTTTAGAGGATAAAATGGAAAAATTCAGGAAAGTATACATGCAAAACATATAAGGGACAAAGTGTAATAGACTATGTAATATGCTCATAGAATTACATACCAAAAATAGAGGAGCTAGAAATGGAAGATTCTCCAGTGGAACTTAAGTCAGATCACAACCCAATTGTTATGAAACTTCGAATGCATGGAGACAAACCAAGGGAAAAACACTTGCAAGGCAATCAAAATAAATATCCTCACAAGGGAAACATTCTCTTAACAGATGAAAATCGGCAAAATTTTAGAGTAGTATTAAATAATAAGTTACAGGAAAGGGAAGAACTACATCACAGTAGTAGAGATTACAGTAAGAGTGAATGGTTAATGCAAGTTATTCAAGAAGCTCTAAACAAATGCAAGAGAGCTAAACCTAAAAAGAAAGAAAGGAATAGCTTCCCAACCAACCCATGGTTCGATGAAGATTGCAAAAAAATGTGAAGATTACTAAAGGAACCAACGGGTAAAACAAGAGCAAACAAAAAAGCATATGAGAAACTGGTAAGGGCAAAAAAAGAAGAATACACTAAAACAAGGAGGGAAGAATTGATTTATTTAGGGAAGCATGAACCAAAGAAATTTTGGAAGGAACTAAGCGTGAAAAGGATGCAAACTAAAAATAACATAACAGTTAATTAGTGGTTGGAGTATTCAAAACAACTGTATCAGCGTAGTAACCAGTAGGAGACACCACCTACTATCATTGTCAAGAAAGAACTTTTCACAATTGAAGACATTATTCAAGGGATAAAAAAGTTAGCAGCTGGAAAAGCCCGTGACATAGAAAATCTTCAAGAGAGCATATAAAATGGGGGGTAGATATCTTGGCACCACAAATCAAAGAAATTTTCAATGAGGTCATACAAAATGGCTTCCCTACCGAGTGGACAACTAGCTTGACCATTCCTTTGTTTAAAAGTGGAGATGTAAATAATCCCTCAAACTATCGAACTATCATGATCAACCCTCTCTTTGCAAAGTTGTTTGGGAGTATGATAGAACGTAGGATCAGCATATGGGAAGAAGAAAAAGGAAAGAGAGCAAAGGGGCAAGCAGGTTTTAGGCCCAAACACTCAACTATTGATCATTGTATCACGCTCAGACACATAGTGGAAAAAATATGGGACAAAAAAGAGGAGGCTTTTTGCTGTTTTGTAGACTTCAAAAAGGCATTTGACACAGTGCCTAGGAAAAAATTATGGAGCAGAATGGAAGAGCTAGAGGTTCCAATTCACTACAAGGCAGCAGTTCACAGACTATATGAGCATGTAAAAGCTAGAATCAGAACACGGGAAGGGTTATCTGAATATTTTGGTAGTGACATAGGTGTCAAACAAGGTTGCCCTCTATCTCCAACCTTATTTGGGTTGTACATTGACAAGTTAGAAGAATGGATAAACAAATTTGGGGGAGAGGGTGTGCATTTAGCCAAATATATGGTAAAACTCCTCATGTATGCTGATGATGTAATTCTTGTTGCCAAAACAGCCAAAGATCTAGAAGATCACCTTCAAGCTCTAGAACTCTTTTGTAAAGAATTTGGGATGTAGGTGAACACGAGCAAAACAAAAATTATGATTTTTTTAGCAAAAAAGAAGAAGCAACAACTCAAATTTCAGTTTGCAGGAGAACCGCTTGATGTAGTAGTAGAATACAAATACCTGGGCATAGACTTTCATGACAAACTTAATTGGAATACATGTAGGATGAAAAGAACTCAAAGTGGCTGGAGAGCACTATATGCACTTCAAAACAGGTGTAGGAATGCCGAGTTGTGGGACCGGAAGACCACCAAGGTCTTATTTGGCCTACTTGTTACACCGGTTCTGTTGTATGGTTGCGAGGTGTGGGCTAGTGGCACAACAAATGCAAAATGGAGGCAAATAGAAAGGATTCAAAAATATCTAATAACAAACTTTCTAAAAATTAAGGCCACAACCCCTTATGAAATTATTCTAGCTGAAACTGGAATGTTCCCTTTAGAAGCAATTGCTATGACCAAGTTGTTATGTTACTTGAAAAAAATAGAAAACATGACAAATGATAGATGGCCTAGAGCAGTTAGGGACGAAGAGTTACATAGGCGAAAGAATACGTGGATGAAACAAAATCAGAAATGGATGAAACGTTGGGAAATCAACATAAATGAATGCCCAAATGTCAACAAAGACATTAAAAATTATGTGAATGAAAAGTTCAGAAGTGGAATGTGGAAAAATGCAAGCGGAAAAGACAATATTATATTGCAAATTTTAACCCAACGTATGACCATAAGGAAAAAAGCGTATATAGGCGCTGAAATCAAGTGGAAGGAAAAAATACTCATTGCTCAGATAAGGACTAGCTCTCATAGGCTTAGATGTGAAACAGGGAGATGGACAATGCCCAAAGAACAATGAGAAGAAATAATATGTACTCTATGCAACACAAGGGCAGTAGAGACAGAGGAACACTTCATCTATAAATGCCCAAGTTTTTCAGATATCCGTGACAAATACAAAGAAACACTTGGGAACGAGTTTATTACACATTTATTTGAAGACAGGTAAAATAAAAAAGTTGGAGAATTGCTAACACAAATCAGCAGGAGAAGGAACAACCTTCTCAAAGATATTAAAGATCATATGATATGATTTGAGTAATTGTACTTCCATATTTGAGGTCCCATAGACCATATTTGGGTCTTGCGGACGTAATTAAAATATTTCATTCATTCATTCATTCATACCATATTTGGGGATACATCCATAATTAATCACTAATTATGCCAATGTATTCATAGTATTCAAAGTAGTAAATTTTGCATTGAAATATGATTTTCTGCTCAAAACATCATCTACTTATTAGCATAGGGAAATGGACTAGAAAATTCTACCAATAAAAATATCATAAGGATCCTAAATAATATAATCATCAAATCACAAAAGGATTGGCATACCAAACTATTGAAAGTGATATGGGTAGGTTTCATCTAAGGCTTTAATAGGATCATCCCCCTGTCAGTTGTTCTTTAAAAAAAAACTTATGCTCCCAGTAAATTTGGAACTCCCTTCCCTTTAAATATCATAGAAGTTGCAGCTTGAAGACGTTGATATCATACCGATGCAAGTGCAACTAAATTTCCTACTATCCTTAGAGGGAGAAAATAAAAGGCATTAAAGAGGATGATCTAACATCAGGAAACTTTCAAAATATGGTTTAAAAAATGAACCATTGAGATGGATTATAGGGAAGATGAATTAAAAATGGTATGAGGATAGATTTAAACCAAGGGGCCATTAGATTTTTATTTTCTTTCAAGAAAACTATGTCATATTCTTCAAATTGAAGGTCCAAATTCCTACAAGATCACTATAATTGATAGAAGGTAACTTTCAATTTTAGTAATTGGGTAGTATCTCTAGCCAATCTGATGAAAAGCTCAAATCCAAAAAAAAATGTAAAATATGTATATAGTATGTTATTTGTATTTTTGGATTATTATTACCCCAACTCTTGTATCCCTCTTTACTCTATGAGAAAACCCCACTCTTGTTTTTCCTTTCTTCTAAAAATCATATTCTTCTTTTTATATTGCTAACTTCTTATTATATTATTGAATTTGTAAAAAAAATCACAAATGACCAAAAATAGAGCAATTTGTTCCATCCTATGAATGATTGACTCCCAATCACAAGTAAACTGCCTACAAGAGACCCACCCAGTGAATAAAATGGATGGATGGACAAATCATCCCCTTTTAGGCCAACCTACCTACTTAGACATTTATTGGCAATCACATGTGACATGGGGTTATAAAACCTTTTCCCTAGGCCTTTTACCCTCACTTATTCATAACGTCATATCTCCCAAGAATCATGTTATTTTTTAACACTCTTCTATTCCATTTAACTAGTTGTTCCATATTGACTCAAGCAAATTGCTCAATAATATAGCCACCAATTAGTTTTTTTGTGTAGTATATATAATATTCAACCAATCAATTCATATCATTATTCTCCACCTAGATGAACAACCCCTATTATTAGAGGTTGAACTGCTCAGTATGATTTGCTCATCTCAAGGGCACTTATCATACAAGTTGGCCAAGTTGAACCCCATAAGGGCTTCCTACTAAATTGAAAATACCTCCTAATACAAATACCCTCAAGGATTGTCTTTGGAGTGAGTTTCTCTAATATGAGCAAAGTAATCATTAAAATTAAGTTTCTCATACCTAAAAATATTTTTCCCCTAAGGATCCCCATGTTAAAACTCAATCCTTTGATTATTGTATTGTGAAATGATAGGGTATTTAAGTAAATAGGATGCTCATTTTAGGCATAACAAATATTAACTAAATTTCCAACTATATATTTCCTATACTAATTGCATATACCTTTTGAGGGGTGTTTATACCACTTGGTATGTCACATGGGCTATAATATAATAACTCATAATGTTCCTCCCTTATTATATCATAGTCATAGATCTATTTTTGCTTATGAACAAAATATAATGTTTGGGGTGATATTGGAATTTGAGAGAGAAATTCCCCCCTTTAATAAAAAATTTCTACTTTAATACTTAGGAGTTTTGGATTCCATAGATCATGCACTCCAAATACATAGTTATATTATGTGTCTCTTCAATATCTTCAAGTGAAACAAATGTTACCATATATCCAACATCACTTATTGTATTGATTGTTTGTTGAGTTTCAGAATGTATATGATGGAATCAAATATGTGTATGGATTCCTTTGTTGCCTTACCTTTCTTTTCTTTTCATTGTGATTAATTCTTGGATTCCTTGCAAGTTATTTTATCATAAGTTTTCTTATATGATAAATGGGATGTATATTTTCAATACAATCTTTAGCAATTTTGCATACTTGTTTTAATCCTTTGAATGATCCTATACCTTCCATGTAGCAACTTGCTAAGTGCTCTATAGTTTTTATATATGAACCATTAGATCCCAATAGCTATTATCATTGTCTTAAAAATATTCCTTTATCTCATTATATTTTTGATCTTGATGATATCATAATGTATCTTATCATTTAGTATCTTGATTGCTTGCAGTGTCAATACACTCCTTGATAAGAGTATTATGAGATCATATGCTTTGATAATGATATATGGATATTTTGTTCTATAATATAATGAACTTCCTAGTCTTAGAGGTATCCTATGGCTTGCACTTGTAATTGTTCCCTTTGTATCTAAGCAATTTTGCCTCCTATTGGTTCATTGGCTTGAAGTGATCAATCAATTGAAATTTCCTTGTATAATTGTTTGAATTATTTGAATGCATCCATGTTTATCAACTTATCATATGTTTGGAGTCATACCAAACACTATTGTGTTGTCTTATCTTTGCTTGTGAAAAAATGCATGTTTTTATCTTCCTTAGCTTGATTTTATTTGACTATATTATTTTGCTATGCCTTTCTCCAAGATTTATTTTGTTCTTCTAAAGATGACTAGTCTTGTTTCTAGTTCATATCTCATGAAGATGATCCATTTTTTAATGGATTATGCCAACATTTCCTCACAATATGACCATTTCTACCATAATGTCCACACATCCTTTATGTGTGAAAATTTTATATGAGAATCGCTTCTTTTATTCTGATATCCTTGATAATTATTTCTTTTTTAGAATCACTATGGAGGTATCATGCCTCTTCTAAATGGTTGATTCCTTCTTTGACTTGTAAGTAGTAACTATTCTTCTTCATCTATTGTATGTGAGACCTCTGCTTTTTGAAGTAGGTTCACTAGCTTTTCAAAGCTTGGTGTTTGCTCAATAATATATAATGTAGTCATGAAAACATTGTATTTTTATGGGAGAGACCTTAAAATAATCAAAACTAATATTTTATCAAATACCCAAGTTTCCAATGCTTGCAACTCTATAATTCTCCTCATGAATGGTTCTAGATTTTCTCTACCTTTCATCTTCAAACAATGGAGTTGGCTCTAGAGGAATGGAATTTGATTTTTTATTCTTGGATTAAAAAACTATTTTTATCTCCTCCCCTACATCCTTGGCCATTGTTGATTCCCGAATGTATGCTTAGATCTCATCTGCTACTCTAAACATGATGATTAGTCTTGTCTTTTTATTTTCCTTATCAAACTTTATTTGTTACTCTTTTATTCTTCTAAATAGATAGTGGTCTCATCTACTACTTCTTATACTTCCTCAAAATCAAGCTACATTATAATTTTAGTTTTCCATACAACACAATTATTTCCCCTCAATAGTTGGAAATTGGGCAACAAGAAATTCTATGCTCCACTAGCCATAGTAAACTTTCACAAAATTTTGATATTTTCTTTTCACTAAATAAATCTCAAAAAATATTTTCTGATGAGTACATATATGCATATACTTTAATTATAATGTATATTTCAAAATGCAAGATAATTGTTTTACTAAATAAGAGAAATATGGAGGTAAACAAAATTTCTTCCCTCAAGATTAATATTCAAGAATAATTTATTCTTTCGTATTTTTTCTTCTAATAAAAAAAACATCCAAATTTCCTACTTTGTTCTTCTTCTTCTTCCCACATATATATGTGGGATTTTAAATGTTTAGGTCTTTAGGATTATTCTCCTAATCCTGACGAAAATTTATCAACATAAGATTTTGACGTTTGTCCACTTTTGCATCCAATATTTTCTTTGGAAATCATGTTGACTGATCTTAGGTGCATTTGAAAGCTTTTGAAGCACCTTTATGCTAATATTTGAAATATATATGAGATGTAAATGCTTTATATTTATGGAAAAGTAGTAGAAGTTAAGTTGCTTTCTTCCTTGAGCAATCCATCTTTGATTGTGCACATAAAAATGCTTTGGTTCTAATGATTTTCCTTCTACCAAGAGTTTGTTAACTAGTTCTACAAAAATGCTTTCCAAGGTTATGTGTAAGGGATCGAACCCAAAATGTATTTATAAACATGGGGTAAATCAATTTTGAAATTGAGTTGAATTATGCCCAAACTCATGTAGGAGACATGGCGAATTACCTTTTTTCCACCAAAAATAATAAAAATGTGGTAAATTTATCATAATATTTTTAAAAACTTGTAAAAATTAAAATATACTCAATTGAATAGAATTAAAAGCTATGGTAGAATTAAAAAATTATACTTTAATTAAGATAAAATACTGACACAACACTATGGATGATAGAATCATGACTACAAACAACAACACTATGGAAGATAGACTCTTGACTACCGATAGCAACATTATTGATGTTAAACTCTTGACTATCTACAACATCATTATGGATGATAGACTCTTGACTACTAATAGAAACACTATGGATAATGGACTCTTGACTACCAACAACAACACTATGGATGATAGACTCATGACTATTGATAGCAACACAATGGATGATAGACTCTTGACTACTGACAACAACACTATGTATGATAAACTCTTCACTATCGACAACACTATGAATAATAGACCCATTACTATCGATAGAAACACTATGGATGATAGACAATCGATAGTAAAATTATAAATGATAGGCAATTGGTAGCAACACTATGGATGATATACACTCGATAGCAACACTATGGATAATAGATGATCAATAGAAACACTATGGATGATAGATGATTGATAGAAACACTATGGATGATAGATGATTGATAGCAACATAACCAACAACAAACAATTAATAGCAACATAATCAATGACAAGTGTTTGATAGCATCATAATCAATGATGAATGATAAGTAGCAACATAACCAAAAATTGATTACTTGTAGCATCACCTACAATACTTCCAATTAAATGCAGCCACATGTTCGAACCACATTTAATTCATGCATGCAAACAACTATAAAAAGTCATGTACATTTATTTTTCAATATTTTCCACTACAAAGCACATTAGAGCAAAGTAGACAACACCCTACACCTTCTAACTTGTTACCTTACACCCTATGCCCTAATCCCTCAAACCTTACAAAATTTTCTAACACTTACAACAATGACAAGCTCTTCATCCCCTATTCCTTCAAAAATTTCTTTTAGAAACCTTGTTTACCCCTTATTTCCAAAATTTTGACAACACCGGGATATGAAACTACATGGGTTAAGGACTCTAGTCTTTTGGGATTAATTTCAATACCCTAGTATAACACATACAATAATTTATTACTAAGTATTTTTAGCTCGTATGATGATGATGGGTCAATTGTCAGGTTCACAATCAACAACAAGACTCTCTTTCACTGTAAAACCTTCAAATATCTAGATATTGATAGGTCTGCCACACAAGGGTGTTGATCCTATCATGCCAAAGTACATTTTAACTTATGATGACAAAGCATACTTGCAGTCCACCTTTGGTGTCTCTTTAGATTTTTTGGCAAGTATAACTCTTCATATTTCAAATCTTTTCTAAATTTAAAATTCTTGGTATTGAACAATTTTCTCAAGTAAGTATTAATTTTATCTTAATAATTTTTATTTTGCAATTACCTCTACTAAGTCCAGAAGGGGATTGAATATTGTAACTATTACAAATAAGTTTCTTAGAGCTTGCATCGATTTCTTTTAAGCAGGATTTATTTTACAAGGAAGAACGATGGACATTTTGTTTTGGGTGTTGGCCTATTTGGTTCGGTGTCTTGGCCACAACAAATTCAATTAGAGTATCCATGTTTTGAACTACATTAGAGCGGATCTCCATAACACCCAAAAAAACATTGATGCTTCTGTATCCACTACCAATTTTATACTTTTTTTTTTATAAATCTTATTATAATGTGCAGAATATCATAGTACCAACCTTACTGCACCCAAACTTGAGGATTGTTGGCTTGATAACCAAATAGGTGTAGGTAAAATTAATTTTTTTAATAAAGTAATTATTCTTATATTAATTTTTTTATTATTATTAATTTGTACTTAAATGTATAGAAGAGCATCCTCTTCTTCTACTATAAGGGAGGCTGCAATAAGGGGTCATATGTAAAAATATACCATAGATTTTGACACAATCAAAATTGACACACTTATTTAGAAGATCTACAAAATGTTTTGAGGTTTTCTACTTTTGTTTCTTGTTCACCTCCAATAGTTGCACATCATGTTGAAATTGATATTGAAGAAGTGAATCAACCCACATATACGACAGGTAAGCTTATTGTTTCAAACTTTAGTTCAAGTAATTCATTTAGTTAAAATTATACTTAGTTTTATTGAATTGTTTATATGTTTACAAAGCAATGCCACATCAATCCATCAATACAAATGGAATCAAATTTACAGACCAGAGCAGCCCAATAGGTCATATCTTCATCCGATAAGTGTAATTAACTTAAATTAATACCCATTTAGTTAATTAAATTTTATTGCATCATTTTTTACAATATTTTTTAACAAAATTTTATTGTAATATTTTTTAGGGGCATTGTGGAAATTATCTCATAGAATAAAATATATGATGTTGTTGTCGTCTCCACCATGACTACAATTTATGAGAGGTTAAAATATGCATGGTAAAAAATTCTTTTATGTAAGGGATCGGGGAGCACAAATTCAAACTTTGTCAGATTTTCCAAATCTTTCTCTTAAAAATATTTAAAATCTGCTTAGAAATTCAGAATTAGATAATCCTCCACTTGATGAGGATTATATTTTAGAGCAACATTTTGTAATTCCTTAAAGTGAGTTATGTGCTACATAAAGAAGCACAACAAACTGAAGAGTTGGCTTCCACTCTCTAGACCTCATCCCCTCCCCTTCAAACCGATGATCCTCTTCCACTTACTAAGGATAAGCAGTTAATTTATTCTTAAAATATTTTATTGTTAGATAATTGTGAAGCAAGCATAAAGAAATGGTGCTTCAATATATTGTAGAAATAATAATGTGGGAGTATCAAGCCAAAGTTCTTATCAAGGAAATTAATTCTTGATATAATTCTTTTTAAAAATAGAGGACATTTGTTTTTTGGTGGAGAATGAACCAAAAAAACTTGATGATTTTCTACATCAAGCTAAATTTGGAAAGGTGAAGGCCACCAATGTGTATAGTGATGAGATTTTAGATATTCTTTTGAATATGTTAGAGAACCTTAATGCTTACACCCAGGTATATTTTAACCAATGGCCAGTTGACAAGAAAAAGTTGAAGTTGTTGAGGCTGCAAAGGATGTAGTTTAGGTAAGTCATCGTAATTTTGGTTATTATATTTTTTCCATACATTTTTCAATTGACATATTTTTTCTTATCTCTTATGCAGTCCAATTTCGATAACCTACAAAAATAGTGAATAACATGTATGTTTATCTAAATAATGCAAATAAAAATTAGTAAGGTGCTATAAAATTGAAATAACGATTGCCTATCACAATAAAATAGAATGCCTGTAGGAGAATCATAAAGGAAGATAATTTAGATCTTGATATTTTGCTTAAGCAGAAAGAGGAAGAAATGCTTTCAACTTTAAAATAATATCTTGTGAAAGAATATAGGTTGTTGTTGGTAAGGTTGGACACAACAGAGGAAGGCCTGATGAGAATTGGTGCATTGCAAGGAAAAATTGTTGAGGAAAGACATGAGGGAAGACAACCTCAACTCAAGGAGAGCCCAAATCTGCCTTAGGCTCCATAACTAAAGACTAAAAAAGTGAACACATAGTTCACTAGTTGACAACAAATTTTGTTTTATGGGAATCAACAATTTTGTAAAATATAATGGTATGCTTTTCAAATTAATAAATAAACATTTTCAAAATTTATGTATTATATTTTTAATTATTGTTTAGATTTATATTTGTGTACTGGTTTAAAATTTATGATAATAATGCAATTATGTTTACTACTAGAACTTTAAATTAGCCCCAAGTAATTGTCTATGGACTATATCATTCTAATGAGCCATATAGCACTTTCTATAGTATTTTACAAAATAGATGTACCTAAGGAAACTTTAAATTTACATTATAGAAATATCTAAGAACTCAGTTGAGCCATAAAGCGATTTCTACAATACATAGAGGAATTTCTATAATATAAATATTTACAAAGGATACATGCATGGGTGGGTTTAAATTTATTCAAAATCCAACCATTATTTACAATGCTCAATCAAGCAAAACAAGGCTATGATATAAAACATAAAAAAATTATGAACATAGACAGATAATCCAATAACAATTTAATGCTATAAAACATAAAATTTTATGAACATCAACAGTTAATTTAATAACAAGGGTATGATATAAAAAATAAAATTTAATGAACATAGATAGATAATCCAATAACAAGGCTATGTAATAAAACATAAAATCTTATGAAAATCGACAGATAATCCAATAACAAGGCTATGATATAAAACGTAAAATTTTATGAACATACTATTTTTTATAATTTTAGTTAACCAAAAATCCAATTTTCATAATCCAATAGACAACAACTGATAACAAATACTGTCAAATATATCAAACTTTTTAATATTGCAAATATTACAATGGAGGAAGCCGAAACAAATGGTTCTTATGTAACAACCCAAATCTAACCAACCTGAGAGAATTTTTCTTTCTTTTTAACTAATAACAAATCTTCCCAAATATCTAACTATTACTAAGGTCAAAAGTCAATTTATCCCTTTCTTTTCTTCTAAAATATTATAACTCAGCACATACTGGTCCTAGGCATTCAAATTGCCAACTCACTGCAAATGACCTTATTTGCATAGCTCTAGAATTTAATAAATAAATTATTTTTTTAATTGACTACAAATAAACAACCCGACTATTTATTTAATTAAAGGTCCAAGCATTTATTTAAAATTTTAAAATATTTATAAATCAAACGTTCTTTTAAAATAAAGCATTATTAGAACCTTTCCAATTTAATCAAATATATCCACTCCTTTTACATTAAATCAAAAGGAAAGTTAAACATTTTAAACACCAAAAAAAATCCATAGCAATATTTAAACAAAATTAAAATCTACAGTAAGCTCTCAGTTTGTACTCTTTGGTTCTTCACATTATAAAACCATGGTTATAATGTTAAGAAAACCCATAGAGGACTCTACAGCCTTACACCATCCTTCCCAAAGCAAAATAAATATGGACAAAGAAGTTATACGATCCAACAAAGCTACAACAATCAACGTTTCTTTCACACTAAAATAAACCCAAACAAGGCTTCAAAAACAATTATAAGAATATGTTTTCCTACAATAATATATTTGGCACAGGCTACAAGGCATCTACTAAATAAAATGTTTACCTGCTCAAAACTCAATCCTCACTAGTGTCAAACAAGACGTGACCTCTTTAGAGAAACGATATCAATATCTTTAAACAAACATAAATAAGGGAACATTTTCTTTCTTTCCAAAGGTAATAAGCAAAATGTTATCTAGCATAGGTTTACATGGTAGCAAAATGTTTTCCTAATCAAAATAAAACTAGAAATATTCGAAATGGTTTCTATTTTCAAATATAGTCTAGTGCAAGATTTACATGGTAGCAATAGTAAGCATTTTACCTTATCAAATAAAACCAACAATCATCAAAACATTTTTAATCAGACATGCCAACATAACCATTAAGGAAAACAAATCCACATTCAAGGTAAAATCGCTTCAAAATCCCACCTAAACTATACATTCATGGCTTCTTTGAAGGTGTGACTAGCTTTATTTCTCCAGTCCCTTCTATTATCTGGTTCCTTTGTTTTTACTCCTCTAGTTTCCAAAAAATCACACTATCCTCTCTTCCTTACCATTTTTTCCCTTCTTCCAAGCAAGGAGATTTATCCCTAGGTAATGCCTAAAAACTATTATGAGGATTTATTTGGCCAAGGAAGGTGGCCAACTGACTTGCTACCCATGATGCTTCGTTATCAGTAGTAATAAAATTATTGTTAATACAATCATGGGGTCTTTAAAAAGCAAGTCACTCGTTTTCTTAAGTTGTTTTAAAATATTCTTTTAAAACAAACTAAAATACGTTGAAGTAAAACATCCATTTGTTTATTCAAACCAAAATTAGATTTCAATGTTTATTCCATATTAAGCATAAAAGTATGATATTTTCTTTCTTTTAAGCTACAAATATTTTAATCAACATAAATGAAAAGCTTACTTCCATCCATTCAAGCATCAACCCAAAGACAAGCATTACTTAAAGCAAAACAAGCAACATAAATAATACATCACCAATCCAATTGCCCATGTCCTCTAGTAGAAGATTTATGGTAACTTACAAGTTACCAGCTTCTTTCTATGGACGGCTTTGATTGATGATGATTACCATCAAGCATCATTATAAATTCATCTACATGCGGGTAAATTCTACCCTGGGTAAATCCTACCCTGGAGTTGTTATCACTTAGATTGTGCATCATTTCATTTTTTGATATCTCATTCTTAGTGGGTAATTTTCTCTCCCACCTATGAAAGCACATGGTCCTGCAATCATGCATAACATTAGCAGTACCATATTCTCACAAAAAATATAACCAAAGCAATATATATTAAATTAAACATACATATTGCAATAAATACTAAGCATTGAAATATCCAATCAATACAAATTCCATCTCATAAATGAGTCCTACCAAGGTGGATCATGGCATACTACCCCCCTTGGACTAAATATTGTCCTTTATGTTTTCCTACATTAAACATCATATTACATTTTCATTCAAACAAGTAAGGAAAATGTCTTTTCATCTCTTCCACATTTTCCCAAGTGGAACTTTTCTCTGAATATTGGTCCAATTGGACCTTGCAATATTCTAGAGTTTCTTTCCTCATCATTTTGGAATGAAACTCTAAAAACTTCATTGGTTTCACCTTAATTATCAAGGGATTTGTCATCTACAATTTTGAAACATCCCACACATGATTAGGATTAACAATATACTTCATAAGTAGGGATACATGGAAAGTATCATGGATATTGGATAGGTTGGGTAGCAGGGCAAGACAATAGGCTATTGGCCTTATCCTTTTAATGATCTCAAAAGGTCCAACATATCGAGGATCTAACTTAATAGACTTGATGGTGTTTTTCATGGGTTTAACTCTTAAGAATACTCTATGTCCCAAAGAGAATCCTCTAAGTGATATTTTTAGATCAGCATAGCTCTTATGATGATCAATAACTTCCTTAAGCCTCTACCTGATCATCTTGAGTTGTTCCTCCATCACTTTGACTGCGTTCATTTTGATGTTAACCTGATCCTTCAGATTATCCTAAGATAGAGGATTTTTGCATCTCCTACCATACAAGGCTTCAAATGGGGCCATCTTCAAGGAAACATGAACCATTATTATAAACAAACTCTATAGATACAAAAATTATTTCCACCAATACTTTTGGTCCACGTAGTACATGCAAAGCATGTCTTCCAAGACTTGGTTTACCCTTTTTATTTGACCATATATTTTTGGATGGGATGCAGAACTTATGTTTAGCTTTGTGCTAACTACATGATTAAGAACCTACTAAAACTTAGATGTAAATATGGAGTCCCTATCCGAGATGATTACCTCAAGAAACCCATGTAACCTGAATATCTCATTGGCAAACCTATTTTCCACTGCTAGAGCATCATCCTTGGTACTCCCTAGTATAAAGTGTGCAACCTTGGTCAACTTATCGACCACCATAAGAATTACATCGTGTTAGTACCTATTTTTAGGTAAATCCACTATAAAGTCTATAGATATCACCTTCCATTTTTGCATTAGTATATCATGAGTATAATTGCCCTATCGAATGTCAATGCTCAAATTTCACTTTCTGGCATTCTAAGTAGGGTTATGCATAGTGATAAATCATTGTTAATTCATGAATATTAGGATTTCCAAATTTTAAAATTAGCAAAAAATTGGCCCTTTGATGTCAACCCATTCGCCTAAATTTTTTGAGAGGAAAAATTTTTAGGGTCGATTTGCCTCTCATTGATTATAATTAGATTGTTATTATTTTAAATCACCAACCACCCCCACAAAAATCATGTACATTTTTACCTTCAATTATAAATAATTTTATTTATCTCGTCAAATTCACCTCTTATACCACCAATATATATACCTGACGCAACAACGATACTCATACTCATTCAAAGTCCTCAAAAAATGACCTATAGCATAGAGAACCCTAGAGCAGAGTCCGATCAACACCAAGAAAGAATACTAGCACTAGATTCTGACCAAAACCAGGGAAAGTAGACTAATACAAGATTTTGACCAGCATCAGAGGAAGCAGACTAGCGATAGATTACGATCGACGCCAGGGAAAGATGATCGATACCAATGGAAGACCAGTAGTAGACTAATACCAAGGGAATATCGAAACTATATTTTGATCATAACCAAGGAAAGTAGACTGGTGGTAAATTTTAATCGAAACCAAGGGAAGAAGACCAGTAGAAGATCTCAACCAGCACCAAGGAAGAAGATCGATACCAAATTTTGATCAACACTAGGGAAATAAGACTAGTACCAAGGAAAGATCAGCACAAAAAAATTATTCGTACCAAGGTGAAGAAGACCAGCTAGATGAAACTATCGGTACCAAGGTGAAGAATATTGATCATATAAAATGACAGATACCAGGTTGAACAAGATTGACTACATAAAATTATAGCAACAATTTTTTAACCTCCCTCTTCCTTATAGCACTTCTAGAATTATGATAAATTTCTTCAATATCATGTTTATTTTCTAACAGGTTCAATGGCACCTACTCCCAATGGAAGCAAGGGAGGCAAATTTTCTAAAAACAAGAGTATCCTAAAATATTTTAGCCAAATATCAAAATCCAAGGAGCTATCGACATCTGCACAAATTCAAGGTACATACCTATTTTAGCTACTCAATAGTAACTTTTGTAAGTAATATCAAACAATGATATAGAACACCTTTTTCTGCAGAATACACAATTGACCTTGACATGCCTCCACTTGAAGATATTCTCGAGCATGAGATACCTCAACATGAAAATTTTCTTAACAATGACATGCAAGAACTTGAAGAGAATCCAAAAACTAACACACCAACCAAAAAACAAAATGACCATTTTGACCAAATACCAACTTCTGGGGAATCTTCTACTCAAAAACCTAAACATAGAAAGTTAACCAGGTGGACTATTGGAAGGACATTTCAGCTTGAATGATCATCAAAATATCTATTTATTGAATCGGTGCAACCTGAGAATAGTAATGATACTCCAACAGAATGTAGATGCATTATTTGTAGTTGGAAACTAGGGAAGGATCATAAGATGCAACTTAAGTTGGATACAATAGAAAAACATTGTGGGAAAGTTTATGTGATAGTAAAAGAAAGTGATGGAACAACTAAGAAAACAATAAGGTGGAAGGATGCTTCTGAATGCGTACATGTCAGATATGCACAAGACTATGACAAAGAGATGAAACAACAAAAAATAATTGTTCAGAATGGTGGAACGATTCCAGCAAAATTTCAAAAAATTCATAAAACCACTTTAGTTTCAAAAAGTTTACAGTTTGTTGTCGTATATACTATTCTTAAAAAGGGTAGACCAATGTCTAATTTTATTGATTTTAAGCATCTCTTTCAACTAGCTGATGTGCAAAATCTTCCCAGTGCCCATTGGTCAGATCGTAGTGGTTGGGAAATGGTAAAATATCTATCTTTAGTTGAGAAGGAGGACCTGAGAGAGAAGGTTAAAAATGCTAAATTCATTTCACTTTCAATTGATGAAGTAACTATTGTTGACAACACATCTTGGATATGCATGCATGTTTACACATTTGAAAATCATTTAAGGCAACCTCATTTGCTAGCATTACATAAGATGGTCGATAATTGTAATGCAAAAAACCTTTACAATGTTGTTGTAAGAAGCTTAAAGGATATTGTGGGAATGGATGATACAACAATAGCTAGTAAGTTAATATGTATCAGAGCTGATGGTGTTGCTATAATGCAAGGTCACAAAAATGGGCTTTGTGTTCAACTTCAAACATCAATTACCCCATATTTGATCCCCATTCATTGCATGGCTCATAGAATGAATCTTGCATACAAAATTGTGAGCACATTTGAAAATGTTGCTAGAGTGGAAGAACTCGTCCATGAAGTACATGCTTATTTTTTGTGCAGTCCAAAAAGGTTTGCAAAGTTTCAATTCTTTGCACTAGGAGTTACTGAAGGCAAAAAATTGTTAAAATATGTGGATACGAGGTGGATTTCACTGTTTCAACCTACATCTAGAGTTTTCAAAGAATATCAATCCTTAGTAGGGTTTATGTATGATAATAGGAGGGTAATTGATAAGGCAAAGGACTTGTTATACCGAATGACAAACTTGGAAACTTTGCTCACTTTATGTGGTATTCTTCCAATGTTGCATGAAATGAATACTTTGACAAAACTTGTGCAAGAAAGATCCATTTATATTGTTGATTTCATCAGGATTAGAAAACAAATATGTATGTGTATCGATAATTTATACTTGTCTAGCAAAAATTTTATGGATCCGTTGTTTGAAGATTGGAGAAATTTAACAAACATCGATAATCCAAATAATTTTTTGAAGTTCAATATCAATGATAATATTTGCATTTATGTTAATGGAAGGTAGATAAAATTATATTGTTTTGAAAGGCAATCGGGAATAGTTACAGATGATGTTGAACAAATGCCCATAACATATAGCAGATTTGATGTAGTTCTGTAGAATACAAGGATTAAATTGAGAAAAATAGCAAAAACCTTGACAAGAGAAATAAGAGACCATTTTCAAAGAGACGAGTTGCTTGAGGCCATGGTTGTGGTTAACCCCATGTTCTGGGATCTTGGTACTAATTGCAATATTACAAGTAAATTGTTCATAAACTATATGGGTACAATTGTTAAACATTTTACTAAACGTGTGGAGGTCAATGGTATCGAGATCAATGGTATTCTCAATAAAGACCTTTTGACAAATCAATCATCCTATTTTGGATCAACAATGGTGGATCAAATTTCCCATTTGACTAATCCGAATGAACCAGGTTCTATAACAAGTTTGTGGAAGAAATTGTATCCAAGCAGTGTTTTACAATATACAATGAGTGAATATTTTTGCTTATATGAATTATGCCAAACAATGATTTTGGGATTAGTAGAAGATGAAAGGGTTTTTAGTGCTTTATATTTTGTGAAATCTAAAGTTCATAACATATTGGATAAAAATTTAGAAAACTGTCTGAGAATATATGTCTCATCTTATGAACTGGACAAGTATCTGTATGATAGAGCTTTGGCATATTGGAAATCCCTAGCAAATAGAAGAGGTATCACAAATATTCATGATAATGAAGATAAAGATACTTGCATTGATCAACTTTTAGAAACACAAGGAACAACTATGCAAATAATTGATTTTGGACAAACTGATAAGTGTTTGTTTCAACTTCCTCCATTGTAATTTTTTCAAGTGATAAAAATAATTTTTGATTTTTACATGAAATATATAATATTTTTTGTTCATATTATTATTTGTTTGTCAAATTTTATAAATGATATCATAGACTTTTTAAGAAAATTTTATGTTATATTTGATTTATGTTGTAAACATTTGATTTTGAAATATGGTAACTGTATTGGCTAAAGTTTGAATTTGAAAAAAGATATAAAATAAAACAATTACCTAAAATTGTATGACATATTTGCAAAATGTATTTTCATTAATTTGAATAATATTTCATTACATCACATTTTGCCAAAATAGTGAACTTTTTACCAAAATCATATGTGCTCTTGGTAAATGGTTTCATAGCTCTTACTAAAAGATATAAAAAAAATTATCTAAAATTGGATGACAAATATTTGCAAAAAATTTTTTCATTAATTCGAATAATATTTTATTACATCGCATTTTACAAAAATAGTGAACTTTTAACTCAGTTTCACAATATTACACTACGTGGCCTAAAGTAGATCCTATCTCTAAAGGAGTATCAAATGTTGTGACTATTGTTGGATCAGGCTCACTTTGCACATGACTCTGATCAGCAGCATCTGGTGGTAGTGCACTAGCTCTAATAAGGCTCTCTTGCACTATTTGCAAACTTGAGATCAATGCCCTTTCCTCTTTGGCAGGATCTTCTTTAGATGTTGAAGATATTTCTTTTTCCCTTTCCTTCAGCAATATATCAGGATCTAAATTATGCAAAATGATAATCTTCTTGAATGCATTGTTCTCTCTAATGGTGTAAGCTAAGCATTCCTTCAATTGTATCGCTTTGTATAGATTTTCCTTGGTAGTGTTCAAATAAACATTGAGGCTCTCAACCTGTTTCTTCAAATTTTCAAAATTGGACTACAAAATAGATAAATTGTAATATATTAGTTACAAATTGTTATAAAAACAAATAAATTAATAAACACAAAATTAGAATAACTTACATCAACAACTACTTTGCCTACCTCTACAACTTTAACCTTCTTCTTATCAATAGCCCATTGATTATAATATGCTTGGGCTTCGACATTTAGATTCTCCAACCTATTTAAAAGAATATTTAAAATTTCATCATTATATACACCAGTGGTCATTACATTTCTAGATTGAGCTTGATCTAACAAAGCACCAAGCTTTTCTAGTTCTTGTTCAACCAATGAAAAATATGGTCTCTTTGAAAAAATATTGTATTGGGCGTTTAGCTCTTGAATTAAAATTTTTGCCCTATATTCCCAATCTCTCAACCTAGAGATGTCAACCAATAGAATGTATTTTATGTTGGCCTCACAATTATCGACCAATAGAATATTTGGTGGAAATTTCAAATTTTCGTCATCAAAAAGAGGAACAACATCATTGGTTTCTTGTGGAGGGGAAGAGCTCCCTCGCACTTCTTCGAGTTCATCGTGATCTTGTCTACTATTGTGTATGATGAAGCACATTAGCTGCTTGAAAAAACTCAGGCCTACTACCTTGAAAAAGATAATCCTGTTCAAGATGAGGATTATCCAATTCTAATAAACCATGCAGACTAGACATTCCAATCAAAATATTTGGAAGATCTGAAAAAGTTTGTGTACATGTTATTCCCCAACTCCTAGCAGAAAATAGTTGCTTCCCACACATACATTGTTGACCCCTCATCGGTTGTGGTCGTGGTGGAGGTGGTGGTGACATCATTCGTTGTGTGTGAGAAGTTGATCAAATCGGTGCTCCTACAAAAAATAAAAAAATATTATGAAATTTTGTTAAAAATGAAGAACTAAAATCAATTTTCTATGTTGCAACCAATGTAGTTTAATTATATCGAATGAAGATTCTGAAGGGTGTGCATCATGTTGCCCTGAAAACATAACAAAAAATATTAAATGAAGCTATCAATAAAATTAACCTAATGAAATAAACTACACTAAAACATTTGTAAGTGTCACATTACCTCTCGAGGGTTGGCTAACTTCTTTGAGATCAATGTGCACTTTACGTGTAGTTGATGAAGCAACAGGATGAGGAAGAGGGGATGCAGAAGACCTTAAGCATTTGTGAGATCTTATGAGTTGTTCTTGCTTCGACTGAGTGTCAAAATCTCTTGTGGCCTCTGGTAGAATTCCCCTCATTGCAGCCTCTCTTTTGGAAGAAGAGGAGGTTGCCCTTTTCTGCATTTAAGTAAAGATTAAATAAGTATCAAATAAACACTATTTTAAAATAACAAGAATTATGTTAATAAAAATTTACATTTTACCTACACCTCTTCATCTATCAAGCCAATTATCCTCAGTTTTGTGTGGAGCAAGGTGGGCACCGAGGTATTCTGTAGATTATAGTATGATTCATAAAAAAGCAAGAAGAAAATTGGATGTGGGAACAACTACCCCATTATTTGAGTGGGCGTTGTTGAGATCATATTTAATTTTGTTGGAAATATATGTTGACCAGTCAAATTTTTCATGCGCTAAACAATGCACCAAATATGCCAGCCCCCACATTGGAATGTCAGTTGACCTCCCCTACAAAATAATACGTGCTTGGAAGAACTCGATCACCACACGAAGAAACTGGTTGGTGACATGTGAAAACTAGAGGCCCCTCCTGGAAGGATTTGAGTGAACTAAAAAAATATAACATAAAATTAATAAATTACATAAAAGTAATGAAGGTGAGACTCAAAAGATTTGGAAAAGGAAACTTACCTGACAACAAGTTTGATGAGAGACTGAAGCTGGTCTCTAGGTAGATTTTATCTTCATCGGTTAAAGGAAACTTTGATGTGATGGATGGACAATCCTTGTGGGGGAGCCCTATCAATATTTGGACGTCCGTAGGGTTGATAGTGAAGGAGAGAGTCCTATTGTCGATGTCAATGTTGAAGATCGAGCCATCATGGTTGTAACATCTAATAATTTTTAGTAGCAAATTATTGTCGATGTTGAATTGGGGCATTGATACTAACCCCAAAAGGCTCGAATTTGTTACCCATGTAGCATCGTAACCTGGTGTTGTGAGAACCTCAGATATTGATGGGCAAACAAGGTTTTTGAATGTAAGTTTTGATGCAGAAATGGTGGGTGAGGTGGCCATTATTGCAATATATGTAACGCTTTTAGAATATTTTTATAAGTTTCGAAGGCTTTGGGAGGCTTTGGAAGGTTGTGGAAGGTTTTCTAAGGCTCTAGAAGGGTTTGCATAAAGTTGAAATGGTGAGGGTTATTGCTCTTTTATAGAATTTTCCTTGCAAGAAATGTTGATACATGTCCCTGAATAAATTTAGTTCTGACACATGGTGGTGTTGGTGGTGCCCATAGTATGCAGATGCTAGTGGTATTGGTATTATGTAGTTGCTAATGATACCGGTAGCAATGCAAGTGTTGGTAGTGATACAAGTGTTGGTAGTTACTTAGGTTTTTATAGTAAAATAGGCATTAGTAGTTAAGCAGGTGTCAATAGTGATGAAGGTATCGATAGTTATTTAGATGCTGGTAGTAAAGCAGGTATTGATAGTTAGGCAGGTATCGATAGTAAAGCAGGTATCAATAGTTAAGAAAGTATCAATAGTTTGTAGCTACTGATAGTTTACAGTTGTTGGTAGTTTGTAATTATCGATAGTTACTTAGCTATCAGTAGTTAAGCAAGTGTCAATAGTTAAGCAGGTGATGGTAGTTATGTAGTGCTGATAGCATTTACCTATTGATAGTTTACATTTATCTATAGTTTACATCTACTGTAGTTTGCATCAACTAATGTTTTACAACTACTGATAGTTTGTAGCTATCGGTAGTTTACAGTTGTCGATAGTTTATAGTACTTGTAGTTTACTGCTACTGATAGTTTGTTGTTGGTGGTAGTTTTTAGCTATCGATAGTTTTTAACTGCTAGTAGTTATCAACCGATAGTTTTTAGCTGTTGGTAGTTATCAATCGATAGTTTCCTCTTACCATTAGTTTTTCACTGTAGCAATTTTTAATTTACCCATCTAATAGAATTTTACTGTTTATTTAAAATATTTACAATTTTTGTCAAATATTAAGATAAATTCATCGCATTGTTATATTTTTTGGTGAAAAAAAATTGCAATTCACCATGTCTTCTACATGACTTTGGAAACTATTCACCTTGACTTTGAAATTGATTTGTCTTATTATTATAAATAGATTTTGGCACTAGCCCCTTATGCATAACCCTAATTCCAAGCATCGAGAAACAAAATTAATGATATCTATCTTCATACCTTACCACTAGAAGATATTTTTCATGTTCTCCCTCATTTTAGCATAGCTAGGATGAGCGTAGTAAGGAGATATTTGCAATTATTGCATGATCAGTATCCTTAAATCATCGATTTTTGGTATAACTACATTATCCTTAAAACATAAAAGACCATATTTTAATGTCAAAATCCTTGTTCTCTTTAGGATTATTTTCCATTTTGGCCTAAATTTCACTATAATATTGATCCTACAACTACATTTTATTGACTTGGTCCATTAAGTCCATGTGACTACAAGTTAATGCAACTATATGCCTTCTTCTACGTAAGGCATCATCAAACCTTATTTTCCTTACCTTTGATATATTCTATACCAAAGTCATACTCTACTAGGAATTTGATCCATCTTATTTATCTAGCATTAAGCATTGGCTGGGTAAAAATATATGTCAAACTCTGATGATCGGTCCTTAACTCAAAAGGTTTCCCCAACAGCTAATATCACCAAATATTAAGAGCATGCACCACTACTACTAGCTCTAAATTATGTGTAGCATATTTTACCTCATGCTTCTTCAGTTTTCTTGACTCATATGCTACGATTGAATCATCCTAGGATATAACACTTCCCAATCCTTCCAAAGAAGTGTTAGTACATACTAAAAAGTTCCCCTGAGGATCAAGAATCTTAAGAATAGGTGCAATAGTAAGCTTTTTCTTAAGCAATTCAAAAGCGACTTCACACTTGTTCATCCATTTGTATTCCTTTCCTTTTCTATGTATGTTAGTTATGGAGTAGGCTATTTTAGAATAATCCTTTACAAAATACCTATAATACGCTATCAAGCAGGGGTTATGCATAGCGACAAATCATTATTAATTCATGAATATTAGGATTTTTAAAATTTAAAATTGACAAATATGGGGACCCTTGACCAAGGCCCATTCACCCAAAAAAATTGGGTGCAATTTTTTTTGGGTCAGCTCGCCCCTCGTTGATAATAATTTTACCCTTTTATTTTAAATTGTTAAGACTCCCACCTAAATCGTGGACATTTTTCACCTTGAAATTATAAATAATTTTATTTATCCTAGAAAACTTACCTCTTATACCACAAGTATATATATCTAATGTGATAGTGATACGCATACATCTAAAATATTCATTCTCATCAAAAGGATCAATAAAAAATGATACATAAAAATCCGATATGATCAGTTGCAAAGAGAAGAACAGACAATCGATTTCAAAGGATCAGTCTATCGACATAAAGAAATGAGAGTCTAATAATGAAATATTTAATCGTTTGTATAGGAGTAGCTAATAATCAAAAGTGTTGACTAATTATAGAGGAGTAACTGAGTGTCAATCCATTATAGAAGAGCAACCAAGTGTTAATCAGTTGTAGAGGAGCAGTCGAGTGTTGATTGGTTGTAGAGGAGCAGTCGAGTGTCAATCAATTATAGAGGAGCAATCGAGTGTGGATCGGTTGCAAAGGAGTAGTTGAGTGTCGATCAGTTGTAGAGGAGCAATAGATTATCGATTGATTGTAGAGGAGTAGTTGAGTTTCGATCAGTTGTAGAGGAGAAATCGAGTGTCGATCGATTACAAAGGAGTATTCAAGTGTGGATCGATTACAAAGGAGCAATCGAGTGTCGATCGATTGTAGAGGAGCATTCAAGTGTGGATCAGTTGTAGAGGAGAATTTTAGTGTTGATCGATTACAAAAGAGTAATCGAGTGTGGATTGGTTGCTAAGGAGCAGCCAAGTTTTGATTAATTATAGAAGAGCAATTGAGTGTGGATTGGTTACAGAGGAGCATTCAAGTGTCAATCAGTTGCAGGAGTAGTCAAGTATCGATTTATTGTAGAGGAGAAACTAAGTGTGGATCAATTATAGAGGAACATTCAAGTTTCGATTGATTGCAAAAAAGCAATCGAGTATGGATCAATTGTAGAGGAGCATTCGATTGTTGATTGGTTGTAAAGGTGCAGTCGATCGATAGGAAACCTTCTAGAAGGTGTAACTTTTGATCCAAAGCTCTATTTTTAATTTTTTAAAACCACCTAGCTCAATGATATCTACACTTTAAATGGATCTATGATTAGTTTGGAACTTGGTAAAATCCTCAAAAAACCCTCAAAAGACCTCCAAAATGAGCTCTGAAGTTGTTAAAGTACAATACCAAAGAAAACACAAGTAGAGATCTAGTAAGGGTAATGTGCAAAAACTCTTAAAGGATGCTAGATCTTGAAAACCTAAAATGATGGATCTGGTAAATATTGTTGTCTTATCATAAAAATATATGAAAAACTTATGGTAGCAAGATTTTGAAATTTATTCACCCCATTTTTATATTTTTTGATGGAAAAAAATGTAATTCGCCATCTTCTACATGCATTTGGATATGATTTGTCTTGATTTCAAAATTGATTTACCATATTTTTATAAATACATTTCAAGTTTACCCCCTTATGCATAACCCTACTATCAAGCCCATGAAGCTCCACACTTCAGGCATATTAGTAGGCGATGACCAACTCAAAATGACCTCTATCTTCTTTGGATCTATATCTATCCCTTTTGTAGATATGATATGTCCCAAATATTGCACCTCTAGAACATAAAAGTCACACTTTGACAAATTCCCATAGAGTTGGTTCTTCCTTAACAACTCAAGCATGATTCTCAAATGTCTATCATGATCTTCCTTATTTCAAGAATATATCAAGATATCATCCAAAAATATCAAGATAAATTGATTCAGATATTTTCTGAACATATTGTTCATCAAATTCATAAATGCTATCGGTGCATTGGTTAGCCCAAACAATAATATTGTGAACTCATAATGTCCATACCTGGTCTTAAAAGTAGTCTTGTGAGTATCCTCCTCTCATATTCTCAATTGATGGTATCCTGATTTTAAATCAATTTTTAAAAATATGGTGGTACCCTTAAGTTGATCAAATAGATCTTCAATCCTAGGTAAAGGGTACCTATTCTTGATGATTGCTTTTTTCAACATTATATAGTCTATGCATAACCTTAGCAAACCATCTTTCTTTTTGATAAAAATAATAGGTGCACCCTACAGTGACACACTGGGTTTAATCAACTCTTTTTTCAGCAACCCTTGAAGTTGCACTTTTAACTATTGCATCTCAATAGGATTCATCCTATAAGGAGTTCTATGAATGGGTTTGGCTCTTGAAATCAATTTGATCATGAAATCAAATTCATTTTTAGGTGGTATCCCAGGGAGATCTTTAGGAAATACATCCTTATGCTCATGTAAAATTGGATGATTCCTAAACAATTCCTCCTTTCTATCATCCCTGGTATTATGGTTCAACTTAATGACATAGATCATTCTACCCTTCTTAATAGATCTCTTTAGTTGCATTATTGAGATCAACTGAAGTCAAAATGACCCTTGCTCACTATAGATTCTCAATATTTGTTTATCTTTATCCACATAATCTATCCATCTATCTTGGAAATTAATTAGGGCTTTGTGACCCTTTAACCAATCCATTCCTAAGATAATTTCGTAGGCATGTAGCAACACTACATAAAGGTGAAAAATGGTAGAGTTGGGTAGGGTGATCTCGATTGTGGGAAAACATTAATCCATTGAGTAGGTCTATCTAAACCCATACTTGACTTTCCACCCTTGTGCCAAAAATCTTGGTCTTTATGACATATCCCTGACTATACTAGAATAAATGAAACTATTAGTAGCTCCACTATCTATCAAAATTTTAACTTTTTTATCAAATATTTTACCATTCAAGAGCATAGGTGTGGCTTGCCCATCTAGGTTCTAGTTGCTTGTTGCTACATAGATCCTATGGTTGGGTTCCTTTGCCCTTTTGCTTGGTCCTAATTGATTTCAACATCAATTTGCATAGTGTGGACCCCTATAATTGTAGCAACCACCTTTGGGACCTGGGTGTCTTTTCTGGTTCTCCATTTCGAGTTGCCTTCGAGGTTGAGGATTGTTATTATTATTATTATTATTATTCCTCTTTTGGAATTTCTTCTTGAAATTCCCTTGTTTCCCATTGTTCTTCTTCTCAAAGTTTGAGTTACCTCTATTTTTCTTGCTCTGATCTTGTTCCCATTTCATAAAACCAACACTTTTTCTTTTTTTCAGCAACTATCAATCCTCTTCTAACAATTCAGCATAATTAAAGTGAGTTCTATTTAACTATAGGTTGGATTCAACTTGTCAAGCCAGGTCATAAGCCTTTTGTAGAGTCTCAAGCTTATGCATGTTTATTACCAATCTAATCTTAGGATCCACTCCTAAGATAAATTTGTGTACCTTCATATTCTCATAATTCTCATATAATGGTACATACTTAAGCAACTTTATAAACTTTTGGTAATAAATTTCCACCATCTTTGTACCTTGGAGAAGTGTGGATAATTCCTCGAATTTCTTCACATATTGTTTTTCCATGAGGAACCTCTTCGTAAAGGCTTTAACAAAACCTTTCCACGTTAGATTTATTGTCTCAATATTTTGCCTGGCTTTAAAAGTGTTCCACCATTCCAATCCTATCTCTTGTAAATGGAGAGTGGCCCAAATTGTTCAGATCATTGAGGAGTAGTTTTTCATGGAGAAGTAGATATCCAACTCATTCAGCAAAGTCTCAACTAAATCACCTCCATATTTTCCAATGAATTTGGAGGTTTTCACATTCTTCAAATTCTTATCTAGTTTTTCCTCTATAAGGGCCCTAACTTCCTGCTCTCTTGTAGTAGTATTTCCTTCCTACCTAACATCAGGATTTCTATTCCATGAACTCTGACACTAAATTTTCTAGCAATTGCTTTTATTGGTTCATTTATTCTCTCTGTTGCTATATTTTCTCCTATAATAGAGAGATAATATTAGTGAGGTTCTCCATCTCTCTGTTTGAATTTTCTAAACTTTCTCCTCAAGGTCTAGCCTCGATACTATCCTGCCTAGTCTACCTTGGCATTTGGAAAGACCCTCTTCTTTCTTGTCTTAATTTTGGTGCCATATTACTTGACCACACAAAATAAGGGTTCATTTAGGTTATAATTTCTTCTTTAGATTGTATTTCTAACTACTAGTTAGTTACATCATCCATGTGAACTAAAAATATATTATTATCATTCACTGATAATATTAATGGTCACTCTTACTCCACTAAGGTGTCATTCCAATGGAATATCTTTTCTTCCAAAAATCACTCATCAAGTTCGACCAATCCTAAGTTCTCTTGTGGAAGCATCTAGTCCTACGACCTAGAGCTCTAATATCAATTGTAACAACCAATATCTAACCAACCTTGGAGAGAATTTTTTTCTTTTTTTAACTAATAATAAATCTACCCAAAGAACTAACTATTACTAAGATCAAAAGTTAATTTATCCCTTTCTTTTATTCTTAAATATTATAACTCAGCACACACTGATCCCAGGTATTCAAACTGTTGACTCGCTATGGATGACCTTATTTGCATAGCTCTAGAATTTAATAAATAAGTTCTTTTTTAATTGACTACAAATAAGCAACCCAACTATTTATTTAATTAAAGGTTCAAGCATTTATTTAAAATTTTATAATGTTTACAAATCAAACATTCTTTTAAAATAAATAATTATTAGAACCTTTCCAATTTAATCAAATATATCCTCCTTTTAAATTAAATCAAACGTAAAGCTAAATGTTTTAAACACCAACAAAAATACATAGCAATATTTACAAATTTAAAACCTATAGTAAGCTCTAGGCGTACGCACTCTAGTTCTCCACATTATAGATCCATGATTATAATGTTAAAAAAGCTCATCGAGGACTCTACAGACTTACACCGTCCTTCCCAAAGCAAAGCAAATACGGATAGAGAAGTTATATGATCCAACAAAGCTACAACAATCAATGTTTCTTTCACACTTTAATAAATCCAAACAAGGCTTCAAAAACAATTATAAGAAGATGTTTTTTCTGCACTAATATATTTGGCACAGGCTACAAGGCATCTACTAAATAAAATGTTTACCTACTCAAAAGTCAATCCTCACTAGTGTAAAACAAGACGTGACCTCTTTATAGAAATGACATCAATATTTTTAAACAAACATAAACAAGGGAACATTTTCTTTCTTTCCAAATGCAATAAGCAAAACATTATCCAGCACAGGTTTACATGGTAGCAAAACATTTTCCTAATCAAAATAAAACCAACAATACTCGAAATGCTTTCTATTTTCAAACGTAGTCCAACACAAGTTTTACATGGTAGCAATAGAAAATATTTTTCCTTATCAAATAAAACCAACAATCATCAAAACATTTTCAATCAAACAAGCCAACACAACCATTATGGAAAACAAATCTACATTCAAGTTAAAACTACATCAAAAACCCACCTAAACTATACATTCACAGCTTCTTCGAAGGTGTGACTTGATTTATCTAGTCTCTTCTACGCTTTGGTTCCTTTGTTTTTCCTCCTCTAGTTCCCAAAAACTTCCAATGTCCTCTCTTACAATTTCCTCCTTTTTCCAAGCAAGGGGATACATCCCTGCATAATACCCAAAAATGGTTATAAGGATTTCTTTGGCCAAGGAAGGTGGCCAACTGACTTGCTTCCCATGATGCTTCGTTATCAATAATAATAAAATTATTATTAATACCATCATGGGACCTTTAAAAAGCAAGTTGCTTTTTTTCTTAAGTTGCTTTAAAACCTCCTTTTAAAACAAACTAAAATGCATTGAAGTAAAACATCTATTTGTTTAATCAACCAAAAGTATATTTCAATGTCTATTCCATATTAAGCATAAATGTATGATCTTTTCTTTCTTTTAAGCTACAATAATTTAATCAATGCAAATGAAAAGTTTACTTCCATCCATTCAAGCATCAACCCAAAGACAGGTATTACTTGAAATGAAACAAACAACATAAATAATACATCACCGATCCAATTGCCCATGTCCTCTAGTAGAAGAACTATGGTAACTTTCAAGTTACCAACTTCTTCCTATGGATAACTTTGATTGATGATGGTTACCATCAAGCATCATTATGAATGCATCTACATGCAAGTAAATTCTACCTTGGGTAAATCCTACCTTAGAGTTGTTGTCACTTAGATTGTGTATCATTTCTCTTTTTTTGGTATCTCATTCTTGGTGGTCAACTTCCTCTCCCACCTATGAGAGTACTTGGTCCTACAATCATGCATAACATCAACAATACCATATTCTCACAAAATATAACCAAAGCAATAATTTCAAATTAACCATACATATTGCAATAAATACTAAGCATTGAAATATCCAATCAATACATAGTCCATCTCATAAATGAGTCCTTCCAAGGTGGGTCATGACATATTAGCTTGTCCAAAATCACTTGTACCGCATAGTTTTTTTTGTTTTGAATAATACTTCTTATACACATCTGCCATGGGGGTTGAACTTGGGTCACATCACCGATAATGCAAGTGGCATCCTTACTGGTAAACCACACTCGCACGGATTACTACCGCATAGTTGATCTTTGTGTCTCTATAATTTGATCACTATAATTATCTTATCCTAATTATCATCAGTATTAGTGATATCTCTTCTACTTGCTAAAGATTTCTAATATGCCAAAAATATGTCATAAGCATACTTGTCCAACTCATAAGATGACACATATATTCTCAAAAAATTTTACAAATTTTCATCCAACCTATTACGAACTTTAGATTTCATAAAAGATAATATACTAAAAACCCTTTCATCTTCAACAGATCCCAAAATCATTGTTTTATATAATTCATATAAATAAAAATATTCATTGATTGTATATTATAAGACACTAATGGGATACATTTTTTTACAAATATGTAATAAAACATGGATCGTGATGGTTAGTCAAACACAAAATTTGATCAACCATTGCCAATCCAAAATGGCCCAATTGTTTTATCAAAAGTTTTTTATTGATAATACCATTGACTTCTACATATTTAGTGAAATGTTTAACAAGAGTACCCAATATTTTATAAATAATTCACTTATATTATTGTAGTCAGTACAAGGATCCCAAAATATGGGGTTAACCACACCTATGGCCTCAAGTAACTCATCTTTTTGAAGATGCTCTCTTATTTCTCTTGTCAAGGTTTTTACTATTTTTCTCAATTTAATCTTTGTATTGTGTAAAACTACATCAAATCTATTGTATGTTATGGGCATTTATTCTACATCATCTATAAATTTATGTAATCACTTTTCAAAAAAATATAAAGCTATCTCCTTTCCACGAACATTAATACAAAGATGATCATTGATGTTGAACTTCAAAAAGCTCTTTGGATCATTAAAAATTGTTAAATTTCAACTATCAAACAATGTATCCATAAAATTTTCTTCGGACAAGAATAACCTATCAATATGCATACATATTTGTTTTCTCATCCTGATGAAATTGATAATATAAATTAATCTTTCTTGTGCAAGTTTAATCAAAGTATTCATTTCTTGCAACATTGAAAGTATACCACATAATGTGAGAAGTGTTTCCAAGTCAATAATATGGTATAGCAAATATTTTTCCTTATCAGTTACCCTATGATTTACATACATAAACCCTGCTAAGGATTGATATTCTTTAAAAACTCTATATGCGAGTTGAAATAATGAAATCCACCTAGTATATACATATTTTAACAATTTTCTACCTTCGGTAACTCCTAGTGCAAACTGTTGAAACTCTGCAAACCTTTTTTGATTGCATGAAAAATAAGCATGTATTTCATGGATGAGTTCTTCCACTCACAACATTTTCAAATGTGCTCATAATTTTGTATGCATAATTTATTCTATGAGTCATGCAATGAATGGGGATCAAATATAGGTTAATTGATGTCTAAAGTCAAACATAAAGACCATTCGTGTGTCCTTGCATTGTAGCAGCATTGTTAGCTCTGACACATTAACTTAGTGGTTATTTATATATCATCCATTCTTGTGATATCCTTTTAACTGGTTACAACATTGTAAAGGTTTTTTGCATTATAATTTTCCATATTTTTTAGTGATAGTAAATGAGGTTGCCTTAAATGATTTTAGAATGTGTAAACATTCTTGCAAATCCAAGATGTATTGTCAACAACAATTACCTCATCAATTGAAAGTGAAATGAATTTGGCATGTTTTACTTTCTCTCTCAAGTCCTTCTCAACCAATGAGAGACATTTTTCCATTTTCCAACCACTTCGATCTAACCAATGGGTACTAGGAAGGTTATACACATCAACTAGTTGAAATAGATACTTAAAAGCAATAAAATCGGACATAGGCCTATCCTTCTTAAGAATAGTATATACAAAAGCAAATTGTAAACTTTTTGAAGGTAAAGTGATCTTATGAATTTTTGAAATTGAGCTTGATACGTTCCACCATTCTCAACAAGAGTTTTTTTTGTTTCATTTATTTTTCATATTCTTGTGTATATCTAACATGTATGCATTCTGGTGCATCCTTCCACCAAATTGTATTCTTAGTTGTTCCATCGCTTTCTTATATTGTCACATAAACTTTACCACAATATTTTTCTATTGTATCTAACTTAAGTTGCATCTTATGATCCTTTTCTAGTTTTCAACTACAAATCATGCATCTACATTTCATTGGCATATCATTATTGTTATCCAGCTACATTGGCTCAATAAATGGATATGTTGATGACCAATCAAGTTGAAATGTCCTTCCAATAGTCCAGTTGGTTAACTTTCTACATTTATATTTTTGAGTAGAAGAGTCCCTAGAAGTTGGCACTTTATTAGAATGATCATTTTCTTTTTTGATTGGCGTGTTGGTTTCATGAATCTCTTCAAGTGGTTGTTGCATGTTATTGTTAAGAAAAATTTCATATGGAGGCATCTCATCCTCGGGAATATCTTCAAGTGGAGGCATATCAGGGTCAATAGTGTTTTCTACATACAAAGGTGTTCTATATCATTTTTTGTAATAACTTACCAAAATTAACTATTTAGTAGGTAAAATGGGTATGTACCTTGAATTTATGCAAATGTTGATGGCTCACTCAATTTTGATATATGGCTAAAATATTTTAGAATTGTCTTTTTAACAAAATATTGACCTCTCTTCTTTCTATTTCCAATAGGTGTCATTGTACCTATATAGAAAAAAGTATTTCATGTTAGAAAATGAACATGATGTTGAACAAAATTGTAAAAATTCTACAATTGGTATAAGGGAATTCATGGTCTACTATCGATCATAGGTCATCTATTTCTTGCACCACTCGTCAGCACTATTCTTACTTTTTGTAGTTCATTTTATGTCTATTCTACTATCGATAGTCTTTACTTTTCTTTCTTATTGATCATTTGTTAGTATTATGGCTCATCTTTGCTCTATGTCAATCATCTTTGCTTTATGTAAATTGTCTATACTTTCTGACGATCGTCTGTGCTTTTCTTTGCCATCAATCATCTCTACTTTTTGTTAATCATATTTGATTTTCTCTACTATCTATCATCTCTTCTTTTTGTTGACTATATTTATTTTTATTTTCCATCGATCATCTATTTGTATTACCCACTCGTCTTTGATTTCTATCAATTGTATATGCTTTTAGCTAATTATCCCTACTTTTCTCTACTACCGATCATTTTTGTTTTCTATCGATCATCTCTACTTTTATCTACTATTGATCATCTTTGTATTTTGTTGATCATCTAATATTTTCTCTACTACTGATTGTCTCTACTTTTTGTCAATCATCTCTACTTTCTCTACTATCGATCATCTCTGCTCTTCTCTAGTATCGATTGTCTTTGCTTTTTGTTGATCATCTCTTATTTTATCTAAAATTTATTGTCTATTCCTATTACTTGCTTTTCTCTACTTTTTATCAATTGTCTTTGATTTTATTTTCTATAAATTATATTTATTATTTATCAATTGCCTCTATTTTTATTTTTTATCGATCATCTCTACTTTCTATCAATTGTCTTTACTTTTTGTCGATCGTATTTGTTTTTCCTAACTATCGATCATCTCTACTTTCTATCGATTATCTTTATTTTTCTCTAATATTGATTGTCTCTATTTTTTGTTAATTTTAATCAACTATTCCTATTACCATGCATATTTGCTTTTTGCCTATCATTTTTTGCTTCTATAGGTCATTTTTTGATATAGGAGTATTGTTGTCACATTAGGTATATACACTGGTGGTATAATAGGTAAATTTGGTAGTGTAAATAAAATATTTATAATTTCAAGGCTAAAAGGTCCATAATTTAGGCAAAATTTGGTGATTTAAAATAAAAATGATGAAATTATTAACAAAGTAGGATGAGTCGATCCAAAAAAAAATTGCACTGAAAAATTTTAGGCAAATGGGCCCCGCTCAAGGGTCCCCATATTCACCAATTCTAAATTTTTAGAATCCTAATATTCATGAATTAACAACAATTTGTCGTTATGCATAACCTTGATGCTTTTCCTCTAGATGAGCTCATCAATATGTTTCATCATTTGAACATTTGGGTGAGCGCTCTTCATTCTCTAGGTGTGCATTTTTGGCATCATTTTTTTTTTCACCAACTTCATAGGGCTTCTTTTTGTTTCTTATCCTACAATATTTTTTTCTCATGAATATTTCTTCTTGGACATCTCAAATGATGTTCTAGACTAGTGCAATTGTCTTCTCCATGAATGTCTTTATTTTCTCAATTGGTGTAGTCATTTTCTTAGATGTCCCAACTAGTGTCATCATTTCTCCTCTAGATGGTTGATGAAATCATCTTTCCTCTAGATGAATGGTGTATTCATTTCTCCTCTAAAGGGATGGTGCAATCATCTTTCCTTTGTATTTTTTTGTTTCCTAGTCTTATATTTATATCCTTTGACTTCTTTGAGATGTTTCAGTATAATGAAACACGAGTGATTTGCCTTTGCACTGATAGAAATGAGACTTTTCATTTTAGAAATAGGTTGCTTCCCATGTTTCCTTTGGATGAATTTTGGCCAAGAATGAATTAACTATATTTTGTCTTGATCTACTTCCAAAATAGGATTTCTACTTAAATGAAGTTCATGACTAGCATTTTTCTTTGAATGAGATTATATCATTTTACCTTCAACTAGCCTACACTTTTACCTTGTTTTTCATGTGGTTTCAAATTTTCTTTTGTTGTTTATGGTGTTTCATAGGATATATAGGTAATTTGAATTCACATGCTTCTAATATTTATTGTGTTCCCTTAGGAATATTTGTACAGTACTTTTCTTCCTTTGAGACTTTGTTCTTTCTTCAATTGGCACCTTTAAAAAAATTTAGCCAATTTATTATTGGTTTTTCTTTTATGGATTTTGCACTTTCGTTTTGTCTTTTGAGCATTCCTTTTATGAGCTCTCCAATATTATGATATTTATACAAGATAAATATTTGCATAATATGACTACTTTTTAATAATTTTCTTCGTTTTCCTATTTGGAATGAAATAACTCTTTATTTTTTGTGTATGCTGATGCACCTTTGAAGGGTAATTTTCTACCTCTTAATTCTATTTTTTGCTTTCTATTATTTTGTAAGATATGACTTTTCTAGCCTTGGAAGGGATGTTGACCCTCTTTGATGTTTGAAGGATTTTGCCTTTGGTAGAGGTTTGTCACCCTAAAAACTTTGAATCTATCATGGAAATTGTTTTCATGAAGATAGTTACATCTTTTTTGAGTTTTTACTCTAACAATATTTTAGAAGATTAATTTACCCTTGAAACTTCTTTTCTCAAACTTAAAACTTTTTTCAAAATAGAATGCTCTTTTGGCTTCTATATGTTGAAGCTAGAGGAGGATCAGGTGGAATTTTTTCCTTCTACCTGCTCTGATACCACATGGTAGAACTCAATGCTTTGATGATTGTATTATGAAATGATAGGGTATTTACGTGCATAGTCTATATATTTCAAACATAACTAACTCTTAACTAAACTTCCAACTATTTATATCCTCTACTACATGAATATACTTTGTGAGGAATTATTATACCACTTGACTTCTCATATGGACTATGATGTAATAACTCCTAACACCCCAAATGAGTGATCCACTTGATCCCTTGAGTGACTCACTCCCTTCCAAAACTAGTTGTTTCATCCCAAGCCAAGTTTGACCAAGTCTAAATTTGCTAGAAATATACAAATTTATCTTTTTAAAATCAAGTGGTTCACTAACATAAACAAATGAATCACTCCCTAGGTTGAGTGAATTGCTCCCTAACATAGACTTGGAAAAACTTCAATAACTTTAAATATCTTCCATTATGTTGCCATGGATACTATATCTTCCTCCATAAGCCTTTACATCCCTAAATCCAACCCTATGACTCCACATTCCACCACTATTACCCCACTTGTGTTAACATGATCAACACCAGTCCATATGGAAACACATGAGGTAGGTACCATTTGGAATAAATTCAAAAGAAAGCTAAAATGGAAGAATCCCTCCCCTCCTTCAAAACTTTAGGATTTTTTTGATGAAACTTCTAATGAATAAAGAACAACTATAAGCACTCCAATAGATATCTAAGAAAATAGGTTTTAAGGGGGTTTAACATGGGTCTAAAATCAACTCTTGTAGCATTACTTGATTCGAATCCTTGAGACTAACAATGAACCTAATACCCCAAGTTTGGAAATGTCCAAAGCTGGTAGAAGCATGTGAAAAAATATATAACTTCATTAGTATGAACATAAACTCACCCCAATGGATAGAAGATTCATTTTATATATGAGAAGGATATAAAAATCCTAATGGTGGTGGTGATCCATCCATGTGGGTTATGTGCAATCTTAGGAGCCAAAAATACTACTATTATAGATCTAACTAAAAGTACTTGTGGGATTTCTTAATCCCATATCTAAATAACCCAAACAAAGCATTAATTTTAGCACCTTGCTGGAATTAGACTAGTTTAAGGATTATGTCCAAATTATCTTATTTGGGACCATATTAGTAGTTGGAAAAAAGTTAGGTGCATGGGTATATGAATAAAATATTTTCCTCCATGCAGTCAATAACTACCCTAGACACTCACAAATGATCGATTATGCAAGATAAATAGTTGATTAGATGAATAACCCACTAAAGGATTTCAAGGAGGAGAGAAAATTCACCTATAGCTCCCATATGATTTGGCTCATTCTATATTAGAAGGACCAATTTTCTTCCCTCTAGCTAAATAAAATATGGCTATATGGGCAACCATCATCAATGGTGGATTGCACATATAATATATTTATCATGCTAAGAAGCAAGGAAAATATTGTACCACTTCTATGATGCAATATATGATATCATAATGTAAAATATAAGGGGGAAATAACCAAGTATATTAGAGGAAACATAAGACCTACCAAGGTTATAGGAATGTCCTAAAGGCTACTACTATTTTGGTAGGTCGGTATCATTCATCAAATTATTCGGCTATTCAACCATACCCTTTGAGTTATCAACATATGCACTTGAATACCAATTCAATATTGAATATCTTAGGTATCTCAACTATATGGAACTAAGGCAATTTAGTGGGTAGAAGAATGCTATATTCTACCCACTCAAGTAGCCAACATAAATATTACACCAAAGCTAGATGGGCTACACATGGTTATAGAATAGAATTTTAGGAACAGGGGGTTGACAACTTTGAGATGTATGGTCCTATGACCTAGACGTGTACTTCTAAAAACAATTGGATGACAAGGGTCCATAAGACTTATTTATACATGAAAAAAGATATGGGATTGATAATGAGATAAACTTGGCTAAATAAGTAGCCCAATCCACTGTAGAAAGTGCACAAGGATATAAAGATGGAATACAACATTAGTACACCACCCCCCCATTGTGGTACTCTTTCTATACCAATGCTAAGGTGAAATATTATTTTAATCTAGAAGTTAAGCCTAACCATTATGCACTAGGGGCTCTAGAGAAGTTAGGGTACTCAAGAAGGAATATCCTTTCCTAGTAGAGAATGTGATATGAGACTAGGATAGTAACAAGGCTAGTATAATATGGTTTCTTTGATGAGTATCTCTCAACTATCTAGGACAAGATACACACAAGGAGTACAAAAAAGGATAAAAGTGTATGAGGATCCCTAGGAATCCCCCAAATCCACCTCTTGCCTCTATGCTTGATATCTTGATATCTATAGCATAAACCACATTGGCTATTGTAAGCACTATAGTTTAAGATACAGTTAAGGTTATATAAATAGAAAGGTAAGCGTCATGGCTTGATTTTTAGGAAGGTACCAATAGCACAACAACAATAGCAAGTGCCCTAACTCAAAGAAAGATAAATTCATCAAGGATACTCCTTATGAGTTAGTGATAGCCATAATAGTTGCTACCACCCCTTTCACTACGACTTTCCTTCACTTACTAGTAATTTTTTCTACATATACTTCCATTATTACTTCTTTCTCTTCCCCCATACCTTCTATTTTATTTCCCTCATCATACACTAGTTTAGCCATTGGTTCTCCTATAGAAACTTATCTTCTACTACAACCCTCATTCTGGTATGACACCAATCACATCATTCCCTTCCCCTACCATTCATATCTCCACTTTGAAATCATTAGTTTCCTATATAAAAACCCCTTTGTTTCTAATATACCCATTAAATATAACACTAGAATAGCTAGCATTAGGTACATCCACCTTTTCATCACCAATCACTCATTTTACATGGCTTCTCCACATACCATTTCATCCCATACAAATTGCCCCATATCATAAGCCAAAATACTTCTACTATATACCATGATGTTGCCCATGCTAACTCCTATGACCAAGCCTACAAAAGCACCCCAAAAACTAGCAAGGTTGTAGGGCCTACTCAGGCCTTAATTTGATGCAATACTAGTGAGCCTAAGGATACAAATATCCAAAAGATATTTGACTCTCTCCAAGATGAGGAGAGGAAGGTCAAGAAGGATTATAAATAGTTAAAGGACAAGAATTTTAAGGATCATATCCTCAAGTAGTCTTAACTTATTTCTATTGGTAATAAATACCTCATTATGAAAGTGGTGTTAAATGATACTTTCAAAATCACCATATCACGCATTGACTTTACCACTAAACTATCAAAGTGATATCTAAGTAACATAGATCCATACTAAATAATGTAGCTTTCCAATCAACTCTCAATTGGAATGGCTATGCAATTTGAATAATTGGTGGTGGAGGATATTCACTAAAGATAAATAATTTTGAACTAGAGGTAGTACTAGCATAGCTAAAGGTAAAAAATGAATACCTCTAGAAGGAAATTAATCCTTAAAGGAAGATTCTATAGAGAATGACCATCTATAGAAACCGGTTGAGGACCTTAAGTCTCAACTTGTTGAAGTCAACAAGAAGAGACAAAACTAGATGATTTCTCTTAATAACTTACACAATGGTAGGACTAGTTAAGGAAAAGGGCCAAACAAGAAAAATTTCAAGCGAAATATCAAATGAAATAGTTGTAAAAATTCTAGCAAATAGAAAAAAGGATCAATGGCAAGCCTTTGAGATCAAAAGAGTGAAGTCCCTCTAGAATAGCATCAAATATTAAGTGATAAAATCAAAGAGGTACTTTTATTTTGTATCCAACATAGAAAGTGGACTTAGGTGGTTGGGATCATCAAAAAAACTAAAGAGGAAATGCTACCACAAAATTGAGATAGGGAGGACCAACAATTTTGTAAATTTTATAGCAAGGTTTAAAATTTGAAAAACTTTATTCCCAAGGATAAAGGTAGTATCTAGGATCTCTTGACAATCAAGCTTGGTACCTCATTAAGTTGCCAAAAACTACCATGGGAATTTTTCCATTTTAGAAGGTTACAAAATAGTTTAATTGTTCAATTAGAACCTTCTAAAATCTCTTAAATTTTGCTAAGTGAAGGACAAGAACCGGGTTATGCGGAAAAGAGCTTGGAATCTAGAGCTCTGCTAGGGTTTGCTGAGGAAAGTTGCTTTGCTAAAAAAAAATTGAGACCTATCTGGTGGGCTCTGCGGGGATGGCAATAGTTTTTGGAGGAGGTATGAACAACTGGAGGAATGTAGTGATGGCATCAGGTCCGTCACAGAGCGTGCATGCTAGGGCTGGTATTTCTTTTAAAAATGATTGGAAGGAACAGGATTTCCCATTGCATGCCAGGAATCGCTTGTTAAAGAACAATGGATGTTTGGAACGATGTGAAGCCAGGCCGGTTCTAGTGGTTCAACCGGACTCGGTGGCGGAAGATGTGGATTATTTAACCAACCATGCGCTTATTGGTAAATTTATGGGCATCCAAATTTCTCTTCCCTTTGTGGAGGCTTGGGTCAGGAAGACTTGGAACCCTGAAGGTGATGTGGAGGTGATGCTGAGTGCAAACAGCTATTTTATGGTGGTTTTTTCTTGTCTTGCGGATCGTAACAAAGCATTTGAAGGAGGTCCCTATTTCTGTAACCAAGCGGGACTCTTTCTTAAACCCTGGAATGTGGGTTTCAACCCATCCGAGGAGCGGTCGTCACTGGTTTCGATGTGGGTTCGGCTTCCATGGCTCCCATTGGAATTTTGGAGAAATGACATCTTGCATATGATTGCCCTTCTACTTGGGAATCCGGTTGGGCCGTCACGATAGACGCTGGATAAAAAGGTAATCTCTGTTGCCCGTATCTGTGTTGAAATTGATTTAAACAATCCTATTCCAGATTCTATTGAAATACAATTCGGATCAACCAAATGGGTTCAAAAACTTGACTATGAAGCTCTTCCATTTCGTTGCCGGATTTGCCATGAATATGGCCACTTACAAAGAAAATGCCCTAATTTTGTCCTACCTATGGCTTCAAATCTTGGGCCCTCTCGAGTTGTACAAAATATGGATAAAGGAAAAGCCTCGAAAAAGGAGGTGGATCAGGATAATGAAGACTTTGTTACGGTAAAACCTCGGAACAAAGGAAGAAAGGCAAAAAGAGACATTAAGGATAACCAGCCAGATGCTTAGCTCAACCGTTTTGAAATTCTAGAGAATCTTGATCAGTGCGTGGAGATACCTGAAACATCGCTACCTATTATAGATATAACAGGACCAAATCGGTTGTCTCTTCATGAGGTGGAACCAAGGGAACCAGATATAGGGGGTTTAAATGAAGAACAGAGGACTTTGGTTCTGAGTATAGGTGATATGGTTGGCCCTAGCCCTGGAAGTGAAGTTATCTTAGAAAATGGAACAGATTTAGATATGCCCTCTCCTACCCAGGCACTGATGAAGTCATCCATGGACGGTAAAACTCCTACAGTGGCTGGGATTGCAGCATAAAATAATTTAAAAAAATGCTTCAGATAAGAATATGAAGGTGGGTCGAAAGAAAGACCAGGATAAAATTAAGTTAATGGGGGAGACTTTGGTAGAGTCAGGTTTGGTGAGAACATTGGACTCCCATTTTTATAACCCCAAAAAATGATTATACTTTCATGGAATGTAAGGGGGTTGAACAGCATCCCCAGACAAAAAGTTGTTCGTGATTTGATTCATGTTCATTCTCCGGATGTGGTTTTTATTTAGGAGACTAAATTAGCTATTGATATTTTGTTCAATATTGCTCCCAAGTTGTGGATAAAGGGGCAATGTCAGTGTATTGGTGCATGTGGATATGCTGGTGGCCTTGCTTGTTTATGGGATCCAATTAAGATCTCTCCTCTTACCTAGATTTCTAGCAGGTGGTCTATTTCGATGATCGGGCATGATAATGAATCTGGTGAGACCATCCTACTTACAAACGTGTATGCTCCTATTGATTACAATGGTAAAGTGAATTTATGGCAGCACATTGGCTTTGTGAGAAGTCTGGCTCCCCTGTACCCATGGATTTTGGCTAGAGACTTCAATTCTATCACTTGTATGGAGGAAAAACGTGGTGGGATTGATCATCTTGAGCCTTTTTCTTCTGTATTCAATGCTCATATCCGGGCCTTGAACTTGGTTGACATCAAGCCAAATAATGGGATATTTACCTGGCATAATAGAAGATGTGGGGAATATTCCATTTCAGAGAGACTGGATAGGTTTCTGATCTCTAGTTTTTGGATTGGCAATAATAGAAGCGTTAGTTCTGTGATTCTGGAGAGTAGAGGATCTGATCATTGGCCTATCAAACTCTCTGCTCTGGAGTTAGGGCTAAAAAAGAATCCCTCATTTAAGTTTCAACTTATGTGGCTATGATATCCTAAGCTCATGTGAGGCTGGTGGACTAATGGCAAACCTCCTCATGGCACCGCTATGTACTCCTTTATGAAGTGGCTTCAATTTGTTAAGCATAAATTGAAGAGATGGAATAGACTAAATTTTGGGAACCTTTCCTTGGCTAAGCTAGCAGCTCTTAGGAGGGTGGAAGAAGCCTCAAGGAAGATTAGAGATCAGGGACTCACAGAGGAGCTTCTTGTTGAGGAATCCGAGGTCGTAAAAGACCTTGTTGAATGGGAACTGAGGGAAGAAATTTTTTGGAAACAAAAATCTCGAGTAGATTGGCTTCAGGAAGGGGATAGGAACACAACCTTCTTTTATAACTCTGTTAAGGCTCGTCATAATGGTAACCTAATTACCTCTCTTGTTAATTCTTAGGGTGCCTTGCTTTCTTCTTTCAGGGATATTTTAGAAGAGACTAAGAGGTATTTTTCCTCTCTCTTCAAGGAGGATGCCCTCTCAGATGATGAGGAAGAAAAACTTATTCTAAATTGTATTCCCTCGATTGTTTCTAGAGATATGAATGAGCACTTGATGGATCCAATTTCCCTTGAGGAGCTAAAAAGTGTTGTATTCAAGATGAAAAATGGGAAAGCCCCGAGTTCGGATGGATTCCCGATTGAGTTTTATCAAGAGTTTTGGGAGTTAATCAAATTTGACCTTTTGGAAGTGGTCCGTGAGTCCCAAAAGAACAAACAGATGCTAAGGGCCCTAAATGCTACCTTTGTGGTGCTTATTCCCAAGAAAGAGGGAGTGAATTCCCTAGATATGTTCAGGCCTATTGCTCTCTGTAATGTTGTATATAAGATCATCACAAAAATTATTGTTGAGAGGCTGAAGATATGGTTGAGCAAAATCATCTCTGAGGAGCAAGGTGGGTTTGTTGTTGGTCGACAAATCATGGATGGGGTTGTTATTGCTACATAAGCTATTCACTCAATGGAAACTTCTAAGGAGAAAACTATGTTCATTAAGTTGGACATGGCAAAAGCCTATGACAGAGTTAGATGGTCCTTTCTTCAAAAAGTTCTTGCTACTTTTGGCTTTGAGGAGGAATGGATTAGATGGGTGATGAGCTGTATTTCTTCTTCCTCATTCTCCGTTCTTGTTAATAACGAGACAACGAAGCTGTTTGAGGCCTCAAGGGGATTGAGGCAAGGAGATCCTCTATCTCCTTATTTTTTTATCATTATGGCAGAAGGGTTGGGCAGATTACTCAAGTCTCAGGTCAGGCATGGTCTCATTCAGGGGTGGAAGTGGGATAACAGCTTTGCCACCTATTTCCCACATTCAATTTGTTGATGATATCACTTTTTTAGGAGTTGCCACTATCAAAGAAGCTGGAAACATTAGACAGTATCTTGACATATATCTTGGTGCTTCTAGACAGGTGATTAATGAGGACAAGTCCTTTATTTTCTTCTTCAATACCCCCCTCTTATTCAAGCTAGGATTGCTCGCATTCTAAGATTCCAGGTCGGGACTCCCCCCTTCATTTATCTTGGGATCCCGATTTCATCTCATCCTCTACCTAGATCTTCTTGGCAGTCTATACTTGATAAGTTTATAAGTAAGGTAAATCACTGGACTGTCATATGGCTATCCTCTGCAGGTAGAGTATTGCTTTTAAAATCTATTATTCAAGCTTTACCCATTTACAGATGTTTTGTGCAAACAACTCCTCGTTTCATCAAGGACATGGATGCTTTGTCAAGACAATTTTTGTGGTCTGGCAAACTTGATCAATCTAAATGGAGTTTGGTTAGATGGGATTCCATTTGTAGGCCAGTTCAAAAGGGAGGCCTTAGGTTGCGACAGGCAACTCTTTCTGGGCAGGATTTGGCTGTGAAACTTTATTGGAGATGGTGTACCTCTCAAGATCAGATTTGGGCTAAAATATTATCTTATAAATACTTGAGAGGTATTTCTGAGGCAGATATCCCTAGAGCTAGTTTGGTTGGGAAAGGTTCTATTATCTAGGACACTCTGAAAAGAGGAGCTAATTTAATTAAGCAAGGTTTGTTTTGGATTTGTAATCGGGGATCAGATGTTCTTTTTTGGGAGGATTCTTGGGATGGCCACCCTCCTATCTTGACTCAATATCCCAGGTTACATTCCCTAAGAATTTGTTTCTTGGAAGCGGGCTGGTCTCATGTGGAGGACTTTAAAAAATCCAATATTTTGGAAATATGGAGATGTACAAATGGAAAGATCCGCAGGAATGGCCCCAAGGGGGATTGGTCGAGGATAGAGAGGTGCTTGCTCTTATTCTTGCAGGGAGGTACTGTTCTTCATTGAGGGATAAAGACATTCTGGCTTGGAACCCTAATCCCAAGGGAACCTACTTTGTAGCCTATGGTTATCAAGTTCTTGATAAGCAAAAGTTCGGGAGTCTCCCTATCACATGGTGGAAAAAGGTGTGGAATAGATTTGCTTGGCCGAAAACTTTTTTCTTTGGTTGGTAGCTCGTAATAAATGCTTCACTTGGGATAACTTGAGGAAGAGGGGATTTCAGGGTCCCTCTTTATGTGTCCTTTGTGGTAAGAATGAGGATGACTCTTCTCATTTATTTTTCCAATGCTCCCTTTCCAAAGACATTTGGCACTGTTGGTGGAGGTCCTAGAACCATCCTTGTTTTCATGTGCTCTCCCTAGTGGAGTTTTGGAGTAGTCTGGGTAGACCTCTAGCCAAGGCCCCCTTCCTCCAAGTGGCTTGGAATTTGGGCCCTTCTTGCATCATCTGGCAGATTTGGCTCGAACAAAACCGACGCATTTTTGAGGGAAGTCATTTGGCTTTTCAACAGATCTGGCAAAGGATCTTGTGTATGGTTCAAGAAACTATCCATAGTAAATGTGATGTGGACCCTCATTTGGACTCTAGGGAGGAGAAGGTACGACAGGCCCTTGGTTTGTTTGGGGTTGGTGTGAATTCTTCTAGCCCTAGTAGGATTCCTCAGCTTAGCAAGAAGGTTAGGAGAGAGGGTAGATGGAGACTCGCCCCTAGAGGAGTTTTAAAAATTAATATCGATGGTTCGTCCAGGGGCAATCCTGGACATCCTGTAATTGGTGGTGTTGGGAGAGATTCTCGTCGGCGTGGTCGGCTTTTTTCTTTTCCATTTAGAAAGGTGTTCACTCCAACAATCTTATGGAAGCTCTGGCAATACTTGAGACCTTGCAAAGGGGATTTTCTCTTGGCTGGCGCAGGATTCTTTGCGAGTCTGACTCTCAAATTTTGGTTAATATTTTAAACAGCAAAAGAGTGGAGGATGTTAATTGGTAGTTGGCCTATGTGACCATTCAGATTCTCAGAATGAGTGAAGAGTTCGAATTTATATCCTTTGTGCACATTCTAAGGGAATGGAATGGGGTTGTTGACTGCCTGGCCAAAAGGGCTTCTGAGCTATTGGATACTCAGAGTATTGATAACTGGGAGAGTCTCCCATCTAGGGATTCTCAACACCTACGGGAGTTGATCCATAAGGATGTTCAGACTTAATGTGGTTTGTTTTTTTTGGTTTTCTTTGGGAGTTGACCTTGTCTGGTGATTTAGTTTGTCTTGTTGCTTATTTGAGTCCTGGGTGGGGGCTCAACTGTACTTTGTAATCCATAATTTTTATCAATAAATTTTTACCCCTTTATTTAAAAAAAAAAAGGACAAGAACCAATTTGATCTATAAGGGTCAATTTTTTTAAGGAATAATCAACTAGCAATGAGTGATTGACTTTCAAGAGCAAAGCACTAGCAAATCTTGGCAAAGTGCTAGTAGACTAGAGCGATCCACTTGTCTCCTAAAACAAATTGTTCATGGATAGATAGACGGAAAAAAAAATCCATGGATCCTAAGAAATATCTTTTAAAAGCAACATTTTGACATGTGGTGGTACCTTAACTCATTTTACAAGACTTCTAAGCTTTTTAGGGGCATAATTAGAGGTATATAACATTTAGAGATACACCATTTGGTTAGAGATACCCCCAAATATTTACTTTTACTAGGAGTAAGAGTTTATCACCCTAGTTGTAGGAGCAATAGGATCATTATAAGAATATCTCCCCCAAATCCTATTTATAGGAGCAATAGGATTCATTGTAAACATATTTTGATCTTCAAGAATTAAGAGCTACACTTTGTGAAGCCAATATTGTGCTCTTATAATTCAAGAAATTTATGAGAAATTGATAACTATTTTTCCTTCTATCAATGGTAGTGCCCTCCTAGATTGTAAAGTGCCTTGTGATTATGGAACAACCCTTTTGCCCATCTTGTCATTCCTCTCATAATTTTAATTAACATGAATGGGAATGCATTGTTGTTATTTAAATTTCTATAGTTTTAAAATTATTTTAGTGTAGTAAACAAAAATAGGTAGTGAGGAATATAGGGATGCATTGAAAAAATGAAACATTAAGGATTATCTCATAGTCCTTTCTATGGGAGCTTCAATAAATATTGTAATAGGATAAAACAATTAAAAAATAGAATGGAAAATTGGTATAAGTAATAAATAACTAGGTTACTACTCATTCTAGAAAATAAAAAAAATATGAATATTAGATTCTTAAACGTATTACTCTAAATAGATGTTGAAATGACCTAAATTTATTTGTATTAAATTTAAAATTACAATCTCTAGATTCTTATGGGACTTCAACATAGTTCTATCTCCTCTAAAATATAAGGGTGGTATTCTTGGATGGCTTACATCAATAGAATATTATGCTTTCTTTGTTAATTTAAATATCATTTGGGATGTAATTTTGTTAAGATTTCAATATATATAGGATGATAAGTACATTAGGCAATCCCATATTGTATAGGTTCTTTTTTTTAATTGGTTATATGAAATTGCAATGGACCCCATCCATATTACATCATTGCCACATAGTGGCATTACAACAACTTGGATATTATGCATGCATCATTTGGCAATATTTTAACCTAGGTCTCATCCTTGAAAGTTTATGAATTAATGGTATTTGAATCCATAGTTTTTGTTATCCAATAGTTGGATACAAATAATTTATACAACCTCTTAAAATAATTTGTTATCACTAGGTATCAAATAACAAATGTATTCGATTTCTAATCTTATGAAAGAATAAAAAAAATCTATAGTGGGTCAATATAATTAAATGACATGTTGTCATTAAAAAAAGGAGCCTTATGGGAGAGGGAAAAAAGTAGAGAGGGGAGGGTCCCGATCCCTTCCCTGCTCCCCCTCCCCTGGTTCCTGCCCAGTCCCTGGCTCTTCCCAGGTCATCCCTCCCTGGGATTGTTTGTTGCAGATGATCTCCTTGAGGGAGATCATTCTCCTCTTTCCGCACCTCTCTCAGTCGGTTAGGGTTCCCTTGTTTGAGTTTTTGGCCTGGTGCTTCCCAGGGTTCCTTGTTGTTTTTAGGATCCCTTCCCTTTTTTTCCCTTAGGCTTCCCCCTAGGGTTTTCTATAGGTTTTTGGCATGGATCTGGTTCCCTGTGGTTCTCTAGGTGGTGGGGGTGATTGGTTGGGTTCCTAGGGTTTCCTTTGAGGTCCTTACTACTTTGGGGGTGGTCTAGGGGGGCCTCTTTCCCCTTTTTTCTAGTGAATCCTCTTTGGGATCCTGTGGTTGTTGTTGGTCCCATCCCTGTGGGGAGGGCCCTCTTCGATTTCCTGCTTGGAGGCTTCTTCGTGTTGGTTCTGCTCCTTGGTGGACACCCTAGGCATTTGTTTGGCCTTGGGGGGGGATTTTTCTCTGCCTGGGTTGTTCCTAGCCTCAGTCCCAGTTCCCTGAAGTTTCTCCTGTGCAAGGATGGGATTCTTGGCCCCTGTTGTTGGGGTTCTCTGGGTTCTGCTACATTTTTAAAATCTTTGGGGGATCTGATCTATGCATGCAGACCCTGGATCCCCCAGGCTAGGCTCCTAGGGATCCCATATTTGTGGTTGTTACCTCTTCCCGCCTGGGATCCCCAGTCCTTGTATCCCTGGTCCCTTAACCTATTTTTTCCCGCTGGTTGTCTTGGGGGCGGGATTCTCTTGGTGGTGCTTTCTAGCTGCTTCTCGATGGGCGGGATATCCTCTTTGCTGGTTTTTAGCTGCTTCCTACTGGGCGGGATTCCCCATTTTTTCTGGGCAAGATGGTTTCCCGCTGGGCGGGATGGTTTCCCGCGGGGCGGGATTCTCCAAAACCACTGGGTTTCCCGTTGGGCGGGTTTTTCTCATTTCCTGCTAGTTTTCTCGGGAGGCGGGATTCACTTGGTAGAGGTTTTTGCTGCTTTTTGTTGGGCGGGATCTACACTGGGATGGATTTCTGTTGCTTCCTACTGGGCGGGATTCACTCTTTGGTGGTTTTTTTACTGCTTCCCATTAGGCGGGATTTATATTATAATGGTTTTTTGTTGCTTCCTATTGGGCAAGATTTACACGATGGCAATTTTTAGCTGCTCCCCACTGGGCGGGATCTTCAAACTTACCTTCCTTCGAAATTGGTGGTTTCTCGCTGGGCAGGATTATTCAAATTTACCTGTTCCCGCTAGGCAGGATTTCTATTTGTTTTTCATTTTCAAGGTATTGGTGCCTTGGGCCTAGAATTTTGTTGTAATGGCTTATTCTCGACATGTTATTACGAACTCTTATGTAATCAGGTTTTGGGATCCTAGTTAAAACCCGTTGTAAATACAAACGCTACTTAACAAAAAAAAAATAACAAATGTATTCTCTTGATACATGATCTATTCAATAATGGTCATCCAAATTTTATTTTTAGTCTATGTAGATCCAATACCTTGATTTCTTCCAAATAATTATATTATGGCAAGATGAAACTATTTTAAAAGATATTGTATGAATAGGTTGGTTCAAAAGATGATGTATCTAAAAGGATAAATGAACATCTATAATATCAAAGTCTTTTAGTAACATATTTAAAAGAAAATCTAGAAAATTTAATTCAAATCAAGAATTTACAAGACAATGTAGATCAACAAAATGAACCAACATATTTATCTATAACAAAATAATTAGTTTCCAATTATCATAACATATTCCAAAAGAAATAATCTTATTATACTAAAATTACAAAGAGAGGTGACTTGAGAAAGATCATAGAGATTATAAACCAACCGTATTTCAACTTAGTCTGGAAGAAGTACTAAGGAAAAAAATAGATTAGGAACAAAGAGATCATTTATTCAAAGAGGCTCAAAGTATGTTTTACAAAATATTTTATCAATTATCACATAAAGATAAAATGAAATGTAATGAAGAAGATATAAATGGAAGAGCTATAGGATGAAATTGCTCATTTCCATCTTGATAAGCACTTGACCCAATGTTGATGGGTTTTCTATAGTTTTATTTCAAAAAAATGGGATATGTTGAAAAGTGATAAATTAGTTATGGTGGAAGATACTAGAAAAAATAAATTTAGAATAAGATCAGTTCCACCTTTATTGTGTTAGTTCTCAAAAAATATGAGACAAAGTATTTTGATAATCTTCATCCAACTAGCCTATGTAACATGAGTATGACAACTAGATTAAAAAACATTCTAGAGTCTGTTATCTCTATGGAATATGATGGTCTTCTCTACATTAAGCAAATCCTTGATATTACAAGTCTGCAACTGGTCAAACATTCTCTTCAATCCATAATTTTTTTGGATAAACTTATAAAATTGAATATGGAAAATATTATGATAAGGTATGTTGAAGGCTTATCTATGATATTCTTAGAAAAATGGTTGTGATCAAGGATGGTGCGAATAGATTAAATGTTGTCACAACACTTTAAAGTATTATATTTTGTTAAATGGATATCTTATTGGATATTTTAAATTTTGTAGACTATGAGAGGGTGTCATATTCTATCCTTATTTCTTCATTTTTGTTTCTTAGAAATTGGGAAGAGCTCTCTCAAAGGAAAACTCAAAGTAAAATTCAAATTTATTAAGTTATAAAAATGATCTTTCAAATCTCATTCTAATTTATTGATGACACTTTTCTTTTAGGTCGTCTCTCAACAAAGCCATAAAATTTAATTAAATATTACAATGCTATAAGAAGACTATTGTACCATTGATTTATATTGGATTAGAGTTATAGGGTTTAAAAGAAAGTTGTTACCTACATATTTAGGTATTTCTTTTTCCAAAATAGATTTTTACTAAGTATCTTTAGGACTCAATTTTGAATAGAATTGTATCTTGTCTAGTTGGTTGGAAAGGTAAGTTCTTAACCATGGATAGAAGACTAAAACTCACAAAAGCTACATTACAATCTATCTTATATATGATGTTATTTTCAAGATTACAAGTACATATAGCATTCAAACTTGTGAAAATTTAAAGATATTTTATTTAGAAAGGATGTAAAGAGAATTTTAGATTTTCATTTTACACATGCAATAGAGTTTATAGGGGAAAAAATATTGGAATAATTATTATGTTATTGCTATCCAAAATCATTTTGTCTCTTTGGCATCCTTTGACACGTCGAGATTTGTGTGTGTGCGTGTGTAAGTGTAAATGCATGTGTGTGTGTGTGTTGGGTGGTGGGGAGGTGGTCAACCTAGTTAAGGAGAAATCCTATTAAAAGAAGTAAACAAACTCTAAAATATGCTCCAAGAGTTATTTTTAACTATATTTTGTAGAAATGTTGGTTTAGAATATCAAAAGATAGTGGATGTTCAATTAGGTTGACATATAAGGATTTGGATAAATTATAATATCCTACTCCTAAGGATTTATTTTGAAAGAATACATGGTCCCTAGAGACCCTCATAATCCCTCAAAATTCCTTTGGTTAGTAATCCAAAGAAAAATTCTTATAGGTGACATATCACAAAGCTTTTAAATGTGATTTTTTTGAGGAACTAGACACATTATATCATCTACTTTTTTACTATCCATTTTGTTTCCATTGTTCAAGGATATTTTTAAGAATTAGCATTATTGGTTTGATCCATTTATATTAGAAGAGTTGATGAAATGTTGGATTAACCATTTCAAAGCTAAAATATTAATAGTTCCATAGAGGATTGATATTGCCATTATTTGATGGAACTTTAATAAACAACAATATAGAGGTTGTAAACTTCTTCTGGAGATCTAGAGTAACATTGAAAATTGATTAAGATATATTTATATAGAGAGAAATTCATATATTACTATTAATAATGTTGTTAAGAAAAATGGATGTGTGAATTAGATCGACAATAGTATTCTTTTTTATGATCATCAATTATTCATGAAAGCGACATCTTGGAAATGCAAGCACATTCATAAAGAAAGAAACAAGTTAGAAAATAATCTAACTAATTATGATGTTGACCTCCATCTTGACAAAATATAAATATTTAAAAGTAATTGGATGAATGAGATTCTATCTTTTAATGAGAATGATATGAAGTAAATAATGGAGGAAGAGTAGCAAATTGAGGGAGATTAAAAAAATCTTTGATAGAAATGCAAGTTGGATACAGACCAATTGGCCCAATAGCAAATGCAAAATTTTGATAATTTTATTTAATGATCTAATAGAAGACATATATTATTAACATAAATAAATAAATTTATAATAGCATAAATAAAAAGAAATTAAAAAATAAGACAGACCTCAAAATAATTGAACCATATAAAAAATTCAATATCTACCCTTATAAGCCATTGAGTTTTAATTTTTATAGACAACATGTATAGTATTGATACATTTTTTATTTCTTCCTTAACATTGTGGAGGTGTTGGATGATGACAAAGGACACAAGACACAAATCCAATGGAAAATTATAACAATATTTTATGGTATTTGAGGTATTAGAAATAAATGTTTAATAGTGAATTTAATTAAGTTGATTCCTTTAAGAAAATTTGTCCAAGGCACAAAAGGTTTTTATTAGATTGGAAATATTTATATACATTAAAGGATTTAAAACTCTTAAGCTTAAAATTTGTATGCAAGAGAATGAATGTATATAGATTTTTCTAAAGAGTTATAGCCAAAGTTAGAATTGATGGTGACATGGTAAACAAGTTCATAAAATGTATATATTTTTGGGAATATTAATGAGTCTGGATAAAAAAATTACGTGACTAATTTCTAAGAGAACTAAATGATCTTTCTAGTTAAAACTGAAGCTTTTAGCCATAATAAGGTAATATTAGCATCAAATAGAATTAGTTCAACCAATTATATTCCTTAAGTTTTACGAAGGATACCTAGGTTCAAATATTTCTAAGAGAGATATGTGTAATTGCCAAATTGCTATAACACCATTGCATAGTCATGATGTAATACAGGTGGGATCCATTTCAATCCTATATAACCAATTAAAAAAATAAGAGAATATTAATATTTCCAAATGAAACAAAAAATTAATAAACATAAATGAAGCAATATGGTTATAGATACACAGTTGCAAGATACTCTTTATTAGAGTTTGTCAACCAAGTGGAATTATTTAAATATATATTTTATATATTTATATATAATTTAGTTAAATATCACTTCTTCTCTCTTTAAACTTATGATGTATGGAATGCTTCTCTTTGATAGTTTTAAATATGAATTTCCATTTAAACAGTCAATAGTAAATAAGTTGTATTTCCTATGTGTAATGCTTTATGTCAAATGTGCATTCATTGGCACAAAATTTATGTTAGAATAGCAAATCCACATTGGTCAATTGACACATTATTATGAACAATATATAAATAAATCCAATGATAATACTAGAAAGAGAAAGAATTATGAAATTTATAATAATAAAGGAAATTTTAATTACACAAGTAAAAGGTTGTATAAAGTTTGAATTTATATATTAAATTTTGAGTATGTAATGGAAGTCCAATAATATTAAATGTCAATATACTTATCAAATAAAATTTGAAAATTATAAATAACCTTTCATACAATAAATTTCTGATCTAATAAATTAAAACTATGTATTTTTAGTATTTTTATATAGTTAGCTACCCTTATAAGTGATGAATTAGCATTACTAGTCTATGTGTTAGAATTAAATTGGGTTCTAAACAACATAAATCTCATCTCAATTTAATATATCAAAATAATAATACATCTAAGATAAGGCTACATAAGGCAAGTGAATGTAAGAAATTTATAAAAAAATTAATAATGTATGCAAGTAAAAGTTCTCAAGATTTATGCTCATGGGATTTAGGGCAATTGGTTGAGAGTAAAGAATTCCATTTAATAGACAAAGGTTCAAATCCCATGGATAAAGCTTAACATTTGATCAAATGGCATTAGCTCAACCAGTTATATTCCTCAACTCTCTTCTTGTAACACACTCACATACACATCCAATCATGGCTTGAACTTGGATCTCTCATATGAGTGCTTCTCAAATTTAAAGGAGACCCAAGTTTGAATCTTCTTAAGTGATACATGCATAATTGTCAAACTATTGTCATATCACTATGTGTTATGATGTAATGCAAGTGGGGTCTCAACTTTAAAGGAGACCCAAGTTTAAATCTTCCTAAGTAATACATGCATAATTGTTAAACTATTGGCATACCACTATGTGTCATGACATAATGCAAGTGGGGTCACTTTCAATCCTCTATAACCAATTTTAAGGAATCCCTCAAGACTTATTAACCCTAAAGTCTAAAATTAGTAAAATTTATTTTCAACAAAGATTTTTCACATAATTGTTGCAATCATAATAATTAATATTAATAATAAATGTCATGGAAAAATTCTTGGCATCTATTTATCTTTTATATATTAGTTGAGCACAATAAAATGAACATAAAGGACAATATCCTAATGAGGATTATATATAAGATTAATTTTGAACATAAATCACAATAACCTAACAAACATTCTATTGAAGATCAACTTTGAACAAGCATTGAGTATAATTTAAATATATATTTGCTCCAATCTTGTTCAGTTAAATCAAAAATATTTTTACATCTTCAATAATAATAATACTTCTAAACTATAAATTAATATATATTTTAAAGAAAACAAAACCTTTAATAAAAAATATTTTGTTTTTTTCTTTTAATTGGTTGTCATATATTTTATTTTATAATGAATTTAGGACAAACTCATTTGTGAGAGAAGCTTCTACTAAACCAATCACACACATTGAGTCTCTATAAATGTAGAGACGTGAATTTGATTCTTCTTTAGAGAAGATGGCCCTTATTAACCACCCAATAAATATTAAGAATTAGTATAAGATAAAAACCTTGGTTTACATCTTAATCTTAATCATAAGGAGCAATTCAACCTTAAAAAGAAAGAAAAAATATAAATTTTTTGTATCTTTGTTTTTAGTAATTAACTTCTTAAAAGTTCTTCATGTGGTTTATTTCTTCAAATAAATTAAGGTCTACTATGAACAACATTACGCATCTTTAAATATTTTCAATGACAACCATGAAGGGTAAAGGGTAAAGTAGTTTTTAAGGTCCACATGACCATAGGCCATATGAGACAACCCTTATGGAGGATGTAATTTACCTACTAAAATGTTATCCAACCATACTCTAATTATCAAAGCATGGTGTACAATCCTATCCGCACAAGATTCATATCTTGGACCTCAAGTCAAAGTTCCAAGGTTTCCAATTTTAGGTTACTTAGGTTGTACATAGTAAATAAATTATCTATACGAGAGATTTGATGTTAAGTTATGTTAAATTTATCTCACTAAAGTTTGTGTTACACTACATTACTAAAAAAATATTTTTTTAATATAATTAATTTTTTTTATACAAGAGAGATTTGACGTTAAGTTATGTTAAATTTATTCAACTAGATTCAGTGTTGCATCAAACATTCAAATATGAAATATGATTCTAATTGCAACCTTCATATTTATAAACTAAATAAATAATAACCCCACCCTAATGCTTAAGGGTTGACTACCTTATCTTAGGCCCTAAACTAATAATAATAAAGATAGTTGACATGGCTATATTGGAGTTGTTACATAGATCCCTCCCTTAAAAAGTTTTGTTCTCAAAGCTTAAAATGACTAGAAAATGCTCTCAGGATCTCGCATTGCATATTCTTCTTGAAGATCATACCAGTTGATGACAAAATCCTAAATCTAGCAAGACCATAATATACAAACTCTAGACTACAACACTACTTTTGGCTAGAAAGTAATTGGACTTTCTTCATTAAGTACTAGAAGTTTTTTCTAGGACTGTAGCTTTTGACCAATAACCTATTTAAGACAAGAAATAAAAAAGACATGATGGATGCAAGAAGATGGTGGAAGATCCAACCTGATATGTCACTTCACCAATCAATGAACCACCTTATAGGGATCATAAAATCAAGGAACCAACTCCTAACTAGACTTCATATTCAAGGATAATTGCTTGTAGTATTGGAGGGGCAAAAATAAAATATCCCTCATGGTAAATGACCTCTTAGAATTATGCAAGTCATGTTATTGCTTCATGCAGTTTTGGGATTGGGTCATACTATCTTTAAGGAGCTATATTACAAGTAGACTCTATTGCAACAAATTATCCACTAACCCTAGAACATAGTCTACCACCAAAGGAGGTTTTTGGCCATACAGTGCCTCAAATGGGGACATCTAGAGGAAATAATGATAACAAGTATTATACCACCATTCAACCAAAGAAATCCAATAAACCCAATGATACTACTTGTCTTAAACAAAATAAAGAAGTTAAATACTCAAACATTTGTTTATAATCTTTATCTAACCATCCCACTAAAGGTGATAAGAAGAGGATATATTTAATTGAATATCACTTAAACAAAACAATTTCTTCTAAATATTATTGGTGAAGATAGGATCACAATCACTGATAATGAACTTGGGTATACCATAATTTGAAAATAAAATCGAGAAATACTTTGGCAACCTTTCTAGATGAGAAGGGATGCTACATGACACAAAAATGACCATACTTTGAAAGGAGATCCACTACCACAAAGTTCATCATTTTTCCCTAATATTTGGGAATCCCTTTAATTAAATCCATAGAAATGTGCTTCCATTGGTGTTCAAAAATATGAAAGGGTTACAATAAACCAAGAGATTTAATAGTTTTCCCTTGTTTTGTTGATATACCTTACATTTGACCACAAAAGTTTCGAAATCCATTTTTAACCCTTTTCAAGAAAAGAATTGCTACACCCATTGGTATATTTTTAAGAATATAGAATGTTCATCCAAGGGAGATGCATGTAATTTTAGGACACTAAACTTAACGACCAAGGATGGAGGAAGATAAATGTGATCCTTCTTGCAGAATACCCATCAACACATAAGAAAAATAAAGGTGATGAAGAGATAAAATCAACTACATGAATGATATTTATCATCACTGGGTCATAAAACCAACCCTCTTAATGTTGGGAAAGACATTGTAGAAGAGGACTAGAGAGAGCATAGCAACAAATTTCTCATGTTTAGATATAGCATCAACCACCACATTTTGATTCCTCTTCTTATACTTTGACAAAATCATACCTCAAAATATTTGACAAACATTTATTCTATTTTGTGCATGAGATACATGGTTCCAGAAATTTCTTAAGGCTATTAAGATTGGTCTTGATGATGAAGCATTGTCCCAACAAATAAGGTCATCATTTCTCTGCTACATGTAGAATAGCTAACATTTCCTTATCATAAGTTGATTGATCTAGATTCTTGCTAGATATTTGCTTGCTTTGAAAATCCAAGGGATATCAATCCTACATCAATACAACTCCAATACCTATGCTTGAAGCTTCACATTAAATGAAAAAGGTTTGTTGAAATTAGGAGTGTCCAAAATAGGGATGATACACATAGACTCATTTAGCACATAAAAGGCTTGGTAAGTTGTTTCAGACCAAACAAATGAATTCTTCTTAGTGAGAGCAGTGAGAGGAGCAACAATATTACCATAATTATGAATAAATTTTATATAGTACCAAATGAGACTTAAAAATCCATGGAGTTGCTTGAGGAATTTAGGTAAGGTCCAATATTGCATGGTTTTAATCTTGTTAGGATCCACCTTGACTCCTTCTTGAGATATTCTGAATTCCAAATATTCTATTTCATAGACCCCAAAGGAACACTTGTACCTTTTGACAAAGATTTTTCCTTCTATATGAGGTGGAGAACTTGGTCCACATGAACTAAATAAGATTCCCAATAGTTGCTATAAACTAAGATATTATTAAATAAAATTAGTACCAATTTGTGGATAAAAGGACAAAAGAAATCATTCATGAAGCTTTGGAAAGTGGAAGGAGCATTAGTAAGACCAAAGGGCATGACTAAGAATTTATAATGACTCGCATGCATGCAAAAAGTAGTCTTGAGGATATCCACTTCTCTAACAAAGGGTAAGCCATGGAACCCAAAGTGCAAGTCAAGTTTTATAAAGTATTTAACACCATGCAATTCATTTAACAAGCCATCTATTACAGGTATAGGAAACTTATATTTGATGGTGATCTTGTTGAGAGATCATAAATTAGGACATATGTACCAATATTTGTCCTTATGCCCCACCATAACCATTGGAGAGGAATAGGGACTAATACTCAGATGGATAATTCCTTTCTCCAATAGTTATTGGACTAGCTTCTCAATATTAGACTTTTGGGATTAGGGATAGCAATAAGGACAAACATTTAGAGGCTAACTTATTGGAGCTACATGGATGGCATGATCATGTGTGTGCCTAGGGGGAAGACCCATGGGTCTCACCAATAAAATATTTGCATAACAATCCACAATAGTATGCAAGTTAGAAGTAAAAGCTAGAAGAAATGGCTTTAAAGACTAAAATTCCATGCAACTGACCTGGGCAAAGAATCAATGGTTGTCTTTCTCCAATATCCAAATTATGGGAACTCACCATATTAGAGGGAGAAGGTTGGATTCCTTGGAGATAAATAACCTTGTCATTCTTTGTCCATTTGACATATAGTCATTGCATATTAATATTAACATCATTAAGATGGGATTGCCATTATGCTCCCAAGATAACATATTCACTTCCTAGATTCATGGCAAAAAGATGAACATATAAAGTATAATCACCCATTTGGATGTTAACCTTGTTCGTATGACCATCAAATGGCATTAGCTCAACTAGTTAGATTCTTCAACATTTAAGGAGGAGACTGAGGTTCAAATCTTGTCAAGTGATACATGGATAATATCCAAGCTTTGTTGTAATACCACTATGTGGTGATGATGTAGTACAGGTGGGCTCATTTTAATCCCATATAACCAATTGAAAAAAAACCTTAGCCATTCAACCCATATAGTGAGTTGTGCACCCATTTGTAATCAATACTTAATATTTGCCTTGGGTCAAAGTATTGATATATAGTCCCAAAGTTTGTTGTTTTGTTGTTAATAAAGTTATGCATGATACCTTAATTGATAAATCAGTTGATGCATTGATGCTTAATGAATCTTTGGAATTTTATGGTATGGTGATCTTGGAGTTCCATAAGAGCAAATGTAGAGAGATCCATGATATCAAGCTTGTGCTCAAAATTTGTTAATTCAATCAATGCCTCCTATTGCACCGAATCTTAATATTATTCTTTTGATACTATTGTTTCCTTATATTCCACTTGAAACTCATAACAATCTTCATAGGCTTGATCTCTAGGATGGCATAAATGACATCTAAAATAAAATAATCCCTAGGGGTGCTCATCATTGTGATTATTGAAGTAAGGACATTGAGGGTTGAAATCATATCAAGGTTAGGGACAAGACAATTGGAGCTTCTTATATGTCACTAGAGCTACATGTTCAATATCCTTGAGGATGTATATATAACACATGTCAATTTCTTAACAAATTTCATCCTTAAGGCCATGGTGAAAGGCTAAGATCACCACCATTGGATCCAATAGATAAGGTGTATGTGAGCAAACTCGTGAACTTTATGTAATAATGTTCAATCAATCTTGTTTGCTTGATTTTCATCAAACAATTCACTTGCAAAGTATAAGATCCTTTTCAAACTTACATAAGAACAACTCTTTACATAAGAGAGCTATTATGTTGGTAGCGCTCCCATAACAACCATTTATGAGCATGGATTTTCAACTTAGTAGCACCCAATGTAATATGACCTTCTTCAAGCACATGGTGTAGACAAACAATTTTACCCATCTTGTCTATTCATTCACATGGATCCACACCATTAAAGGTTGGGGTTTTGATACATGGAACAAGAACATCATGAGGCCAAAAAAGGAAATTAGTGGCACCTCCTATAGAGGTATCAAGATTAGTAGCAAAGCCTAAGTTAAAACCATCCATACCTGGACAAGGGCTTGTGGTAGCAAAGAGAGCCATGCGACTACCATGGGAAAATAGAGGTATGTGACTAAATGAGGATTGTTGGTAGATGCTTATGGCCTAATATTGGTTTCCCTTCAAATTTGGTGTCTATTGCATGCCCTATGATAGTTGCCCAAGGACTTGTTAAAACTCTTGGCCAAGGGAATGCTTAGCTTGGGCAAAACTAAAATGGCTTTCGATAACATCTAAGGTCTTTAATTAGTCTTGAAATTTAATGATGGAGTTAACTAGTTTCTTTTGGTGCTTAAGATAGTTTTATAGATTAGATTCAATGGTATTGGACATAATATTACCAATTGCAAGAATAAAGGGAGGAGTGAAAGGAGGAGGGATGTTGGGAGGAGGCAAAGTCACCATGTTTAAAGAAAAAAAGATACTTTATTAAAAACTATTAATATTTGAAAGTTTGTCATGATGTTTCTAGAGATTTCTAGGTTGACACTTCTTGTTGCTCATACATACATCCTTTAAATGACCAATGCACTATAAACGGTCATTGATTCACAACTAACTAATAAAAGCAGTGGATTCTTTCATACACTAGGAACAAAATCAAAACCCAAAAAAATCTTTCAAAAAATCGAACTAGAGTAACCCACCGAGCTATCCATGAAGTGAATTAATTTTTCGATCATTGCCTTTGAAAAGAAAATTCATTGCCATTTTATTTATTTATTTATTATCGTTGACAAGGATGGAGAGGAGCTCTACGTGGCAATAAGGCTAATGTGGTGTTGGTAAGACGAGGGGACGAGCCGAGCTCGGGAGTCGGGCCCCACCAAACCCCACATATCGAGCTCATGCACATGGGGCATGTCATACGTGGCAGCGCTTCCGACAAAATCTGCCATCACAGGTTTAAAAGGAACGACAGGCTGGCCAATCAGATCTGGTGACTACTTGGCTCCGAAAATACCTCCTCCCTACGTGGCGATAAGTAAACCACGATTCGAATGCTTGGCTGTCGAGCTTCATGGGATCTATTTCGCTGCCACGTGGACCTGTGACACATGCTGGATGCGTCCACCGTTATCTGCCGGTCACGTCAAGACAACCTTTTGGATGAAGTGCGCTTTTTACACCGTTATCGCGCTTTTTCCCGAATCGCATCACCAAGTCGTCCTTTCCCCGCCTGGGTAAAGTCAAACTGATCGGAAGGGCAAGATCTTTGTTCTAGAGACTTCGGAGGCCATCCACGGTCCGATCTTGCTGAGTTCGTCCGAGTGTTAGGCGAGAAAGTAGGTCATGACCATCGAATTGGAAAGGTCCAAAATAACAAAGGCTAAGAAATTGAGAGGACCCCACATAGCAATAGAATTTATTTATTAGATAGGGACGAATGCGCATGGCTCCAAAGATTTTTGTCCTTTTTTCTAAGCATGTTATCACTTCATTGCCGATTCCAGTGCTTGAGTGGGTAATGCCATGAGAACTCTACTTGCTTTCTTTGTCCTTTAGGTGAGGCACTAGATTTTCTTTGTCCATCTACACATCATTCTATGTAATGATGGACTTTGCTTCTTGGGTTTGGATAAGGTAGAAAGAAGCGTTTACAATTTGAGTCGTCTAATGATAAGTATAAAATTTAAATATGAAGGTAAAATTATATATTATGTTTCAATAATTGAAGTATGGTAGAATAATTATATGTTGAATAAAACAAAAATCATTTAGTTTATGAGATTAGAAGTTTTAGGAAAAAATAATAGTATAATTATTTATAAATTTTTTAAGAAAAAAATTCAACAGGGTTAAGAAGCTTAACATGTTTTTATCATTTTTTTGGAGTGTGTTTCTTTTATTATTTGATTTTTATAAGAAATTCTCCTATTTTTTTATTCTCAAAATTTTCAAAGAGTTTCATCAATAACTTCACTTTTAAAGTGCTTGCATATGCATTCTCGATGTTTTTGTAGGCTTCACACTCTATGATAATATGTTTTTTTGGTTTCCAGTACTCTTATTATAGAAAAGTCACATTCGTTTTGACCATGTTTGTTGACATGTTGTTCATATCCTAGCTTCACATATGAGTTGGTGTGAATTAGATCTTAGTTAGGCTATCAACATTTTTTTATTCTATTTGATCTTTGCATTTGTATACTTCTTTTAGCTATGTTTATAGTTTGGGTTAAACTCATTAATGTAATATTGTTTTTTCTTTCTAAATTTTCAGTTTACAACAAGTCTAAATCTTTCTCTCATATATTGTTTTATTTCTTTGTTGGAGTTTAGGATGTCATGAAATTCAATGCTTTGTTTTTTTATCCATTTGTTGTTTTCTTTCATCCATGTGTCCTTTCTTTTGTTCAATGTTTTTTCGATTACCTATATTGGTAATTTTTTATTTTCCATTCTTTCTATTTTCTTTAGGGACCTTAATAGTCTTACCATAGCTTTTGTTTCTAGTGGAAATATATTTATTTCAACAAGTAAAATCTCATATACGATTCATGCTTTAATTGATTTCTTTCTATTTGTCTCAATTTGAAATTTGATGTATTGCTAGGCCACACCTCATACCCACATAACACCACTAGAAATACCAATAACCTAGACTAGGTCCTAATAGCTTTACAATCCCACAACTCTAATTTGTTGCCCCTATTTTACAATAAATACCCTCCATCCTATTTGTATTTTCTTCAACTTACATGTTTTCTAATTGAGTTTGTTTTGAAAGTCCAACCCAAGGTATCTGTATTATGTTACTACCTCAAACAAATTTCCTTTAAATAAAATATATGGTCCCTTTTGCTCTCTCCAAGTAGAAAATACCATAATCTTAGTTTTGTTAGTTATTACTTGCATCCCAACTTCTTTACAAAAATGCTCTAAGGCCTTTATATATTCTTTTAAACTTCTAAGTGTCTTATCAATAAATATGAGATCATCAACATAGAGAAGAAATTTCACTATATACTATCCAATTGTATTCCCTCTCATCCCATCTTTTCCATCCTATCCTATAATTTGTCAATATAGAGGTCAAATAAAGTAGGTGATAATGGAGAACCTAGTTTCACTCTTATATTACTTCTAAAGTACTTTGACAGTCCTTTTGGGGTTCTAATTTTGACTACCACTTGCTCATAAAGCATGTGTATAATTACCCTATACTTGGTTGGTATGCCAAGTTCTTCTATTATTTTCCAAAATTTACCTCTAGATACTATGTTAAAAGCCCTTTTAATGTCTACAAAAAACAATAAACTTATTTTTCATTCTATATCCTCTCTATTAGGTGCATTAAGGTAATGTAATGATCTAAATCCTACTTTCCTTATTGCCATATTTCCTTGATTTTCTTCATTTATTAGTTTTGGTTTCTACTATGTTGTCAAACAATTTTGTAAAAATAAGATTAATCATGATGGTGTGATAATTTGAAGCATTGCTAATATCTTTATTTTTATGTAACAATATCACAAGGATGACTCTTTATTCCAATGTAAAATCTCCTTTGATAATGCCTTTTTTTTTTTTTATGTGTGGTGCTAAGATGTTGACCCCACACTTCAGATGTTCAACATGCAAACCATTTATACCCTGAGCTTTACCTATTGCTATTTTCTTAATGGTCATTTTGTTATTGTGCAAATGACATACAACATTTTATCTTATGTGTTTGTGTTAGGATTCTCAATCCTAACATTATTAGTTAGTATTAGTTAGTATTATTAATTATTTAATTATTATATTATTAACTCATAAAGTGAACCATCACATATCTTCATAACGTGAACCATCACATCTCTTCATAACGTGAACCATCATGTCTCTTCACCAACGTAGCTTTAGGGTAGATATATATTACGTTGGCCATCCATATCAAATCATCCAATAAGAAGAAGAATAATATGGATTCTAAAGGAGGGAGCCCCCTATAGTGGCAAAGCGATTACAAGGGAGCCCCCTTTGAGTGGCCTGCGATTACATTTATATTAATTTGTTAATAATTTTATAGTAAGACCTTGGGGTCTTACCATTTGGTATCAGAGCCATGTGGGACCCAACCATGTGGGATTTTCTCAAGGAACTTCGTCAAATCACTTTCGTGCGTGAGTATCAAACTCGGTTTGAGGATATCACCAAACACAACACAGGGTTGGATGAATCAATTCTCATCAATAGCTTCATTAGTGGATTGAAAGAGGAAATTAGAATGGAGGTGACAAGGTTCAATCCCTATACCATGATGCAAACCTATGGATTGGCCAAATTAGCCGAAGACAAAATCAATGCACAACATCAATTATGGAAACCACCTATGGAGAATTCATCAACCACTTACATCGCTCCCAAGCCAATGCATAATGCTAACCTTGATAAGGTAATAGAAGAAGAAAATAAACTTTGTCAAATCACTTTTGTGTGTGAGTATCAAACTCGGTTTGAGGATATCACCAAACACAACATAGGGTTGGATGAATCAATTCTCATCAATAGCTTCATTAGTGGATTGAAAGAGGAAATTAGAATGGAGGTGACAAGGTTCAATCCCTATACCATGATGCAAACCTATGGATTGGCCAAATTAGTCAAAGATAAAATCAATGCACAACGTCGATTATGGAAACCACCTATGGAGAATTCATCAACCACATACATCACTCCCAAGCCAATGCATAATGTTGACCTCGATAAGGCAATAGAAGAAGAAAATGAAATAGAGGTAGACATAGTGATGGATACACTTTAAGATAGCACTAAATATGGTAACTATGAGGAAGGTAAGGAATATGAGGAAGCCACAAAAGATAAAAAAGAAGAGGAAGATGTGGAAAACAAGGACAATGAGCAAGAAATATCTCAAGACATTCCTGAAGTGACTCATTATGGCCAAACATGCACTCTACAAGAACTACACTCAATTTTCTCTCCAATAGTGAGTTATCACCATAGGGTCAAACCTATTAAAAAACAAGGCAAAAAGGTGATTGCACACTCCTCCATTGCCTCTCCTAGGGAACAATAGGAGAATGTAGAAGTTTTACCACCTCTTTTTATGCATCATTCTAAGGCGTTTGAAGAACCCCAAGGATTTTCCTTCCCTCATCATCACACATTTACTAATATTTTTGGAAGCCCCCCGCTAACACTTCATCCTTCTCGATATCCCTGCCTACGAAAGGATGACATTAAAAGAGTCCAAGAACTTACACAAATCCTTCTTGGAAAACAAAATACAATGCTCCTCACCTTGAGCTTTGAGGACAAAGCTATTTTTAAGGAGGGTGGAATGTTAGGATCCTCAATCCTAACATTATTAGTTAGTATTAGTTAGTATTATTAATCATTTAATTATTATATTATTAACTCATAAAGTGAACCATCACATATCTTCATAATGTGAACCATCACATCTCTTCATAATGTGAACCATCATGTCTCTTCACCAACGTAGCTTTAGGGTAGATATATATTACGTTGGCCATCCATATCAAATCATCCAATAAGAAGAAGAATAATATAGATTCTAAAGGAGGGAGCCCCCTATAGTGGCAAAGCGATTACAAGGGAGCCCCCTTTGAGTGGCCTGCGATTACATTTATATTAATTTGTTAATAATTTTATAGTAAGACCACCAGTTTGTTTGTTTTTAAATCATTAAAATAAGTTTATTATATATGCATTACTATAGAATCAAGGAATTGTCTTGATTTCTAATTAAGGTTTTATGTACCCAATCCAAGTTTCAACAAGGTTGGACTAGATTGCCAATGACTTCTCCCGATCTTTAGATTTAGGTTGGTTCTCCACTATCCTCGCATAAAAATCTTACACTAATCTAAACTAACTTGCATGGAAGAAAGATACAAAAAGGAAAAATGCATGAAAAATAAATTTGTTTGAAAGTTTAAAAAACAAGAAATTTAAAATAGATGTGATTTTTACACCATTTAAAGAACAGTGTATGATCAATCAACATATGAGAAGTTGAATAACATCAATTTCCACCCACTTGTTTTATTAGAAAATAAATAAGCGAATAATAATATGGGCTAAAAGGACTATGCCATAATTGTTGCACACTTGACAAACCATGAGGATGGTCCTCTAATGGAATGCCTAAGGACTTACCAATTTTTTACAATCTCATGATTATAAAGCATAGTGTGGGTTTCATAGAGTATAAATCTAAATTATCATGTCCAAAATATAATTACAATGAGGGCCCTAGGCACCTATTTATAATAACAATTTATCCCTAAGTTACCTGGGGTGAGAAATAACTACTCCAAGTAAATATAAATATTTGGAGGTAACATTAGCAAAATGTTACATGCCTTCAATTATACCTCTAGAAGGCTAAGAAGGATTCCAAAATGACTTGGTGCATGTTGCTTTTTAGAAAATTCACCTTAGGATCAACATATTTTATCTACTCTTGTGTCTATTTGAGTAATTTACTCTAGCACGACAAGTGAATCACTCATATTTTACAAGTAAATTGCTCACATTTATAGGTAGAATGACTAATTCTACTGAATCACTCCCTAGAGCTAATCAGTCCTTTTCAACAAGTAAATCAAAATTTAGATCTAATTGGTTGGTTTTTGCAAGCAAAGTAGTTTCTTTCCATGTAATCAAATTTAGATAATTTTTAAGATGTTTTTGCTAACTAATATTTGCTATTGCATTCTCCTTAAAAATTTACAAATTTTGCAAAGGTAGTTTTGAAGTACTACATTTATGATAATTTTATGGGATAACAAGATCGTTTGCCATAAGATCTCAGACCCTACCTTTATCCTTGGGCATATAGTCTACAAAATTGGGACCTGTAGTCCTCTTTGTTTGTCTTGGTCGAGATAATTGCACCTCACATGGAGCAACATAGCAGGGCCTTGACCTAGAGCATGAGGTTTAACTCAATAGAGGGTCTCATGGGATTTTTTTACAAGCTCGAATCCTTGTTAAGATGTGATATTTAGGTGCACTTGAACTCAAGGGGGAAAAGAGGTGCGAGAGATAAAAATTAAAAGAAACAACTCAAAATAAAAGGTGGCAATGCACCAAAGATCCGCTAAGATCTCCTTGCATGACATGCTTGAATGTTATGTGCCAATAGTGAATACTTCCTCTCCTTGACATAGATGAGCCAAATGAGAGTTACCAACACACATATGCATAGAGAAATGGTTAGAGCATGAGAATCATAAATGACCACCCATAAAATTTAGACACGTAGGTCTCCCATACACGTATATATACAAAATAAAACTCAAAACATGTAAAAATTGAGAGCATACACACATACAGAGACATGTCAGCATGAGAGCTACAAATGGCTAGTCAAAAATTGATACGTAGGCCTCTAGTATATATATATATATATATATAGCAAATATTGTGCCAAAAGCAAGGGTTCGATTTACCCATAAGTTGCTCAAGACTCGACTGATCTCCAAAAAGAAATGAAAGGAAAACTTATAAATTATTAAAAATGCAAACTTGCTAATCCTTTACAAAGCTAAAACTACTCCTATTTATAGATTACAAAGAGGAGGTTTCCCCTTCAAAAATCATGCAAATATTCCAAGATGACTATTGCTTTCTGGCGCTTAGTCGTATCTTCATTTAAGTTGTTGGTTTAATCGAGGTAGCTGGATCTAGATTCATGAATGTTAAATGGTTTTGAGTCTTTGAATGAGAAAACACTATTATTATTGACATCTTCCCATTTTGGGGGATTCCCATAATTTGGGTTCAAAAGATTTCTTTATTTAATGCTCCAAATTTGTGGGCTACTTCTATTGTGGCTCTTATGTTGTTGTCCTTTCAAAGAGAAATGTAATATTATTTTTTAGGAAAGGGTGATTCTACTAGAAGATCATACACCTCAACAATTTTGATTTTTGGGACATGGGTGTTTTTCTTCATAATTTTCCTCATCATTTGACATCAGAATATTGAGACTTTTTTTGACCTCGAGCCTTTTTTACCATGGGACCTCCACATTAGAGATTTTGCTTTCCATATATGAATGGGACTTAATAAATTTTTAATATTCAAGCATAGCCTTTCTCTCCCCAATTTTTTTTGATTGGTAGTTTCTTCTATGCTTTGTCTATTGTTTTGCTTTTACTTCCTACCACCAAAAATAGTGTAGTTAGAATTCATTTTAGTTTTTGTGACTCATAGAGGATCTTTAGCTTTCTAAATATAAGGAACCCAAGAAAGTTGGTCTCTTAGTCCTTTGGGAATAGATTCAATAAGAAGCATGGAGACTTAGAGCAATCTTTGGAATTTTGCAGCTTTTACCAAATTGAGATTATTCTCGATTGATGGATGAAGCTTGGTCTTGAGTGCTTTAGAAAATGCATGGATTTTTGTCTATTTATCTTGTCTTGGAATAATGGTATGCTAAGGGTGAGACTTTGTTGTGATATCCATTATTAATTTCTCTTCTTTGAGTCTATCCTTCCTGGAAATCTTATCATATTTTACCACAAGTAAATCAACAATGACATGATTATTTGTTGTTTCCAAGCTATTTTGCTAACTCCCAATATTTTTTATCTGCATAGCCCTATTTGAACTACCTGGTGTATGTTCCTGAAATAACTTAGATTCATATTTCTCCTATATATGTTGCCAGAGCTTTATCAACTTTATTATAAATGTTGCTTATTTAAAATACAAAATCTTGGTATATTTTGACATATCAAGGGCTTTATGTGCAATTCCATTGAAATATGTATTGTCTAGACCATAGTGGCATAAATTTTTGTCATCCCCATGTGTTCATTTTTAACATGTTGTCTATAACCTCCCAAGGTCTTTGATTTTTTGGCCATTGCGATACATGAATCCCTAAGCTTATGCAAGATATTCCATTAGGACTTAACATGGACAACTCACCACCCTTTTTTTGACACCCCAACACTTCTTTTCAACAATACAAAGGGTTCCAAGTTATTTCTTCAAGGCTCATAGGGTCGTATTCTACCCCGTGTGTCCCTTGATCCTTTGTTGCCCAAATCCTAGTCCAAATTATGTCTTCTAGCCAACTTTTTGGGGTACTAACTATTGGGCTGGCCAATTTGTCAAAAGTCATACCTATTTTATTTAAGGTGGTTGATCAATTTTTTTTTCCAAGGGATATTTGAGTGGTATATACATCTAGAGATAAGTTATACCAAGAATTTAGTTTCTCTACATTGTTGTCTTTTGCAAGATTATTTTCCCTGGCTGGATCTATAAATTATTATTCTAGAGGTGTTAACACTGGTACTCCTTGTTGGTCCTGGTCATTGTTAGCTCTACCTAAGTCTATGAAGAGCACCCTAGACTTTAGCCAAAATTTGATGACTAATATTTCTCTCAGTTCAACCTTTGAATAAGGTCGACTCCTTATGATACTTATAAAATCAAAATAGGGGTTTAAGATAAAAGTAATAAATAGAAGGATTAGAAAAGAGTAAGGGTTTAAAGAATTTGCTAAAATATGGATGAGGTGTAGTGTAACAACATTAGATACATGCTACACAAGAGCCTAAAACATCTAACTTTAGCTAAAACTTAACAGACCAACCATTGTAAAATATAAAACTGTGTTATTCAACTACAATTATATGCTCTAATCATTTCAAGGACTTAACGAAAATAATTCAATAGCAATCCAAAGAGAAAAACTCACTTTAATAGAATAAATTAATCACAAGTATAACAAAAATAAATTAAAATATAATCATTCATCCATACAAACCTGTAGTCATAATTACAATGGAAGCCAAAAAACTTTCAATTTAATTAATTGACAGAGATTATATAGCATACATCTAGGCAAATTGCTATAGAGTCAACCCTTGTTTCGAGGTCTATCTATCTATTTATAGGCTACTCTTTGAATATTGCAACGTAATATTTACAATGTCATTATAATTCTGTTAGAAAAACAACTTGGTGGGAAGTGTCCTTGGGAGCTTGTCATATTCATGTTACACTAGTTCAGATTACTGATGTAGTTGGCTCAATTTTTGTCTTGCATTTGAATTCAAATGCGCTCTAAAATCTGGTCAATGGATCTTCAACTAAATTTTGTAAGTGGTTGGGATGTTGTAACTATCTATTAGATATACCATTTTCAAGCCTAACAGTCTTGGCTTGGACAATTCGAAGGCACTAAGGTAGCTACATCTTTGAAAGAGACATTTTGGGTGGATATGTATCAAAGCCAAGTCTATGACAATACTAGGTATCTTAGTCGCTTGGGATCCTTTTGCATCAAATCCAAACTTTTGGGATGGTTTGATGATGTCATCATTGGATAAGTCATGATTTTGTTCATATTTGGCTAGTATTTTGGTTTTCTTTGCTTTGTGCACTCTTGGCTTCATTTTGCATCTTTGCGTTAAGAGTTTTGGTTTTGTTCTACTATAGTACCTTTTACATATTTTTGGAATTTGATGTGGGAGTTTTGATTTCATCAATCGAAGATGTTCGAGATTGTTCCATTTTGTCTTTGGGTCGAGGGTGCATTCTTTGATCAATATCGGAGATGCATTACCTTGTCCTTGGAAAATATGGCTTCATTCCATCTTGATGTATACTTGCACATTTTTGGACTTTTGAGATTCTATGTTGATGTTATTGAAGAAAACAGTCTAAAATCGTTCCATTTTGCCTTTACACAATCCAAAAAATTCTTCTAAGACTTAGTTACTTTTTCTAAGGAAATGACTAATTGCTTTGAGACTTGTTTTCAGGATGGGGTACATGTTACTTGGGAGTTTGAGCCATCTTTACGATATCTTTCTTCAATGAGACTTAATCAATATGCTAGTGAAATAATTTGTGTATAAATGCATGAATTTGACCTACATTCTTGGTGCCTCCTAGGGATTTTTGCTTGCAAAAATTGACCTAAAAATCCTTATCTTATTGGGTATGGAGTCAAAAATTCTAAAAAGGTGAATAGGCTATTGAATTGGTGTAATGGAGGCTTGTTTTTGGGATTAAGGGTGTGATGGGTTGGTGACATTGAATGATGTGGAGTAGGGATGTGAATAACCATGGGATGAATGGAGGTGATTAATGAGGTGGATGTGGGGTGAGATGGAAATGGATTATACTTTTTTCAAAAGGGAGTAAATTACCTTGGTTAAAATTTCTAGGTGGCCCCTCTTTCTAAGCTAGTGCTCTTTTCAAGAAGTTACCACTTTTTTTAGTTAGTATTTTTTTGTGCTTCCTCTTTTGATGGCTTATAGTATTTTGCTAGCATATCTTCCTTAATTTGGACACCTTGTGCTTATTTTATCCTTGCAATGCTAAGGTGTCATGTTCTAGTTTTGTTATATTCTCTTCCTTGTCTTGTGTGCCAAGTGTCTTTTGACCACCCTCTTGTTATTCTTCCTCAACCATGATACTTTTTTCTTTTTGAAGTATTTGACAGATCATTGTCAAAGTCTTTGAAGTAGGTTGTTAAAATTTGTTGATCTCTTCAATGGTTTATTTTAGTTGATAGGTCTTTTTGTATGAAGGATCTCTATATATTCTAGCCACTTCTTAATTTTTAGCTTGTATCATAGCCAAATTGCTCAGGAACCCAAGTACTTGGTCTATTAAATAGGTTCTTACCACTTATGTATTTCTCCTTCATCATTAGGTATTAATTCTATTTGGTCCTAGAGATCTTCTCTGGAACGAAGATGGAGTTCATCCCAAAAATTGAAAAATCCAAAATCTCTTATTCCTTTTATTGGGCCCAAAATTTTCTCTACTTTTGACTATATCCTATCTATCATTTCCCATCCTTGTTGAATTAGTTCATCTCCCTTATTATATTTTGGGAAACATACATTGTTACACTCCATTGTTTGTTTCTTATGATTTTTGTTGTTGGTTCAAACTTCCTTCTAGCTATGCTAATTAAGGTTTCTACTTGCTCTACTTGATTTCCCAAATTAGCTTGGATTTGTGTTGGATCCTTCTTTGCAATTTTTGTGACTCCTATGCTAAAGTGCAAGTAGTCAATAATCAAATAGGATTCAAGAGAACTCTGAAGGATTTTGCTCCAACTTTTCTTCTTTAGTTGTATCAACATTTATTAGAAGAAGCAATAGGCTTGATCCTTTTTCCTTTCTTTTTCCAATACCTATTGTGCATTTTGTAGTTGTTCTATCAATACTTGATTCATCTCTTCTTTCTCTTGAAACTGCTACACAATTGGAGCCTTCATGATTATTTCTCAACATTTGACTCTCATTGTATAAGTATTTTTCACGTTTTATTCTTCCTTTACCATTACTTCCAAGATCTTTAATTTGTCTTCCAACTTATTGCATTGGCCTCTCATCCTATCACCTTGAAGGTACATGGTGTTGACATGAGTTTGTGCACTGAACAAAGAATATTCTAATGGCAAACGAGCAATACCTATTGCTTGTGTTTCTATATGGTAATCATTTGAGGTTATTTCAGAGTTTGGCTTGTTAATTTTTGGTGTGGCCATGACTCTTAGTTGCTAATAAATAGTTAAATCAACCACAATCATTATATTGGGAGGTGCTTGCTCCTCTACTTGCCTTAGCGACTTATATTTCCACCAATATTGTGCATTTTAGCTCATCTCTTTGAGCCTATTAATGATGATTGCAGATGGATGATCAAGAGGTGGTAATGTTAGAAATATGGGTTGGAGAACAAGAAATTGAGATGGATGAATTTTCTAAATGGTTGAGATGATAGTACTTGTGGGGATTTGCATTTGTGGAGTGGATATGATAGGAGGAGGTTTGGCTAATGTTGTCTCTTAAAGGGTTGGTATTAGTGGAGGATTGTGTGATGGAGGATAAGTGGAAGGAAAATTAGTAGAGATGAGAAGAGTAGAAGAAGTAGTTGTAGGGACTTGAGAAATTATACCTATTATTATTGCTTTTGGCTGCTCCATGAATATTTTAGTCACTAGTTTGGTTTTTGGGGGTGGGCCTTGAGTTTTGTGCTTCTTACCGGTCCTTTCCACAACTTCCTTAAAGTATTAGACTTTATTTTCATCATTCCCTATTATTTTTCTATGGTAGAACAATTAGATGGTGGTGTTCTCAACAATTGTTATAGATATGACCTTATGCTCATATCAAATCCTTCACTATATTTGGTGGCTTATCCATATCCTACATTATTTCCACTGGTAATTCTTTTTATGGGTAACTTTGATGTTTTGACAACTTTGGTACAAACTTAGGTGTTAGCCCTAGTGGAGGTTTGGGTATGGATCACTTAATCATGTTCCATTTTGTTTTAGGAACAAGGTATTTAGGAAATGAAGCTCCCAAAGCTAAATTTTGAGGTCGCTATTGTACTTTTGAAAGTTCTTGTAATCCAATGGTTGAATTTCCTAAACCTCCTCTAGTCTATCCCATTTTATCAATGATTTTAGAACCTCTTGGATATATTTCTTACTGAAGCTCGATTGGGGCAAACATAAAAGTTTTTTGACATGATTTTAGAGTTTTTCCTACAGATGTTTGGATTTCTAGATTTGTTATAGTAGTACCATATTCTTCTATGTGTTCTTCTCTAATGCTTACCTATTCGATACTTGTTTCCCCTCTTTCTTCCTATGGTGGGGACTCTTCCTCTTGCAGTTATTCACCTGTATTGTTAAGAACTCTAGATTTGACCTATTCCTCCTTGGGCTTCCAAGTATTTACATTTACATCATATTTTTGTGAAAAGCTTTTTTCCATGGATAATAGACATATAGAATTTTGTGTGCCATGATCACACCTAAAAATCCACCATTCCATGATTTTTCCTTCTTTCCAATCTATTTTATCTATCATAGAATCTATTTTATCTTGATTTAGCACATGCTCTTTGTATTTCTTTGGGTCATAGTCACACTCCAACTCGTAGAAGTCTCTCTAGGGAGGCAACTCCTACATCTTGCTTATATTATAGTTTAGCTAATTTTATTTAAAATTATTTTGGGATTATTCAATATCAAGTTGACTGACCTTTTTGAATGTTGGTGGTTTGCTTTTTTTCAAGTCTATAACTTTGTTTTTGAATTTATCAATTGGGTCGTACTTATGTTTGTGTGGTATTGTGTGTAATTTAAAAATTTTGAGCTTAGTATTTATAATTTATCCTTACCCTTTTGTTGTTAGTGTAATCATATCAAAACTAAAAGGAAACTCACATGTGCTAACTTTATTTATGCTTACACCAAAAGCTATATTTATCTCATCTACTTACCAACAATATTCCATGGCAAACAACTAGTCGGTGGCATAATACGATAGTAAAAAAGGATTTTCCACAAAACCATACAACCTTATCATGGTTCCCTTTATCAGTAAGTACCAATCCCCTTCTTCTAGTTGATGGCTCTATAATTTCTTAATTGTTTTTTGGGGCAGTTGAGGAACTTTTCCATATATAAGCTTCAATTTTGGTCCTAAGAATTCTTTATTGAAATCATAATAGGAATCAAAATGCTTGATTAGAGCATCCAATCCACTACTATCATATTCATCCCTAGGTCATTTTATCTATTCACATCTATCCATGGTAGGCTTTCTATTGTGCCATACAAAAATAGCCAAGTCAAGTGTGAAGGATACTGAAAGGTTCTATATTTTATAATCTACAACTGCATGAGTTGCTCGTACATTATTTCATGCAAGAATTTAATCCAATAAAATAATAGAGGGTTATTTGACTTATAAAAGTGAGATTCATCATAATAATTGGGATTAGATATGGCATGTGCCATGGCAATTTGATAGTCATAGACTTATTTTTCTATGGGTAATCCAAATATGATGGTTAGCATAGAAAACATGTCTAAGAATTTGAGTTCAAAAATTTGAAATAGGGTTCCTGGGAAGTCATTACCAAGTGTAGGATGACACAACTACTAGTCTAGCCAATTTTTGAAATACTTGTGCCATCTTTGTGCCTTTTGAGGTCATATTACCTTTTCTACTGTTTAGCACTAAAGGGTTTGGGTGGTGTCCTAGGCTTAACTCCTAAGGAAAATGCATCAATGAGGAGGTTAACCATAATATGGAATAATACTTGGTCTATATGGTTTTGTACTATCCTCATATGAGGATAATAAAATTGAGCAACTGCTAATACTAGTTTAGGGCAAAGATGCATAGGCTTATAGATATAAGAAGATAAGAATGAGTGCCATGCAAATGAACTCGAGATACTAGGTGATATTTCTTTCACTCATTGCTTGATGGCTTCTCAAAGGTTTTTATGCTCAACTTATAGAGTGACCTCTATATCCCCAATTCTATAGGTGTGACCTTGCAATACTTTATTCTCATTTTGTATCTTTTAAGCACTTGTTGCCTATTTAGTAGAAGCTTTTGTATCTCTAGACATTACTACTCAATTTGAATTACAGTACCTCTTTGCTCACTTTTTGGCTTAGTCATCCTTGTTAAATGCTACACAGTTCTTGCTTGAATCACTTTTTCAGCTCAAGGATTCTATTAATAATTTTGTGGAAGGATTTCTTGTTGAGACTTTCTTTAAAATAGTGTGAAATCGTTCGATAGTGAAGTAAACACAATAGTTGGTGCATGCTTTTGCTTTCTTTATGAATCAATTTTTTTCATTTTTTGGAAATGTGCAAGAGATTTGCATGTCCTTTGAATTGTGGCTATTGTGCTTGTCTAGTAGTTCGTCTTGTAAAATTTCAAAAAATCATCATCGGCTAGCTTTTGCTTTGGCCAATGGAATTTTAGCTTTCAAAAATTATTGTGGCTTGTTTATTATCTTCTTTTCTATGTACATATGTTACAATGGTGGTGGCACTTTAAACAGAGCACTTTAAATACAAGCCATTTATTGATATTGATATATCTAGTCATTTATATTTGATAGCTTATATGAATTATGTTCATGTTTGGAAATGATGTGATAATGTCTAAACCAATAAGAATCAAAATTCTAGTGTTTTCATGATTTTGTTCTATCTTTGTCGCATTTGAGCATGAGGTCGCCAACTTGGTAGTCTTGAAATGTAGCTTCTTTATCAAACCATAACTTTATTCTGACTTGATACTTTTGAAAGTTATTATAGATATTTGCTCTCTATTCCTCCAAAAGCAGAAGCTCTGTTATTCAGATCTCTATATCTTCAACATCCATAAATTCTCTATGATCTATCAATTTCATAGTAGGTAGTTCAAGGTGTAGGGGAAGGATGGCTTCTTTTCCATATACCAAAGAATACGATGAAGCTTTTAATGTTTTTTTCATTGTTATCTAATTTGCCCATAAATCTTGATCAAGTAGTAGATGCTAGCTCTTCTTGTTTTTCCCAATTATTCTTTTGATGATCTTCAACAAGTTCTTGTTGGTGGATTCAGCCAACCCATTTTCTTGTAGGTAGTAGTTTCAAGATGATTTTAAGTAGATGCCATATTTACTTGTAAAATTAATGATTTCTCCCTATAAAAGCAAGTCTATTGTATATTACTAATGTGTCTGGGATGCCAAACCTTATGATCAAAATTTTTCAAAAACTTAATGATTGTATCCTAATCGATGGAATTTGTTGCTACTATTTTTGTCCACCTAGTGAAGTAGTCCATTGTCATTAAAATATACTTATGTCCTGCTAACAAGTTTGGGTTTATGGATTTGATGAAGTCCAGTCCCCACTGCTAAAAATGTTCTTCTACAATATTTGATTACAAAGGAAGTGCAAGATTTGTATTCTTCCCAATAAACCATTGGTATTTATCACAAGCTCTAGCTATTTTGAAAGTTTTTGTAAAAATGGTAGGCCAATAGTACCCCCCTCAAAGAATTTTAGCAGCAGTAGTTTACCCTAATAATGCCCCCCAAAGAAACCTAAGTGAAACTCATTCAACACTTTTTTATCTTACTTTAGTTTTATGCAACGAAGAAGGACCCCATCAATTTTTTTTAAAGCAATCCTTCTAGAAATAGGACATATTTCAACTCTTGTAACTTGTATCTACATCTCTACAAAGCATTCAATTCTTTTGGGCATATTATTGTTTGAAAGTAATTTATCAATTCATCAACCTAATTTGACTTTGCTCATATCCAGAGTCTGCTTTAGTGCTATCTTCTATGCACATATTATACTCTTGTTTTGATGTAGCAACTAGTTGTTGACATAAGGATTTACCTTTTAATAGCTTACTATGGCATATCTCAATGTCATACTCTTGTATTTTAGTGATCCATTTGGTTCTTTTCTCCTAATTCTTCTTAAAGAATAAAAATATTGATATCTAAGTGAACTACGTAGACTATTGATATTCTTTGAGACACATAATGTCTGAGTTTCTTAAGTGACTTCATAATGGAAAATAATTTCTTTTCTATGAAGTTGTAGTTCATTTGGTAATTGTGCAATGTTTGACTTAGAAACAATATTGGATATTCTTCTTGATTAGCATTTTTTTTGAATCAAAACCATAACATAGCTATCTTTAGACCGCTATATATATAAGATGAATTTTTTGTTAAAATTTGGGTTGACCAAAATGGGAGCTTGCAATATATCTTGCTTGATTTGTTTGAATGCTCTCCTTTTTTGTGGGGTCCACACACATATTATGTTCTTCTTCAAGAGTTTTGTCATAGGCATGACTATTTGTGCAAGTTTGAAAACTAAAATTTAGATAAATTTAATCTACCTAAAAATGACTGCAAAGCCTTCTTACTAAGGGGAATTTGTAACAACCCATTTAAAACCAACCCAAGAGAGAGATATTTTTTTATCACAAGTAGGTTCACGAAGAAGTCCCAATGTTATTTTTTAGTATTCTCAAGGCTTCACCACATTTGATTTCAATATCACTATAGAAAAAACTCAACGGATATGAGTGGCCAACATCCCGTATTTTTGGGGTTCACCTTACTAAACCTCATCGTTTAGAAGGATGCCAAAGTGGTCCCCCACCTTTCCTATACCCTCATCGGTAGAGGGAAATTTAAACACAATATAGGGATTATCCTTTAAGGACCATAAAACCTAAATGGGGATGCCTATTCCCTAACCTATCCATAAGTCTATCTATGTAGGTTATTCTAGCGTAAAGCCCTAGTGCTTAGTTACCACACCATTGTGGGCTAACTAAGATCATCACCATTCGGTAATGAGTATGGTCCCTAAACCTCACTGTTCAAGGTACCACCAAAACTATATCATAATTTATTCCATTTAACTACATAGTTGTGGAACACCCAATCCTCACCATTCAAGGTATTTCAATCATGATAATCTGGCTATTACATCACCACAAATCCTTCCATATTTGTGAGTTCCTAGTTATTACATCACCACAAATCCTTCTAGGACTCACCTCTACCTAGTTATTGCATCCCCACAACTCCTAGAATTGGGTTAACTCTTTGACTCAAGGGTTCTAAAAAAGTTCTAGCTCAATGCCCAAGAACCCCTCTCTAGAATTCATTCTTAACCCAAAAATTAATAACTCTCTTATAAATAAGCAAATAAAGTGCTATAACAAAAACAACATGCATAGTTATAACACAAAGCTAGATCTAGGATGAAATAGATCATACATATTTCCATAAAGCTAGCATGAAAGAACATCTTGCTCAATTAAAACATGATTAAATTAATCATAATGCTATCTTCTAATATAATGCTAGCATAAAAAATCTATTGGTTTGTAAGCAACCTTTAATAGATCAATACTAATATATAATTTTACTTTTTCTTTCCATAGTGAAAAACATCATCAAAAGAGATCAATACTAACACATAGTGTAACATCCCAAATTTTACCCTACTTTGTGTTTGCATTATATAGCTTAAGGTTTGATTTCATAGAGGTAATTATGAAATAAAAATAGATAAAGTATGCTTGGCTAAACTAGGAGAATTTGTTGCTAAATATAAATTGTTAGTGGCATTTAAGGCATTTACTTGGAATTTTTATTTGTCTCTTTAGTTGAGAAATTAATTGCTATGATTGGTTTACTCGGTTAATCAAGATCTTTAATTTGTGTTAAGCTTGATTAGTGGACAACATCAAAGAAGCATTAAATCTAGTGCTATTTTATCCCTAGATTAGTTACAAGTTAATTGTGATTAATTAGTTGCTTAGCAATGAAGAAAATATTAGTTGAATAATTGGTACGTGTTGGGTTGTTATTGGACCACCTCATTTTCAAAGTCAAACTAACTCCAATTTCTATATAACATTTATGATGGGCTCATCTCAACAATTTTTAATAATAAAAAATGGTTATTGGGGGAGGGTGAGTTTTATTATAAATAGAGGTATTTGGGAAGGCATGAGAGAGCGATATTTGTGGAATGAGATCAGGAAGTATGTTCTCCAATAGAATTGGATCATAAACCAAAAGTCTCACATTTTTTGCAAATTGGTTTTGGAAATTTAGAGGTTCCTAGGGAGTATGATCTCCGAGTTTTACTTAGATTAGAAACTAGAAGGACCTCATGATTTGCCTTAGTTTTCCTCACCTCGTTACTTTGTTTAGAGAAAAAAAAGGAAGCACGTGTGGGACAAAGAACTAGGACTAGAAGACTTGACAGAGCTTGGATCAAAGGAAGTCAACGAAAGATCCAGGTCAGGATTATGAATTCCAGATACCCTATAGATAATAAGTATGCTTGATTAAGGGATGAAGAGATAATATAGAAGTAGTCTTACTATTTTAAGGGATAAAGGGTTTAATGGAGTATAAAGAAAAACTTTGAGTTTAAGAAGTTTATTGTTTTGCAATTTATAAGGGTTCTTTTTTGAAACCATTATTTGCATTTGCTTTATAAAAAATGTTCTTCTAAATAATTTAGAGGATTCGAGTTTAATGAACCATTTTATAAATAAACTCACGAAAATGAATATGACTTGATGTGAGCATGCATGAGTAAGGTAGAAGCTTACGTATAGTAGGCACAAGGACCAAGTCTAGGCTTTATGGTAAAAAAAAAATATCTCTTGAATGTGTTAAAAATAGAGTGATCTCAAGTTTTATATTGAAGAAGCCCTGTTATACGATATTGAGTGCAAGTTAACCTTTAGTAAGAGCGCTCAAGCTCCATTATAGGACTCTTATACCCAGTGTAGTATATTTTGGGTAGCCATATCATAAATCGAGCGATTTGGTTGCAGGATGAGGGACAAGAATCACTCTCCTTGTAGATACGAAGGTCATTGGTGATGTTTAGATTTATTTTTCATCTAGAGGGGGTATGTCATAAAAAACATAGACGCTATGGTCGATACCTTCGTTAGAAGTTTCTTGAATGACGTCTTTCAGATGGGATGCAATGCATCCTCTAGACAAACGTTGAAACCTTGGTCCTATTCGGCGAGTGCAAGGAACCTCGCAATTCAACTTGGGTTGTGTTTAAGAGAGAGTTTACGTGATACAGATTGTGTTCAGAAGAAATGTAGTTGTTGTCTTGTGAAAGCCTAAAACAACATTGATTTTTGGTGAATTAAATCTTAGGATTATTTCCCTAAAGGTTTTATGAAAAAAATAAAATAATTCTAACAATGAAAAACCTTAACTGTCGATGATGAAACCCAACTATGACCTAGTTTGTACCACTTGTCACTACCTAGTTTGTTTCTTAGGGTTTGAGCTCCCCATGCACGAACGAAATGCTCATAGACGTGAGACTTCAAGGAAGAACCGAGGGCCATATTTCTGAAATGCTTCATGGAGGCTACTACCTCGAGTAGCGTGCTAAGTGCTTAGTCATTAGTAGCGTGCTAAGCGTTTCCCTTGTAAAAATTAAAACCGATGGGAAGAATTTTACTATCAATAGTAATGCTTTAAGGAAGTATGATAAGAGTTCAGTTAGAGTATGGGTGGTGAAATGAAACAAAGAGGTGTAACAAGGTTTGTGGATAGGAATCATAGACCTAAGTTTTGTGATTATCACTTTGAGTCTTGGATTTGTTATTAAATAAAAAAAGAAGTGAAAGAATCTAATTGAAAGCATTAGACAGTTATCCTAAAATGACTCAAATTAAGACAAAAAATAAGAAGAGTAAATTCACCCAAGGAAAATTTATATGGGTACCTTTTCCATTTATGGTATAAAGTTTTGAAATGTCCGTGAGCCTATGAATATCTCTAGTAATGAACAATATTAACATGACACAAAACTGTTGATGAAATCCAATGCTACATATATATGTATATGTCACAATACAAGAAGTTAATTCTAGGTTGAAAATTAGAGTGACTTATATTAAAGGGAATAATCCTTTTTGAAAATATGTGGTAAACATAGTTTGGCCTACTCTTAGAGAGTTTTATTGATTATGATGGATGTTTTTGGCCAAATCTAGCAAAGATGCTAGTAGTGGATTCTTTTGACATTGTGATTTTATGTTATGAACAAGATTGTTTAAATGTTATTTCTAGGTGCTTATGTATCCTGAGTCTTGGTAACAAAAATGTATAATGGTACATTTCATCATATTGTGATTCCAATGCATTGTACAAATAGAATCATGTATATGCAATCATGCATGCTAAATTAAGAAACAAAATATTGTGATGGAATAGTCTAATATGGGAGAAAGGGTAACTGGGTTGCATTTCTCGGGAATATATGGGGGTTATCCGTAGCCATGTCAATGGATGCAGTTAGTATAGATTTAAGAGCATGTTTCCTATATGATGAAATATGGGATGAAAGGAATGGGAAAAGTTTCATTCTTAGGAAAGTAGGAGATTTTCTATTCTTGAATTGTGTTGAATTCTTGGTTGTTGAAAACTTGTTTGTATTCTATGGATTAATGTTGCATGGAATTTTGTAGTTATATATGCATGTTCATAATTTGGATTGTCCCGATCCAGAGTAACCTATCACCTAGTACTGGTTGGACTGAGGCAACTATTCTTGAAGTACCTGATGAACTTGAAAGTGATTTGAAGACCAGAAGAAGTTGTTATTGTATTCAACTCAATGAGGCTATTGTTGTAACATGAAGAGCTTTCTACAAAAGAAATGATGTAATAGCTTGTAGGAATTTATGATTCATTGGAAAAGGTTTCATAATGTAACTTTCGAATATCTGATTGTATAGGCTATTATCAGTGTAAATATCTTTGAAGTATTATGTTCTAAAAACAAATTGTTTACCTAATCTAATATATATTACTTGAATTCTCAAGTGGATGCTTTGATTATGAATGGTTAAATTAGATCTTTATAATTCTGTAAGTACAAATGTGGAAACACAAGACAAACATAAATATATCAAAGATTATACAAATGAGAGATCTAAACAGTTAATGATCAATTAGATAAAGTGGTAGACAATATATGGATGATTCCCTTAACAAACCATATGGGGTATGGTTGACTAGTTAAACACTACACCTAAAAATATTATATCATTGGAAAACAATGAATAGTCATCAAGGCATACGCTTAAAGTTAGGTTTAAAGATACCTATGGTTAGGTTGAAAGATACCTTTGGTTAGGTTGAAATATACCTATGGTTAAGTTGAATGATATCCATGGTTAGGTTGAAATGATACCTATGGTTGGAACTAGTTTAAGTTAGGGTTAAAATTAAAAAGTAAAATGAGCGTTCTGGTTAAAACAGACTAGAAAATTCTTGCTGATCATCATGGGACACTGGCCATAACCATATGCATGGATAAAATCTTATCAAGTTGATTCATGTGTGGTGCATAGCCTTGGAAACTCATGTGACTACTTATTCAATGGAAAAATATATAAAAGACTCTTATATGTATGTAAGTTTGTAAAAAAACAAATGATGATGATGGTTAGTTTTGGTTGGGTAATTTGGGGTTTTTACAGTTGGTATCAGAGCCTAGGTTAGATAGGTGTAAAACTCTAAATTTGATGTCTCTAAATTTGATATGTAAAATAAGGATAGAGAAATGGTGTGGATGTATAAAATGAGCAAGTCTTGCCCCCCATGTTGAACCCCTAGTGAATCATATTGGAAGAGCTAGATGAACCCTCCATTAAAGTGGGTCTTAAGTGGTGTATTTGATGCTCTTTTGGGGATCGTACTTGCCATTTGAAGCTCTAAACCAAAATTCTTCCTTAGTCAATATGTTGATACTCAACTTAAGTCATCATATAGAAAGGAGAAATACTTTAGTAAAGCTAGTAGAGCTAACAAAAAAACTTTAGTTAGTATAAGCCTTCGGTATAATATTGTGAACTAACACATTTATTTAACTAGGGATTATGCCACCAAAACTTGGTAGTGGAGCAAATATGCCTCCTCGAAGATCTCGACTAGCTAGTCTTGATAAATTTGGAGAGGATCATGTGGGAGAGAGTTCAAGAAACCTTGAGGGGATGGAGAATCTCAAAAATTTGGTTCAGAATATGCAAGGTGAGATGTCAATATATAGAGAGCAGTTGACACAACATAACAATTTGTTGGAAGTTCTTAGGGAGGAAATTCAAAGAAATAACAATAGGGCACCCGAAGCTTCTACTAAAGCAGTTATGGAAGAACCAAATGACCCTAATTAGGTAGTTAAAACTCGTATTAATGCCATATTAGAGAAAGACCTAAAGCATGTTAAGGTTAGAAAATTTTAGAAAATGAAAGTGGAAATTCTATCGATTCATGGTTAAATGAACTAGCAATTTATTTCTCTATGAGAAATTACTCCTCAAATACAAAGACAGTATTTGTCATAGGAATTTTGATAGAAGTTGAATTGGAATGGTGGGAAACTTACTGTAAGGATAAAAATATAAACATAATTCATTATGAGTGGGACGTGTTTGAAAAACATTTAGAAAGATATTCCTTACTAAGCAATACTACGCCATGAAGCTATATGAGTTCACTCAGCTAAAGCAAAGGGAGAAGTCAGTGGATGTATACTATAGTAACTTTACTAGACTCCTTAAGTACATTCCATCTTATGAAAATGATGATAAAATGAAGGTGCATCAATTCCTTTTAGGATTAGATCATCAACTTAGGATCTCTGTCAACATGTTCAAACCCACCAATTTGGAAATTGCATATGATCTAGCTTGTCAAGCAGAGCACAATTACAAAAAGAAAAACAACCCCATCCAAGGATTCAAGAATAACTACCAAAACCCACAGAAAATAAAGTGGAATAATGAGCCAAATAAAAATAGTAAAGAAGGGTTTAAATCTGGTAAAAGAAACGATGGGTCAACAAAAATATTTAAGAAGAAGTTTCAGTCTAAGGATAAAAACTTTACCAACACAAAGAAAGCCAAACCTGTACATTAGGTAGAACCATCTCCTGCTAAAGGTAAGGTTGTGGTTAAAGGAAAAGAAAAAAAAGTTTGCAAGTTGATCAAGTCCTTGTATGGGCTCAAACAAGCTCCACGAGCTTGGTACATCAAAATAGATAGTCACCTAGTGCAACATGGATTCAAAAGAAGTCCTTTAGATGTAAATTTCTATATCAAGAACAATGGTTCTGAAATAGTGATTTTGGTACTATATGTGGATGATCTGATCATAACAGGCAGTTAAGAGAATATGATTGATGCAGTAAAATATAATTTGAAACAATATTTTGAAATGATAGATCTAGGACTTATTCACTATTGTGTTGGTTTGGAAGTGACTCAAAAAAAGAATCATATCAGAGTAACACAAAAGAAGTATACCAAGATATTGGTTGATAAATATCGCATGACTGACTGCAAGTCTAAAGTGACTCTAATGGAGCCAGGACTTAAGTTATCGTGATATGATAAATCACCATAGGTAGATGATACTATTTATCACCAACTGATTAGAAGTCTCATATATCTAACAAATAGTAGGCCTGTGGGTTATCTTTCAAGGTTCATGCAGGAACCTAAGGTGAGTCATTGGAAAAAAAAATAGAGTTCTTCATTATGTCCATGGTAGTACAGACTATGGCCTAGAGTACAAGAAGAATGACAAGTTCTTCTTACAAGGATACACGAACTTAGACTATACCAGATCCATTGATGATCACAAGTCAACTTTTGGATACATTTTCCATCTTGGATCTAGACCTATCTCTTAGCATAGTAAGAAGCAGTAGGTGGTTGCTTTATCTTCTATAGATGTAGAATATTGTGCAACTAGTGGAGTAGTCTACGAGATAATGTGGTTAAGTCACATTCTTAAAAACATAGATCTTCTAAAGAATATTCCACTTCATTTGTTTTGCAATAATCAAGGTGTTTTGAATCTAGTCAAGAATCTAGTATTTTATGAGCATACCAAAAACATCAATACTTGATGTCATTTCATTCAATATGAAGTTCCAAAGCACCACATACAACTCCAATACATTCCTATTGATAAGAAAGTTGTAGATATTTTCACCAAGGCACTTGCACGTGTCAAATTAGAAGGTAATTTGATCGTATAAGGAGACTCTATGCATGTTATAAATCTCCTCAATAATTGGAAAACACCTCCTTGGAGGATTAAAACAATTTTTGAAGAGGCTAGGATCCTTTTCTAGGGAAGACAGGATAGAAAATCCCAACATGTCTTTCGGGAAGCTAACAAAATTGTTGATAAGCTAGCCAATTTGGGTGTCGATGGTGATGGACTTTTCAAATGGGAACACAGTGTCCCGAGTGAAGTAGATGAGCTTATTCAACAAGAATTCCAAGAATGATAGTCAAATTTATCAATAGGGAAGGCACTGTAAGTTTGAAGGCTAGGAGTATTTTCGTATCTTTTTTGAATTGGACTCACAATAAAAATTATCCGAGCTGTCAGTATTCATGGATGCTGCTTGGAAATACCACAAAGACTAATGGGGACAGTCACATGTCATATAACATGGCTCCTAGTCATCTTAGTAATTTGAGGTTGGTTGATAATCACAGGGAAGGAAAGAAATGACAATATAAGACTTCGAACCAAAGCCACGTGGACCACCAAATAGCCACCGTCATAAATCTAGCCAACAGGTTCACTTCTCTAAGGCTGATTGCCCAAGATAGTATGTGGTACCAAAGCATGTCATATACGATAGAAATCAATTACCAAATAATTATTAAGAGTAACTGTCAATACAGAGCTTGTGGGAGTTTTTTTCAGTACTCTGCTATGTGTGTCTGCAGCTTTTTGTTTCTCCATTATCTCAAGGAAGGGATCCGTGTCTGTTTCTTTTTTCTAATTATGATGCATGTGTGTTTTATCGGGGTATACCCAAAATGTTTTATGGGAAGTTTCTTTTTTATAATAGGCTATGTGCCTTACTGGATGTAATGGCTTTGGCGACATGTAGATTTTACATATATAGGATCCTTAGTAAGGATATGTTCATCAACAACCCTGGGCTGATTTTTGTAAAAGGTTTTGGGTCAACCTATAAAACCCGATATTAATGCTATAGTATCTTATCTACAAAAAAAAAATAGTTACTTGCAAATCACTAAGGTATTCCTTGCACTTATTTAACACATATTTATAAGATTACAAATACACATGTACAATGCTTACATAGCGAAACCTTGGAGAAGTTGTTTTTATTTTTATCTTCTTTGCAAGAGAGGGTTTTGTGATCAAGATCCTAAGTGTGAGTGTGGTTTCGCAATTGGGAAAAATTACCACTCAACATTTTTGTGCTAGAAGGAGGGCCTGAATTGGCTTACTTTATTGCTATTTAAATGCTAAATTGTTCATGTTTCTTTAAGAGTTATTTGAAAGTATTGGTCTTGACTAACGAAGTTTTGTTTTCTTGTGATCACTTTCATTGATTCAAATATTTTCTAATTGATGATGCATTAATGCTAACCTTTTACAAATTGAAAAATATTCTTTAATATCATGGCTTAATTGATGCATATATTTTGTTTGATATATATGATGATTTATATGTTTAATATTTGATATTTGTTAGTCATTTCATGCGTCTTTGCAAGATATCTTTATTTGACTAACAAAATTGGTTATGAAGTTATTCTTTTAGTTTTATTAATGGTAACATTTGATGAAATAAGAGCAAGAATGGTATCTATGTTAGGTAACCATTATAGTCGTTTAAACATATCTGGAATACCTCATCAAATTCTTGAAAGTGTATTGGAGTTTCCACCATAGTTTAGGTAAAATGTGGCATTAGGACACATACATAGATTGTATATCTACAAGAGCATGTTAATTCACTGGTAAATTTACCATGAGGATATTGCTTGTAGGTTATTCTCATACATATTGGATGACATAACAATGGGTTGGTATACCCAATTACCTCTAGAGGTTATCACTTTTTGGGTCCTACTAGAAACAACATTTATTGACCATTTTGAAGATCAAGTTGACCATATATGATAGCAAATCAATTTACTTCTATTTGTAAAGAGCCTAATGAATCCATGATTCAATTCAATGATAGGTTCTATGGGTTATACACTAAAGTTGTGGAACATTACGACATAACAGAAGAGGAAGCCTTTCAAATTTACATGGGAGCCTTAGACCCCTTAATATCCAAATTTCTAAGGAAGTTTCTTGAAGATTCATCCTTGCCTAAGGCCTACAATGAGACAATTATGGTAGAACGATGGTGGACTTTGATAAAGGCTAATATGGGTAAGCTATCATTGCGTAACCCTAAGGCTAAAAATAAAAATTTGCCCTTGATTCAAGTTAAGGTACAACATGTTCCCATGAGAGATTGTTCTTTAGGAGTTATTGAAGCCAACCTACACCAACCATCTAATCTAGCACCCTCAAATAAAATGATGTCTAAGGTGAATAATCAATGGGATGAAGTTGAATGTCCAAATGTTACAACCACCTTAGATATTTTTCAAGAGGAGGTGCAAGTTTCAAAGCCAATGTACACCAATGAGAATTATGGTGAACAAGCCCATTAAAATATTGATATTAATTCATTTTTCGGAATGTATGAACCTTCAAGCGATGGAAGAGTCCTATAGTTAACTAGCATGGATATATGTGATAGGACAGGACATTCCATAGAATTAAATGAAGTGGTTGAAAGTGATGTTGAAATAGAAACAATAAATGAATGCAAAGACATAACAAAATTTCACCACTTAAATTTGAAAGACACTTTGGATGACATTGTTGAAACTGATGGTCAAGAAAATCCACACCTTCCAAATGGTGATAAAATTGAATTTTGGGTTACAAATGTGGATTGTGATCTAGCAAGCTTGAATGCAAAGAGTAGCCCACTTTTAGAAATAATTGAATCATCTAAGGAAGGTGAAGGTGAATTTGATGAGAAACATGTTGATGAATTGGAAGATGTTGAAGAAGTAGTTGAGCGTCACCACATGATTTAAGAAGATGATTACTATGATTATTAGAAGGAGTGGGAAGAATACGCTCTCTCCAAACCTTCTAATGAAATTTTTGTGTCAATTTATATGCAGTATAATACAAGTGCTTTCTCGCATGAGGATGTTACAAGTCTTGTACAATTTGAGAATGTTTTGGAAGAAGGGTTGGAATCTCATCAAGTGTTGGAAAATGATAATGATTCTACTACCATGGATAAAGAAGAAAAAGAATTGATATATGAATTTGAGGATCATGCCAAAGATACAATAGAGTTTCATCCCACAGATTTAGATGAAAATTTTTATAATGGTTAGGGAAGATATAAAGAATCATTTATTTTTCACAGTACTATTAATGAAATTTCTATTGATATGCAGGATGCTAAAAAAGCTGCCTCTCATAAGAATCTTGTAATCCCTTTGCAAGAAGAAAATGGTATGCTCATTTCATAAATAGATAAGGTTCCCAAATTATATCATGTGGAATATTAATTTATTAAATATCTCTTTGAAATAGAAAGGGAAGAAATGATAAATGTTTCTTATGATTCATCTATTTTAGATGAGGAAGAAGTAAAATCTTCTCTTTCATTCTGGAATACTGAAAAGTCAGGTACAAATGCTCATGGTTGCATTGAGTAGTCTAAGAAATAAATATCATGGATAGTTAATGAGGAATTCAAACCAACTCCTATTCATCCAAATGCTAAAAATGTGGATTCGATTGAAACAACTCAAATAATTGATCATGGAGATTTGTTATTTGACACAACCCTAGATAGACAAGACTTGTGGTTTGAAAAGGATGGTCATATGTTTGATTGGGTGCCTAACTTTGGTATTTTTGAACAAGTGTTTGATGATGATGAAGCCCATGAAGAAGAAGAAAATATTACAATGGCTCACCAAGTGTTGGTAAATGAAAATGTACAAAAGGTAGAATATAACCTTTGGTGTCTAAACATCCAAGCTTCAGGTGAAAATTTGTATACTCATTTATTGGATTCAAATGCTATTTATGATGAAATGCCATTAGAGGTGAATGAAGAGCTAGAGTTGATTTCTACCCACACCTCTAATAATATTACTTTGATGAATGAAACAAAAGTTAATGTGGTTGAATTGTTGATACAAGTTCATCAACAATTAATAAGCAAATCTAGGATAAAATCTTATAATGATCCTCATTTAGTAGATATCCTAGATGCTTGCAAATTTTTGCATAAGTTTTATTGGTCTAAAAACATGCAAAATGAATTGGCTTTAAATTTTTTAGAAATAGGCTCCTACTTGCAATATCTCATATTTGAAAAGGAAAGCCTAATTCTAAATCATGAATAGAATTGTGAAATTTGCATTGTAAGGAATAGACAAGAAATAATTGAAGATCAATTATTTTCTTATCAATTTTATGATTTGAAACTCCACTATGGGATTACTAATGGAACTAGATCAAATTCATGGGGTGAGAGAGGTAAATTAATGATTGTTGTATTTTATGGCTTAATGTTGTTTTGGCTAGATTCCTATAAATCTTGGCATGCATATCATGGTATGGGTCTTTCCAAGTGTTCTAATCATGTTTGGAATCTAGGGAAATGATGGCTTAAAATATTGCATCCTCTTGTACATTATTGTATATTTTTGTATATAGTTTTGATTTTCATGTTTTTGTTTAGCTTTGTGGTTTTTGTGTTTTGTCCTTAATTGTTGATTTTGTTGCTTTCTTGTTATTTTACATTAGATTAGGTTTAGATTTGTGTTTCTAGTTTTGTGTTTTGGGTTGCTCGCTCATTTTGAGGTGATGTTTTGTGGTCACTAATTTATAGCCTCTTGCCCATTTTTGTGTTCCTTTGTTAAGTAGGTTGGAATACCTAATCTAAAAGCAAATGAGCCTAAGAAAAGGAGGATGAATTATTTTGTGATCATGCTCAAATCTTGGGACTAAAATAGTGGAGAGTGGAACAATGAAACATTTTGCTAGAGCTCCACTTATAAATCACATGTTAAAGGGTGATTCTGGAAGTCCTGAAGGATGAAGTCATATTGGGTTGCAAATTAAGGTAAAATTCAACACGCTCCATCTCTATGCTTCCTAACCCTCGTGATACATAAATTATTACAAAGTTTGATAAAAAAATGAGCATTGAAAAGCTTGATCAAATTAGTCACAAAGTCTAGATAAACTCTATTGGGGCTATAGACACTTGATCGACAATAGGGCTTTGTCTAGACACAACTTATTTATAAGAAAAGGCTTTACAAAGTATCAAGTAGATACAAGGGTGAGTTAGATAAACTCTATCGGGGCTATGGATGCCTGACTAGTAGTACGACTCTATTTGTAAAAGCTTTCTTTTATGATTCATGCTTCACAACCTAAATGTAAACCAGGTGATAGAATCCAAAAGGTTTTCAAAGGTGCAATTAATGAATCATTGCTCACACACTAAGCAAGGGTATATGAATTAGTTGTTTATTCAAAGCTGTCTACCCCCACCTTCTTGGGACATAATTAAATAATTCGTATTTAGTTGATCTTTGTATTCTCGTTTTAGATTGGATTCTTCACCTGAAATGCTCAAAAGCATTTCCCAGGAGAGTCACCATTAGTTGTGACTATCTCACAACTAGCCCCAAAACTTGGGTACCCACCTTAAATTTTGAGTTTTTGGGTGTCTTGCTTGTATTTGACTGTTTAGAGTCTCCTTTTGTTTTTTGTAGATTGTTTATTGTGTCGATTAGGTTGTGTTCCTTGGTTTGGTTTTATTTTTTAGTCAATATTAATGATTGGAATATAACCAATTCAAGCATTTGATGTTGATTAAATCAATAAAACATAAATAAGATGGAAAAGGAACTTTTAATAATTGAAACCAAAATAATAATAATAATAATAATAATTAAAAGGAATATATATATATATATATATATATATATATATATATATATCTATATATATATATATATATATTATATATATATATATTTATATTATAATATATATAATTAAAGAGTAAAATTAAAAGAAAAAAATATATAAAAATTAAAAAAAATTAACAAATAAAAATAAAATAAAATGTGAATTTTAAGGGTGCTCCAAATTTTCATTTTAGGGAATAAGTAGTTTTGAATTCATTCAGCTTGATATTATGATCATACTCATATAAATATAGCTTTGTATTAGTCTTAATATTTGCCACATTAAGGGTCCCACTAAATTGACCTCAATAATTAACCGTGTTATCTTTTTTGTTTTGCAGGTCATGAAAGTTTTAAGTGTGATCAATGAGGCGAGAGTTGACCTTGACCACATGGACGAACAAATGACCACGCCGACTTCGCTCACGAGGTGACATGGCTTTGATCGAGATGGTGACATGATGGCGAGGATGCGTAAAGGTGGGCAGATCGAAGATAGGTCATGCTGACTGGACCGACGATGTGGTCAACAAAGGCTTCGGTGGTAGCGATAATGGAGTCAAATTAGGACTCGAGGTATAACAAAGCATAGGCCGAATAACATGAAGATGGACTCGTAGACTACACCATGGATCGCTTGATGCATCGAGAGGATTTGTACTGATGATGTGAACTACATGGATATGAAGTAGGTGAACAACAAACAAATATTTGACACAAATGAGGAAGGTTGTTGATGTGGATATACCAGACAACACTTGCAGTACGACACCAGTGATAGCATGGGCATGAGCAAAAAACACGTTGGAGGATTTGTATTACTAAGCAACAATATATAACGAGCAACATCTACGAGGTAGATAGGCAGCGACATGAATGGTGTATGATCTGAGTGGTGTTATGGGTCTCACATAAACCAGGAAGACAAAATAATGATGACATGGACTCGAGTGCCATGTTGAACTATCGAGTAGATGTGAAAATAGTGACTTGATTAGGATGATGTAAATGAACCTGGACCAATGATAGTGGTGATGATATGGATAGATAAAATAGATGAGAAATATCAAAATTTATTAAGGTCATAAACAGATAAAGTAATAGATTTTAGGTATAACATCGATTTTATATCAAATTCACACTACTAGAGCCTCTGATTTGCTATATCCTACTTGAAAAATCACAGTATGGATCCTTCGTTTCAAATTTATATTTCAAAATCTATAATATTTTCAAGGTAATAGGTATTACACGTGATTCATGCTATAGTGGGAAATGGATAAATGTGAGGTGAGGACGACCATGATGATAGCATACAAGGCAGGTTAGTAACGCTAGACGCAGACTCCATGCACAACGTACACTATAGACGTGGTTGAAGTGGATGTGACATCACTAAAGGAAGTGAAGTATGAAAGATGGGCAGTGTCAATAGTGGGTATATCTCACTCTTGCGGACCTATGATAAATTCAAAGAACGCACAACTAAACCCAGCATGTGGGTAGAGGAAGATATTGGTTTTATTTTTTATTTTTTGGTTTTCAAATGGTGTGAAGAACTGCACGACGATTCAGAAACTTCAACAAGGGTGAGCTTTCAATAGTGGAGATTATGGTGACATAAGGCTTTGAAAGGTATCCTCCGAGGGTCCTGATCTATGCTATCAGTATTCACTTTGTGACAGTGATGGTTTCCCATCAATGGCAATACACTAAAGGTTTAGAATCCATATTTTGAATCCTCATGATATGGGGGGATTATACGTAGTTTGATAGACACCGTAGTCTTTGGTTGGAAAAAAGTGCTAGGAAAATAAATGTGAATGCTTGTAGTGGTGGGCTTTACACAACCTGAGTGTATCTACTCCATCATTTACAGTGCAATATGGAAGCCAAACTCGATGTTCCACACATAATTCAAAATTGAAACCATTAGCAATAGTGGTAAAATATTCTATTAGTTGACCCATAGGGCAGTAGTACAGAGAAGGCGGGTCCATGACATAGCTACGGTCATATATGCAGTAGTGGTGTCCTACAGAGTAGAATTTGAGCTTAACTATATGTTGTGCCTCCATCGAGCTCGTGTTCGAGGGGATTACCCAACAAAATGGTGTAGAAATGGATGACACCCATGTGGATTTGATGGAGGGGTATGGTGGTTGCATCAACGGGAACATTGGGTGTTTGTTGGACAAGTGTCGAAAGATTCAAGTACATCGGGTTATTTTAAAACAGATGTAAATTAAGAGGAGGTACGCTGGACTCATTGTCATAGTGAGAGCGATTTGGGTAGATTATGCACCACACAGGGATCGCTCAAATAATTTCAATGTGACAGTTATAAGAGGATACCCTTGAAGCTATGAGAATGTGTGGGGGTAGTGTTCAATCTATAGAGGGCATTGTCGATAAAAGTTTCATGGTTTGAATATTCAAGGAGATGAACGTAGTTGTGAAAGAAGAGTTCCTCGACGGGTTGTTAGGTGCAGTATGGTGGGCGACCTTTGTGTAAAGGAGACGTAAGCCTCAAAAATTTTATTTTTACAATATCCACTTTCCATTTGGTGTCATATTGACCTACGGTCAATATTTTAATGGGAAACACACGCAAATAAGCAAAGGTTGGTGTTAGCTGGCAATACATAAAGTGGGCAATCATAAAGGCGTTACGGGTTACATAAAATATGGTATGGCATTACAAAGCATGCAAAATAGGATGGAATAGATGCATGTTGATCATTATGCATTAAAACATAGATGAAAAGAAACATTGAAAACATATGGAGCAGAGGACCAAAGCAAAAAAATGAAACAAATAGCCAAACAAAGGAGAGACAGAAATGAACAGTTTCTAAAAAACATTTAAATACGCCATAGAAACAGGAAGTAGAGGCTAGACCTTATGGGAGGCAAGATGGTGGAGGATTTTTTGAGAGAAACTAAAAATGCATTTTATGTAAAATAGAATAGTATTTTTTTAAATGCAAAAATTTCAAAAACTTACACCTTGTGAGCATTATTGGGGGAGAAAATTTCAGTGCGTAGTTGTTTTAATATCAATATTTCTCTACGCTTTCTTGGATTTCTATCTTGTTTTTTAATATTGTAAAAAGGTTGCACTACATGAAGATATGTGGGGTGTAGATTTTATTTATTTTCCTTAGAGGCTAGCACTTGGTCTAACTCAAATTATGTTTTTATAGGTTTGATTAGGTCAGGTTACCCTTTTGAAATTTCTCAATATCTTTGGTTTTGCTGTATAGGGTGGCATTAGACTGGAATATCTTGCATGTTTACGTTTTTAGTTTTCTGTTTTGCTTTCCAAATTTTACATTTATTTTTCTAACTCTTCTTTTTGCAAATTTTTTTAAACTTCGACGATTAAAATAAAAATCAAAAAAATAAAAATTCCAAAAATAAATGTAGGGTGTGAAGAATGAGCTTCAATATTTCATCCGAAACAATGTCTGTCCCATTATGAAGCCATTTTTAAATTATAAAAATTATTGAAAATAATTGTTTTATGGGGATTTTTAAATTTTAGAATTTTACATAATTTTGTATTTTGAGGGCAAACTAGATTTCAAGCTTTCCATATTTTTTTTGCAAGCAATAAATTAATTTTTATTTATGAAAATTCCAAATTCATTAAAGGGAAGTGATTTATATGGCATCTCAAAAGGCCATTATTTTAAAGCAATAAATTGACGTCTCTTTATGAAAATTCTAATTTCATTAAAGAGGGGTAATTTATTTATTATATCAAAGGTTATCTTTATTTTCATGCTCATAGCAACATCAAATGAATCCAATCATTATTTAAGGTTCACATTTAGAGATAAATTTTAATCTTCTATTTCATTCTAAAAGCACGGTTTAATGCAAGATAAAACTTGTTTAAAATCTACTTAACCAAAAGAAGATAAAATCTATCTAAAATACTTCAAGATAAAAGGAACTAAGGCTTTACATCGTGGTCATATGAGGACCAATCACATTTTTGCTTTTCTTTTAAGTTTCATGATCAATCACTAGCATAGCATAATAAAATAAACCAACACAGGCCTCTTGTTAACAGTTACTTACAAATCACTAAGGTATTCCTAGAACTTATTTAACACATCTTTATAATATTACAAATACACATTAACAATTCTTACATAGCAGAACGTTGGAGAAGTTGTTTTTGTTTTTAACTTCTTTGCAAGAGAGGGTTTTGTGATCAAGATCCTAAGTGTGAGTGTGGTTTTGCAATTGGGTAAAATTACCACTCAATAGGTGTCTACCTCTAATTTATAGAGGCAAAAGGAAAAGAAAAACTTTGGGAGGCAATTACGTTCGAACACCTTTTAAAAATAGTTACACGAAAACTAGGACAGTGCACACTCACACTTCGATATTTCAAATATATCTAAGAGATATTAAACTTGAGGTTTTTTTTTTTTAAGATTAATATATAATATAGACACTTCAAATTTAATATTGTTTAACATTGAATAGATGTGTATGCAATATAAATTTAAACTAGTATTAATGATTATCCTTATTTTTGCTGAAATATCATAAAAATATATATTTTTATTATAAAAAATAAATAAAAAAATTATAGTGTTTAAAAACGTTGGGTAAAAAATGGTGTTAAAGACACCTAGAAGATAATGTTTTAAAACAAAGGAAAATTTCTTTAAGCTTTTGTTCAACATTTTTTTCTTATTTGAATTTCTCATCTAATTTCAACTTTTTATCATGTTCATATGTGAAAGGTTGTATTATTCAAATTCATTTAGTAACTTAACATAATATCAAAGTTAGCTTTGTTCTTTGTGAATGTTCAATATTTATGATTGCTTTATCAATACTTAATCCTTGGAACTTGTAAATAGCCAATATAAATAGTTGTAGGGGTATTTGTGTCATGTACCTATATTCTAAAGGGTTATAAAAATGGTCTTTGGATCTATTTGTTTAAATGATTATCTACATTGACTATAAAATTTCATTATAATCTATGAAGGAAGAAGAGGTATTATGCCTACTTTGTAGACAATGTTTAGACAATGTTTTGAACATATATCTAAGAATTCTATTCACAAGTATTGCCTCTATACATAGATTATTTGTGAGTATAACTATGACCAATTTTACAAGTAATAATTCTTGATGTGACTAGTCTTTATCAATCCATTAAATTTTTATTCCCTATTATTATATCAATATTTTGTGTTGAGGAATATTACATTATTTGGTACATGCTAATGTACCCCCATGGTATCTTTATGGTATAATTGTAAATATGTAATAGATTAGGTTTAAGTCTATAGTTTAGGTGTGTGATTTATATTTCTCCTTTTATGTAAGTGTCATTATGCAGAAAATGCACAAGTGTCATGTAAGAGTGTAATGTGTAGGAAATGCACAAGTGTCATGTAAGTTGGAGTGCAAGTGTAGATTGAGAGAATGTGCATAAGCATCTTATATGTAAGAGTATAAATATGTAATGTGAGGATGTGCACAAGTATCTTAGATTAGGAGTTCATGTAGAAGTGTAATATTCATGTAGATGTGTCATAGAGTCAACTGTGCATGCAAGAATAAAGTGAAGAGTCTAGTATGCAAATGGCAAGATGATAAGCCAAAGGTCATGGTACTTGTCATATGGAGAGTAATAGTCAAGTACTTGAAGATTCATATTACTATGGCTATATTATGGATAAAATACTCTATAAGAATGTATATGAATATCAAATTATAGAGTTATAACAAGAAGAAAAAGAATAAAGCTTGTATACATATTTTGAGCAATTAATATTGTAAGTTTTTCTTCATGCATAGTTCATGAATGAATTAGGCCATTTACATTCATATTTGATTATATAAATTAATGTTATTTTCATTATTATATAGGCCTTGATATACATATTAATTTTCTCATATATTATTCTACTCATTATATTATTATTTTGACCTTTAATATTGTGGCTATTTTATATTGGGACCTACAAATTTTTGTGGTAGTAAGGCTTAAAAATTTAATAATGGTATCAGAGTTACCACCTGACTCTGTCCATTTTGATAGAGTTATTTTATTAGCCACCATCTTCAATATTTAACTTTATCCATTTTTTATAAAGTTAATTTAGAGTCTATCTAATTTGAAGGTAATGTAGACTTGGACTCTATTTTTAAAGGTCTTATTGAGTACAATTTGAGGGGATAAGGATTAGTCATCTTGATTTGGATGCTAGGGTCTTTCCACTTGGTTGAAGGAAAACCAATGAAGACTAGGACTTAACTATGTTGATAAGAAGAACCAACTCAGGATAAAGTTGGTCATTCAAGGTTATTCAAAGTCACCCTAACATTTATATTAGGTTCTCTAGCAAGGAGAATATCATATTGGGTTCTTATATGTGACCTAAGATATTGAATATTTTAGATAGACATAGGAGTAGCATTGCTATAGACTTTGAGAAGTATCATAGCTTCCTATAGAAATAGAGAAGCACTTTAGCTTCTATTGATTGAGAAGCATTCAAAGCTTCCTAAGTGAAAATATTTGAAGCAACGAACTACAATATATAGAGATAAATAAGTAAAAAATTTCAGAGAAAAGAAGAAGAAGCAATACAAAGCTTCTATAGAATAGAGAACAAGTAAGCATAGAGAAAAAGAAAGAGAAGAAAACATTGTAATATTTCTAAGAGATAAAATAATAGAGAAGAAGAATCAAGTCAAGATTAATTTGACCTTGACATATTTGAAGCATCAATATAAAATAGAGCAAAGGATAAGGAAGCATCTTCTCAAGATACATTGAAGAACTAGGCTGACTAAATATATCTTTATATCATTTCATTCTTCATCATGGATCACATTTTGAAACAAGTTTTTCAAGGTAGATACTTACTATAATAGTGAAGGAAAGAGGTCTACATCAATAAAGGAAGTTTAAGAGGCCTACATCAGATAAGAGGCTCAAGAAGTCTATATTAGAGAAGAGGCCCAAGTAACCTGCATCATAGAAAAAGTCAAGGAGGACTATATTAGAGAAGAGGCCTAAGAAACTTGCATCACATAAAAGGTCCAAGAGACCTATATTAAAGAAGAAGCATACATTTTATATGATAAATAAAAACTATAGAAGCACTCTATATGATTAGCATAAAGGAAACGATCCATTAAGAAGCTAAAGGTAGCCATACTAACATCATATTACTAAGAAGCAAAGCTAAGAAAAATAAGAAGCAAAGAGTTGTTGTTAAGAAAAATATCTTTACTACAAAGTAATATAGTTCATAGCAAGGCACTATTCAGAAGCACGTCATCAGAAGGTACATGTTGCATACAACCAAGGGAGAAGCTAACAAAAGTATTCGACCAAGTAGAAGCTAGCAAAAGAATTCATCCATGGAGAATCTAACAAAAGCATTCAGCCAGGGAGAAGCTAACATAAGCATTTGGTCAAGGAGAAGCCTGAATGTCTCAATTGGAGATACATTCGAACAACAAAGAAATACATTTGAACATCATCCAAAGATAACAAGGAACAATAGTGAACCACATTTGAGCATTGTAAAAAGACATAGCTCAAACCAACAGTAAGATGTCCCTTAGGAATAACAATGATATATTCTTCAAGAACAATAAAGAGAGATATTCAAGTAGTAGTAACGTCCCTTGGAAACAACAAAAATACTTTGTTTAAGATATATTATTTGGGAGCAACAATAACAAGGTAACCAAATAACATTCAAAGGAAAAGGGAATTGAAATCATTTCCAATGAATGTTAGCATGCATAGGGAAGATTGCATCAATTAATTCATTCCTTTTTAGATGATTAGGTTGGAAATAAAATTTGAATTGGCATATTTGAAAAGTCAAAGTGGAGTAATAAGGTTTAGTTTTATTTTTTTAAAATATTTAATCTTTAATCTATTCTAATATATGGAGAAATAAGGTTTGCAACTTAGGTTTAATATTATTTCGTAAGAACTAGAATTGGTTCTTCCAAACCCCATAAGGGGGGCGGAGGTCCAAGGTTCAAATATCGGGCCTCATCGGACTGAATGCTTGTCCCTTTCATGGTGCTTTCAGCGGCGTAAAGGTTTAAAATGATTGTGGCATGGTGGTTATAGGGGCGGATGTGCGAAGATCTGTGTGGCGGCTTCTAGGGCGGACAACGCGAATACTATGGCGGCCATAAAAGCTAGACAGACTGCTCGGATTTGTGGCGGCTATCGATTCCACCATGTAAATTCAAAAAAAAAATATATTTTTTTTTTTTATATTATATATATATATATATATATATATATATATATATATATATATATATATTATTTCGTAAGGATTAAAAATTAGATGAGTTAAAGGATTGATTGGAGTTTAAAATATTTAGTTCTTTAAAAAAAAATTAAGAGTGGAACTTAGTGATTAGAAATTATTTGAAGTTTTTGAAGATTTTTAAGGATTGAATTTTTTGTGTTATTTAAACTTTATAAAGACTTTAAAGATTTTAAAGTATTTCAATTTTTTTTGAAAATTTTTGAAATTTGAAATTTAGCAAATTTAATTTATTTGGGAGTTAAAAGGTGATGCAAAAGCCTATCTTTAGAGGGTTTTCTTAAAAAAAGTTTTAAAGTAATTCTTATATTACTTAAAATGGAACTATTTGACGCAAAATATAATTTTCCGAAAATGGTAATTACTAAAAAAAACAATTTTTTATAAAAATATAATTTACCTAAAATAGTAATTACTTAAAAAGGCATTTTTTGGTGAAAAATAAATTTGCCAAAAATAGTAATTTTTTATTTTTAGGGTTTTAAGCTTTAGGGTTTTCTTTTAAGGTTTCTTTTAGGGCTTCAAGTTTTAGGGTTTTATTTTAGGGTTTCTTTAGGGATATATATTCCCTTGGTATTACATTGTAAAAGGGGAAGTGAATCCAGGAATGAGAAAATAAATTTTTTATTGGTTTATTTCCATGTACTGTAGTTTTTATGTGAATGGAAGTTTACTGATTATTTCTATTTATTGTAGTTTTTAATGTAAATGGAGGGTTTTACATATTATTTTCATTTACCATAGTTTTTATGTAATGGGAGGTATTTTTTTTACCTCTTGCAGCTGAATTCACATCAAAAGGTTTTCTACAAAAGGCTTAGAAATTTAAAATTTGCAAATTTCATATTTGATTTATTTCTTAATTTGGAAGATATAAGATTTTCAACTTAAGAAAATGGACAAATGAAAAACATCACAATAAGAAATTATCAAAGTGCAAGACCATACTATATGAGAGAAAACATTCAAAAATAAAATTTGTATCAAAAACAATTTTTTGAATATAAAGGGTGGCATCATAAAAAGTTCTTCAAAATTCTTATCAAAGACGTGAGATTATATCACTTGAATCTCATCAAAAAATTCAAATTGAAAAATATATTTGGTACATAGATTCATGCACTAGTCATCATATGATTGGAAACTTATGTTGATTTGAATCCTTAGAAGTAAGGGATAACATTTCACTAAAAATTACAGATGATAAGATGTATCAATTTCAAGGAATTGGTAGAGTAGTATCTAGCATGTCATTTTTAGATTTTATGCTAGAATTTTTTTTATATGTTCTTGGACTATCAGCTAATATTATCTCAGTTGTTCAATTCATTGAAAAAGGAAGATCAATTGAATTCAAATATATAAATGAACATAGTAAATGCATCATCAAGAATAAAAATAAAATTGAATCTATAGGTTCACTCAAGAATGGAATATATGCCTTAGATTTAATGGGTTTTTCTCAAGAGATTATTGAATGTCTATCTCAATAAAAAATTAATGATAAGTTGCTTGATTTTTTAGAAAGATAGGAAACAAGGAATTGGATCAAGCATAGTCCAAATTTATCCTACAAACATAAGCAATGGATGAACCCAAGATTCAAGATGATGATGAAGAATCTATAAAACTAAAGATTCATGAATTGTGCAAGATCACATGAAGATTGTAGATTGAATATTAAAGATCAAGATCAATATTGAAGACTAAAGTCCTCAATAACCAAATAGTGTAATACATGGGGGTGTTGAGGAGTATTACATTATTTGGTATATGCTAATGTATCCCCATGGTACCTTCATGGTACAATTATAAATATGTAATCAATTAGGGTTGAGTATGCTAGCTTTTTAAGTCTCACTACCAAAAAATATCACAAGTTATCTCACATAGGTCCCAATATAAACAAACCACAATAATAAAGATCAAATGATAATATAATGAGTAGAATAATATGAGAAAATTACAATATATGCATTCATTTATATACTAAAATATGAATGTAAATAGCCTAAATCATTCATGTACTATGTATGAAGTAAAAAACTTACAATATTAATTGCTCAAAATGTATACAAGATTTATTGCTCTTCTTCCTATCATAGGTTTATTGATTTTTTATTTTAATTAGTTGATTTCTTATGTAACATTATCTCCATTATATAGCGATAGTAATATGACTCTTAAAATACAGGACTATTGCTCTCCATATGCCAAGTCTCATGACTCTTGGATTATCAACTTGTCACTTGCATACTTGATGGACACTTGACTCTACAACACTTGCACACATCTGCATGACTCTTGGACTCCTACATGCACTTCTAATCTAAGACACTTGTGCACATCATTACATTATATATTTTCAATCTTCCATACAAGACACTTGTGCACATTCTTTTGTACATGACACTTGTGCATTTCCTACATATTCACACTTACATAAAAGGGAAATAAAACTTCCACTCTAAACTATTGACACAACCCTAATCTATTATATATTTACAAATGTACCATGAAGATACCATGGGGGTACATTAGCATGTACCAAATAATGTAATATACCTCAACAGAGTCTACAATTTAGGTGTGTGATTTATATTTCCCCTTTTATGTAAGTGGCAATGTGCACGAAATACACAAGTATCATGTAAGAGTGCAATATGAAGAAAATGCACAAGTGCCATTTAGGTTAGAGTGCAAGTGTATATTGAGAGACTATGCACAAGTTTCTTGTATGTAAGAGTGGAATTATATAATGTGAGGATGTACACAAGTATCTTAGATTAGGAGTGCATCTGGAAGTGTAATTCATGTAGATGTGTCATTGAGTCAAGTGTGCATGCAAGAATAAAGTGAAGAGTCTAGTATGTAAGTGGCAAGATGACAAGTATCTTGTACGTAAGAGTGAAAATATGTAATGTGAGAATGTACACAAGTGTCTTAGATTAGGATTGCATGTAAGAGTGTAAGATTCATACAAATGTATCATAGAGTCAAGTGTGCATGCAAGAAGAAAGTGAAGAGTCTATTATGCAAGTGACAAGATGATAAGACAAAGGTCATGAGACTTGTCATATGGAGAGTAATAGTCAAGTACTTGAAGATTCATATTACTATGGCTATATTATGGAGATAATACTCCATAATAATGTAATATGAATATCAGATTACAAAGTTGCAATAGGAAGAAAAGAAATAAAGCTTATATACAAATTTTGAGCAATTAATATTGTAATTTTTTTATTCATAGTTCATGAATGACTTAGGCCATTTACATTCATATTTGATTATATAAATGACTATTTTTTTTTTTAACATGGTGGAATCGGTAGCCGCCACAAATTCGAGTAGGTTGTCCAACTTTTATGGCCGCCACAATATTCTGCGATGTCCATCCCGAAAGCCGCCACATAGATCTTCACACAGTCCGCCCCTATAACCGCCATGCCATAATCATTTTAAACCTTTTACACCGTTGAAAGCACTAGGAAAGGGACAAGCGTTCAGTCCGACGAGGCCCGAGATTTGAACCTTGGACATCCGCCCCCATTATGGGGTTTGGATGATTATATAAATAACTGTTATTTTTAGTATTATATAGGAATTGATATACATATTAATTTTCTCATATATTATTCTACTCATTATATAGTTGTTTTCTCATATATTAATTTTCTAAGCAATTGTAACTCGAAACAAAACTATCAATGCAAAGAGCCATGTAATTTTAAAAAATGGGATGAAAATACTTCCATATAAAAAAGTTATGGCCTTGGAAATTTAGCCCAAAAATCACAAAAATTACTACCAAAATCTTTCAAACATGAACAAAAATAAAAAGATCTCGAACAAATTGTAAAGCACCATGTATCACTATCTAGATGGCCAAGGGGGTGGTAATTGTATGTTGATTAGATGACCAAATAGATAGAGTCCCAATGAACCAACTATTGTCAAGCATCAATAAACTAGGAACTACATAGACCATTAGACAAGATATTGAGGAACTAGGAATTGCTATGTGTTTCCTTCCTAAGACAAGTTCTATCAATTGTCTACTAAGTTTATTTTTTGACTAGTTGAGTGACTAGGAAAAGCATGAATCAATAAGCATAATGTGTCTCCAAGGTGTTGGTTTACCTACAAGTACGATTTATTTTGAGCACCTCCTCCATGGTGCCATGCTGGCTAGTAAGTCCACTTTGTCATTAGCCATTTATTACCAAAGCATATGTTGGTAAAGTATATGTGAAGAGCTTTTAAACTAAGACCTCTCATGCACCAAAGCCTAATGCCTCTTTTGTTATCCATGCTTGTCATGAGGCCATTGAGGCTACACGTTACCAACACAAAGAAAATAATGTTGACTACTTATATGGGGGTCCTATTTGACACCTTCCCCCATACATCAAAATAGTGGAGTCTCTTGACGATATCACTCATTCATTTCATAATATCTATTAAGAACACAACCAAAGAATGACTCCCATATCTGTTCCATTTGATTCCAAAAGAGCATCATCCTCATATTCATCACCGAACCATGGAATATTCTCGATAATTATTTGAATTTAAAATTTAAATTTTGAAACAATGAGCAAAATGCTAATTTTTTAACATAGAAAAAGGAATACCTAGAGGGAAAATGATACAAATTATTAACCTCAGGCCCCCTAAAATTTTGTAAAGAATCCAAAAAAGCTAATAGCCTTATATATTCTATTACAATTTCCCCTACACAATTTTTTCCTAGAATGCAATCAATCAACCCATCCTCTTATGCAAAAGAAACATGAATATTGTTGAACCATTTTAATGACCTTGTCAAGTAGCTTAAGGTCTTTGACATGCATGAATTTTTACCCTTGATATTTTTGGCATCTATGAATGATAAAAAAATATGTAACATCTTCTCATCTACTTCAACAATCATCTCATCTATGTTGCATTGATGGCAAATATCTAAAGTAGAGAAGGAAATATATTTTTTAAATCCATAAAAGATAAATAAGGGTTTCAAATCAACCCATAAAATCAATATTTTTTTGCAAAATTATAAAGGCATCTATGTAGTCAATCAAAAAATTAGATTGAATATGAAGAGATGAAAAAAATAAAGCATTAAGCTATTGGTGACTATTTGTCCTAGAGTAATAGATTTATTGCAATGCAGAAAGATACTTGTGGTCCAAATCTAACTAGGGTTAGCATAAAATCTAAAAAATTATTGATAACACATGAACCTTCTACAAGCTGCTTTCATAATTACCACACTACTTTTGGATTCATCATAGAAATGTATCTTTTGATCTCTTCGAGTAGAAGATTCATACCCACTTTAATACCATGTTAAATTTAGCAATGCCTCCCAAAAATAAATTGAAACTCTATATTAATTGGAAATAAAGAGCTCATACAAAAACACAAGCAATATAAAGGGTTTTTATAGACACCAATGTAATCTCATTAAAATAAAGACTTAGTAATCCAACTGATAGTAAAATTATTGGTTTCAAAGGCAATAAATACCCAAATGACATGTGACCCTAGGTCGAGGTTGGAGAACCAACCTTAAGGTTTATATTAAAAATTGTAGTAAATCCACTTGTCCAAGGTGTATAAAGACCCATAGAGCTATGCAAATAAATATAATACAAAATTTAGTCATGGCCTTAAAATAAGCTTAACACCACATATTCCAACCTATTTTTTTTTTTAATCTTGGTACTAATTCAATAATATGTTAGATTATGGATTTATCACAAACTTTTCAATCATTGTTGATGTAAGATATCACATTATAAAAATCCATATAGTTTTTTATAAAATACAAATCTTGAGTTATATATTTTTTTAGTTTTAGTGATTTTGTTACATTCCACTTCAACCTCCTTATATTCACTTTGACTTATCATTTTGGCCCTATTATCATTTGTCATCTAGTCATTAGCATTGAATAGGCTCTAGATATGGTGGTAAGACTTATCAAAGTAAATGTGGACTTGAGTTGGATCACATCCTTATTTCAAACATTTTTTTACTGAATTAACAATTTTAGATTCACGAAAGAAGTGTAGAACTTGTTCAACACTTTCAAAAAGTTATCATTATTTATAGTATTCATAATAGAAGGTCTCCTTACCATTTTAACTCTTCACTTGTTACATGTTGACTTGTCATCGAGATTATATTGAGTTTCCATGTTTTTCATTGAAAATAGGAGTGTTTTTGTCCTAAGGAATTGACTTGATATTGATGACATCAAATGCAGCAACTAGATCCTTCTAATATTTTATTAATTTATTGTTTTTCGAATAGAAATATATCACCTGCTTAATAATCAACTCAATCTCCCCAAGAATATGTATGTTCTTACATTGAACCAACTAGAGGCCCAAAACAAATATTTTATACTCAACAACATTATTCATGTAGCTAAAATCTACCTTCATCAAATTTTATTTTCATTCTCTTGTAAGGTAACTAAACCAATCCAAAATTTAGCTTCATTCTTGCACTAAGCTTATGTCCAAGTACAAGTTGTTTGTTTCTTATCTACCATTGTCCTAAATACGAAAGCTAACATTAATAACATAAACTAAGGCCTTAACCCACATAGTTTATTATTGAGAATGGTTATTTTCTATGTTTACATGAGTTACTGCCTCAATAGAATATATGAAAAGGTGAGTTATGCTTATTTTTTAATAGTATATTTTTTCCTTTGATTAAGATAATTATGCAAGTGTAATCCATGGAAATTTATCCACCTCTCTTGTTTACTCACTCGTTGGATAAGCATAGATTAAATATTAAAGGGAGGTCCACTAACATAATCTCTTAAATCTCTTTGTCTCCTTGAATTACATTATTGACATCATTTTGGTCCCTTAGGAAAGGGTTGTAATGATTAATGCAAATTATTATGCTAATTGTGGAACTATCACGAGAATTTCACCTAAATTCATGTTGGTCCTAAATTTTTGTTGTGTATATTTCATTTTACAACTCTAAGTTTCTCTTTTTAAATCCAAGAAATAATAAGGAAAGTAGTGATCCTTGTCTTTGGGGTCCGAGTCATTTTGGTTCATAGCCAATTTTTTTAGGTTATATTATCTCTTGACTTGTACATTAGTTTATGATCATATTCCTTAGTTGTAGTTGTACCAACTTTGTATCTTTGTTAGGATCAATGTTATCATCATTACCAATTTCAAACTCTAACTCATTATTGACCCATTATAATTAGGTTACAATTTTGCTATTCTTTTAGTATAGGGAAGATGGCATGCTATCTTACAAATATTTTATATATTATTTATAAATTCATGTCTAATTCAATTCTCTAATATTATTATACACTTAAAAAATTTATATTAAATATATATCAATTGACACAATATTAAATCCTATAATAGTAAAAAATAAAAAGTACAGTTCCAGAGGGACAGTGCAACGGTTTGAGCTTTGACTCTTCTTCGAAAAAGTTCAAACCGTAACCTGAATGTGTGAGAGGATAGATGTGTTCATCAAAAATAAAAAATAAAAACTACAATAATTAAAACAACATAAATATTTGAATCATAGTTTTGAAAACAAATTGAGAAATCACGCTTTCTCATGAAACTTGGGAGAAATTATAACACGCAAGTTTTTCTTTTTAATTTCTTAACACCAAGAAACCCTAGACTAATTATAACACGCAAGTTTTTCTTTTTAATTTCTAAACACCAAGAAACCCTGGACCTGCGTCAAGTTTTGCACAAAAACTCATCTATTTCTCGCCAGGAAATTGATCGTAGAAAAAAATAAAATTGTTTAATAATATTATAATATTAAGGGAATAATACTTAAAGTTTTAATTTCTCTTCAAAAAAAATTTAAAATTTAAAACATACTTTTTCATAAAACTTACAAAAAAAAATTATAACACATTTTTTTTTTTAATTCTTAACATCAAGAAACTCGTGGACCTGCGTCAAGTTTTGCACAAAAACTCATCTATTTCTCGCGAGAAAGTTGATCGGGTGAAAAAAGAGATAAAACTTAATTTTGTTAAATTATAATATTAATATTAGGAGAGAGGGTAAGCTTTGGCTTTTCTTTTAGAGATAGAAGGTTCAAACCTCGGCTTGGGTGAGTGTGTATAAGCTTAGCTCAGGGGCTATGGCTTGAATGGAAATGCTCAGCCCTAATTATTGGTTGTAGGGGTTTTCACACTATCTAAATCGAATAAATAAAATTATATATATAAATAATATAATAATATTATATTATATGATATAAAATTATATATAAAATCAATAATATTATATATAGTATTATTGATTTTATGTAATATATTATACTATATTTAAAATATAAAATAATATTTTTATTAGTAATACAAAATCATTTCTTAATTTTTTGAGATCTTATCCAAATTTTGCAAGTTGCTCATAAAATCTTTAAAATAAGGTTGCTGAATTTATCATAAGTCGTGAGTTTTCTAATTATGATTTGAATATTGCATTAATCAATTTCTATGAAGGAATAGTGATACACACCTAATGCTCTAGGCAAAATTAATCGCAATATCATTTAAAAGCATATTTCAATACATGATTGTTAATGGTGTGACAATCAACACAAATATAATAAAACATAAACAATTTACTTATGAAATTTATCATCTCCAAATTTGTGATTTTTTGTTGACCCATATCATACTACAAACATTATATCCATGGACATAATAAAACATATCAAAGTTATTAGATACACAATATTATTACATAGTATTCCTATTTTATAAAATACTTTATTTTTATTTTTATATTAAATGCTTAAGCCTATTGATGACTTATCCAAACCATTTAGATTGAGTTTAGAATCATAATTTATAAATCAAAATATAAAAAGGAAATGTAAAAAAAAATCTTTGTTTAAAAAAAAAACATGATAATTTTTTTTAATGATTCAAAATTTAGGAACAAACAACCTTTATCTACAGTAAATTTTTAACTTCATAAAATCATGCATGCACTATTTTATATAATGAATTACCCTCGTTAGGGAGTTAGGGTTTCAGAGGAGCCCAATCGGTGCAGATGAAGATAGCAAGATCCAGATTGCATTTTAGGTTGGGAAGATTTGACCCTTATGAATTTTGGGTGCAAAGTAGATTGGTAGAGGAGCCAATGGAAGGGGAGCTCATAGGGGCAGGACCATGGTTGGATCTCTTGGAGTCTTTGCAAGAGAGATATGTGTCTGTTGGTTCGATTGTTGGTCCGATCATTGCTAGTGGCGAAGCTTTTCTCGTGCCTAGCGGGGACTCTGTGGTGGTGCTAGAGTCCCTTGTTCCAGTTTTTTTCTGATCCACTATTGTGCCAGTGCAACTGGCTAGGCGGTGGTGAAACATATTTTGTACCTCGCGCTGACCTAATGTTAGTACTAGAGTTCTTTAGTCCAATGTTTTTTTGGTTAGGCAATGGACGAGAGCTTTTTTGGTCCAAGGTAGTGTTTGGTTGTTTTTTGTTGTTGGCTTCCTTCATTGGGGGGTTTTATATTCTTCTGCATACCAGTAGGATTAGAACCCATGGAGTGGGGGTTTTTTCTAGTCGGTTGTCTATGGGGTTTGAACCCACAGATCCCAAGGTTCTAGATCCTTTCCAAAACCTTGCTCCATTGTCATTTGGTATGAGTTGTTCTCTGGAGTTCGGAGGATGGTTGGAATCCAACAGGATTTGTGAGGTTTTAGTCTTCTTAGGTTTTATTGTCGTTGGGGCAATATGTTGCAGATCTCTATTTTCGTCAACTGGTTTCTATTGAGTTGGTTGAGCAGGTGATCCAAAGTTCAAATATTTTTGCGCTCAGGTCCCAGTGGTGTTCTCAGGGAAGAACATTTTTCGTTTTCGTGGAAGTGCAGGGACCTTAAGTTTTTTATGCCTTTGAGATGAATTATTGATACCCTAAGTCCTGGTTGTCAAGGTTTGATGGTATTGTTGATCGGTTGGTTGGTCCCCGCTAGGTGGGATGAGGATAATTTTGATTTTGATTTTGTGTTCAAATTGATGTGTTGCCATTGGACAAGAATGTAAGTTTGATTATTTTTTCTTCTAACAACTTTTCTATTGAGCCTATCTTTGTGCTAGATTGAAAATTGTAAGTTTTGGCGATTAACTGACTTCTTTTGGAGTTCTATGTACAAGGTTGTCGGATCCTTTCAAAACCCTCACCTTTTACCTATAAAAATAAAAATGAATTGACCTCACATTTCAATTGTTAAAATTGTATTTCTTTTAATTGGTTATATACTATTAATTTTTTTTTAAAATCTCATAAAGTGATGTTTTTTTTTATTTGGTTAGTGTGAGAAACCAACGCATAGAGCAGTCTCCTCCCAACCATGACCATAAAGCTGAGAGCTATGCTTATCAATAGGGAATTTAACACACACTTACCACACACCCACCCCCTCACACACTCACCCACACCGTGGTTTGAACCTTGGACCTCCGAAAAAAGAGCCAAACCTCGAATCGTTGTGTTGTCCACCATAAAGTGACGTTACAACAACTTTTACTATTATGTAGTTATCTCTTGGTAATATTTTAACTTAGGTTGTCCTGGGGACAACACAATGGTTTGGGGTTTGGTTGGCTCTTCTTCAAGAGGTCCAAGGTTCAAACCTTTGTGTGTGGGCCTGTGTGTTAATCTTTTAAGGTTGAAATTGTTGTGTGTGTGTGGAGTCGTGTGTTAATCTTCTACTGATAAGTTTAACTCTTGGCCTTATGAGGGGTTATGATTAGGATGCACTAACCAAATAATAATAAAAATACATAATTTAAATCTCCTCCTTAAAAGTAAATAATTTAACAAGTTAAACGTTTGAACCTTGGATCTCTCAAAGAAGAGCCAAAGCCCAAACCGTTGCGAATGTTCCCCTGAGACTAATGTTTTATATTTTAAAATTTAATGTATGTTATTGATTTTATTTTAAATTTAGCGAAAAACCTCTTGCATGGCCGTCTTGGTCTGAGAAACCACGACCAGGGGTTTTACACCGTCACCACCTAGGAATCACGCTCAACCCTAACCACACTAGTATTATCACTAGATTTTGGATACCCGATGTACATTTTGTAGATTGAAAATTGCAACCAGAAACCTTCCTTTAAAGATTGTCTTACCCTATATATATTATTGTTTTAAAATTTATTATTTATTATTTTTTAAATATATAATAATATAAAATTATAAAAAAAAAAATTATTATTAAAAATTAAATCTTTAAATATTTTTAAAAAATACATTAGAGGCAAACCATTCATCAAACCAACCTATTATGGTTCAATATTAAAACCCAAGCAAGGTAACTAAACTCACCCCTTTCCATAAGTTTAGAGGCGAAGGATGTTTTTGCTTGATATTCACGTCTTATAGAATGGCACTATAAACCATAAAACCCAAGCAAAGTAACTACACTCACCCCTTTCCATAAGTTTAGAGGCAAAGGATGCTTTTGCTTGATATTCACGTCTTATAAAATGGCACTATAAACCATACCTTGTCCCCACAACCCTCTCTTATAACATTACTTTACAACTTATATTCCTTTGACATCCAGACCCACATGGACCAGTCCCGACCTTGTTTTCCCTTGGGTGTCACATATTTTGGTAGAGTAATTTGTTTATATATTTGTTCTTAAGGATAGTGTAATGTGAGCAAGTAATGTAAAGGGTGGGTTCGTGCATGGTATGTGTTTGATTCTTATTGATAAGTTTAGCTTTATCCTTATCAAAAGTTATGGTTGAGATAATGATTGAGATGAGAATACCCATCTTAAATATTTTCACACTAACCTTAATAAAACAAATTATTTATACATTTATTTGTTATAAAAAAAATTTAATTATTATTTTTTCAAAAGGTTAATTATATTTTTTTTTAATAAAAAGTTTTAGAGTAAAAGGTATTTGTTATAAAGAAGCTAAATATTCAAATTCTAAGATTGAGTATATATATATTTTTTAATATTGAACATCATTTACAAATATCAACCCTCGTTCGAGCAAACACAAGAGGAATCGACCTCACAACCACATGGATGATAATAACTAAGCAACTCTCACACCAAATACCATTCGACAATATATTACTTTTCTTCACAGTTTTTATATGTAATTATAATAATATTTATGGGTATAAATCCTTTGCTTTAGTTCAAAATACATGCTATGAGATAAGAGCAAGAACTATGCGCCACTAGACATAATCTCTTTCTTATGTTTTTATTGAATGTCAATAAATTTTAGGGTATAGCTATCCATGATAACGACCAACACTCTATGTTAACTACCTCTAATTTATAGGGGCAAAAGAAAAATAAAAACTTTCGAAGGTAATTATATTAGTACAAGGTAATTATATTAGTACACCTTTATTAATAAGCAAAAGTAAATTTGGTTTAAAGAGTTTGTTTTTTGGTTACATAGATGAATTGGTTACAATCATAATTTTTAGTAATTGTCAGCATAGCTGGTAGGGTTCAAACTATCAGCGAAGGCTTTCAACACACCCACATTCTCGTTAATGGTAACTCGATGTGAGATGGGGACCACCGGACGCACAAGGTTCGCACTGTCTTCATCAGTTTGGTTCAACACGTGGCATGAAGGGGGACCATCGGACAAGCAGGAAAAAGATCGCCGTCATCAGTCACGTGCTACTCAAGAGTTTTTATTAATATGTATTACATATAGAGGAAAAAGTTCAGGGTTTTAAATGGAGGATATCTTTATGTGAGATTTGAGATTGAAGATGGGTAATCAACTCGAAATTTTGGGGTAGGAACTTTGAATGCTATCAATATAGGATATGCGAATGCTATTAGGGTTTAAAACTGGCCTTTTGACCACATGATGAGTTCTTGGTTGCAAAAGGCCCTAGATTGTAATTTTAATCTATCTTCAATAAACGAAAAATTGGTAATTTCTAATGGGTTATCGAAAATGGTTGCGGTTCTAGACAACCAATGTCTGGTTGGTAAGATCCTTAGGGTAAGATTTGAACTAGATGTTATACAAAAAATGGACAATAGAGAAATGGTATCCTCTAGGGCACATGAATGTTGTGGTGATGCCCAATTTTTTTTTTTTGGTCTAGCTTAATTGCTAAGAGGATTTGGAATGAATTCTTCTATGGGGACCTTGGTTTTTTGGGAGTCACAATCTCTTCCTTAAGCAATGGATGATAAATTTTGACATGTACACTCAAAGCATCAACAAAGCTCCAGTCTAGATTAGGTTGTCTGGGCTTCCTCTCCACTATTAGTATAAGAAAATATTTGAGGGAATCATATGAAATATAGGACAACTGATAGCAGTTGAACCTGCAATGGTGGTAAGGTCATGCTTTATCCTTGCAAGATTGTGCGGGAACATGAATATGGAAGCACCTTAAGCCTCGACTATTGAATTGGTTTCAATTTTTGGGAAATGCAGCTTGTGCTAGAGAATAGGACACCTTAGCCATGATTATCCACAGAAAAGGAGCCAGGCTCATAATCATTGCTAGCAACCAAAGAGGATCCCAGGAAACAAAGATTATAATGAAGGAACTTCAACCCATGATGCAAGGAAAAGAAAGAAGGTGGAACCCCCATCACATCTGAAGGAGAATGTGCGAGAAGAAGGTAAAATAATGGAAGAAGCAACAAAGGTAAATCAAGATACTTAGAATCCCCCCTTTGTTTTGAATGAATTGACTGTTCAAAACAATTTTGATTGCCTTCAATACTCAATAGAGGAAAAATATTAGGAAACTCAAGTTATGGAAATGAAACATGAACAAAATATCACTATGATGGTAACCCAAAACATAAACGATACTCCACTTATCTTGGAGGGAGGTGAGGAAGTGCATGATAAATCTCCCAAAGGCAAAGAATCTAGGAAGGACCAAGGCAACCCTAATAGAATTACCAAAAGTTCAAGAAAATTTGGGACAAATGTAGGTTATGATCCCAAGTAGGGTAGACCTTCACAATCTAAAATTAGACAAAGGGAAATGACTAGGGATGTAGTTAATGGAATACAATTGACTCTCAATCTAGGCAGGAAGAAACACCCGATCAAATATAAAAAAATGAAGATAATTTTCTAGAATATTAGGGGTGTCAATGACCTATCCGAACACCTCTTGGTATCATTGTTGAGGAAAGACTTGAATCTATAAATTATTTTTCTACAAGAAACCAAATTAAAGGAGCAAAACACAAAGAAAATAAGAAGAGCTATTTGGAAGGAGTCTAGTTTTGTTGTTAGTCTTGTGAATGGAACCTTAGGTGGATTGTTGTGCATGTGGAATCACAATAATTTGGAGGGGAGAGTAATCTCTACCTCAAATAGACTAACTGATGTATTTTTCTATTGTAAGAAAACTAAGATAAGTTGGGTGTTGACTAACATTTATGCCCCAAATACTAGTATGGGAAGAAGACAACTATGAACAAGACTAAGCATGATCATAGTGCCTATGCACAGAGAACCAAATCTTAGTAAGGAACGACAAGCAAATCCTAGACCGGTTAGCATTTCTCAATCTTAGTGGTAAAAGATAGGGGGACCTTTTGCAATTGGATTTTTCGTCTTTTAAAGGTTACTCATTTAGTGATTTTACTAAGTAATGGTGTTTGTGTAAGATTGCATGTTTTGTATCTAATTTAGCAATCTTAGTTTTAATTCAATTGGACTAGTATTAGGAGCTTAATGTTAGATCTTTCTTTTAGTTTGTAAAAGGGTTGGGTCCCTTTCAAAAACCCCTTCGCAACCTTGATAAAAAAAATCCTAGGACACCTTTTAAAAATATTTTGACGAAAAATAGGATAGTGCACACTCACACTTTTATATTTCGAATATATATATTCACCACTAAGAGATATCAAACTTTGGGGTATTTATTTTAGTTTTTTTAAAGATTAATATATAATATAAACATATTAAGTTTGATATCTCTTAACATGAATAGATGTGTATACAATATATATTTAAACAAGAAGTATTAATGATCATCATTATTTTTGTTGCAATACCATAAAATTGTATATTTTTATTATAAGAAATAAATTTTATAGAAGATGGTGTTTAAAACCATTGGATAAAACATGGTGTTAAAGACACCTAGAAGATGATGTTTAAAAGCACATTATTAGTTCAATATAAACAAAGAAGGATTTCTTTAAGATTTTGTTCTTTGAAATAATTCTTAAACTTCTTTCCTTATTTGAATCCTTTGTCTAGTTTTCAACTTTTCATAATGTTCATATGTGAAAGGTTGTATTATTCTAATTCATTTAGGAACTTACACAATATCTGGCTACAAAAGTTAGCTCTTTCCTTTGTGAATGTTCAATATTTATGATTGCTTTACCAAGACTTGATCCTTGGGACTTGTGAATATCTAAATTATAAATAATTGTAGGGGTATTTGTGTTATGTGACTATAATCTAAAGGGTTATAGAAATTATCTTTGGATCTATTTGTTTAAATGATTATCTACAATAACTATCAAATTTCATTATACTCTATGAAAGAAGAAAAGGTGTTATGCCCACTTTGAGACAATGTTTTGACCATATATCTAAGAATGCTATTCACAAGTATTACCTCTATACATACATTGTTTGTGAGTATAACTATGACTAATTTTACAAGTAATAGTTCTTGGTGTAGTAGTCTTTATCAACCCATTAAATTTGTGCTCCCTATTGTTATATCAATATTTTGTGTAATAGGATCTCTTAATCCAAATAACTCTCTTTTCTTATGTTCTTTGACATCCTTGTTGGTGGAAAAAAAATAATATGATCATCAAAACTATCCTATATAAAGTAATTTAGAATCACATCTTATTATAGTCATCAATAATTTTTAATCACCAATTGTGAGATGGACATCCTTAGGATTTGTTACAAGTTCTCGAAACATCTATTGTTCTTCATATTGACCTTATTTTATAAACACTTTGTCCAAAGAAACAACAATTTTGAACTCTTCCCATAGTAACCAATTGATATAATGGGCCCACCTTCAAAATATTTATTGGGCTTATGTGGAAATCCTTGATAAGGTTGTGAATCTATGTTTTGAAGCATCTTTCGATAAATGAAATTCATTTTCTCTCTTAAAATACTTTTGACATGTTGCTCCCCCTCCTAAAAAGATGATAACCTTTTGCCCTCTAATTTTTCCAAATCTCCAATAGAAATCTATAATTTTGAGTGTATTGTGGAGGCTCTAATATTGAAAGTTGTGAAAATAGTAGAATGGAGCTATTAATTTCACTTTTGCAAAATTATGTTATGGATATTGGGCATTAATTTATCGTTCCACTTCTCTTTTTGACTCAAGCTCTTGTGTGTGTGATTCACATTGTCTTTCTCATATGTGTCATTTCATTCTTTTTATTTTTTTCTATTATGTTATAAAAATAAAAATGAAGTTAATAAAATATATACATGTAATAGTTTTATAAGTAATTTTTTTCAAATATTATGAAATAAAATAAAAATATAATAAGAATGAAGTTATTTAAGTGCCATAATTTTGGGATTGTGATCATTCTATCCAAAAATATACCTAGACTTACATATTTAAAATTTTGATATTAAACTAACAACCTATAATATGTTATATATAAATTAATAAAAATGATAATTAATAGTAAAGTTTGTTGACCAAAAAATATTTGATGAATACGCTATTAAATATTAGTAATATGTCAAATTAAATTATTAAAGTAATAATTAATAACAAGTTGGCATAATTTATAAAATATCATAATTAAAAAATAAATAATAATACATTGACTCTAAAACATTACATGTCAGCTATGACTTATAGTAGGTCAACACTAAAAGTTAAATTAATATTATGGTATTTGGAGAGTGAGTACTAACAACTGACTTGTTGGTGGTGGAGAGCTTTACCCTTCTAATTATGATATGGGATGAACTAACTTTGTTAGTCTTTGGATATGATGGTGGTAAGCTAGTTGGCTAACAAAGCTTTATTATATTCCAAGGTCTTTGTCTCTCCTAATTTATCATTTCCATCACCTTCTTCTAGCCATTGCATGTGTGAATGATTCCTAAAATGCTAAATTAGGACATAGTTATGATAAGAGCACATGATGACATATATCACCTAAAGCGCAAGTTCAAAAAATCAATAGAAACATGATCCCCACTTTGATAGAAAAACATGGTTGTTGATCAAAACTAAGAAAAATTTTTAAGTCAGGTCATAGGTATGATGAAAGCACATGATAACACTTGTTGTCCAGAGTGTTGGTTCAAAAATCAATGATATCACAATCCCCACATTAAGAGGTGATTATGGTTGTTGACAAAAATTTAGGATTTTTAGTGTGTTATCAAAATCCTTGCATGCTAACATATTTGGGGTTAACATGACATGCCATCTTGACCAAAAACTATGATTTTATAGTCTTAAAAGGTGTAATTTGATCATTAGACAAAAGGGAAAGTTTGTATTACTTTTTTAATAACCATTACTTATCTTCATTTCATCATCCATTAATCAACTTTTTCCCTCTATTTTAAAATTTAAAATCCTCTTTCTTTCACTCTAATTGTGCAACTTCTCTAGACCTTGTAGGTACCTTCAAGATTCTTGACCATTCGTTTGGTGCCCTTCATGGAGGAGGATAGGTGTTGCACTAGGACTTCACAACCAAAGATCATGCTAACCATCAACAAACTAGATCTCTCAACTTCTTAATTCCCTACATGATCCCTAGTGCAAGCTTCTATTCTAATTAGATAACCAAAAATACAAAGTCCCAATGAACCAACTATTGTGAAGCATCACTAAACTAGGTAAGGGAGTGCTATTGGGTTGCTAACTATGTAGACCATTGGATAAGATATTGCAAAACTAGGAACTGTTACATGTTTCCTTCCTAAGACAAGTTTTATTAGTTGTGCACTAAGTTTATTTCTGACCAGTCAAATAACCAAGCAAAGCATGAATCAATATGTATAATGTGTCTCCAAGGTATTTGTAGATTATCTATAAATATATATTTTTTTTAGCACCTCCTCTATGGTGCCACATTGGCTAGTAAGTCTGCATTGGTTATTAACCCACTAATACCAAAGAATATACTAGCAAAGTATATGTGAAGGGATTTGAAACTAAGACCTCTCATGCACCAAATTCTAATGCATATTTTGTTATCCATGCTTGTCTTGAATCCATTGAGGCCATAAGTTACCAACACAAAGAAAATAATATTGACTACTTATATGGGGGTTTTATTGAATATCTTCCCCCATGCATCAAAATAGTGGTCTCTTGAAGATATCACTCATTCATTTCATAATATATGTTAAGACCACAACCAAAGAATGGGGTAAGGATTCAAACCCACTATGCTAGGATTTGATCTAAGGAGTATAAAAGATGGTTGTGCTAACAAATGAAAAGGGTGTGCATATTTGAATAATACAACATGACTTGGTTGGACATGGATATTTCTAGCCATCACCATATGTATATACAAACACACTCATTATATACAAAAATTTCACATGAATTGAACCCATGATATCCAAGGTAGAGTAACATTTTCAAGAAGGTAGGTGTCATTGGTCCAATGAACCTATTGGGCTTGATTTCCCCCCTCAAACAATGACTTCCATATGTGTGTCATTTGATTCCAAAAGAGCATCATCCTCATATTCATCACCAAACCATGGAATATTCTCTAAAATATTTTGAATTTAAATTTTAAATTTTGAAACAAAAAGGCAAAATGCTATTTTTTTAACATGGAAAAGGAATACATAGAGGTAAAACAATAAAAAGTACTAAACTCAGACTCCCTAAAATTTTATAAAAAATCTAAAAAAGCTAATAGATTAATCAAATATATTACAATTTGCCCTACACAACCTTTTTCTAGAATGCAACCAATCAAGCCATCCTATTATGTAAAAACAATAAGAATATTGTTGAACCATATTAATGACCTTTTCAAGTAGCTTCAATGCCTTTTCCATGCACGAATGTCTACCCTTTATTTTTTCAGCATATATGAATGATAAAAAATATGTAGCCTCATCTCATCTACTTTGACAATCATCTCATCTATGTTGCATTGATGACAAATATCTAAATTAGAAAAGGAAATAAATTTTTATATCCATAAATAAATAAAGGTTTCATGTCAACCCATAAAATCAATCTTTTTTGTAAAATAGTAAGGGCATCCATGTAGTCAATCAACAAATTGTATTGAATATCAAGAGATGAAAAATAAAGAATGAAACTATTATTGAATATTTGTCCTAGAGTACTAGATTTATTGCAATGCAAAAATATCCTTACAGTCCAAATCCAACTAGGATTGGCATAAAACCCAAACATTGTCGATAACACATGAAGCTTATACAAATTGCTTTCATAATTATCAATTTACCACACTTTTTTTTTTTTTGGTGCAAAACATCCCAAAAGGGATGCCACTTTCGAGTAAGACCCAAGGAGGCAGGGATATCCATTCCGCCAAAAATGCCCATGACTTGGACCTAGCCTACCACCTTTGACATACTCAAGGAGCAAACAAACACACAAAACCAATTTAAAAATAAGTAAATAACAACAAAAATAATAAAATAAAATAAAAAACATGCTCCTTGAGTGTGTCAAAAACAAAAGCACAACCAAAAACACACAATAAGATAAAAGAAACCACAATACAAACCACATAGAAAAATACAAGAACCACATAATAAAACACAAACAAGACAAAAACAACAGAACACTACAAAGACATAACCCAAAAAAAACATGAAAAATAAACACAACCAAAACCTAAAAAATTTAAAAAAATAAAATAAAAATAAAAATAAAAAACAACCAACAAAAGACAATAAACAAAAACAAAAAACATAGAAAACACTCACACATAAAAACACGAAATAACACAAACAAAGAGAAACCCAAGAACAAGAATGAAAAAACACAAGAACAATAATAAAAAACATAAAAAAAAAACAAAACAACAAAAAACAACACAAAGAACACAAAAACAAAACAAAACAAAAGAACACACCCACCTTAAAAAACTAAAAAAAAAACAAAAAAGAAAAAAGAAAAAAAAATTGAACAAAACAATGACCTATCTAGACCAGAAGACTATTAAGGCAAGAATCAACAGAGGAAACAAAATAAAGAATAGAATGAGCTAGGGAACTAAAAAAAACTGAATGAAAAGAGAAGTAACAAAAAAAATAAAACAAGAAGAAACTAGGTACCTTCATAACTGGAGCCATCCAAAGAAATGATAGAAAGAAGAACTTCCCTAATTTGAGAAGCCCACCATATAGGAGGGTGACCATAACAAGTAAGATCACCTTTGTCCAAAGCCTAGTTAGCTAAAGCATCAACACTCTTGTTTTGATATCTGACTACATGATTGTAATCAACTTTCAAAAATCCCATCTGGATTAACTGAATCTTCTCAATAATTATTTTTATTCTCCAATCCACCTTATGATTCTTAGAAGGAGTCTTCAAGAGATTAATCATAAGTTGAGAGTCAGACTCAACTAACATCTTTTCCCATCCAACCTTAGTAGCCTCTTGAAGGCCTCTGAGGATACCATACCCCTCAACAATTTTATTGGAAAGAATACCCAAATTCTCAGCAAAAGTAAAAACCAGGGAGTCATCTAAAAGTCTACCAATTCCTCCCACACTAGCTTTTCCAGGGTTCCCTCTAGAGGCTTCATCAGTATTGACTTTTCTAAAATCCTTAGGAGGAGGTTGCCAATTTATAGTCCTATCCATCTTACTAATACTCACATTCCCTTTAAGTTGGTTGCCCTTAGAAGATTTAATCTTTAATCTTTGCATCACTTGATCCCATTTTTGGTGGGAGTTTTGGGGGTGATTAAGGAGTTGATGGACTGATTCAACTAAGTTGGCTATGGTATTTTGCCAAATATAGTGAATATCCTTCCTATCTTGATTAAAAATTTGGTTGTTCATTTCATTCCAAATATTCCAAAGAAGAATGGTAGAACCCATCCAAACTAATTGCCTAATAAAATAATCAACACCCTCTTGATTAGGCCAATCCCTCCAAAGTTGTTCAAAAGTAAAAAAATTGGACCACTGTAAGCCAAGTAAAGTGGCCATTCTCCTCCTTAGCTCAGAGGCTAAAGTAAACTCAATAAAAATATGGTTGATATTTTCTACATTCTCTTCACACATTCCACATCTAAAAGGGCCATGAAAACCACTCTTCATAAGTTGCTCACCAGTAAGCACCCTACAATGCAATAAAAGCCAATTAAAGAACCTCACCTTAGGCCAAAGCTTTTGAGCCCACAATCGAGAAAAGATGTCAGAAGAATGGTTGGGATTATTATGGCATAAGATCAAATAACCTTGAGCAACTGAATACTCACCCTTAGTAGTGTTGTTCCATCCAAAACAATCTTTTTCATGGGACCAAGAGAGGGATCTCATATGAAGGATGCCTTGGATATCTTGTCTTTGCCTTTCTGGTATTTGAATAGGCCAGTCCTCAATAGGGATCCAATATATACCAACCTTTGAATTACCAGTATGGTACCGACAATAATTAGCCACCTTTATCCAATTAGCTCGGTGAAGCTCCTCCATCCAAGGCCTCCAATCGGGAAATTGAGTTATCAAAGGCTTGTGACCATCCCAAGAATCTGTCCAAAAATTTGCATGTTAACCATTATGAATGATCCAAAATAATTTTTTTTTATCAAATCCTCACCAGTCTTAAGAATTGCTAAAATGGGAGAACCTTTGGTAGGAAGTTGATAGCAAACAAGGTCTTCAGGACTTTTGTTCTCAGCATATTTAGCACGGAGATTATTGGTCCAAAGAGCATTGGGGTTATGCAACATCCTCCAATATAATTTAGCAGTTAAAGCTTTGTTGTTATTAATTGAAAACCGGAATCCTAACCCCCATTCACTCTTAGGAAGACATAAAGTATCCCATTTCACCAAGGCCCATTTTATTTTCTCCTTAGTACCACTCCAAAGGAAACGATGATTGATTTGATCCAATTCTTGAAGAACAGCCTTTGGGATATTCAAAATGGAAGAAACATAAATAAGAATAGCTTGAAGGACTGATTTTACCAAGGTGATTCTACCCCTAGAAGAAAGCCACTTGTTGGTCCACTTTCCAATTTTCTTCTTGACTTTGTCCAACAACCAATTCCAATATTTATTTTTCTGCCTTTGAATATTTACGAGAATACATAAATAAGTGATTGGAAGAGAGGTCTTCTTATATCTTAATTTATCCAAGACCATGGATTCCTGTCTAGTAGAGCAGTGAAAGAAAATAACTTTAGATTTGTCTTCATTGATCAACTGCCCGATAGCCTTAGAAAAATAGCTAATTATTTACTTAATATTAGAAGCTTCCTTAACTGTAGCTTTACCTAAAAGAGTAGAGTCATCCACAAATTGAAGATGAGATATAGGTCTAGCTCCATGAGCAATGGTAACTCCCTCAAGGGTTTTGTTTTCCTTCTTTTGGTTATAGTCCTACCCAAGCATTCAGCAAGAATGATGAATAAATAAGGGGATAACGGGTCACCTTGCCTAATACCTCTCGAAGCTGGGAAATACTGAGAAGGTCTGCCATTGATAAGAACTAAGTAGGAAACTGAAGAGATACATCCCATAATCCAATCCATCCAATCCTTAGAGAAACCAAATTGCCTCAAAACTTTGATAAGGAAGTGCCAATCCACTCTGTCATAAGCTTTGGATAAGTCTAACCGAATGAACATGGAAGGAGAATTTTGCATATCCATGGAATGGATGGATTCCTGAGCAAGAACTATTTCATCTACTATTTGACGTCTTTCCACATAACCCCCTTGCTCTGGGGAAATAATCTTATGCAAAAGAGGCTTCAACCTTTTTACCATGATTTTAGTAATGATTTTGAGAAGAACATTACATAAAGCAATAGGTCTAAAAGCTAAGATATGATCAACCTCTTGAGCTTTTGGAACAAGAGTAATATAATTTTTATTGATAACCTTCAAAATTTCTTTGGCTTTCCTGGCTTCTTCCACCACCTCTAATAAATCAACATGAAGGATATCCCAGAATTCTTGGTAGAACTCAATGGGAAAACCATCAAGACCTGGGGTTGTCCCTTTTTGCATTTTAAAAACTACTTGTTGAAGCTCATTGATAGTAACAGGAGCAGTCAAAATAGAGTTCTCCTCAGAAGTGATAAGAGAAAGGATTGCTTGAAGAACATTTTGTTGTGAAGCTGAGTCAAGAGGAGTAGCAACAAAAAGATTAGAAAAGTAATCAACAACAATAGAGTTCATGCCATCCCAAGTATAAAAAAAATCTCCAAAATCTGATTTTAAGGAAGAAATAAAGTTGTGAGATCTTCGAGCTAGAAGAGATTAGTGGAAGAAATTTGTGTTTCAATCTCCTTCTTTGAGCCATTGAATTCTAGATTTTGCTTCCATAAGATTTCTTCTCTTTTTTTCCATTCCTCTAACTGAGTTGTGAGTTTAATTTCATCTGCACTTCTCTTCTCTATGAGGCCATCTAAAATATTATAGTTTTGATAGACAGTGGTGCTATGGATAGTTTCATATCTAGTAGTTTTATCAGGAATATGCCAAAGAATCCAAAGTCTTCGAAAAAAGGGTGGAAAATCGAGTATGGTTTTGGACAGACCTACTCTATAGACCAATATTATCCCTTGATAGAAATATCCCTACCCACAAATTCTATCACTTGGAAATTCTATGTAGCTCCATTACATGCCTTTGACATAATTTTAGGGGTTTATTGGTTAAAGGACCGCAAGGCCTTGGTAAAATTTTAGGAGAGATGGGTCGAATTCACTGATGAGAATGAGAAGAGGATTATGTTGTATAGTGAACAAGGGAAATTCGAACCTATAATAATCTCTGCTATGCAACTTAAAAATGTGATTATAAATAAAGGGTTGATTTACGTGGTCAAGGTAAAGGAAGTTAAAAAGGAGGAAATCTTTGAGAAATTCCCCATCCTTCAAGAGTTTAAGGATGTCTTTGCATCTGAAATACCTAAGATGCCCCCTAAGAGAGAATTTAACTTTACTATCGATCTAATACCCAGTATAAAACCTATATATAGAGAACCATACAAGATGAACTCTATAGAGATGCAAGAGCTGAAAGTTCAACTACAAGAGTTTTTGGATAAAGGGCTAATTAAGCCAAGTGTGTCTCCCTGGGATGCACCAGTTTTGTTTATCAAGAAGAAATATGGATCCTTGAGATTATGCATTGATTATAGGATGTTGAATAAAGCTATAGTTAAAAATATATATCCTTTACCACAGATAGAGGATTTGTTTTATCAACTAAAAGGGACTACTATCTTCTCAAAGATAGACTTAAATTCTGGTTACCACCAGTGGAGAATCAAAAAAGAAGATACACATAAGACAACATTCAAAACTCGATATGGACATTATGATTTCATATTTTTACCATTTGGGTTAACAAATACACCTGCAACATTCATGAACTTATTGAATAGTGTGTTCATAAAATAGATGGACAATTTTGTCTTGGTATTTTTAGATGACATCTTGGTCTATTCTCGCAGCAAGGAGGAGTATGACAAGCATTTGAGGATAGTACTAAGGATTTTGAGGGAAAATTAGCTATAAGGAAATTTGTCCAAATGCAAATTTTATGTGTCACAAGTACATTACTTAGGACATGTCATATCTGTAGATGGAATTGCAGTTGATCCTAAGAAGATAGAAGTTATTTTATATTGGCCAACCCCTACAAATGTAACAGAGGTTAGAAGTTTTATGGGCCTATCTAGGTATTAGGTTTGCGAAATATTATACCAAAATAGTCTGTACTATAACCAGTATTCAAAGAAAAGAGAAGTCATTCTAATGGATGAACAAATGTGAAAAAATATTCCAACTGCTAAAATAATTATTGACTACTGCTCCTGTATTAAGGATTCCAGATCCTTAAGGTGAGTTTTCTATCTGTATCGATGCTTCCTTAGAAGTTTTGGGAGGTGTTTGGTCATAATATGGAGTAGTGGTGGCTTATGAGTCTAAGAAACTAAAGAGACATGAAATAAAATACACCACACATGACTTAGAATTGGCCACAATAGTGCATGCCCTAAAATTTTTGTAGCATTACCTGCTAGGAAGACCCTTCAAATTAAGAAAAAATCACCAAATTTAAAAGTATATTTTCACTCAACCATTACTAAATGCACGTCAAAGAAGGCGGATTGAATTTTTAGAAGAGTATGACTTTGGGATTGAATACATAAAAGGTAAATAGAATAAGGTGGTAGATGCACTAAGCAGAAGAAGGCATATCATTGTTTTAACTAGAAGTCATGTGGACCTGATGGATTAGGTTAAGAGAGCTCAACTTCAGGATCCTTATTGTAGGGAAGTGCAAGAGAAAATAAGGAAGGACCCGAAGATAGCCCAAGATTTTGGATACAAAGATGGATTCTTATGTTTCAAGGAATGGATTGTTATTCAAAAAATAAAGGATTTGCATAATATTATCATGAGAGAGGCTCATAGATCCCCTTATTCTTCTCATCCTAGAGGAGCTACTATGAGGGAGAATATGAAGAACATATTTTATTGGTCGGGGATGAAGAAGGATATTACTAACTTTGTGGTGAAGTATCTAGAATATCATAAGGTGAAAGTAGAGCATAAGCATCCTGCTGGCCTACTATATCCTCATGATGTGCCTACAAAAAAATAGCAAGTGATATCTATGGAATTTATTGTGGGATTACCAAAAATGAGGTATACACATGATGCCATAATGGTAATAATTGATAAATTGACCAAAGCCGCACACTTCATTCTTGGTAGTAATATTGATGATGCAATAGTTGTTGCTAACAAGTTCACTAAGGACATCTTCAGATTATATGGATTTCCAAAAATGATCATCTCAGATAGAGACTCAAGGTTTACGTCAAAATTCTAGCAAGCTCTCCATCGAGAAATTGGTACTTCACTGAATATAAGTTCTACATATCATCCTGAGATGGGCGGACAAACTAAGAGAGTCAATCAAGTATTAGAGTACATGCTACACATGTACTACATGGACCAGAAGTCTCATTAGGAAGACTTCTTGCATCTAGTTAAGTTTTCCTATAATAATGGGTACCGTGCCTCTCTAAAGATGGCTCATTTTGAGGCTTTGTATGGCCGCAGGTGTAGAACTCCATTATCATAGGATAATCCTGAAGATCGGGTCACTATTGGACTAGAATATTTGAAGGAGATGGAGGAGCAACTAAAGATAATTTATTAGAGGCTCAGGAAAGCTTCAGACTACCAAATCAAATTTGCAGACTTGAGAAGGACTCCTTTAGAATTTTCCATAGGAGATAAGGTGTTCCTGAGAGTCAAATCTATGAAAAGTGTAATTAAGTCCACTAAGTTGGATCCTAGATATATAGGACCATTTACCATATGGGAAAAGATCAGTCATATTACTTACAGACTCGACTTGCCACCTAACTTGGTAAATATTCACAATTATTTTCATGTGTCCCTACTTAGGAAATATATATTTGACCTTACTCATGTTGTGGATGTTTCTAAGTTGCAGATGACATATCCAACATACATCAAGGTCAAGCCCATGAAGATCCTTGAGCTCCGCACTAAACATATGAGGAAATGAAACCTGGAGCATTGTAAGGTCCAATGGAATCTTTACTCTGAGAAAAATACCACCTGGGAAAAGGTGGAAGACATGAAAAACACTTTTCGTACTTATTGAGGACACTACGTAGTGCCTAATTTTAGTTGAGATTTTGTGATAGCATGATGGACACTTATGCAAATTAAGTAGACTGATGGATTTTATTATGCTATGTATGGATTGACTAAATTTTGATGATGCTTGATGTTACTATGTAAAACTTAAACACAATTATGCAGTATAAGTACTTTATATTTTTAGAACATGATACTGCTAATGTCTATTTACTACATTTCAGGTCCAACTACACTCATCAGGTGGGAGAGGTTGTTCTTATAAATTGAAAGAAGGAGTTTCTCAACCACTAGGAATGGGGAACTGAAAAAAGGGAAATAATGACAAAGACAATCCAGAGGGTATTAAAAAAAATTGCCCTCACATCACCATGACTACACTATTGGACCATGATATCCTAGACTAGTCTCCTAGTGGAATGGTGATAGTTGCCTATCTTAAAAATGCCAACCATATGAAAAACAATAGTGTGGAAATACGGTTTGCATGATTAGCTTGCATAAACGATTGCATGATTTGAATGTGGTTGCAAAAATATATATTAGCTCAATGCTTGATTTATTCTTTGTGATGAATGAAATGCAATTGACTAACCCTGGGAACAAAACACAGAGGATTGTAACATCCTAATTTTTTCCCTACTTTGTGTTTGCATTATATAGCTCAAGGTTTGATTTCATAGAGGTAGTTATGAAATAAAAATAGATAGAGTGTGCTTGGATAAACTAGGAGAATTTGTTGCTAAATATAAATTGTTAGTGATATTTAAGGCATTTAATTCGAAATTTTCTTTGTCTCCTTAGTTAGTTGAGAAATTAATTGCTAAGATTGGTTTACTTGGTTAATCAAGATATTTAATTTGTGTTAATATTGATTAGTGGACAACATTAAAGAATAATTAAATCTAGTGCTATTTGTCCCTAGATTAGTTACAAGTTAATTGTGATTAATTAATTTAATTAATTAGTTGCTTAGAAATGAAGAAAAGACTAGTTGAAGAATTGGTATGTGTTGGGTTGTGATTGGACCACCTCATTTTCAAAGTCAAACTAACTCCAATTTCTAGATAACATTTATGATGGGCTCATCTTCAACAATTTTTAATAATAAAAAAATGGTTATGGGGGCAGGGTAGGTTCCATTATAAATAGAGGCATTTAGGAAGGCATGAGAGAGCGATATTTGTGGAGTGAGATCAGGGAGTATTCTATCCAATAGAATTGGATTAGAAGCCAAAAATCTCGCATTTTTTGCAAATTGGTTTTGGAAATCTAGAGGTTCCTAGGGAGTATGATCTTCGAGTTTTACTTGGATTAGAAACTAGAAGGGCCTCATGATTCACCTTAGTTTTCCTCACCTCGTTACTTTATATAAAGAAAAAAAATAAGCACGTATGGGACAAAGAACTGGAAGACTTGCTAGAGCTTGGGTCAAAGGAAGTCAACGAAAGATCCAGGTCAGGATTATGAATTCCAGATACCCTATAGATAATAAGTATACTTGATTAAGGAATGAAGAGATAATATAGAAGTAGTCTTACTATTGTAAGGGATAAAGGGTTTAATGGAGTATAAAGAAAAGCTTTGAGTTTAAGAAGTTTATTGTTTTGCAATTTATGAGGGTTCTTGTCTGAAACCATGGTTTGCATTAGCTTTATAAAAAAATGTTCTTCTAAATAATTTAGAGGATTCGAGTTTAATGAGCCATTTTATAAAGAAACTCACGAAAATGAATATGACTTGATGTGAGCATGCATGGGTAAGGTAGAAGCTTACGTATAGAAGGCATAAGGGCTAAGTCTAGGATTTATGGTATAAAATAAATGTCTCTTGAATCTGTTAAATACAGAGTGATCTCAAGTTTTATATTGAAGAAGCCTTGTTCTACGATCTTGAGCGCAAGTTTACCTTCGGTAAGAGTGCTCAAGCTCCATTATAGGACTCTCATTCCCTTTGTAGTACATTTTGGGTAGCCATATCATAAACTGAGGGATATGGTTATAGGATGAGGGAGAAGAATCACTCTACTTGTAGATACGAAGGTCATTGGTGATGTTTAGATTTTTTTTCCGTCTAGAGGGGTATGTCATAAAAACGTAGATGATATGGCCAACACCTTTGTTGGAAATTTCTTGAACGATGTCTTCCAGATGGGATGCAATGCATCCTCCAAAAAAACGTTGAATCCTTGGTCCTATTCGACGAGTGCAAGGGATCTCCAATTTGACTTGGGTTGGGTTTTAGAGAGAGTTTACATGATACAGATCGTGTTCAAAAGAAACAGAATCACTATCTTGTGAAAGCCTAAAACGTCATTGAATTTTGGTAAATTAAATCTTAGGGCTATTTTACTAAAGGTCTTATGAAAATAATAATAATAATTCTAACAATGACAAACCTTAACCATCGATGATGAAACCCATCTATGACTCAGTTTGCACCATTTGTCACTACTTGGTTGGTTGCTTAGGGTTTGATATCCCCATGCGTGAACAAAATATGTGTAGGCATGAGGCTTCGGGAAAGATCCGGGGGCCATGTCACCGAAAGGCTTCAAGGAGGCTACCACCTCGAGTAGTGCGCTAAGCACTTAGCCATTAGGCTAAAGATCTAGTGCCTAAAGTAGACCTTCCCTTGTAAAAATTAAAACCGATGGGAAGAATTTTCCTATCAATAGTAATGCTTTAAGTATGATAAGAGTTCAGTTAGAGTATGGGAGGTGAAATGAAACAAGGAGGTGTAACAAGATTTTTGGATAGGAATAATAGACCTAAGTTTTGTGATTATCACTTTGAGTCTTAGATTTGTTATTATATATAAAAAAAAGTGAAAGAATCTAATTGGAAGCATTAGACAATTATCCTAAAATGACTCAAATTAAGATAAAAAAAAAAGTTTAAATTCACCCAAGGAAAATTTATATGGTTACCTTGTCCATTTATAGTATAAAGTTTTGAAATGTTCATGAGTCTATGAATATCTCTAGTCATGAACAATATTAATATGACACAAAACTATTGATGAAATCCAATGCTACATATATGTATATGTCACAATACAAGAAGTTAATTCTAGGTTGAAACTTAGAGTGACTTATATTAAAGGGAATAATCCTTTTTGAAAATATGTGGTAAACATAGTTTGACCTACTCTTAGTGATTTTGATTGATTATGATGGATGTTTTTGGCCAAATCTAGCAAAGATGCTAGTAGTGGATTATTTTGACATTGTGATTTTATGTTATGAACAAGATTGTTTATATGTTATTTTTGGGTGCTTAAGTCTCCTGAGTCTTGGTAACAAAAATGTATAATGGCACATTTCACCATACTATGATTCCAATGCATTGTACAAATAGAATCATGTATATGCAATCATGCATGCTAAATTAAGAAATAAAATATTATGATGGCATAGTCTAATATGGGAGAAAGGGTAATTGGGTTGCATTTCTTGGGAACATATGGGGGTTCTCCATAGCCATGTCAATGGATGTAGTTAGTAAAGATTTAAGAGCATGTTTCTTGTGTGATAATATAAAGTGGTGCTATGGATAGTTTCATCTCTATTAGTTTTATCAGAAACATGCCAGAGAACCCAAAGTCTTTGGCAAAAGGGTGGAAAATTGAGTATGGTTATGGACAGACCTACTCTATAGACTAATATTATCACTTGATAGAAATTTCCCTACCCACAAATTCTATCACTTGGAAATTCTATGTAGCTCTATTACATGCCTTTGACATAATTTAAGGCGTTTATTGGTTAAAGGACCGCAAGGCCTTGGTCAACTTTCAAGAGAGATGGGTCGAATTAATTGATGAGAACGAGAAGAGGATTAGGTTGTATAGTGAACAAGGGACATTCGAAACTATATTAATCTCTGCTATACAACTTAAAAAGGTGATTAAAAATAAAGGGTTGGTTTACGTGGTCAAGGTAAAGGAAGTTAAAAAGGAGGAAATCTTTGAGAAATTCCCCATCCTTCAAGAGTTTAAGGATGTCTTTGCATCTGAAATACCTAAGATGCCCCCTAAGTGAGAATTTGAATTTACTATCGATCTAATACCCAGTACAAAACCTATACATAGAGCACCATACAGGATGAACTCTATAGATATGCAAGAGCTAAAAGTGCAACTACAAGAGTTGTTGGATAAATGGCTAATTAAGCCAAGTGTGTCTCCTTGGGGTGCACCAGTTTTGTTTATCAAGAAGAAAAATGGATCCTTGAGATTATGCATCGATTATAGGATGTTGAATAAAGCTATAGTTAAAAATAGATATCCTTTACCACGGATAGAGGATTTTTTTGATCAACTAAAAGGGGCTACTATCTTCTCAAAGATAGACTTGAATTTTGGTTACCACAAGTTGAGAATAAAAGAAGAAGATACACATAAGACAACATTCAAAACTCGATATGGACACTATGAGTTCATAGTGTTACCATTTGGGTTAACAAATACACCTGCAAAATTCATGAACTTAATGAATAGTGTGTTCAGAAAATAGGTGGATAGGTTTGTCTTGGTATTTTTAGATGGCATATTGGTCTATTCTCGCAACAAGGAGGAGCATGGCAAGCATTTGAGGATAGTACTAAGGGTTTTGAGGGAAAATTAGCTATATGGAAATTTGTCCAAATACGAATTTTATGTGTCACAAGTACATTACTTAGGACATGTCATATCTGTAGATGGAATTGCAGTTGATCCTAAGAAGATAGAAGCTATTTTAGATTGACCAAGCCCTACAAATGTAATAGAGATTAGAAGTTTTACAGGCCTATCTGGGTATTAGGTTTACGAAATATTATACCAAAATAGTCTGTACTGTAACCAATATTCAAAGAAAAGGGAAGTCATTCCAATGGACGAACCAATGTGAAACAACAATCTAGCTGCTAAAATAATTATTCACTACTGCTCCTGTATTAAGGATTCCATATCCTCAAGGTGGGTTTTATGTCTGTTTAGGAGGTGTTTGGTCATAATATGGAGTAGTGGTGGCTTAAGGGTCTAAGAAACTAAAGAGACATGAAATAAACTACGCCACACATGACTTAGAATTGACCACAATAGTGCATGCCCTAAAAGTTTGGTGGAATTACCTGCTAGGAAGACCCTTCGAATTAAGAACATATCACCAAATTTTGAAGTATATTTTCACTCAACCATTACAAAATGCACGTCAAAGAAGGCGGATTGAATTTTTAGAAAAGTATAACTTTGGGATTGAATACATAAAAGGTAAAGAGAATAAGGTGGTAGACGCACTAAGAAGAAGAAGGCATATCATTACTTTAACTAGAAGTCATGTGGACCTGATGGATTAGGTTAAGAGAGCTCAACTTCAGGACCCTTATTGTAGGGAAGTGCAAGAGAAAATAAAGGACCGGAAGATAGCCTAAGATTTTGACTACAAATATGGATTATTATGTTTCAAGGAATGGATTGTTATTCAAAAAATAAAGGATTTGCGTAATATTATCATGATAAAGCCTCATAGATCCCCTTATTCTTATCATCCTGGAGGAGCTAATATGAGGAAGAATATGAAGAAAATATTTTATTGGTTGGGGATGAAGAAGGATATTACTAACTTTGTGGCTAAGTATCTAGAATGTCAGAAGGTGAAAGCAGAGCATAAGCATCCTACTGGCCTGCTCTATCCTCATTATGTGCCCACAAAAAATAACAAGTGATATATATGGAATTTATTGTGGGATTACCAAAAATGAGGTATAAACATGATGCCATAAAGGTAATAGTTGACAAATTGACCAGAGCCACACACTTCATTCTTAGTAGTACTACTGATGATGCAATAGTTGTTGCTAACAGGTTCACTAAGGACATCTTCAGATTATATGGATTTCCAAAAATGATCATCTTAGATAGAGACTCAAGGTTTACGTCAAAATTTTGGCAAGCTCTCCATCGAGAAATTGGTACTTCATTGAATATAAGTTCTACATATCATCCTAAGACGGGCGGACATATTTAGAGAGTCAATCAAGTATTAGAGGATATGCTACACATGTATTGCATGGACCAAAAGTCTCATTGGGAATACTTCTTGCATCTAGTTAAGTTTTCCTGTAATAATGGGTACCATGCCTCTCTAAATATGGCTCATTTTAAGGCTTTGTATGACCGCAGGTGCAGAACTCCATTATCATAGGATAATCCTGAATATCGGGTCACTATTGGACCAGAATATTTGAAGAATATGGAAGAGCAACTAAAGATAATTCGTTAGAGGCTCAGGAAATCTTCAGACTACCAAATCAAATTTGCAGACTTGAGAAGGACTCCTTTAGAATTTTCCATAGGAGATAAGGTGTTCCTGAGAGTCAAATCTATAAAAATTGTAATTAAGTACACTAAGTTGGATCCCAGATATATAGGACCATTTACCATATGGGAAAATATTAGTCCTATTACTTACAAACTCGACTTGCCATCTAACTTGGTAAAGATTCACAATTCTTTTCATGTGTCCCTACTTAGGAAATATATATTTGACCCTACTAATGTTATGGATGTTTCTAAGTTGTAGATGACAGATCCAACATACATCAAGGTAAATCTCGTGAAGATTCTCAAGCTCCGCACTAAACAGATGAGGAAATGAAACTTGGAGCAATGTAAGGTCCAATGGAATCTTTACTCAGAAAAATACCACCTGGGAAAAGGTGGAAGACATGAAAAACACTTTTCGTACTTATTGAGGACACTACGTAGTACCTAATTTTAGTTAATATTTTATGATAACACGATGGACACTTATGCAAATTAAGTAGATTGATGGATTTTATTGTGCTATGTATGGATTGACTAAATTTTGATGATGCTTGATGTTACTATGTAAAACTTAAACACGATTCTATAGTATGAGTAATTTATATTTTTAGAACATGGTATTGCTAATGTCTGTTTACTGCATTTCATGTCCAACTACACTCATCAGGTGGGAGAGGTTGTTATTCTAATTTGAAAGGAGTTGCTCAACCACCAAGAATGGGGAACTGGAAAAAGGTAAAGAATGACAAAGACAATCCAGAGGGTATTAAAAAAAATTGCCCTCACATCACCATGACTACACTATTGGATCGTGATATCCTAGACTAGTCTCCTAGTGGAATGGTGATAGTTGACTATCTTAAAAATGCCAACCATATGAAAAACAATAGTGTGGAAATGGGGTTTGCATGATTAGCTTGCATAAAATATTGCATGATTTGAATGTGATTGCAAAAAGATATATTAGCTCAATGCTTGATTGGTTCTTTGTGATGAATGAAATGCAATTGAATAACCCTGGGAACGAAACATAGAGGATTGTGTTTAGCCTATGGGGGGGAGGATGTAACATCCCAATTTTTGCCCTACTTTGTGTTTGCATTATATAGCTCAAGGTTTGATTTCATAGAGGTAATTATGAAATAAAAATAGATAAAGTATGCTTGGCTAAACTAGGAGAATTTGTTGCTAAATATAAAATGTTAGTGACATTTAAGGCATTTACTTGGAAAGTTTCTTTGTCTCCTTAGTTAGTTGAGAAATTAATTGCTAAGATTGGTTTACTTGGTTAATAAAGATCTTTAATTTGTGTTAATATTGATTAGTGGACAACATTAAAGAAGCATTAAATCTAGTGCTATTTTATCCCTAGATTAGTTACAATTTAATTGTGATTAATTAAGTTAATTAATTAGTTGCTTAGCAATGAAGAAAAGACTAGTTGAAGAATTGGTATGTGTTGGGTTGTGATTGGACCACCTCGTTTTCAAAGTCAAACTAACTCCAATTTCTAGATAACATTTATGATGGGCTCATCTTCAACAATTTTTAATAATAAAAAAATGGTTATGGGGGGAGGGTAAGTTCCATTATAAATAGAGGCATTTGAGAAGGCATGAGAGAGCGATATTTATGGAGTGAGATCAAGGAGTATTCTCTCCAATAGAATTGGATCATAAGCCAAAAGTCTTGCATTTTTTACAAATTGGTTTTGGAAATCTAGAGGTTCCTAGGGAGGATGATCTTCGAGTTTTACTTGGATCAGAAACTCGAAGGGCCTCATGATTTATCGTAGTTTTCCTCACCTCGGCACTTTGTTTAAAGAAAAAAAATAAGCACGTGTGGGACAAAGAACTGGGAGATTTGTTAGAGCTTGGGTCCAAGGAAGTCAACGAAAGATCTAGGTCAAGATTATGAATTCCAGATACCCTATAGATAATAAGTATGCTTGATTAAGGAATGAAGAGATAATATAGAAGTAGTCTTACTATTGTAAGAGATAAAGGGTTTAATGGAGTATAAAGAAAAGCTTTGAGTTTAAGAAGTTTATTGTTTGCAATTTATGAGGGTTCTTTCTGAAACCATGGTTTGCATTATCTTTATAAAAAAATGTTCTTTTAAATAATTTAGAGGATTCGAGTTTAATGAACCATTTTATAAAGAAACTCACGAAAATGAATATGACTTGATGTGAGCATGCATGGGTAAGGTAGAATCTTACGTATAGTAGGCATAAGGGCTAAGTCTAGGCTTTATGGTAAAAAAATGTCTCTTGAATGTGTTAAAGACAAAGTGATCTCAAGTTTTATATTAAAGAAGCCTTGTTCTATGATCTTGAGTGCAGGTTTACCTTCGGTAAGAGCGCTCAAGCTCCATTATAGGACTATCATGCCCTGTGTAGTACATTTTGGGTAGCCATATCATAAACCGAGCGATCTGGTTGTAGGATGAGGGAGAAGAATCACTCTACTTGTAGATACGAATGTCATTGGTGATGTTTAGATTCATTTGCCATCTAGAGGGGGTATGTCATAAAAATGTAGATGCTATGGCTGACACCTTTGTTAGAAATTTCCCGAACGATGTCTTCTAGATGGGACGCAATGCATCCTCTAGACAAACGTTGAATCCCTGGTCCTATTTGGTGAGTGCAAGGGACCTCAAATTTGACTTGGGTTGGGTTTTAGAGAGAGTTTACGTGATGCAGATCGTGTTCAGAAGAAACACAGTTGCTCTCTTGTGAAATCCTGAAACGACATTGAATTTTGGTAAATTAAAGCTTAGGATTATTTTCCTAAAGGTATTATAAAAATAATAATAATAATTCTAACAATGACAAAATTTAATCACCGATGATGAAACCCATCTATGACTCAGTTTGCACCACTTTTCACTACCCGGTTGGTTGCTTAGGGTTTGATCTCCCCATGCGTGAACACAATATGCATAGGCATGAGGCTTCGAGAAAGAGCCAGGGGCCATGTCATCAAAAAGTTTCAGGGAGGCTACTGCCTTGAATAGTGCGCTAAGCACTTAGCCATTAGGATAAATTGCTAGTGCCTAAAGTAGACCTTCCCTTGTAAAAATTAAAACCGATGGGAAGAATTTTACTATCAATAGTAATGCTTTAAGTATGATAAGAGTTCAGTTAGAGTATGGGAGGTGAAATGAAACAAGGAGGTGTAACAAGGTTTTTGGATAGGAATAATAGACCTAAGTTTTGTGATTATCACTTTAAGTCTTGGATTTGTTATTAAATATAAAAAAAAGTGAAAGAATCTAATTGGAAGCATTAGACAACTATCCTAAAACGACTCAAATTAAGACAAAAAAAAAGTTTAAGTTCACCCAAGGAAAATTTATATGGGTACCTTGTCCATTTATGGTATAAAGTTTTGAAATGTTCGTGAGTCTATGAATATCTCTAGTCATGAACAATATTAATATGACACAAAACTATTGATGAAATCCAATGCTACATATATGTATATACCACAATACAAGAAGTTAATTCTAGGTTGAAACTTAGAGTGATTTATATTAAAGGGAATAATCCTTTTTGAAAATATGTGGTAAACATAGTTTGGCCTAGTCTTAGTGAGTTTGATTGATTATGATGGATATTTTTGGCCAAATCTAGCAAAGATGCTAGTAGTGGATTCTTTTGACATTGTGATTTTATGTTATGAACAAGATTGTTTAATGGTTATTTCTGGGTGCTTAAGTCTCATGAGTCTTGGTAACAAAAATGTATAATGGCACATTTCACCATACTATGATTCCAATACATTGTACAAATAGAATAATGTATATGCAATCATGCATGCTAAATTAAGAAACAAAATATTATGATGGCATAGTCTAATATGGGAGAAAGGGTAATTGGGTTGCATTTCTTGGGAACATATGGGGGTTCTCCGTAGCCATGTCAATGGATGCAGTTAGTAAAGATTTAAGAGCATGTTTCTTGTGTGATGATAGACAATGGTTCTACAGATAGTTTCATCTCTAGTAGTTTTATCAGGAACATGCCAGAGAATCAAAAGTCTTTGTCAAAAGGATGGAAAATCGAGTATGGTTTTGGACATACCTACTCTATAGACCAATAATATCCCTTGATATAAATATCCCTACTCACAAATTCTATCAATCTACGATTCTATGTAGCTCCATTAAATGCCTTTGAAATAATTTTAGGGGTTTATTGGTTAAAGGACTGCAAGGCCTTGGTCAAATTTCAAGAGAGATGGGTCGAATTCACTTATGAGAATGAGAAGAGGATTAGGTTGTATAGTGAACAAGGGATATTCAAACCTATATTAATCTCTACTATGCAACTTAAAAAGGTGATTAGAAATAAATGATTGGTTTACGTGGTCAAGGTAAAGGAGGTTAAAAAAGAGGAAATATTTGAGAAATTCCCCATCCTTCAAGAGTTTAAGGATGTCTTTACATCTGAAATACTTGAGATGCCCCCTAAGTGAGAATTTGACTTTACTATCGATCTAATACCTAGTACAAAACCTATACATAGAGCACCATACAGGATGAACTCTATAGAGATGCAAGAGCTGAAAGTGCAACTACAAGAGTTGTTGGATAAAGGGCTAATTAAGCCAAGTGTGTCTCCCTGGGGTGCACCAGTTTTGTTTGTCAATAAGAAAGACGAATCCTTGAGATTATGCATTGATTATAGGATGTTGAATAAAGCTATAGTTAAAAATAGATATCCTTTACCATGGATAGAGGATTTGTTTGATCAACTAAAAGGGGCTACTATCTTCTCAAAGATAGACTTGAAGTCTGGTTACCACCAGTTGAGAATCAAAGAAGAAGATACACATAAGACAACATTCAAAACTTGATATGGACACTATGAGTTCATATTTTTACCATTTGGGTTAACAACTAAACCTACAACATTGATGAACTTAATAAATAGTGTGTTCATAAAACAGCTGGACAAGTTTATCTTGGTATTTTTAGATGGCATCTTGGTCTATTCTCACAGCAAGGAGGAGCATGACAAGCATTTGAGGATAGTACTAAGGGTGTTGAGGGAAAATTAGCTATATGGAAATTTTTCCAAATGCAAATTTTATGTGTCACAAGTACATTACTTGGGACATGTCATATTTCTAGATGGAATTGCAGTTGATCCTAAGAAGATAGAAGCTATTTTAGATTGGCCAACCCCTACAAATGTAATAGAGGTTCGAAGTTTTATGGGCCTATCTAGGTATTATAGGAGGTTCATGAAATATTATGCCAAAATAGCTTGTCCTATAACCAATATTCAAAGAAAAGGGAAGTCATTCCAATGGACGAACAAATGTGAAACAACATTCCAACTGCTAAAATAATTATTGACTATCGCTCTTGTGTTAAGGATTCCAGATCCTCAAGGTGACTTTTATGTCTCTATCGATGCTTCCTTAGAAGGTTTGGGAGGTGTTTTATCATAATATGGAGCAGTGGTGGCTTATGAGTCTAGGAAACTAAAGAGACATGAAGTAAACTATGCCACACATGACTTAGAATTGGCCATAGTAGTGCATGCCCTAAAATTTTGGTGGCATTACCTGCTAGGAAGACCCTTCGAATTAAGAATAGATCACCAAATTCTGAAGTATATTTTCACTCAACCATTTCTAAATGCACGTCAAAGAAGGTGGATTGAATTTTTAGTAGAGTATGACTTTGGGATTGAATACATAAAAGGTAAAGAGAATAAGGTGGCAGACACACTAAGCAGAAGAAGGCATATCACTGCTTTAACTAGAAGTCATGTGGACCTGATGGATCAGGTTAAGAGAGCTCAACTTCAGGACCCTTATTGTAGGGAAGTGCAAGAGAAAATAAGGAAGGACCCGAAGATAGCCCAAGATTTTGGCTTCAAATATGGATTCTTATGTTTCAAGGAAGGGATTGTTATTCCAAAAATAAAGGATTTGCGTAATATTATCATGAGAGAGGCTCATAGATCCCCTTATTCTGCTCATCCTGGAGGAGCTAAGATGAGGGAGAATATGAAGAAAATATTTTATTGGTCGGGGATGAAGAAGGATATTACTAACTTTGTGGCTAAGTATCTAGAATGTCAGAAGGTGAAAGCAGAGCATAAGCATCCTAATGGCCTATTATATCCTCATGATGTGCCCACAAAAAATGGCAAGTGATATCTATGGACTTTATTGTGGGACTACCAAAAATGAGGTATCAACATGATGCCATAATGGTAATAGTTGAAAAATTGACCAAAGTCGCACACTTCATTCTTGGTAGTACTACTGATGATGCAATAGTTGTTGCTAACAGGTTCACTAAGGACATCTTCAAATTATATGGATTTCCAAAAATGATCATCTCAGATAGAGACTCAAGGTTTACGTCAAAATTTTGGCAAGCTCTCCATCGAGAAATTGGTACTTCACTGAATATAAGTTTTGCATATCATCCTGATATGGATGGACATATTGAGAGAGTCAATCACGTATTAGAGGACATGCTACACATGTACTGCATGGACCAGAAGTCTCATTGGGAAGACTTCTTGCATCTAGTTGAGTTTACCTATAATAATGGGTACCATGCCTCTCTAAAGATGGCTCCTTTTGAGGCTTTGTATGGCCGCAGGTGCAGAAATCCATTATCATGGGATAATCCTGAAGATCGAGTCACTGTTGGACCAAAATATTTGAAGGATATGGAGGAGCAACTAAAGATAATTCATCAGAGGCTCAAGGAAGCTTCAAACTACAAGAATAAATATGCAGACTTGAGAAGGACTCCTTTGGAATTTTCCATAGGAGATAAGGTGTTCCTAAGAGTCAAATCTATGAAAAGTGCAATTAAGTCCACTAAGTTGGATCCCAGATATGTAGGACCATTTACCATAGGGGAAAAGATCAGTCCTATTGCTTATAGACTCGACTTGCCACCTAACTTGGTAAATATTCACAATTCTTTCCATGTGTCCCTACTTAGGAAATATATATTTGATCCTACTCATGTTGTGGATGTTTCTAAGTTGTAGATGATGGATCCAACATACATCGAGGTCAAGCCCATGAAGATTCTTGAGTTCCACACTAAACATATGAGGAAATGAAACCTGGAGCAATGTAAGGTCCAATGGGATCTTTACTCTGAGAAAAATACCACCTGGAAAAAGGTGGAAGACATGAAAAATACTTTTCATACTTATTTGAGGACACTGCGTAGTGCCTAATTTTAGTTGAGACTTTGTGATAGCATGATGGACACTTATGCAAATTAAGTAGACTGATGGATTTTATTATGCTATGTATGGATTGACTAAATTTTGATGATGCTTGATGTTACTATGTAAAACTTAAACATGATTATGCAGTATAAGTACTTTATATTTTTAGAACATGATACTGCTAATGTATGTTTACTGCATTTCAGGTCCAACTACACTCATCAGGTGGGAGAGGTTGTTCTTCTCATTTGAAAGAAGGAGTTGCTCAACCACTAGGAATGGGGAACTGGAAAAAGGGAAAGGATGACAAAGACAATCCAGAGGGTATTAAAAAAATTGCCCTCACATCACCATGACTACACTATTGGACCATGATGTCCTAGACTAGTCTCCTAGTGGAATGGTGATAGTTGACTATCTTAAAAATGCCAACCATAGGAAAAAAAATAGTGTGGAAATGGGGTTTGCATGATTAGCTTGCATAAAATATTGCATGATTTGAATGTGGTTGCAAAAAGATATATTAGCTCAATGCTTGATTTGTTCTTTGTGATGAATGAAATGCAATTGACTAACCTTGGGAACGAAACACAGAGGATTGTGTTTAGCCTATGGGGGGAGTATGTAACATCCCAATTTTTACCCTACTTTGTGTTTGCATTATATAGCTTAAGGTTTGATTTCATAGAGGTAATTATGAAATAAAAATAGATAAAGTATGCTTGGCTAAACTAGGAGAATTTGTTGCTAAATATAAATTGTTAGTGGCATTTAAGGCATTTACTTGGAATGTTTCTTTGTCTCCTTAGTTAGTTGAGAAATTAATTGCTAAGATTGGTTTACTTGGTTAATCAAGATCTTTAATTTGTGTTAAGCTTGATTAGTGGACAACATTAAAGAAGCATTAAATCTAGTGCTATTTTGTCCCTAGATTAGTTACAAGTTAATTGTGATTAATTAAGTTAATTAATTAGTTGCTTAGCAATGAAGAAAATATTAGTTGAAGAATTGGTATGTGTTGGGTTGTGATTGGACCACCTCATTTTCAAAGTCAAACTAACTCCAATTTCTAGATAACATTTATGATGGGCTCATCTTCAACAATTTTTAATAATAAAAAAATGGTTATGTGGGGAGGGTGAGTTCCATTATAAATAGAGGCATTTGGGAAGGCATGAGAGAGCGATATTTGTGGAGTGAGATCAAGGAGTATGCTCTCCAATAGAATTGGATCAAAAACCAAAAGTCTCGCATTTTTCACAAATTGGTTTTGGAAATCTAGAGGTTCCTAGGGAGTATGCTCTCCAGGTTTTACTCGGATCAAAAACTAGAAGGGCCTCATGATTTACCTTAGTTTTCCTTGCCTCGTTACTTTGTTTAAAGAAAAAAAAGAAGCACGTGTGGGACAAAGAACTGGGAGACTTTCCAGAGCTTGGGTCAAAGGAAGTCAGCGAAAGATCCAGGTCAGGATTATGAATTCCAGATACCCTATAGATAATAAGTATGCTTGATTAAGGAATGAAGAGATAATATAGAAGTAGCCTTACTGTTGTAAGGGATAAAGGGTTTAATGGAGTATAAATAAAATCTTTGAGTTTAAGAAGTTTGTTGTTTTGCAATTTATGAGGGTTCTTGTCTGAAACCATGGTTTGCATTAGCTTTATAAAAAAATGTTCTTCTAAATAATTTAGAGGATTCGAGTTTAATGAACCATTTTATAAAGAAACTCACGAAAATGAATATGACTTGATGTGAGCATGCATGGGTAAGGTAGAAGCTTACGTATAGTAGGCACAAGGGCTAAGTCTAGGATTTATGGTAAAAAAAAAAGTGTCTCTTGAATGTGTTAAAGACAGAGTGATCTCAAGTTTTATATTGAAGAAGCCCTATTCTACGATCTTGAGTGCAGGTTTACCTTCGATAAGAGCGCTCAAGCTCCATTATAGGACTCTCATGCCTTGTGTAGTACATTTTGGGTAGCCATATCATAAATCAAGTGATATGGTTGCGGGATGAGGGACAAGAATCACTCTACTTGTAGATATGAAGGTCATTGGTGATGTTTAGATTCATTTGCTGTCTAGAGGGGGTATGTCATAAAAAACATAGATGCTATGGCCGACACCTTCGTTAGAAATTTCTTGATGACATCTTTCGGATGGGATGCAATGCATCCTCTAGACAAACGTTGAAACCCTGGTCCTATTCAACGAGTGCAAGGGACTTCCAATTCGACTTGGGTTGGGTTTTAGAGAGAGTTTACATGATGCAGATCGTGTTTGAAAGAAACGTAGTCACTGTCCTGTGAAATCCTGAAACAACATTGATTTTTGGTAAATTAAAGCTTAGGGTTATTTCCCTAAAGGTCTTATGAAAAAAATAAAAATAATTCTAACAATGACAAACCTTAACCGTCGATGATGAAACCCATCTATGACTTAGTTTGCACCACTTGTCACTACCCAGTTGGTTGCTTAGGGTTTGAGCTCCCCATGCATGAACGAAATATGCATAGGCATGAGGCTTCGGGCAAGAGTTGGGGGCCATGTCATCGAAAGGCTTCAGGGAGGCTACCACCTTGAGTAGCGTGCTAAGCACTTAGCCATTAGGCTAAAGCGCTAGCGCCTAACGTAGGCCTTCCCTTGTAAAAATTAAAACCAATGGGAAGAATTTTCCTATCAATAGTAATGCTTTAAGGAAGTATGATAAGAGTTCAGTTAGAGTATGGGTGGTGAAATGAAACAAGGAGGTGTAACAAGGTTTGTGGATAGGAATCATAGACCTAAGTTTTGTGATTATCACTTTGAGTCTTGGATTTGTTATTAAATAAATAAAAAGAGAAGTGAAAGAATCTAATTGGAAGCATTATAAAATTATCCTAAAACGACTCAAATTAAGAAAAAAAAGAGTTTAAGTTCACCCAAGGAAAATTTATATGGGTACCTTGTCCATTTATGGTATAAAGTTTTGAAATGTTCATGAGTCTATGAATATCTCTAGTCATGAACAATATTAATATGACACAAAATTGTTGATGAAATCCAATGCTACATATATATAAAATTTTAATAGAATTCTGATGATTTTAAATGATGGATGTTTTTGGCCGAAAATCTAGCAAAGATGCTAGTAGTGGATTCTTTTGACATTGTGATTTTATGTTATGAACAAGATTGTTTAAATGTTATTTCTGGGTGCTTATGTCTCTTGAGTCTTGGTAACAAAAATGTATAATGGCACATTTTACCATACTGTGATTCCAATGCATTGTACAAATAGAATCATGTATATGCAATCATGCATGCTAAATTAAGAAACAGAATATTGTGATGACATAGTCTAATATGGGAGAAAGGGTAACTGGGTTGCATTTCTCGGGAACATATGGGGGTTCTCCGTAGCCATGTCAATGGATGCAGTTAGTATAGATTTAAGAGCATGTTTCCTGTGTGATGAAATATGGGATGAAAGGAATGGGAAAAGTTTCATTCTTAGGAAAGTATGGGATTTCCTACTCTTGAATTGTGTTGAATGCTTGGTTGCTGAAAAATTATTTGCATTCTATGGATTACTGTTGCATGGCATTTTGTAGTTAGATATGCATGTTCATAATTTGGATTGTCTTGATCCCGAGTAACCTATCACCTAGTACTGGTTGGACTGAGGCAACTATTCCTGAAGTACTTGATGAACCTGAAAGAGAGTTGAAGACCAGAATAAGTTGTTATTGTATTCAACTCAATGAGGCTATTATTGTAACATTAAGAGCTTTCTGCAAAATAAATGATGTAATAGCTTGTAGGAATTTATGATTCATTGAAAAAGGTTTCATAATGTAACTTTTGAATATCTGATTGTATAGGCTATAATCAGTGTAAATCTCTTTGAAGTATTATGTTCTGAAAACAAATTGTTTACCTGATCTAATATATATTACTTGAATTCTCAAGTGGATGCTTTGAGTATGAATGGTTAAATTAGATCTTTATAATTATGTAAGTACAAATGTGGAAACACATGATGAACATAAACATATCAAATATTATACAAATGAGAGATCTAAATGGTTAATAGTCAATGAGATAAAGTGGTAGACAACATATGCCTATGAGAATCGGTTGGATGATTCCCTTAACAAACCATATGGGGTATGGTTGGCTGGTTAAGCACTGCACCTAAAAATATTATATCATTGGAAAACAATGAATAGTCATCAAGGCATACGCTTAAAGTTAGGTTGAAAGATACCTATGGTTAGGTTGAAAGATACCTTTGGTTAGGTTGAAAGATACCTATGGTTAAGTTGAATGATACCCATGGTTAGGTTGAAATGATACCTATGGTTGGAACTAGTTTAACTTAGGGTTAAACTTAAAAAGGGAAATGAGCGTTCTAGTTGAAACAGACTAGAAAATTCCCACTGATCATTATGGGACACTGGCCACTCCCATACACATGGATAAAATCTGATCAAGTTGATTCTTGTGTGGTGCATAGCCTTGGAAACTCATGTGACTACTTATTCAATGGAAAAATATATAAAAGACTCTCATACGTATGTAAGTTTGTAAAAAAAAAATGATGATGATGGTTAGTTTTGGTTGGGTAATTTGGGGTTATTACACATAGTTTCATTCGTTCTAAGCCAAAAAATTCATACAATTTGTAAATACTTCCAAGCCTTAATAATATTTTTTTAGTAAATAAGAGAATATCCAAATGTTGCATAACAAAACTCTCATTTACATAACAACTTTTCATTCCCAAATACATTAGAGCAAGTATGCCCAAGTGGCCTTTGCACCATCTTCTCTTCACAATCCTCTTCATGAAGGAATCTCCATGAATTTTAAGATATTTTAGGGATCAAGACAACTTTTAATATAATGCAACCTAACATGCTCTATGTATAAATGCAAACATCCATGCAAAAATACATTCCAAGAAACAAGGAGAGAATCTCATACTTCTCTCTATAAAGGTTTCCCTATCTACTCAAGCCTCAGGAAACCCTTATAAATATTTACCAAAAACCAAAGCTCTTTTTTGTTTTTTATTTATTTAATATATATTAATAAGGAAAGAAGATCATTTTTTCTATTTATTAAAAATACAACATGAATAAAATATATTTAACTTTCTTTATCAATAAAATAAAACTAATAATTTATTCTTTTAGAACAAAACATCAATCATAATGAAGTCCTATATATAGATAAATATTAAAAAGGACATCACTACCTTGCATGGCTTCTCAACAACACAAGACATAAAATATCTTAGGAAACCCATAAGCTAATTTATAAAATATAAGGCTTCCTTTTTCATGATCAACATTTCAATTAAAGGAACATATAAAAGTCCTTCTAATGCTTTAATACATTCACTAAATCCCTTCATCTAGAATATTAAAATTAAAACATAGATATAAACCACACTTAAGATCATGCACAACAACAATGCCTAATGGAAGCTTTCTAGAGCCAATAATGCTTGAAATCCAACCAAGCTTCCTTAAGCCAACAACAATCCTGAACGCCTATGCCTAGGGAAAAATAAGACATAAGAAGGAAACTCAACATATATCAACATGACAAAGACCAAACACTAAGGCTTACCAAACTCCCACTCAGGTGGATACATGCATATCTGAGCGATGATGCTCACCGTGGGAACACAACCCAAACCTAATTTCTAACAATAGGTCCCAAGGAACTCTTTGAGCAACACACATAAGAACAATAGACCCAAACATGCAAGGGTTCTATCACTTAGAAGAGCAACCATACAAGATGTTCACAACAAAGGACCAATTCCAAAATTTGGATTTTAAAACAATAAAAGCTTTAACCCCAAATCCAAACCTTGAGCAAGTGGCTAACAATCATCAAACACTAAGAAGAGCTTATAGAAAAATAGATTAACACACCAAGCAATGAAGGTGGTTCACGTTAGTCACTCTAATATCTCGTAGGCTCAATCATCCAATGGTGTAGAATACTCCTTGCTCCTTTCTCAACTTTCGCTTTCCTTTACTTTCAATCCCCCACTAGAGAAACCCTTTCTCCACTTATAGCCTTTCTTCTTCCAAGGTATAGGTATTTCTCTATAATTCTTCAAATGTTGGTTGTCCATGATGATCTAGCTAGTGTGTTATTCCTTGAACGTTACCAAGAATCGAAGGCCAATGCCTCACAACATGCTTCAATTTAGCAAGTGCTCAATCTAAGGTTTAATTATTATTTAATAGCATTATTTCCTTTAATCAAATCAAAACATTAATATTTTTCCATAATGTTTTCTACATAACAAACCTTCAAATAAGAGTTAAAGCTAATTAATCCCTTCTTTCATTTGAATCTTTGCTAAATAAAGGAAGAATATAAGTAATTAATCTAAATTTTATCCACAATACTATTACCTTTTAGCCTTAGGTAAATTATATTAATTGCTTTATGATTAATACCAAATGTTAATATTAATTGTTAACACTGATAATAGTAGTGCAAGTATTAATATCACATGCCATATTAATACTTTATTGGATCAATCAAATAAATCTATGCTTTTCAAAACTTAAGCAATACAAGGACTTTCCAAGCAATAATACACCATGTTGCTTTATCCTTTAGTAGGTGGCTTTTTAAGATAACCAAAATGTTATCTCCACCCTACTAAGGATGACTCCTTTTCCAAAGCAATATCATAACCCAACAATGTATTCAAACACAAGCATATATGCAATGCATCTAAATGAAAGGTATTTTACCCTTGAGCTGCCAATGAACAAGTGATCAACCATAATTTCTCAAATTTCTCTCAATTTTGGTGGTTGTCCCATATCAATCCATCGATGAGAGTACCTAGTCTTGCAACCATAAAATCTATCAGTAGTACTATATTTTAAAGTAGCATAATCAATCATTAAATGCACTTTCAAACATAAAATGAAACTATGTATTAGATATCCACTCATTAATACATAATTGAAATGTCAAGAATAAGTCCTACCCAGAAGGGCCATTACATACTCGTCCCTTGGACTAAAAACAGTCCTCTGTATTTCCTAAAAATACATATAAATTTCATTTGATTATATATGGGAATTTCTTCCTCATTTTATTAGCATATTTTCATGTTGCATAATTTTTAGAATATTGGTCCCATTGGACCTTACATTGATCTAGGATTAATTTCCTCAAATAATTCTCTCGATGATATTTTTAGATTAGCATAGCTCTTCTAGTGATCAACAACTTCCTTGAGCCTTTATCGAATCCATATGAGTTGTTCCTGCATCTCTTTGATAGTGTTTGGAGCGATCACCACCTGATCCTTTGAAATATCCCATGATAGAGCTATTCTACATCTTCTACTATACAAGGCTTCAAACGAATCCATTCTCAAGGATACATGGTATCCATTATTATATACAAATTTCACTAGATGCAAAATGTCTTCCCACTTATAATTTTGATCCATGCAATAAATGCAAAGCATGTCCTCTAAAACTTAGTTCACCATATCCATTTGACCATCTATTTATGGATGATATGCAGAACTAATTTTCAACTTAGTGCCCACTATATGGTGAAGAGCCTCCCAAAATTCTAAATTGAACCTAGAATCCTTGTTTGATATGATCACAATAGGAAAACCATGTAACCTCAAAATTTCTTTGGTAAACTTATGTACCACAACCTGTGCATCATATTTGATGTTCGTTAGTATAAAATGTGTAACCTTGGTCAAATTATCAACCACTACTAGGATTGCATCATGTTGGTACCTAGTCTTATGTAAGCCCACAGTAAAATCCATAGATATTATCTACCATTTTTGTGTAGGTATTTCATGTGGTTACAATTTCCCTATTGAATGTCAATATTCTACCTTAACCTTTTGGCACTCAAAATATCTCACAATAAAACTAGTGATATCCTATTTCATTCCTGCCCAATAAAAGTTTTTTTTTATGTTCTCTTATTTTTGACCCTCCAGGATGAGCAAAATATGGATAACTATGTGCCTCTTGCATAATAATTCTCCTTAATTCACCTGTTTTGGGTAAGACAACCCTATCCTTGAAGCACAAAAGTCCATATTTTAAGTTGAAATATTTATTTTCCTCAGGATTTCTCTCAATTTTAGCCTGAATTTCAAGGCAATACTGATTCTGAAACTACCTTTCTCTAAAATTGTCCATCAAGTCTATGTGACTCTGGGTTAATGCTGTTATGTACCTTATCCTACTTAAGCCATCTACAACCAGGGTTATGCATAGTAGTAAATTATTATAAATTAACAAATATTAGGATTTTTAAAATTTAAAATTGGCTGATATTGGAACCTCGGACGTCAGCCCATTCGCTCAAAATTTTTGGGGGTAAATTTTTTTGGGGTCGGTTCACCGTAAAATTATAATACTTTTAATTTTTAAATTTTAAATTGCCAACCTTCTTGCCTATATTTTGGACTAGTTCACCTTAAAATTATATATAATTTTATTAACTTAGAAAAATTCACCCCACTATATATACCTAAACATACATGTTAAACATTAGTTCTCCTCGATCGAAAACAAAGAAGCCAAAATATGAGATGAAGTAGAGAAGCCAAAAAAAGAGCGAAAGTAGAGAAGACAACAGAGTGTTGTCGTAGACTCTCCTCGATCAGTTTGTGTCTCATGTCTAAATAGGTAGACCACAATTATTTTTTTATGCTCCACTTGTTTGCCATAATTTTTATTAATAATGCCATGAAATCAGATCTTGTTTGATTACTTTTTTTGATCTATAGATGAGAAAAAATTATGGTCGATAGACCCTCCCTGGGGCCCAGTATTCCCTTTTTTGGTGCCTATAGACTCTCCTCTATCATCCCTTGTTTGGTGCCTATAAAATCTCCTTGGTCATCTCTTCTTTGGTGCTATAAACTCTCCATGGTCATCCCTTTTTTGGTACTTATAGACCCTCCCTAGTCATCCCTTATTTGGTGCCTATAGACTCTTCTTTGTCATCCCTTGTTTGGTGCCTATAGAATCTCCTTGGTCGTATCTTCTTTGGTACCTATAAACCCACGATAATCCCTTTTTTGGTGCCTATAGACTCTCCTTTGTCATCCCTTTCTTTTGCCTATAGACTCTCTCTGGTCGTCTCTTCTTTGGTACCTATAGAATATTTTTGGTCATCCCTTTTTTGGTGCCTATAGAACCTCCATGGCCATCCCTTGTTTGGTGCCTATAGACTCTTCATGGTCATCCCTTTTTTTGTGCCTATAGACCCTCCCCGATAATACCTTTTTTTTACCTATAAACTCTCCATGGTCATCCCTTTTTTGGTGCCTATAGAACCTCCCTAGTTGTCCTTTTTTTTGGTGCTTATAGACTCTTCCTGGTCATCACTTCTTTTTTGCCTATAAACTCTCCATGGTTATCCATTTTTTGGTGCCTATAGACTCTCATCTGTCATATTTTTTTTTTCCTACAGACTCTCACTAGTCATTTCTTCTTTGGTACCTATAGACTCTTTTTGGTCATCCCTTTTTTGGTGCCTATATACCCTCCATGGTCGTCCCTTATCTGGTGCCTATAGACTCTTCATGGTTATCTCTTTTTGGGTACCTACTGAACCTCCCTGGTCATTCATTTTTTTGCCTATAAAATCTCCATGGTCATCCCTTTTTTGCTGCCTATAGAACCTCTTTGATCATCCCTTGTTTATTGCCTATAGAATCTCCTTTGTCATCCCTTGTTTGGTGCTTGCATATTCTTTCTGGTCGTATCTTCTTTGGTGCCTATGGACTCTTCCTAGCCATCTCTTTTTTGGTGCCTATAGACCCTCTATGGTCATCCCTTGTTTGGTGCCTATAGACTCTTCTAGGTCATCATTTTTTTGGTGCTTATAGACCCTCGATGGTCATCCCTTTTTTGGTACCTATAGAATCTCCTCTACCATCCCTTATTTGGTGCCTAAAAACCCTCCTTGGTTATCCCTTTTTGGATACCTGTAGACCCTCCATGGTCATCCCTTGTTTGGTGCCTATAGACTCTCCTTTGTCATCCCTTGTTGGGTGCCTATATATCCTTCTTGGTCATCCCTTTTTTGGTACCTGTAGACTCTCCCTAATCATCCCTTGTTTGGTGCATGTAGACTCTCCCTTGCTAGTCGCAAGGGAAAAAAGCATTTGTGTTTTTTTTTGGGATTTCAAGACTTTTTTGGAAAGCAATAAGAAATGCCTTCTCTTGTTTTTTTTTAAGACCTCATCACAACCACAAGAAAAAATTCAAAAAAAAACTATGATTTGATGTATTCCAACCCATCAAAAACTCCATAATTAAGCATGCTCGATTGGAGTAGTACTTGGATGGGTGACCTCCTGGGAATCCTTGATTTTGCTCCCTCCAAAAATTAACAAAAATTTTCTCCATTATTATTATTTTTTGTGGAAAAAAAATGTAATTCACCATGACTTCTATATGAGTTTGGCCAGGATTTTCTTGGATTTTGAAATTGATTCACTTTTTTTTTATTATTAGATTTCGGGTTTGACCCCTTAAGCATAATCCTATCTACAACTTTATTTTCTTTCCCTTTGATATAATCAAATATCAAATTCATATTCTGCTAAGAACTCAATCCATCTTCAATGTCTTGCATTCAACATAGGCTAGGTAAAAATATACCTTAGACTTTAATGGTTCGTCCTTAGCTCAAATGGTTTTCCCAACAAATAGTGTCTCCATACCTTTAGTGCATGCACAACTACTGCCAATTCCATGTTACGGGTAGTATAATTTATCTCATGCTTCTTGAGTTTTCTAGACTCATAGGCTACTGTAGACTTTTCCTAGGATAGCACCCCACCCAAACCTTCTAAGGAAGCATCTATACACACTATAAAATTATCAAAAGGATTTGGTAGTTTGAGAATTGGTGCCATAGTTAGCTTATTCTTCAAGGTTTCAAAAGCAGTTTCACATTTATTTGACCATTTGAAATATTTTCCCTTTCTCTAAAGGCTGGAGATAGAATAAATAATCTTTGAGTAATCCTTTACAAACTGTAATATCCCAAGTCCTACCTACTTAATTGTCCTCTAAAGAAAATCACAAATTAAAAATTCCCAATCAATATCTTTATTTGTTTTAGTACAAGGCATGTTAACCCTTCATGGGTGACCATTCCGCTATAGTCAGAATACCCAAGAGATTGAGATTGGCCAGGTCCCGCCATTTGTTTCCATAGGTGAACTTCATTCTCATCTTGAGATCCCAAGTTCAGGTAGGATTTTCTCCTCTAGGGCCCATTTCACCTGGAAGTTAGACACATATTTTCCCTGATAGCGTACACATGCCAAGTGCTAGATGGAGATACTCCTTCCCAGTATTCTTATCTAGGGTCTATCAACACCTTGACTTATGGATCGAGAGTTACTTTATTTGTCATGATAAGCGACGAGATGTCCCATTCCATCTCATCATTGTGCAATAATCATTCCAAAATTAGATAATCCTTCACTGTACGATAGGTGGCAGTCTAAGAGTGATGCCCATTTCATCCTTCTTTACCTCCCATCCCGACCCTTCCCGTCAGGAGTATAGCTGCCCCTACTATTAGTAATTGACATTCCTTCAATTACTGATGCTAAAATTAATTTTCACCCCCATCTAGCCTAATGGATAGATTAGGTTGGTAAAGTAGGTTCTAATGTTTTTACTCAAGGATGATGGTTAGACTATTTTCTCTATAACCATTATTTTCACTACCTTTACATTAAAATAACTTTATAAAGATATTTGTTGTTTAGTCTATCTATCCATTTAATTCAACATATATGCTAGCTGGATTAAAAGAAATTATATCAACACTAAAGTCTAAATAGCCTTTATTTAACCAAAGAAAAATTTAACATTTTTTTTTTTTGAAGCAAAAAAATATTATCTAAATAACCTTTATTTAATCAAAGAAAATTTTAACATAATTTTATTGAAATGAGACAGTTTAGTTTAAAATATGAACTCTTTTTATTTAATAATAATAATACATAAAATAAATGATTTTCAAACATTAAAGAAATCCTACTGCTTAATTTTAATATAAATTATTTAGAGTAAAATAGCTTATAATTAAAGTAAATATTTACACTAAGTCATATGAAACCATTTCTATATTTTTCTGAAAATAAAATCCTTATTGGACAAACAATACCTAATCTAATTATTAACTCACACAAATAATCTCTCTTGCCTTGTAGATTCTAAAGTCAAAATAAAAAATGTTGTAGTCATAGGTGTTTTGCTTTTTGGTATGATTAAAAATAAATTAAAGTAAATATTTATAAATAAATCATTCCAATGATAAGTTTACCACTTTACTTTCAAATAAGTCATAATAATACAAATATTCCTCAATCCCTATAATATTCTTCATAACACATACTATTTATTTTACATATAGTAAATTTAACCTATTAAACACCAAAGATAATTCCCTCAGACATAAAGCTCACGAAAATTTATTAGTTGTATATACAAAAATGCATTAAACCATTAAAGATATACACACAAATGCATTAATTCAAATTCTATACAAGCCTCCCTTGGTTACTATACATCTATAATTATCCGTAAATTTTAGTAAGAGTTTAATAACTTTGCATGAGGTCGCAACACGTGTTTTTTTAGTAGCCATAAATAGATTAAAATTATTTCAAAAACATACCAAAAGTCAGTCTTTTTTTTATTATTATTATTCTACTATCCCTATATTCTAATTACTTCAAGTGGTTTGACAAGTCACAGTTATTTTTTAAAAGAAAACACTTTAATTTACCTCCTATTTTTATGAGGTAAAATCAAAGTTTGTATTTAGACTATCTTGCTTCCTTTGTTTTTGTAAGCGAAGTGCACTTTTGAGATGTGTTGGGCTAGTCTGCAAAATTCAACTATGTCTTCATCAAGTAAATTTATTTTTTATTTTTTTACCAAAGCAGGTACATAAATTTAGCTTGGCTTCGCCTATTGAGTTCGCATACATATATATTAAGGAATTTGTGTTCTAAAGTAAAATTGGCATAGTATAATTAACACAGTCTGTTGCATGATGCCACCAACCCAAAGAAAAAGTATTTCTCATTTAAAATTTATACCACATATTTAGTCTAATTATATTTCCAGGTTAACATAATGGTAATTATTGAGTGATGGTTTCCAGTTTTAAATATTCCTCCAGTATTAAAATATGCGTACAAACATTTGCACACCTTTAAGGATATGTGAGGCAGCTCAAACTAAATAATTTAGCAAACTTAAAAACCATGCCATTATTTTTATAGGATAAAACATACTCATAATTTAAAATAGCCATAATGGCATCCTCCAATATTAAAGGTAAAGTATAAATATTGTTTACAGTGCAGTCATGCTAAATATTTTGAACCCAATATTCAAGGGAAAGCATATATACACTCACATTATGATCTACAATCATCACTCCAACTTGGATTTTATGATCTTACTGTAAAATGATGGATTGAAACTATATATATATATATATATATATATAACTATTATACTTATGTGTGCTCTATGTATATACATTGCCATCATAGAAACAATTGTTCTCTACAATGAGTTCTATTATCTTAAAATTTGAAAACTCTTCAATTGCTCTCAACACTGAAGGGAAACCTCCATTAATTACCCATTGTTCAAACATAAGCAGCAACAATCCATTTTGATCAACACTTGAAGAAATAGAATGCATTATACAAAAAATATATATTTTTCGCAAACCAAAAATATTATTATATCATCGTTCAAACAAAATCAAAATTTATTTTTGAACAACATATTTCTTGATGGTTATATTTTCTTCAGCTTGACTAGTTCAAAGTTTGATGGGGTGGTTCTTAATGTGGTGACGACTGGGCATTTGTCGCAACATAAATCTTATGTTCTAGTTTCTTAGGCTCTTTTCTTCTATTCTCCTTTTTTGGGCATTTTTCGGCATAATGAGCTCCTCAACAATAATAACATCCATCACATGGAGCTTTTTCTCTTTTCTCACTAGCATTATGGTCTTGGGTGTTCGCTCTTTGTGCAAGAATTCTTTGATCTTCTCTTTCCTTGTAATTTCTCTTATCCTGATAGCCTCGGCTATCATGATTACCTTGGTTTCCTTGGTATCTACTACTATTCTTATCAAATCGGGATCTATCTTACTAATTTTTCTTATTCAAATAATTTTCCCACCTCGTTGAGCCACCATTTTTATTTTCCTATGGCTCTTCTCTATTAGAGGATTTTTTATAATAGGCCTTCTTGACCTTATAGTTGTCCTTTTCTTTTCGAGCCAAATCACAGGTAGCAGTAAGAGTTGCAGGCTTCAACATAAGAATCAGGTGACCAATATTTGGGTGTAGTCCCAAGATAAATATTTGGACTTTAATTTCAATCCGTTGCTCATACTCAGACATATATTTGAGTAGTTGCACAAACCACTGGTAGTACTCAATGACGGGCATGTTGCCTTGAGTTAACCTTGAAAATTCTGCAATCTTTTCAAGGTAAAATTGTAGTGTTAGGAACCTATATTTAAACGACTTTAAAAATACTTCCTAGTGCACATCTGGAGCCTCCACATTATGGATTTTACTATAGGTGTCCCACCAATCTACAGCTGCTCCAATTAGACGAAAAACTGTCCATGAAGTTTTTGATTTAGAAGAGAGGGTTCTAATGGAAAAATATGCTTCTAAAATGTTTAGCCCCCTCTTCGCTTCTTCTCCATCACCTTTACCATCGAATTTAGCTATGTCAATTCTCCTCATATCTTTATCTAACTCAGAACCTACTTGTTTTCTTCTAGGATCAACAGATGTTTCTTCCTCAGCTATTATCGTTTCCTTTCCTTTGGACAAATTTTTTGTTGCTAAGAAATCATCTTTTACTGTTAAGTCAACTAAGTTTTTTGTTGTTCCATATGTTCTAACATTTAAGCCTTCTATTGAGCCACGTGCTCCGCCATTTGAGCTATCTCTTGCTCCATTTGCTCTTTCTGTTGGCTCATTTGTTCTTGCATTAATTGTAGTATTTTCACCATCTTATCTTGTTTTTGTGCTGGTTCTTTTTCTTTTCTGATTATTCGAGGGGTTTCTATGATTTCCTCCAAGGCTCCCCTCCTCATTGTCCTTCGAAGGACTCTCTTTGGATTATCGGTCAGCCCTTCCCACTGAACTATCGTAGGCCTCTTCGAGGAGCTAGCTTTCATGCTAGATGCCATCGCATGCGTAGAGAAGAGCTTTGTTAATTTGGTTTAAGTTTTTTAAAAGTTATCACAATTTTTTCTAAAGTTTCACTGCCTAGGAGTTCTCAAACTAGAGCTCTGATACCAACTATAATATCCCATGTCCTACCTACTTGGTTGTCCTCTCATGAAAATCACAAAATAAAAATTCTTGATCAATCTCTTTATTTGTTTTAGTACGAGGTATGTTAATTCTTCATGGGTGACCATTCTGCTACAGTCGAAATATCCAAGAGATCAATACTGGCTAGGTCCCGCCATTTTTTGCCATAGGTGAACTTCATTCTTATCCCGAGATCCCAAGTTTAGGTAGGGGTTTCTCCTCTAGGGCCCATTTTACCTAGAGGTTAGACGCATATTTTCCCTGATAGCATACACATGCCAAGTGCTAGATGGAGATACTCCTTCCCAGTATTCCTATCCAGGGTCCATCAACACCCTGACTTATGAATCGGGAGTTACTTGATTTGTCATGATAAGTGGTGAGATGTCTCATTCCATCTCGTCATTGTGTAATAATCATTCCAAAATCAGATAACCCTTCATTGTAGAATAGGTGGCAGCCTAAGAGTGATGCCCATTCATCCTCCTTTACCTCCCATCCTGACCCTTCCCATTAGGAGTACAACCACCCCTACTATAAATAATTGACCTTCCTTCAATTACTGATGCTAAATTTAATTTTCACCTCCATCTAGCCTGATGGATAGCTTAGGTTGGTAAAGTAGGTTTTAATGTTCTTAATCGAGGATGATGGTTAGACTATTTCATCTAACCATTATTTTCACTACCTTTACATTACAATAACTTTATAAAGATATGTGTTTTTAAGTCTATCTATCCATTTAATTCAACATATATGGTAGCTGGCTTAAAAGAAGTTATATCAACACTAATGTCTAAATAGCCTTTATCTAATCAAAGAAAAGTTTAACAAATTTTTTTTTTTGAAACGAAAAACTATTATCTAAATAGCCTTTATTTAATCAAAGAAAATTTTAACATAATTTTATTGAAATGAGACATAGTTTAATTTAAAATATGAACTCTTTTTATTTAATACTGACTATGCATAAAATAAATGATTTTCAAACATTAAAGAAATCCTATTGCTTAATTTTAATATAAATTATTTAGAATAAAAGAGCTTATAATTAAAATAAATATTTACACTAAGTCATATGAAACCATTTCTATATTTTTCTGAAAATAAAATCATTATTAGACATAAACAATACCTAATCTAACTATTAACTCACACAAATAATCTCTCTTACCTTGTAGATTCTAAAGTCAATCTAAGAAATGTTGTAGTCATAGGTATTTTGCTTTTTGGTATAATTACAAATAAAACAAAGTAAATATTATTAAATAAATTATTTGAATGATAATTTTACCACTTTACTTTCAAAGAAGTCCTAATAATACAAATATTCCTCAATCCCTATAATATTCTTCATAATACATACTATTTATTTTACATATAGTAAATTTAACCTATTAAAAACCAAAGATAATTCCCTCTGACATAAAAGTCACACGAAACTTTATTAGTTGTATATACAAAAATGCATTAAACCATTAAAGATATACACACAAATGCATAAATTCAAATTCTATACAAGCCTTCCTTGGTTACTATACATTTATAATTATCCGTAAATTTTAGTAAAAGTTTAATAACTTTGCATAAGGTCGCAACACTACATCTATAATTATCCGTAAATTTTAGTAAAAGTTTAATAACTTTGCATAAGGTCGCAACATGTGTTTTATTCAAAAGCCATAAATAGATTAAAATTATTTTATGAATGAATGAAAGATTTTAATTACATCCGCGAGACCCAAATATGGTCTATGGGACCTGGAAGTACAATTACTCAAATCATATCATATGATCTTTAATATCTTTGAGAAGGTTGTTCCTTCTCCTGCTGATTTGTGTTAGCAATTCTCCAACTTTTTTTATTTTATTGTCTTCAAATAAATCTGTCATAAACTCGTTTCCAAGTGTTTCTTTGTATTTGTCACGGATATCTGAAAAACTCGGGCATTTATAGATGAAGTGTTCCTCTGTCTCTACTGCCTCTGTGCTGCATAGAGTACATATCCTTTCTTCCCATTGTTCTTTGGGCGTTGTCCATCACCCTGTTTCACATCTAAGCCTATGAGAGCTAGTCCTTATCTGAGCAATGAGTATTTTTTCGTTCCACTTGATTTCAGCGCCTATATACGCTTTTTCCTTGTGGTCATACATTGGGTTAAAATTTGCAATATAATATTGTCTTTTCCTCGCTTGCATTTTTCCACATTCCACTTCCGAACTTTTCATTCACATAATTTTTTATGTCTTTGTTGACATTTGGGCATTCATTTATGTTGATTTCCCAACGTTTCATCCATTTCTGATTTTGTTTCATCCACGTTTTCTTTCGCCTATACAACTCTTCGTCCCTAGCTGCCCTAGGCCATATATCATTTGTCATGTTTTCTGTTTTTTTCAAGTAACATAACAGCTTGGTCATAGCAATTGCTTCTAAAGGGAACATTCCAGTTTCAGCTAGAATAATTTCATAAGGGGTTGTGGCCTTAATTTTGAGAAAGTTTGTGATTAGATATTTTTGAATCCTTTCTATTTGCCTCCATTTTGTATTTTTTGTGCCACTAGCCCACACCTCCAACCATACAACATAACCGGTGTAAAAAGTAGGCCAAATAAGACCTTGGTGGTCTTCCAGTCCCACAACTCGGCATTCCTACACCTATTTTGAAGTGCATATAGTGCTCTCCAGCCACTTTGAGTTCTTTTCATCCTACATGTATTCCAATTAAGTTTGTCATGAAAGTCTATGCCCAGGTATTTGTATTCTACCACTACATCAAGAGGTTCTCCTGCAAACTGAAATTTGAGTTGTTGCTTCTTCTTTTTGCTGAAAAATCATAATTTTTGTTTTGCTCGTGTTCACCTGCATCCCAACTTCTTTACAAAAAAGTTCTAGAGCTTGAAGGTGATCTTATAGATCTTTGGCTGTTTTGGCCACAAGAATTACATCATCTGCATACATGAGGAGTTTTACCACATATTTGGCTAAATGCACACCCTCTCCCCACAATTTGTTTATCCATTCTTCTAACTTGTCAATGTACATCCCAAATATGGTCGGAGATAGAGGGCAACCTTGTTTGACACCTATGTGACTACCAAAACATTCAGATAACCCTTCCTGTGTTCTGATTCTAGCCTTTACATGCTCATATAGTCTGTGAACTGCTGCCCTGTAGTGAATTGGAACCTCTAGCTCTTCCATTCTGCTCCATAATTTTTTCCTTGGCACTGTGTCAAATGCCTTTTAGAAACATACCAAAAGACAGTATTTTTTTTTATATTCTACTATCCCTATATTCTAATTACTTCAAGTGGTTTGACAGGTTAGAGTTATTTTTCAAAAGAAAACACTTTACTTTGCTTCCTATTTTTATGAGGTAAAATCTAAGTTTGTATTTAGACTATCTTGCTTCCTTTGTTTTTGTAAGCGAAGTGCACTTTCCAGATGTGCTGGGCTAGTCTACAAAATTCAACTATGTCTTCATCAAGTAATTTTATTTATTTATTTATTTATTTTTTACCAAAGCAGGTACATAAATTTAGCTTGGCTTTGCCTACTGATTTTGCATACATATATATTAAGGAATTCGTGTTTTGTAGTAAAATTTGACAGAGTATAATTAACACAGTCTGGTACCTGATATCACCAACCCAAAGACAAAGTAATTCTCATTTAAAATTTATGCCACATATTTAGTCTAATTTTATTTCCAAGTTAACATAATGGCAATTATTGAGTGATGGTTTCCATTCCTCCGATATTAAAATATGCATACAGACATTTGCACAACTCTAAGGATATGTAACACAGCTCAAACTAAATAATTTAGCAAACTTAAAAACCATGCCATTATTTTTACAGGATAAAACATACTCATAATTTAATACAGCCATAATGGCATCCTCCAATATTAAAGGTAAAGTATAAATATTGTTTACAATGCAGTCACGCTAAATATTTTGAACCCAGTATTCAAGGGAAAGCATATATACACTCACATTATGATCTACAGTCATCACTCCAACTTGGATTTTATGAGCTTGGTGTAAAATGACAGATTGAAGCTATATATATATATATATATAACTATTATACTTTTGTGTGCTCTATGTATATAGATTACCATTACATAAACAACTGTTCTCTACAATGAGTTCTATTATCTTAAAATATGAAAACTATTCAATTGCTCTCAACACTGAAGGGAAACCTCCATTAATTAACCATTATTCAAACATAAGTAGCAACAATCCATTTTCCTCCAAACTATAAAGTGTAATCATATCATTGTTAAGAAAAATAAAATTTATTCTTTAAAAACAAACACAATGCACATGATGACCTTACCCTAGACGGTGGACAGACTCCCCTAAACCATAGATCATGAACATCTAACATACTTGGGAGACTATACCCATCCTATACCACTTCCAGCTTGACATTGTTACAAGTAATAGTTTTTGAAGAAAGTCTTTTCAATTATGGTGTTCAAAATTGGGACTTCACCTAAAATTCATGCTATTAAACAGTAGTCCTTCTCAGCCTCACATGTAAATGGACCAATAAAATGATATATGAGTAGATTCCATAATAATGGTTAAATTCGGGCATAGAGGTGTGCATAACATCACCACTGTAATAGATGTGGTCAAAAAGACATTTGAACTCCCACTCTCTTCCTATCCTTATTGGTGTAATCCATCCACCTCTCTTGGAAGTTGATTAAGGCTCCATGAGACTTTAACCAATACATCCCTAGGATAATATCAAAATCATGGATTGGTGCTACATATAAGTTTCATATTGTGGATCCATTGGGTAAGGTTATCTAATTCATAGGCAAACATTGATCCACTAAGTAGGTCTATCCAGAATCATACTTGACTTTCCACTCTTATACCTAAAATCTAGGTCTTTTCAACATATCCCTGATAATACTAGTGGAAATAAAACTATTTATAGCCCCACTATTTATTAAAACTTTAACATTGTTGTCAAACAACTTACCATTCATTCACATAGGCATTGCTTATCCCTCCAGGTTTTGATGTCTTGTAGTTATTGTTCCTCTACTCTATTACTCTACTATAACCATCAGGGGCACTTATTGACATAGTGGAGGTCCTTGCAGGTGAAGCAACCTGTCTTGGGCAGTTGAGTTTCTAATTTTTCCTCTTACCAATTTTAGGTCCCTCTTTTGAATTTCATTTGTTGATTTCATTTTTGCATTCCCACTTAGCAATCATTTCCAACATTACTTCTTGTTTTTCCATCTGATCTTGTAGTGACCTAGTCAATGATGTAAGTTGTCTTATTTCCTCTTGTAGCAACCAGAATAGGAAAGTAACACCTGTCATGCTCCCATTGGGCTCCTCTGTTCTTCTAACTTCCTTGGTGGAGTCCATTACTTTCCTAGTTTCCCTACTAGAATCTATTGCTCTTTTTCATTTTCTTGCTATAGTCCTTTGTTATTTCAAACTTCATAGAGGAATGTAATACAACTTCCTTCTACATTACAAATCCCATCCTCTTGGATGATATAAGTATAGATGCCATTTCCTATTCACACAAAGGATTTGGTTTAATTACAATTTCCTTCATTGTACTTACAATTAGTTAGTTTCATTTTTCCCATGAACTAACTTAGACCATTATTATTCTTTGATAATGGTCCCACTTGTCTGCCATCCCTAATAATTCCATTATCACTCGTTGGATGACAACCATGGTCATTCTTGCCTAATCACAATATGTTGCCTATGATAAGACCATTATCACTTACCTGATAATAATCATAGCAACTCTTGCCTACCCGTAAGGTTCCATTCCAAAAAAGAGACTACACTCTATTTTTATTCCTTGGTCTAACTGGTCCTAACAATGTGCAATACCCATTGTATCCTAGATCATGTTAAGGTCCCTAAAAGAGTAAGTCTCCCCAAAGTACCACATCAAGTCAAGGCTTATCCTAGGTGCACTCCATAGAATATTCTAGTCCTACAACCTAGAAATCTAATACCAATTGTAACAACCCATTCCAAACCAACCCAAGAGAGAGAGACATTTTTTTATCACAAGTAGATTCGCAAAGAAGTCCCAATGTTATTTTTTAGTCTTCTCAAGGCTTCACCATATTTGAGTTTATTTTTACTACAGATGACACTCAATGGACAAGAGTGGTCAACATCTTGTATTTTTGGGTTTCACCTTACTAAACCTCATCATTTAGAAGGACGTCAAAGTGGTCCTCCCACCTTTCCTAGATCTTCATCGGTATAATAAAATTTGACCACAGTGTAGGGGTTATCCTTTAAGGCCCATAACACTTATAGGGGCATGTTTATTTCCTAACCTATCCATAAGTCCGTCTATGTAAGTTATTCTAGTGTAAAGCCTTGGTGCTTAGTTACCACACCTCCATGGGATAACTAAGGTCATCACCACTCACTTGGTAATGAGCATGGTCCCTAAACCTCACTATTCAAGGTACCACCACAACTATATCATAATTGATTCCATTTAACTGCATAGTTGTGGAGCACCCAATCCTCACCATTTAAGGTGTTTCAGTCATGAGAATCTAGCTATTACATCACCACAACTCCTTCCATATTTGTGAGTTCCTAGTTATTGCATCACCACAACCTCCCTCTAGGAATCACCTCTACTTGGTTATTGCATCCCCACAACTCCTCCTAGGATTGGGTTAACTCTTTTACTCAAGGGTCCTAAAAAGGTTCTAGATCAATGCCCAATAATCCCTACCTAGAATTCATCCTTAACCCCAAAATCAACAACTCTTTTATAAATAAGCAAATGAAGTACTATAATGAAAATAACATGCATATTTATAACACAAATCTAGATCTAGGATGATATGGATCATACATATTACCATAAATCTAGCATGAAAGAACATCTTACTCAATTAAAACATGATTAATTAATCATAATGTTATATTCTAACATAATGCTAGCATAAAACATCTTTCATGCTAGATTTATGGTAATATGTATGATCTATATCATCCTAGATCTAGATTTGTGTTATAACTATACTAGCATAATGTTATCTTCTAACCTAATCAATTAAAACATGATTAATTAATCATAATGTTATCTTCTAACATAATGCTAGCATAAAACATCTACTAGTTTGTAAGCAACCTTTAATAGATCAATACTAACATATAATTTTCCTTTTCCTTTCCATAGTGAAAAACATCATCAAAAGAGATCAATACTAACTCATAATTTCATTCATTCTAAGCCAAACAATTCATACAATTTGTAAAGACTTCCAAGCCTTAATTATTATTATTTAGTAAATAAGAGAATATCCCAATTCTAAATAACTCTATTTACATAACAACTTTTTATTTCCAAATACATTAGAGCAAGTACACCCAAGTGGCCTTTGCACCATCTTCTCTTCATGATCCTCTTCATGAAGGAATCTCCACAAACTTTAAGAGATCTTAGGGATCAAGACAACTCTTAATGCAATGCAACCTAACATGCTCTATGTATAAATGCAAACATCCATGCAAAAATACATTCCAAGCAACAAGGAGAGAATCCCATACTTCTCTCTATAAAGGTTTCCCTATCTACTCAAGCCTCATGAAATCCTTATAAATCTTTACCAAAAACCAAAGATCTTTTTTTTTTATATAAGGAAAGAAGATCATTTTTCTATTTATTAAAAATTCAACATAAATAAAAGATCTTTAACTTTATTTATCAATAAAATAAAACTAAAAATTTCTTCTTTTAGAAAAAAAAATCAATCATAATGAAGTCATATTACATATATATATATATATATATATATATATATATATATATATATATATATATATATATATATATATTAAAAAGGACATCACTACCTTGCATGGCTTCTCAACAACACAAAACACAAAATATCTTAAGAAAACCATAAGCTAATCCATTAAAAGACAAGGCTTCATTTTTCATTATCAACATTTCAATTAAGGGAACATCTAAAAGGCTTTCTAATGCTTTAATACATTCACTAAATCCTTTAATCCAAAATATTAAAATTAAAACATAGATATAAACCACACTTAAGCCCATGCACAACAACAATACCTAATATAAGGTTTCTAGAGCCAATAATACCTAAAACCTGACCAAGCTTCCTTAAGCCAACAACAGTCCTAAACTCCTATACCTAGGGCAAAACAAGATATAAGAAGGAAACTCAACATAGATCAATATGATAAAGACCAAGCACTAAGACTAAGAAAACTCCCACTCAGGTGGATACATGTAGTTTTGAACGATGATGCTCACCGTGGGAACACAACCCAAACCTAATTTCTAACAATAGGTCCCAAGGGGCTCTTTGAGCAACACACACAAGAACAATAGACCTAAACATGCAAGGGTTCTATCACCTAGAAGAGTAGCCATACAAGATGTTTATAATAAAGGACCAATTATAAAATATGGATTTTAAATAATAAAAGCTTTAACCCCAAATCCAAGCCCTGAGTAAGTGGCTAACAAGCATCGAACATTAAAATAGATTAATACACCAAGCAATGAATACTAAGGGTGGTTCATGTTACTAACTATAATATCTCATAGGCCCAGTCATTCAATGGTGTAGAATGCTTCTTGCTTCTCTCTCGTCTTCTGCTTTCCTTCACTGCCAACTCCCCACTAGAGAAATTCTTTCTCCACTTATAGCCTTGGTTCTTCCAAGGTGTAGGAGTTTCTCAAGAATTCTTCCAATATTGGTCGTCCATGACATTCCAGCTAGTGCGTTCTTCCTTGAACATTACCAAGAATTGAAGGCCAATGCCTCACAACATGCTTCAATTTAGCAAGCGCTCAATATAAGGTTTAATTATTATTTAATAGCATTATTTCCTTTAATCAAATCAAAATATTAATATTTTCCCATAATTTTTTCTACATAAAAAACCTTCAAATAAGAGTTAAAGCTAATTAATCCCTTATTTCATTTGAAGCTTTGCTAAACAAAGGAAAAATATAAGTAATTAATCTAAATTTCATCCACAATACTATTACCTTTAACCATAGGTAAATTAGATTAATTACTTTTTTATTAATACCAAATGTTAATATTAATTATTAACATTGATATTAATAGTACAAGTATTAATATCACTAACCATATTAATACTTTATTGGATCAATCAAATAAATCTATGCTTTTCAAAACTTAAGCAATACAAGGACTTTCCAAGCAATAATACAACATGTTGTTTTATCCTTTAGTAGGTAGCTTTTTAAGATAACCAAAATTTTATCTCCACCATATTAAGGATGACTCCTTTTCCAAAGCAAACTCATGGCCCAAAAGTGTATTCAAACACAAACATATACACAATGCATATAAATGAAAGGTATTTTACCCTTGAGCTATCGATGAACAAGTCATCAACCATTTCCCAAATTTCTCTCAACTTTGGTGGTTGTCCCATATCAATCGATAAGTTAGAGTACCTAGTCCTGCAACCATAAAAACCATCAGAAGTATCATATTCTAAAGTAACATAATCAATCATTAGATATACTTTTCAAATATAAAATGAAACTATGTATTAGATATCCACTCATTAATACATAATTTGAATGTCAATAATAAGTCCTTCCAAGGAGGGCCATTACAAAAGTGGTCAGGCTAGAATAGCATGGATTCTTTATGGATCAATAGCTAGTCCTTATTTAGAGACAACATGTCCCAACAGTTTTCCCTCATGCATAATGAATTTTTATTTCTTGGGATTTAATGATATTCCAAATTCACGACGTTTTTGGAAAACCATATCTAGGTGATATATATGTTCTTGCTTTTCATGAGAGAAAATTATCATGTCATCTAAGTAAATCAATATTATTTTATTTACTAAATCACCAAAAGCAAATTCTACTGCTCACTGGAAAGTTGCTCTAGGGTTGGATAGACTAAATGGAATCATTTGATATGTAAATGTTCCCCATTTAGTGGTGAAGGTCATGTTATGTTGATCTTCATCTTTTACTCATATCTAATTATACCCTAAAAAATCATAAAGGAGCGAAAACAATTTTTCCCTTGCTACAACCTGCATATTTGATCAATTTGTGGCAATAGGTAATGGTCTTTTTAGTGATGCCTTGTTTAAATTTTTGAAATCAATGCAAAGGAAGATATCTCTATTTTTCTTCCTCACTGGAACTAAATTTTCTACCCATGTAGAATGTTTGATTAGATATACGATCTTAGTATTTAGCAGTTTGAGAAGTTCCTACTTCATTACTGCTTCTATTTTAGGATTGATTGGTCTTTGCTTTTGCCTAAATGGCTTGTCATTAGGCATCGGTTCTATAGTATTTTGGATAACACTTTTGTAATAAACCTAGAGGTCATCATAGCTCCATGTTCTTATATTTTGGTACCATTTACATAGCAATATAAACTTGTTTACCTCTTCTATGGAGTAATATATCCCAATTTTTAGACTTTTGCTTGGTTTTATTTGAACCTCTTTAAAGGCCTATTCCTCTATTTTCATCCTTTGTCTGGTTGCTCGATTATTGTTGTTAAACAATCTCTCTAAAGTGATAATCCTTTAAGTATATGATTATTTTTAAGCTAGATGACTTTTTGATCGACATCTTGTATCATCTCTTCAAACTATGTTGTGTAAATTGTTTATCTTGTTAAGAAATCAATAATCCACTAATAATATTCAAATACTTGCCAAAATATTTCTTTGTTTGGAATTTTGGGTCTGAATATCACCCTCAGTTTACTTGATTTACCACCATAGTTGGTGGCAGGTACAAAATTTTCTCCTTGAGAAGCTAGTGCATCAACTAGTTCATTATCTTCCCTAGGAATAGCGTTTATACTCAAAGTTTCAATATTTTACATCAGGTCCCACACCCTATTACAATATACTTTCAAGTAGTAGTATTTACTATTACATATTTTTGTTACTTGCTTGATATCAGCTTTGAGTCACAAAAATTGACAACAATTTAATCCCTATTTTCTACCTACATCAGGCCTAGACATAAGGCTTCATATTCAACTACATTTTTAGTGCAACTTCATGTTAATCTATAGGACAAGTCTTTGATCCTTTTTGAAGGAGATATTAATGCTATTCTAGCTCTAGCCCCATTCTTGCATCTAGCTCCATCAAATTAAATCTTTCAAAGCTCTATTTTTGGAATTTCTTAACTTGTCAAAGCTAGGATTTTTTGTTATTCTAGTTCTACTATGAAATACGTGCCAGTTCCAGTTTTGATCATGGTATTATAATCCTTGAGAAAAAATATTCTATTTGTAATTCTTCTAGGATATCTTCCAAAGGGTCTACCTCTTTGCTAATCTTATTGATACATTCTTCCTCTACCTTGTCTATGTGATATGATATTAGCTTCTGTAGGTAGATTTTAATTTGTTTCCACTTATGTGGGACTATAAAATGAGAATATTTGAGGTACATATGGCCTCCAAATTTTGTTGTAAATTCTCAAGAAAGGTAAAGGCCAAAAAATGGCTCAAGGTGTACAAACACCACTTTCTGTATCACAGTGATTTTCAATGCTCTGTGTAGTGTCATAAGAATATATTTGATTATTCTAATTGTCTTCATAGGGGTACCATCCAATTGTAGAATTATAGGGTTTGAATGAGTATACTCCATTCCCATAGATTCACACACTAATTTAGGCATAACAATAATTGTAGCTCCAAATTAGTCATGTAATTGTGTACAATCCAACATTTCATGCATAAGGATATGTAGAAAGGTGGTGGCCTATTTTTTCCAGTTTCAAGAGCCAACAAGTCTTGGGCTATATTATAATTTTAATTTGGTGTACCTTAGGAGTTGGTCATATTTAATGAATATCTAACCAGGTCAATCTATTTGAGAATAATCATAGCATCATACATGCTTAGTCTTATTTAATTCTTCAATGATGTTAAAGCATGATAATTTTGACTATTTTTTTCTTTCTTCTCTAGTTCATCAAACCTTTTTTTGTACTCTTGAGTGTCTTCAATCCTCTATTGCTTGGTTATAGAAGGATATATCAATTTGTCCCAGGCTTATTCTTTGGACTCAAGCGAAGTCTCTTTTGCCTTTTAAATCTATTTTTAAAATTTAGTTGTTCCTTTTATAGATTTGGTAAGGGTGGGATCTCTTCAGGTTTTGGCTACACTAGAGACTTTCAAAAATCAAGTGGGGTTTTCTCTTTTGACTTTTTAGGTTGGTATGGAACTCAAAATGATCCTAATTTTGGTAGATCTATTTGCAATTATTTCTTTTTGGACTTGGTTAACACAAATATGCACTCTTCTTCTAAAGTATCTTAAGTGATCATAACTTGTTTTGGCTCCCATAACATATTTACTTGAATATTTTTTCCTTTTCAACTTTCTCTATAGTAGTTAACCGAGCTTGATGTTGGTACATTATGCAAGTGTCAACATTATGAGTATTATTGCATACTATGCACTAGGGGTTGCCTTTTTATATTGATATTGATGGTTTTGGTTCATGATCATTGCAGATATTATTAGCCTTTTTATCCATATTTCTAGTAGAACCCTTTTGATCCTTGATGATGTATAGAAATATTTTGGGATGGTATGTTTCAGTTTCTCTTCTTTCAATAATTGTCATCTTGTTGCTTAAAGTCTTTAATGTCATCAACACCTTTTGCATTGTTGGAGATTATTTTGGCTTTAGGGTAGGTAATGTTGGCATGTTTGGCACTGGGGGTAATTCCTTGGGGATAATAATGGGAGCTACTAGAGGGATATGTGTGATCATGATCGATATTTCTTTTTGTTGATGAGGTTAGACAATTTCTAGAAAATATGGCATAACAACCCTAGGGTGTAGCCTTCCTATAGAAATCAAAGCGTTATCTATAGTTATAACAACTTGGTATACCTAAGGGAAGGTCGTCATGTTAGATTGCTATTTTTGAAGTCCTAGATCAGGACCTAGAGCTTTGATATAATAAATGTATACCAGGGGACAAGGTGGTCTAATATCTTAAGGAATTATTTTCCAAGTTTGAATGAACCTAAGATTGAAGTTAGTGATGACCTCTTGAGGATGCCTTTAAATAATGGTGAAATGGATCAATAATGAGAAAGGATCAACTAGCTCATTAAATTATTTGATAAAGGGTATAATCAAATCAACCCAAAAATAAATACTTCCATCTTCTAAAGTATGATACCAATGCAGTATCCTTCCTTTGAAGGATAAGGTGAGGAGTCTAGCCATAATTTCCTCTTCTTGGATATTGTGAATTGTGACCAATGAAATCATATCTTGATAGTGTTCATATACCATTTTTCCTATGCCATCATAGGTAGGAAAAAATTTGAGTGCTACCTAAGGGATATTATTGAGATGTGCCAAACCAAGTGGTTTGGTAGTGTTCCATTCAGGCAAATATTTTGGAATTTGTTGCTATTGTTGAGCCTTGGATTCAAAACTCGATGTTCTTAATAATTTTGAGGAACTAGAATATGTGGAGGTAAGAATCTATACTTTCTGATAATATCTTAAGAGGTAAGAATATTTTTTTTCTTGACCTAATAGTTGACAACTCAAGAAATGGTAATGGATTCTCAGGCTTCTTAACTGCTACCTTTGTCAGCATAAAATCATAGGATAAAGTGGCAACACAATGTTTATCAACTAATTGTAACACAACAAAGTCGCTAAAATATTGATGTAATTCACCAAGATAGAGGAAAATTTCACCAAGATTTTTCTCAATCAATCAGATAGGTGAATTGATGTAATTCATCCCATTGGGCATGCCAAAAAATGTTGGCTTAAAATCTGCCTATCTATGAAGAGTGCCCTAAAATTTAGCCAATGTTGGATGATTGAGATTTCTCTTAACTCAACATGAGAAATAGAAGGGTTAGAAAAGAGTAAGGGTTTAGAGAAATTGCTAAAATATGAACAGAGTATAGCGTAACACGATTAGATACATACTACACAAGAGCCTAAAACAACTAACTTTAGCTAAAACTTAATATACCAACCATTGTAAATGTAAAACAAAGCTATTCAACTACAATTATATGCTCTAATCATTACTTAATGAAAAGAAATCCAAAGAGAAAAATTTGCTTTAACATAATAAACTAATCACAAGTGTAATAAAAATAAATTAAAACATAAGCATTCATCCATAAAAACATGTAGTTATAATTGTAAAAACATGTAGTTATAAGCATTCAGGCAAATTATTATAGATCTAACATTTATTTTGAGGTCTATATCTCTATTTATAAGCTGCTTTTTGAATATTACAGTGTAAGATTTCCAATGTTGTTATAAAATTGTTAGAAAAATAGTTTGGTAGGGAGTGCCCTTGGGAGTTTGTCATATTTGTGTTACATTAGTTTAGATTGATAATGTGGCTAGCTTATATTTTGTCTTGTATTTGAATTCAAATATGCTCTACAATCTAGTCTATGAATCTTCAACTAACTTCTATAAGTGGCTTGCAACTATCTGTTAGATATATCATTTTCAAACTTAACGGTCTTGGCTTGGACAACTAGAAGGTATTTATTTAGCTGAATTTTTGAAAGAGACATTCTAGGTAGAGATGTATCAAAGTAGGGTCTGTGACAATATCAGATCTCTTAGTTACTATGGATCCTTTTGCATCCAATCTAGACTTTTGGGATGGTCTAATGATGTCACCATTGGATAAGTCTCGATTTTGGTCATCTCTGGCTAGTATTTTAGTTTTATTGACTTATGCACTATTGGTTTTTTTGTCATTTCTATGTTAAGGGTTTTAGTTTTATTTTTCTATAGTACCTTTTGTGCATTTTTGTACTTTGATGCAAGAGTGCTGACATTATCACCCAAATATGTCCAGGATTGTTCCATTCCATCTTTGGGATGAAGGTACATTCTTTGATCAATATCGGAGATGCACTACCTTATCTTTAGAAAATATGACTTCATTCCATCTTGATGCATACTTGCACATTTTTGGAATTTTGAGATGCCATACTAATGTTATTGCCAAAATAGTCTAGAATTACTCCATTTCATCTCCACATAATCTTAAAATTTCCTCTGAGACTTAGTTACTTTTTTTTAGAAATGTCTAATTGATTTGAGACTTATTTTTAACTTGGGGTACACGTTACTTGGGATTTTGAGCTATCTTTAGGATGTATTTCTTCAATGAGACTTAAGTAATATTATGGTGAACGATTTTGTGAATGAGGGTATGAATTTTACCTACTGTTGTGATATTGATCATCTTCCTACATTTGGTATTTTGTTATAATAGTCTCCTTTTTAAACCCCTCCACGAAGAGGGCAACAAGTTGGTGCTAGTTAGTAATTGAATACGAGAGAAGAGAATCAAAATATTGGTGGTATTTTTCTTATAGTGAAGCCACCAGTAATCTAAGATCCACATCCTACTCTATGGCATTGAGTATTTGATACATGAAGACCATATCTCACAAGTGTTCTAGTGGGGTCAATGGACCTTCAACTATATATTCTAGCAGTATTTCTAATAATAATTTTGGAAACTTCTCCAAAATGGTTGGTGGCTCTAGAAGTTGTGGCAGGCTCTTATCTTCCCCATTAGGGAAAAATCTTGTTGTTAGAGCAACCATGCTTAGAATTATGGGTCCTTTGGATTGCAATGGAGTTACGAGGTGAATACAACTTGTTCTCTTGAAAGCAAATAAACTGAGGCCTTTAATGCATCCTTAATCTAGTATCTTAAAATAATGGCTTCTTTTGATGTTCATTCTAGAGTGGAGTCACCAGGTGAGTGAAAAGGTGCTTCAATAAGTACGGGTAGGCATATACCCTCACCAAGTCTATACCCAACTTGTTGTTGTGATTATGGAACCAAGATATATCACTGAGGTCCCATAAAGTGCTCTATTAAAATATTATCCTCTTTGATTGTCCCAATTAGCATGATCATACCTCATGTAAAGCGACACAATAAGGCCTCAATCGAGAACATAGGGTTTGACTCAATTGAGGGCCTTTGAGAGTTTTTTATAAGGTTGGCTCCTTGTTAAGATGTTATCTTCAGATGCACTTGAACTTAGGGGAGAAAAGGGGCATGACAGATAAAAATAAAAATAAACAACTAAAATTAAAAGGTGGCAACATGCCAAAAATCCACTAAGATCTCCCCACACAACAAGCCTAAATGTTATGTGCCAATGTTGAACACTTTCTCTTCTCAACATAGATGCACCCAAATGAGAGTTACCAGGACATATACACACAGATAGACATGTTAAAGCATAAGAACCACATATGGCTACCCAAAAAAATTAGACACATAGGCCTCTCATACATGCACACATGCAAATAAAACTCAAAATAGGTAAAACTTGAGAACATACACACACATACAAAGATGGATCAGCATGAAAGCCACATATGGCTAGTTTGATAATTGACACAGGCCTCTAGTATATATATATATATATATATATATGATATGTATGTATAAATATAGATATATATATATACATACATACATACATACATACATATATATACAAAAAAATCTTACAAAGGTTTTTCCAAAAGTGGAGGCTCAATTTTTCCACAAGTCGCTCAAGAGTTGACTGCTCTACAAAAATAAATGAAAGAAAAGCTTACAAAATATTACAAATGCAAACTTTTCTATCCTTTACAAAGCTAAAACTACTCCTATTTATAGATTACAAAGATGAGGTTTTCCCTCTAAAACTCATGTAGAGAGATTCTAAGATGACTGTTGCTTTCTAGCAACTGGTCATATCTTTATTTAAGTTGTTGGTTTCCTTGAGGTCTTTGGATCTAGAGTCATGAATGTCAAATGCTTTTGAGTCTTTGGATGAGCAAAAACTATCATTATTTCCATCTATCAATTTTTTAGGATTCCCATAGTCTAGGTGTAAAATATTTCTTTATTTAATGCTTTAGATCTATGGGCTACTTCTCCTATGGTTCCCATGTTGCTATTGTCATTTCAAAGAGATATGCAATACTCCTTTGCAAGAAAGGATGATGTTATCAGAATATCATACACCTAAACAATTTTGATTTTTGGGTCATGGATTTTTTTCTTCAAAATTTTCCTCATTGTTTGACATTGGAACATTGGGATGTGTTTTTGATCCCAGGTATTTTTGACATTGGGATCCCCATATTGGAGCTTTTGCTTCCTATCTTCGATCAAGACTTAATAAAATTTTGATTTGTAGACATAGCCTTCCTCTTCTCAAAATTTTTTTATTAGTAGTTTCTTCTATACTTTGTCCGCCATTTTGCTTTTGCTTCATGCCATCAAAATGGTGTAGTGAGAATTCACTACAAGACCTACGCTCTAAAATTATCAAAACTATTTGTTTCTCTTCACCCAAAATTTTATGATAGTAATCCTAGAAACTTTTGCCACTCATCATCATTAGACAAATGTATTGCTCTAAGGTCTTCTACTTCCCCTTGTAACGACCCAAAAAATGAACCCAAGGGAGAGAGTTATTTTTTTTTTAAAGGATTAATTCATAAAGAAGATCCAATATTTTCATCAGTATTAAGGTATAACCACTTTTCAATTCATTATCACTGTATACGACACTCAAGTAGATAGTCGTGTCCAAATTCTCATACTTTCCTAGGGTTCACTTTCATAACCTCACTGTTAGAAAATATGCTATCAATGATCCCCCCATTTCCCATACACTCACCTGTATGAGATAACTTGACCATGACATAGGGATTACCCTTTAAGGCCCATAATACTTAAAGGTGATGCCTATTCCCTAACCCTACATACATTCGTCTATGTAGGATTATCATGGTGTGATACCTTAGTGGTTAATTATCTTCATCTCCCTATAAGCTAACTAAGACCATTACCACTCACTTAGTAATGATCATGGTCACACTTACCTCATTGAAAGGTACCACCACTATAATATCTTATGAATGATCTGGTGGATTATCCCATACCAATTCACCCTTAATATTTCCAAACCTCACCACTTAAGAATTCATTCAAGCCTCATTGCTATGGCCACCCAAGCCTCACCTTTAGGGCCATCCAAGCCTCGTTGCTTAGGGTGTATCATTCACATTTACCTAGTTAAATTGTCTCACCACAACTCAACTAGGATTGGGTACAACTTGACTCTAGGGATTACTAATATGGCTCTAATATCATGCCCAAAATAACCCCCTTCCAACCCAAGGGTCCTAAACAACATTTATGACCATATCATCAAAGAAATAGAGTGCTATATTAAACATGCTCAAATAGCAACATAACATATTGATAAATATTAATAATTTAGGTACTTCATTCCAAAGCACTAAAAAAATAGATAATTCCTTTATTTAAAAGAAAAGAAGTAATGCATCATCTAAAAATTATAATCAAATTTTTATTAATTACTTCCTATTACTTTTCAATAAATACAATTCTTGCCAACTACAAATATTTCCAAAGTAACTCTACAATAATTCAACTTTCATCACCCAAACAAATTCATGCCATCACTTTCAAGATGTTTACAATATATCCCATAACTTCTACACATGGTACCTCTTAAGTTCTTCCCTTTTCTAAATACCACATTACATTCAAGCATCAAAACTCAAAGTCACAAGTTTCATCCTTCTTGAAATATCTTTTCTTCATCAAGCTTACAAGCATGAGCATAGGGATCAGGACAACACTTTAAAATGAATATGCAAGCTAACATGCATTATTCAAATAAAATTATGCAAGAACAATGCAAGATCTCAATCCTAATAGAATGTATATGCAAGCCTAACATGCATCATACAATCATTCAATAACAATGCAAGATCTCAGTTTCATGATACAATATATATGCAAGCCTAACATGCATCATACAATAAAATCATTCAATAACAATTCAAGATCTCAGTTCAATGATACAATGTATATACAAGCCTAATGTGCATCATACAATAAAATCATTCAATAACAATGCAAGATCTTAGTTTAATGATACAATGTATATGCAAGCCTAACATGCATCATACAATAAAATCATTCAACAACAATGCAAGAGCTCAATTCAATGATACAATGTAAATTCAAGCCTAACATATACAATAAAATCATTCAATAACAATGCAAGATCTCAATTCCATGATAAAATGTATATGCAAGCCTAACATGCATCATACAATAAAATCATTCAATAACAATGCAAGATCTTAGTTCATAATCTCACAATATTCTTATAAAATCATGGGTTTACTACTCTCATAGTAAACCCAACTATAATCTCTCTATCATGAATTAACTTAAGGAAGTGAAGAAAATATTTATGCATCAAACCAACTTGGAAGAAAGGTAGAATTAGGGTATACAACAAGGTAGTCGATGGCAACATTTAATAAATTGGAAACAAATGAGAAGCCCTTATAAAAGATCAAATGCCCCATCAACATACTAGTCCACTAGTTAATCAAGTTCAAAATAACATGGTAAACACTAATATAGAAATAAATACTCTACTATGCCTCACAAGTAATTCTTATCACAATCCCTTGGAGTGTGTTGTAATAATAAATTCTCAAACCGTAATATATAACCAATAATGTCAAGCATTATGAGATAAAATGATAGATCAAATGGTTGTTTCCTTGATCTAGATGTTGAATAGGACATTATGCAACAACCCAATATGATGGTGCAATAAATTATAACTCTACCTAACACTGGTAATGCTATCATGGTGAAGATACAAAAACAAAACACCAAAATACAATAGATAAATAAAATTAATACACAATATGTTGCACAAAAGAAATAATATTTTATTGATATAAAAGGGGGAGCCTTTTATCTCCAATGTTACAACAAGATTTAATATTGATACAAATGTTTACAAAATCTAGGGTTCTTCGAAACTCTAGGTCAATAAATCGTTGTGTCTTCAAACTCGTCTTTTATCCCAACAAAGTGAGTGGGTTTTTTGGTATCCTATGCAGGACCACTCCAGCTTAAGCAACTACCAATGAATATTCTTCTCACACCTACACACAGTTAAAAAAAATAGGATTAATAATATCTGTGAGGGCTCCACTACGTGAGACCCTCAAAAAGATAAATCACTAACCCTAGTTGCATAAATAAACTATAAGCAAATATGAGAATACTAAAATGAATGTAATAAACAGTTTAAATTATCTATGCTAACTTGTTGCTTTTGTATACAATGCTATTGTAGAAGATGGTTATGCAGATGCACCCTGATGACACTCAAGAGCCATAAAGCCACAAAAAAGGGATGAGAAAATATCTGCAGGTACTCGATAGAACGAGAAACACCCACGGGCACTCGATATATTCAGGAGGGCACTTAGTAGACTCTGGTGGGCACTCGAAAGAATGGGAAACACCCACGAGCACTCGACAGGATGGGAAACACCCATGGGCACTTATAAAATACTTGTAGGCACTTGAGAAACTTAGAGGGGCATTCAGGAGGTTTTAGAGAATGCGACAGAACCAAATTTGGTTTGCACGAGGTGGGCAACGATAGATGCAGAGGTAGCGGTGAGCGAAATGAAGGTGAGGATGCAAGGGAGAATCCAAAGATTGTTAGAACTTAGTTAGGGGTTGAGTCGTCAAAATGACTCCTTTTTATAATCTTCCCTTAGGTCATGTTAGGGTTTCAACGACACAATTTGTGTGGCCAAGATTAAAACATGACAAAGGGTGGAGATAAAATATGGGTAAATAGCATGGATTAAGGCGGATGGATGGCTAGGATCAAGACATGATGGATGACTAGGATTATTTCATACATATATACATATATTTATTAAATATATATAAATGTAATGTATAAAATTTTATTATTTAAATATATATTAAACAAATATATATAAATAATGGATAGATGTGGCAAGTAGTTATGAATGGATGACAAGTGGCTAGATTTTGGTGTCTACAGATGCCCATTTTTTTATTGTGTTGTGTAAAACACAATGCGGTGCAAAAATACAAGACACCTAGTTTGGCTTGATGCATAAGTAGCTTTCTCTTGTTAGAATTTAAAGATTGAACTTGGAGATAAAACAATTTTTGATTGTGTAGCTTACCCCCTCAATTGGCAAATGAGTGACGGATGCATCTCACGAGCCAATTGATAGATTTATGCAGATGATTATGTGAAATGCATGGTGCAATTATGGATGATATGAATGATGTAAATGTGATGTCATTTTTGCCTCAACAGTGGAAGGGGGTTGTTGTAAAATGTAAGTGAATGATTCTATTTTTGCCCTAACAAAGAAAAGAGGTTTTTTCCAAGTGTAGATGCCATGATCATGTAAGATGTATCCCGTTTGTGGGAAAATAAAAGTCAAATGTGGTTGCCCCAAGTTTGGGGTGATTTTATGCTATTGAAGAATGTGCCTTTTGGTGTTATTGAAATGCAAGTATGCAAATACAAAAATAAAAGAAAAATAGTCTTGCCTTCGGAGCCACTCATAATTGCAGCAATCCCCACACGGAATCCCTAAATGGTTGCTCAATCACTTTACCCGGCCTATATCCTCGGATACTAGTGTAATTGCAAAATAAAATGATGAAAGTTATAATTTTATCCGTGTTTCAAGCCCCACAAACAAGGCCATCAATGACAACTTTTGAGAAAATTGGTCTTGGCATAGTCTCACTCTACATATGAGGTACCAAAATTGATTTTTGTTTTTGAAAAATGAAATATGTGATGATGAAGATGACCAAGTGTCCTTATGGTGATTTATTCATCTTACCGAATTGCATGGATGCAAATCACTGCAATCACCAAGGAGATAGAATAAACCACTAGATACAAGGTTCACTTGAAATTGTATATGAAATTGGCAAATGTAAATGCAATTGTTGATGGATTTTATGGTGACATGAAGATGCGATGATGAGAAATGTACAGATAGATGCAATATAGAGTGATTTTGTGGAGGTAAGCTACATTTTTGAATATATGGATGCAATTTAATGAGTTTGTTTTTACCCCAATAGATGAAGGATTTTTGACAATGTAAGGAATTGAGTATGTTTTTGCCCCAATAGATGAATGGTTTTTGATAATGTAAATGTACTTATGGTGATCTACCCATCCTACCGAATTACATGGATAATAGTCACTACAATCATCAAGTTAATAGGATAAACCACTAAATACAAGGTTCACTTGTACTTGCAAATATACTTGGCAAATGTTGAATGAAGGTGTAATGATGAATGAAATTGATGATGTTGAATGCATATGTATGAATGAAGCAATGAATGATTCTATTTTTGCCCTAATAGATGAAGGGGTTTTTGACATGGGAAAATGCAATGATTATGAAAAGTGCAATGATGAATTATGTTTTTGCCCCAACAGATGAAGGGTTTTTGACAATGTAAATGATTGATTCTGTTTTTGTCCAAACAGATGAAGAGTTTTTTATAATGTAAGTGTATTTATGGTGATCTATCCATCCTATTAAATTGCATGGATAACCAGTCGTTGCAACCGCTAGGTTAATAGGATAAACCACTAAATACGAGGTTCACTTGTATTTGTAAATATTGAATGAAGGTATAATGATGAATAAAATTGATGATGTTGAACGTAAATGTGAATGTGATCTATTTTTGCCCTAACAGATGAAGGAATTTTGTGAAAAATACAAATGGACTCTATTTTTTGTCCTAATCGATGAAGGAGTTTTTGATATTTGCATGGTTGATTTATTTTTGCCCCAACAAAAAAGAGGTTTGTGAATAATGTAAGTGTTCTGATCGTGATTTATCCATCCTAACAGAGTGCACGGATAACCAGTCACTGCAACCACCAACTTAATAGGATAAACCACTAAATACAAGGTTCACTTGTAATTGTAAATGTATTTGACAAATGTTGAGTGAAGGTGTAATGATGAATGAAATTGATGATGTTGAATGTTGGCGTATAGATAATATAAGGAATGATTATGTTTTTGCCCCAAAATATGAAGGGGTTTTTGAAAATGGGAAAATGCAATGATTATGAAAAGTGCAATGATGAATATGTTTTTGCCCCAAAAGATGAAGGGGTTTTGACAATGTAAATTATGGATTCTATTTTTGCCCCAATAGATGAAGGGTTTTTGATAATGTAAGTGTCCTTAAATGATCTATCCATCCTATCGAATTGCATGGATAACTAGTTGCTACAACCGCCAGGTTAATAGGATAAACTACTAACTACGAGGTTCACTTGTATTTGTAAATGTTGAATGAATATGTAAGGATGAATGAAATTGATTATGTTGAATGTAAATGTGAATGTGGTCTATTTTTGCCCTAACAGATGAAGGGATTTTGTGAAAAATGCAAATGATGGAGTCTATTTTTTCCCTAATAGATGAAGGGGTTTTTGACATTTGTATGATTGATTTTGTTTTTGCCCTAACAAAAAAGGGGTTTGTGAATATGTATAATGATGGATTCTATTTTTTTCCCAATAGAAAAGGGGTTTGTGAAAAATGTAAGTGTCCTTATGGTGATTTGTCCATCCTATCAGAGTGCATAAAATAACTAGTCTTTGCAACCGTCAGGTGACTAGGATAAACCACTAAATACAAGGTTCACTTGGAAAGTGTCAAGGAATTTGATAAATGCAATGATGAGTAAAATTTATGATGTTGAATGCAAGGAATGTGGATGATGTAATGAATGCACCCCTGATTAAGGCAACATGACTGTATTGGATGAATTAATATCTAAACTGAATAAAATATCCCTAATATGAAATGGAATGTATCAATGCAATGTATGAAATGCAGTTTGTGCAATGGAACGAGTGTAATGTAGTTTGTGAAATGCAATTTTATGAAATGACATGAAATGTGTGTAATGCAAATGTGTGAATTGAAATGTGTGTAAAATGTGATGTATGAAATGTAATTTTATTTTTGTGTAATAGCCATGTATATATATATACATAGAACACTTTCAAGTTCATGATGTTCAGTGGCTCAGGTTCTTCTACTTCCCCTGGCCTAGTAAGCTTATGACCAAAGGGATTAAGTACCTTTGGAGCTTTTTGAAATTGATATGTGACCAAAGGGATTAAGTACCTTTGGAGATTTTTGAAATTGAGATGTGACCAAAGGTATTAGGTGCCTTTGGAGATTTTTTGAAATTGAGATGTGACCAAAGGGGTTAGGTGCCTTTGGATATTTTTGAAATTGAAATGTGACCAAAGGGATTAAGTACCTTTGGAGATTTTTGAAATTGAGATGTGACCAAAGGGATTAGGTACCTTTGGATATTTTTGAAATTGAGATGTGACCAAAGGGATTAAGTACCTTTGGAGCTTTTTGAAATTGAGATGTGACCAAAGGGATTAAGTACCTTTGGAGCTTTTTGAAATTGAGATGTGACCAAAGGGATTAAGTACCTTTGGAGCTTTTTGAAATTGAGACATGACCAAAGGGATTAAGTACCTTTGGAGCTTTTTTGAAATTGAGATGTGACCAAAGGGATTAAGTGCCTTTGGAGCTTTTTGAAATTGAGATGTGACCAAAGGGATTAAGTACCTTTGGAGCTTTTTGAAATTGATATGTGACCAAAGGGATTAAGTGCCTTTGGAGCTTTTTGAAATTGATATGTGACCAAAGATGTTAGGCCCTTTGGAGCTTGATGATTAGTGATGTGAGTGGTTGGGAGGATGTGATATCCTAAAAATCCCCAACCTTGCTTGATGATTGAGTTGGTACCAATGTCCTGATCAGATGGGTTGGATGAACCGTTTGTGGGAAAGACTTTCATATCAATAATATCTTGGACAATATTTTTAAATGCATAGCAATTGTTGATGTCATGGCCCGCTTGTTGATGATAGGGACAATACAAGTGCTTCTTATAACATTTTCCATGTGGCTTGTTAAGATCACTTGGTTTGATTTTTGGAAGTGAAATCTCTTGTGCTTCATAAAGCCTTAAAAAATGGTTGAATAAGATTTTGAAAGCACCGTGTAGTCTCGATGGGGCTTTGTAGGATACTTGGTGTGTTTGTCCAATTGTGTTGGATGTTGAATTTGTGGTACATGTATCATAACCTGAGATGTGGATTGTGGAATTGGATGTTGCAACTATTGTGGTTGTTGACATGGATGATGATAAAATTGATGATGACTCAATTGTAACTCAATGTTAGTGAGTCAAGTTAAAATTTGTTGCAAAATTAAAGTGTGTTGACAATCTGATTGTAAGCCCTGGTTTGCTTGTTGAGTGTATTGAGATGTGGTGAATGGATTGATGAATGGATTGGATTGAGTGTGTTGTTGGATATGTGATGAATTGGGGGTGTGGATATTATGACTTGGGAAGATGGTGATGCCCAAGTTTGATTGGGTGTGAAGTATGCTTGCTAGTTGGGAATGGAAACCATAGAAGATTGTGGTACCCATGATGGATTAGGATTGACATAGATGGGTTGAGTGGAAACATGTTGAGGCTTAGGGTTGACTACCTGAAATCGATGTTGAGCATTCTATCGCTTCTTAAGAAATTTGTTCAGATGTTCCCATGCTTCATGTATTTCCATATCATAGGTTGATGGAGTGGATGTGGATGGGAAGGATGAGGTAGGTGGGGGAGAAGTTGCAATTGGAATTGCAACTTGATGGGAGATACTAGATGGGATGGACACTGGAACTTGTGAAGCAACATTGACATGTGCTTCATACAAGGGATGACCATAAATTGAGGTATATGAAGGTGGGATGGAGGTGCTTTGAGCACCTAGTTGTTGGGGAATGGACAAATACTGTGAAGGTGTAGTTGACACCTCAAAAAGAGGATTTTTATACACCTGGTGAAGTTGGAAGGCTAGGAATTGGAAATATCCTAATGAAAATAAGGATCATGCCTAGGTGAGTTATTGACTAGTTCTAAGACATAGTTAGTAGATCTATGAAGAGCTTCTACTTGAGCCATGTCTATATGGGTGATGTGGTGACCAAAGGTAGGTGAGGATGATTCTATTTATGGAATGGCCATGTGAAATGACTATGTGGGTGACACAGTGTGTGAGGGACCTGCATAAAAATATGAATGACTTACCTATATCACACTAGGGGGATTGATCATGGAAGTGGTGGTGGAAGGTGATGATGAACACTCCATTGTTGAAGTGGTTTGATTGGTGGATATTTGATTCATTATTTTAGCTTGATTTCTTATTAATACCATAAACTAATGAACCAAATATAAAATGTGCTAGAAAGTAAAATGCAAAATGAAAAACTCACAAAATCAAATAAGCAATCCAATCCTATGTTTATACAACAAATGTGTCTTACCTCTTTCTTTTTTTTTTATCTCATTTTAATGTTTTTTTTTTTTTTTGGTTTTGTGTGTTTTGATGCACTAATATGAATTAAAATGAGTAAAAATTATGGCTTGGATGGGCAATGAGATTCTTACTAGTGATGAAATCCAACAAGTTTTCTCAGGGGTGTCCTAAGGTGTCTAAGGGCAGATATTGGTGGATGGAGATGAAACCCACCATCACCAGATCTCAAGCAATGGTTGGTGATGAAATCCAACATATTACTATTTAAAGTGATGCATGTTGTGTGTGATTCCTTTTAATATTTCCAAATTTTTATGGTGTACACACAATATCAGGAATAACTAATTTCACAAGTCTAAATTAGAAGCCAACACCAAAAATATTAATTTCCCCAAAAGAAGTAGAGTACACCGCTTAAGACCGCTCTCTAAACAGAGGAGGGTTCGTCTACTCTTCCGCCTTGAATCACAAAATGTGGGGGTACTTTCAATATACTAATTTTGTTCCTACTTAGACCAACAAAAGGAGAAATTCCTAACCCTAAAATGCAGACTATTTCATGCAATTAATAATTCATATGAAAACAGAATGCAGGGTTTTAATTTGCAACACACCAGAAAATAGTGAAACTTTAATTGGAAATGTGAAATGTGTGAATGAAGATGGATGCAAAAATTATTCTAATGCCTAAAATGCATATTAAACATGCTTGTTTTTAACATATATTTAATGATGTTCTTTTTAACATAAAATCTAAAAAAACATAAAAATACGTAAAACATAGAGGTTAGGGTTTTTAGGCAGACTTACAGATAAGCCTATGTATTCTTTATCCTCTTTGTGAAACACCTATGGGTGCCTATGAAATGCACCTAGGCATTTTCTAATTATGTCCCACGAGTGTCATAGGGCATCTGCGCACTTTCTGCAACTTCTACAGCTCCTTAGAAACCCTGGTTCTACGAAATTCGTGCAATCCATTTTTTTGAAAAACCTGATAGAAAACCACAAATCAGTGATAATATAATTAAAATATAGAACCCATTGTGGGTCCCACCATGATCACCATTTGAAGAATGCAAAAATAAAACACCAATATATTCAATAGATAAATAATTAAGCAATACACAATATGATTGCACAAAAAAGAGAATATTTTATTGATATAAAAGGTGGATACTTAATATATCTAGATGTACCACAAATAGGGATTTTACAATGCTTAATATTTGATACAATTTGATACAAGGCACTAGGGTTCTCTGAAACCCTAGTTATAAATTGTGGTGTCTTCAAACTCGTCTTTGATCCCAACAGAGTGAGTGGGCTTTTTGGTATCCTATGTAGGACCACACTAACTTCAATAGCTTCCAATGATATGATTCCTATACCTGCAAACAATAGACAACATACAAATAATTAGTAATACTTGTGAGGGCTCCACTACGTGAGACCCTCAAAAATATGATTACTAACCCTAGTTGCATAAATAAACTATAAGCAGATATGAGAATACTAAAATGAATGCAATGAACAGTTTACCTTGTCTATGTTAACTTGTCGCTTCTATATTTGATATTTTTGTAGAATATGGTGATGCAGATGCACCCTAATGACACTCAAGGGTCGTAGGACAATATATTAGGGATGGGAAAATGTCCACAGACACTCAACAAAATGGGAAACACCCATGGGCACTTGGTAGACTCTGGAGGGCACTCAACAGACTCTGGTGGGCACTCGACAAAAACACCCATGGACACTTGGCAAACACCCACAGGTACTTGATAGGATGGGAAACACCCACGAGCACTTGATAAATGCCTATGGGAACTCAAAAACCTATAGGGGCATTCAGGGGGTTGTAGGGAATGTGGTAGAACCAGATCTTGTTTGCGCAAGGTGGGCGACAACGGATGTGGAGGTGGCGATGAGTGAAAGCGAAGGTGAGGATGCGAGGGAGAATACAAATATTGTTAGAACTTAGTTAGGGGTTGAGTCATCAAAACTATTCCTTTTTATAATCTTCACTTAGATCATGTTAGGGTTTCAACGACATAATTTGTGTGGCCAAGATTAAAACATGACGAAGGGTGGAGATTAAATTTGGGTAAATGACATGGATTAAGGTGGATGGATGGCTAGGATTAAGATATGATGGATGGTTGAGATTAATTCATACATATATACATATATTTATTAAATATATGTAAATATAATATATATTATTTAAATATATTAAACAAAAATATATAAATATATATAAATAATGGATAAATATGGTGGGAAGTTATGAATGGATGACAAGTGGCTAGATTTTGGTGTCTACACATGGTATATTTTAGTACTATTTAAGATGCTATTGATACTCTTTTTGAATAGCAAGTCATATTGGCTAATAATATTAATCCTCAACAAAGTGTTGTAACTCAAAGCAAAAGGATGATGGTGGATGAAACAACTAGGACCATCAAATGTCTAAAATAAGCCTCTTAAGTAGGTTGACTAAAATTTCAATACCACTATGCTAAGGATGGGTTATCACCCACTACACACCAAGGATCTAGTAGCATCCAACTAGGAGGTGGAACCTAGGAAAGAATAAGGGGTAACACCATAGGACCTATAGGCATATGTCCATAGAATAAATGAGCATTTGTTTGAAAAAGAGGTTAGTCCCAATTAAGTGAATAGGAGAAGCTAAAAAAGGAAGCTAAGAGAAATTTGAGATATCCCTCATATACTAGTACAGTTTGTGTAATAGTGTATCGCTCCAAATTTTTCGCATCCCTACCTTCAGGCTATAGGATCCGCGCCCGGAAGGAGGATGGGAAAAGGATGATGCGGTACCTCGGACGAGAGGACTTTGCGAAGGTCCCGCCTCTCAAGGGAGGTGTATTTTGGTGATTTTTCGACGGATGGTGGGTTCACCAGGAAACATTTAATGGCGCTTTCCATGCCTAGGTTTTTGGAATGTGTTTAATGAGTTCGTTTTAACCTTAAACATTCATCCTAGGTTTGGCCGAATGAAACTAAATTAAACTATATGAAAATGCAAGTTCCATGAATACAGACAGACATGATTTGAAAGCAAAAAATAGAGAATTTTACGTAATGCCAATGAAAAATACCTGATCCGGATGTCTGAAGAAGATTCTGACGTTTGAAGCGATCCTGGATCGTCGAGAATTCTACAGAATCGCCTGCAATCTGACAGGATCGTCTGCAATTTGACAGAATCGTCTGAGACTGACAGATTCGTCCGAGATCTGACGAATTCGTCAGAGACCTGCAAGACAGAAAACAGATGCAAAATACAAGAAATTCTATTGTGCTAACAGAGGCAAATTACACCAAATAGCAATATGAATACTGAACAATATTTAAGAACAGAAATTAATGCAAATTACTATACTTTAATGGCAAATCATGAACTTAACATGCATTCTAAGCTAAATGGGTGAACACCAAATGCAAAATAGCATAAACACTAAATAAATAGTCTAATTTGCAGAATAAAAAGACGGAGAAAGAGTTAAGAAGAGCAAACTTCGAGCACTCGATTGCCTCGATGTAGACTGCAATCGAGATCGTCTCGCATCAGTACGAAATCGCCTCGAATTCGACAGGATCGCCTCCGATTTGAACAGGTTCGTCGGCGACGATGGGTGCTGGCTCCGGCTGAAAACCAGTGATGTACCTGCAACAAAATGGCTATGGGACTAGTGCAAAAGCAAAATTAGGATGTGTTGACGCAGAGGGAATCAGTTTGCAGATAAATTCAGCCAGGGGTTGGGGAGGGAAAATCCTAGAAGTTAAATAGGCTTAGGGGGAGTTGTTGGGAGGTTGGAGATCATCCCAATTTGGGAGATCTCCAACGGGGGAGGGTCCCAACGGCGCAGACACGCTTCTGCCCGGATTGGAGACCCGTTGGAACAGATTCCAACTATGCAAATTTAGTTTTGCGACAAGATCGTCTGGACGTCCTAGTCCAGACGAAATCGTCAAATTGGGGCGATATCGTCTGATCGGCGACGATATCGTCAAACGGTCAAAACAACCTCTAAAATTGGCACGAAAAAGGGGGAAACGGAATACCCGACGGTTAACGGGCGGTTTGGGAGGTTAAATTTGATTTTTAAATTATTTACTAAGGTGAATGTAATTATTATAATTTTAATGCGCCAATTTTAGGGTGCTACATTTTGCCCCCTCTTTAGCGAATTTTTCGAAGAAAATGCGTTAAAGATGAGTTCTTCTCGATCTACGAGAAAGCAAAAAATTATACCCATTTTTAGGCGACGATTCTTGGTCGAATCGTACGATAACTTACTATGGTGCCCCCTCCGTGTTTTTACCCAAATCGAACGTTTGAGGTAAAAACGCGAAAAAGCAAAAAATTATTGTTGAATAAAATTAAGAAAAATAGATGAGCTATTTTTGATCATATGACTTGTGTTATGTGTATGCTTATGATGCTTTTATGTTTGATTGATTGATTTCATGTGATTATGTCGGTGGATATATTATAATTGGAATGTCATGCTTGTAATATTTGAAATGAAATAATCTGATGTAACAAATTGGTTGTTTGTAATGAAATGTGATAAAAATAAAAATAAAAAGAGACTTCTAACAATAATTTCAAAGGACATTGTCGCTATTATAGACCATTTCATGGAGTCGCTGCTCACTCGGTCGTCAAGCTAATCCCAGGATAGAAATATTGCAAAAAGTAAAAGAGTGCTTAAGAGACTGTCTTAAGACTTTGGTGCAATGATGAAAAATGATGGTGATGATAATGATTTGTTTTCAGATTTTCATGAAAAATATTTGTACATGAAATAATGTTAAAAATGATTTTTGCTAGGCATAAATTCCTAAGTGTGATAAAATTTTTGGATAATTCCCTAGGAATTATACCATCATTGCAAAATTTAAAGGTTGACATAATGATATGAAAATGTGTTTGCTGTTGAAAAGCATAATTTGTGTAACATAATTAATTTAAGTCATATGGTTTTCATGATTTTTAAGAAATGGGGAATAAAAATTGTTACAATGGTTTGCGCTAGGCATAGAATATGTAGGTATAGACTTATACCGTCATCGCGAAAATCCAAAAAAGGTTATTTTTATTGCATGATTGATGTTTGATGAACAGGAAATATGAAAATGAGGACTTGCGCTAGGCATACAATTCCAATTTTGGTTGTGGAACTATACCATCGTCGCGAAAGTCGACACGATATACATGATATGTTTTTGAAAGAAATTTTTGATTTTTCTATGATATAGTTGTCTTTGTGTAAACAATTGTACTTGATTTATTCCCAAACAAGTTGCAAAAATAATATTTCAAAGTACTTTGAAGACAAAAGTTAGATTTATAAGGAATCCCTATGTGCATATGTGAATTCATTTCCGATCTTGATTTATCATAATGATAGACAAAATCTCTCAAATACAAATGTGTGTGCAATTGCATTGTTCATTTACCAGATTTGAGCAAGATACTATGATACAAGTGATTTGAAGAAACCAAATAAGTGTTCATTAACCATGATGTAGATGCATATAACCATATTAGACCACTATGTAGATCGGATTATCAAGAGCTAGCTAATCCATAAGCGGACATAGGTCTCGTACAAAAGAAGGTCGCTAATGTGACGGACATATCGCCACGCTAGGAGTTACCCAAGGCCAAGCAGGTTGGGCACAAACCACCTGTTATGGGGCTTACCTCACGGTTTTCGAATAATTGAGAATTTCGGGGATTCAAGCTCATCAACCCTTCTTTTCTTTTCAAAGGGTAGGGAAAGGGATTTTATTGCTTTCTTGCTTTCTTTTGAACTTTGCATATTTTTCTTTTGTATTTCTTTTGCTTGATAATGCTTGGAACATTGCTATAATGATATAAAAGAACATTTTTCTTTTCTCTTTTTTCTTGAATTTTTTGTTTTCTTTTTCTTTTTCTTTGCTAGGGATACTTGCTCGGATTAGCTGTAGAGCAAGGGATTTTTATTCTGGGTAGGGGTGAGCTTGTCCTTTTGCCAATTCTCAAAGATTCTAGACCATGTGCATGATAGGATAGCAGGGGAAACTTTTCACTCAAGAAATCAGTTCTACTATGTAGCAAAACATGGAAATTACAAATATAATCATTTTATTGTGAAAAGATGTGCTTGGTTTAAGTAAATAACAAGATCAATTCTCTGTGCTCAAACTTTATTTAATTGAATTTTGTGAACTTTGATATAAGAGAGATTAGTAATCATGCCAGATAAAATCAAGATATTTATTGTTGTGAGTGTGCTAGTGAGGGATGCCAAATAAATGCTAATTTATCCAAAATAAGTTGAAACATATAACTGCAATAATTGTAAGAAAATATATATAAACACTTTTGAGAAGTTTTGAGAATGTTGACTCTCTCTTTCTTCTGTATATTGTTTTGGTTTCGAAAGAGTCAAGCATATAGCTGTTTTTAGATTTTTATTTTGATTTTAGTTTTTGAGCAAACAATTTAACAAGTGCTTTAAATAAATGCAATAGATAGTTTTTGAAGATTTTTGGAGATTTATGAATGTTTTTGGGTGTTTTTGAATAAATTGAAAGAAATACAAGATAGTAATTTTGAACAAATATATACATGGATGAAATGACCAAATTTATGCATAGTAACGTTTAAGATGCAAAATATTCATGGGTTCTTTAAGTTCTTTACCATCTAAGGTAGATAATTTATATGCTCCTGATTCAAATTTAGCAGATAATGATGTATGGTCCGAGCCAGTTGGGCTCAAATTTACCTTTAAGGTCCTTAGTTGCATTAGTATTTTTTTGAAGATTTTGAGGATTTTGATTTTTTTTTGTATTTTGATTTTAATTTATGAATTGAAATTGGTGGTATATACAAGATGATCTATATACACTATACAAGGTTTATTTGAGTATAGCATGTCTAAGGTTGCTTCAAAATCAAAGGAGGTTTTGAAGGATAATCTGGTTGAGGTGAAGGTAAGAACAAAAGGTGATGAATAAAAGGTAGTGATAACAAAAGCTTTGTTATAATGTAGAATAATGTAGAAAAATATTTGACTTTTATATGTGTAAAATTGATCATGTTACAAAATAAAATGTCAGAAGGATAAGAAGGTTCTTCATTCTTATTATTATATTCCAAGTCTTGATAAGATGGAGAAAGTATATGTGAAAGATATGCATGGATGTTATTTGGTAAACAAGGATGATCATATATGGATAAAAAAAAGTGATGGATAGAAGATAATTGTGATAATAGAGAATGTATAGAACTTGATGTTTCAATCGTTAAATATTCTTCAAATGGTGTTGGGTCACCATGTATGGTAACAATTTTATTTGCAATTTCAAACTTCAAACATTGGTGAAGAGTGGAAGGGAAAACCCTCATCGTATGAATCCAAGGACTTCGGAGAAGTAGGTTGTAAGGTGAAGGACAATATCCTACATAGAATAAAATATCCAGGATCTTGGATCCAATATTAAAGGGAAGAATTATAGTACCTTGAGCTTCTTGAATTTCATTGTTAAAAGATTTTATAATAACATTTGATTCATTAAGATCTTCTTCCTTTGTTTTGAGTTTTTGGAATAATTGATAAGTGCATAAATTAAGAGAGGAGTCATTATCTACCATGATAGTTTTAACAAGTGTTTCTTTACTAGATCCGATAATGTAAAGATAGGAGTCTTCTTGTGGAGTAGAGGAAGGAATATCCTCATCATAGAATGAAATATGGTTAACCTCAAGAGGGTTTACACCATTAATTATGTTCTTAGAGAAAATATGATGAGGAACAAATTGTTGGCTAGGTATTTTGAACAAAATTTCCTTGTGATAAATTTGTAATACTTCTAAAAGGGATATCTTTGCTTGAGGATTAATCACTTGTTGTTGGTTATCAAAGTGGATTTCAGATTGAGATTTTGATTCTAAAGATGAGCTTTCTATGCTTACATTCCATTTTGGATCATTCTCTAGAGCCAAAGATAGTTTTGAAGGTTGGTCAAATGAGGAATCCATATCTTGAATATCAGATTGAGTTGATTGAACTTGAGGTTGCTCATTTGTAGTTTTTGTTACAATATTAATAATATCATCATGATGGGACACATTAACATGCAATATTTGATTGGTTTCTTGTTGTTGATAATTGAATAGGGGTTCTTGGGAGATCCCCATGTCTTGATTGATTATTGGTATTTGTTGTGTAGGAGTTTGATTGTTTATCTGAGATTTATAATCAGTTGTAGATTGTAATTCCTTTATATTAAAAAGATCCTTATCAATCAAATCTTGAATTGCACATCTTAAATCTTTACAATTTTGTGTCATATGTCCATCTACTCTATGATATTCACAATGTAGCTCAGGTTTAAACCAATTCGATGTGGTATCAAGTTGTCTTATGGAAGGGAGTTCAATCTTATTTGTGTCAAGTAAATACTTGAGAATTATATCCATTGGTTGATTGAGCTTAGTAAATTTACGTGATGAAGGTTTTTGAGAGGTTTTTGATAAATGCCTTAGGAATTTCGTCATAAAAGGACCTAATGGTTTCTCACCTCTACTTTCTTTATTATGGGTAGAATGATGATAGGAAGATTGCGATGTAGGAGGTGAGTGCATGGTAGAATTGGAAGAATAAGTATTTTCTTGTTGAAATGGATGTGTTGTATTGAAAGAAGAGTATTGAAAAGGTGGAGGAGGATTATATGTGGATTGATAGACATAATATGGATATATGGGAGAATAGATAATATCGTTATGAAGAGGATTGGCAAAGGGATTGTTTTGTTGAGTTATGGATGAAAAATGAGAGAAGTGTGATGGAGGTGGTGTTGAATAGGGATAAGGTTGATCATAATCAACAAATGTATTTGGCTGAATTCTTCCAACATTACTGATGGGCTCATATTGATTTGAGTAAAAACTCATGGTTTCTTTAGTACTTCTAAAAGTAATATTTAGCATCTACTATTTAGAATTGAATCTAAAACATACAAACTTGAAATGATGATTTTGTTTTTTGTTTTTCTTGTATACATATATATATTTTTGTTTTTTGTTTTTTTTTCAAAAGGTTTTAAATGCATTCACGTCGGGTTCACCAAAATGTATCGCTCCAAATTTTTCGCATCCCTACCTTCAGGCTATAGGATCCGCGCCCGGAAGGAGGATGGGAAAAGGATGATGCGGTACCTCGGACGAGAGGACTTTGCGAAGGTCCCGCCTCTCAAGGGAGGTGTATTTTGGTGATTTTTCGATGGATGGTGGGTTCACCAGGAAACATTTAATGGCAGTTTCCACGCCTAGGTTTTTGGAATGTGTTTAATGAGTTCGTTTTAACCTTAAACATTCATCCTAGGTTTGGCCGAATGAAACTAAATTAAACTATATGAAAATGCAAGTTCCATGAATACAGCAGACAGATTTGAAAGCAGAAAATAGAGAATTTTACAGAATGCCAATGAAAAATACCTGATCCGGATGTCTGAAGAAGATTCTGACGTTTGAAGCAGTCTGGATCGTCGGGAATTCTACAGAATCGCCTGCAATCTGACAGGATCGTCTGCAATTTGACAGAATCGTCTGAGACTGACAGATTCATCCGAGATCTGACGAATTCGTCAGAGACCTGCAAGACAAAAAATAGATGCAAAATACAAGAAATTCTATTGTGCTAACAGAGGCAAATTACACCAAATAGCAATATGAATACTGAACAATATTTAAGAACAGAAATTAATGCAAATTACTGTACTTTAATGGCAAATCATGAACTTAACATGCATTCTAAGCTAAATGGGTGAACACCAAATGCAAAATAGCATAAACACTAAATAAATAGTCTAATTTGCAGAATAAAAAGACGGAGAAAGAGTTAAGAAGAGCAAACTTCGTGCACTCGATTGCCTCGATGTAGACTGCAATCGAGATCGTCTCGCATCGCATCAAAATTGCCTCGAATTCGACAGGATCACCTCCGATTTGAACAGGTTCATCGATGACGATGGGTGCTGGCTTCGATTGAAAACCGATGATGTACCTACAACAAAATGGCTATGGGACTAGTGCAAAAGCAAAATTAGGATGTGTTGACGCAGAGGGAATCAGTTTGCAGATAAATTCAGCCAGGGGTTGGGGAGGGAAAATCCTAGAAGTTAAATAGGCTTAGGGGGAGTTGTTGGGAGGTTGGAGATCATCCCAATTTGGGAGATCTCCAACGGGGGAGGGTCCCAACGACGCAGACACGCTTCTGCCCAGATTGGAGACCCGTTGGAACAGATTCCAACTATGCAAATTCAGTTTTGCGACAAGATCGTCTGGACGTCCTAGTCCAGACGAAATCGTCAAATCTGGGGCGATATCGTCTGATCGGCGACGATATCGTCAAACGGTCAAAACAACCTCTAAAATTGGCACGAAAAAGGGGGAAACGGAATACCCGACGGTTAACGGGCGGTTTGGGAGGTTAAATTTGATTTTTAAATTATTTACTAAGGTGAATGTAATTATTATAATTTTGACTGTGCCAATTTTAGGGTGCTACAAATAGCTATAAGATAGTTCTAAAATCTGATGCCTTGTAATGAAGGTAATTTAGCTAAATATCATATTCGATATTATTAAGTATTCAAAATATACACCAACTAAAATATGCTTACTAGAAGCATTATCCTTTCCCAAGTAGAGGGATTTACTACAATAATAATTGAGGAAGTAAGAACATAATTATGCCAAAGAAAAAATTAATCTAATACTTGATGCTCTACCTAACCATCTAGGCAATAGAATATTATAGCACAATATCCTAGTATTCAAGTAAATTTTATTGATGTTATGATAGTTTCCTAATGTTATGATAGTGTCAAAAAGCCAATAATAAGTTGAAACAATATTCCTATCATCCTATCTAGATTATTGAAGGGAAAAAACTTATAATGGAGAAAGAGTGTACCAAAGAAGAAGTTTATTTTTTAAATAGTTGTTTGGTTGATATAACAATGTGATTTATTGGAGCTAAGAAGACCTTAAGATATATCATAAAACATAATTAAGCATATAATTTATTTAGAGCCTAAATCAAAATCATTCTATTAGAAGCAAAGATAAATGAAGTCAAAGATAAAAGTGATAAAAAAGGAATTGCTAAAGTTATTACAAGCCCAAATTATTTTCCTGATAAATAATTCCACATGGGTAGATATTTTAGTTCTTATAAGGAAGAAGAGTGGAGATATTTGAGTATATGTAACAACCCACCAAACCAACCCAAGAGAGATATATTGTAGACATGGAAAATTGACCCACCTAAGTGAGTCATTTGTCTCAGAATCCTTGAGAAGCCCCTCAAACTTACCAAATACAAGTTTGGGGCCTCTCTTACCCTCATTTTTCTTTTGTCCCTAGTTTTGCTGAAATCACGGTTGCCTAGTACAGGGCACAATTTAAGCAAGTTAGGGTTTTCTCTTAGAAAACCTAAATTTTGAGCCGACTTTTGTGACGTCAGCCCCTCCCCTAGGTTTTCCTTTTCATTTTCTTTTTCTTTTTCCCTCCAAACCTCTTATAAATAGAGGATTTGGATCCTATTTTCTCCTATAAGTGCTAACTAGAGGTCCTAAGTGCTAAGTGATTTTTGGCTTTAATGAATTCTCCTCGCAAGATCAAGTGTCTTTTAGTGTTCTTTTGCTACTTTGCTCTTGATTTGTTGTTCTTGGTGGACAAGTGTTGGAGCCTTGAGGTGGAACCTACCATTTTATGAAGGTCTTCATCCTTTTTATTGTTATTTTTTTGGAACCAAGTTTCTTCATGCATTTTAATATTCCTAGATATTTAATTACACATTTTTGTGTTCATTCCACATTTATAGATCATTTTTACACTTCTGTTGCGAATTCATGTCCTATTCGTACATGATGCAATTTCAGCAGATCTGAATTTGTTGTCACCCCTAATGGGGTATGATTTTGGATTTTTTAGGTTTAGGAGAAAATTTTCACTCCCAAACCCTCAACATATATTTGCATGCTTTATTTATATCACAATATCATTGTTTGCATTCTATTTTTTGCACTGTTTTATTTTATTGCATCTTGTCTTGATCATTTCCAAAAAGGTCAATAATCACTTTTGATTTCAAATAGTTAGCTAAAAGGACCAAGGGGGCTTGACTAATGTGCCTCCGAGCTTAGTCATATAGTAGCCTAAGCATACCCCCAAATGCTGATCAATTTTCTTAGGGTTTTGTGAAGTTGTTTTATAGTTTGTGAAGTTGTTGGATATATATGGATGCAAGTTAAAAGCTAAGGTTAACCACCATATCAAGTAAGTGCCCTAAGTAAACTTCTTAGGTTGTTTACTATTTTATTTATATCCATTTCTATCCTAGATCTAAATCATAAATAAATAAATATACATTTTAACTTTATTTCTAGGCATTCAAAAGAGAAAAAGCATATAGTTTGCATTTTAGGGTTAACTTTGTTTGTGCATTATCTTAAACTCTTACTGAAAAAGAAAAATATTTATTTTATTGCAAGTTAGGGTTTAGTCATCATTGAAAATCAAGAATCATCCTAGGGTTAGCTTCTTGTCTTCTTGCATCATTATTTTTCCTACATTATTTTTTCATTTTCCATAGCTTAGATTTTAGAAAAGCCAAACATAGGTGTTTGCTCAATATACACATCAAAAATTCCATCCCTAGACTTGGAGCAAGTCCTTAAATCGTTCCTAGTGAACCCTTTGATCCCCAAGCCCCCGAGTGTAGAGAATATAACACACCCTCACAATCACCTCGACTTCTAGCAGATCAAGCCAAGAATCATATGCGACAGGGTAGTTTTCCCCCTCTACATATTTGGTGAACCCGACGTGAAAACACATCTTTAGTGGCCAAATTAGGAAGCTTTTTCTCTTATGTTTTTCCTTTAAAAATTTTTAAGCAAGACCATTAAATTTGTTTGCTTAGAATTAGAAAACATTAAAAACATCTTAAGCACCATTTGTGTGTGTTTTTCTAGTTTTTAGATCCTCCTTTTCTTCTCTATCCTTTCTCTTTCTCCTAATGGTTCCCAACCTTAGAAGTAAGTGAAGGATTTTAGAATCTAGTGATATTCTTCAAGAAGATAACTAGATTGATAGGGATAACCCTAATATAGAAGAGGAAAAACATGTATAAATTGGTAATGATCTTGATCCTATTGAAGGGTCTAATGGACACCTCACCTTTAAATCATATGGTCATTCCTGGAGTTTCAAAAATATCATAGGGATGCTTTGGTTACGACTATGGATGAAGAAACCCAAATCGAAGGGGCTAGAACATCTCATCATCAAACCACCTCAAAATTTTCATACCAATCCTTTGTTTGAGTATTCACATCATATCAATCCTTATCATAAACCAACTTATGCTACTACTACAACCACCAACATTGGAATAATTCCACAAGTTCCTCCAACTAGTAGTGCATCTCAAGATTATACTCAATTTCTTCCAATTCTACTCATCTCAACATTCATGCTTCTATTCCACCAGATATCAATTATCCTCCATAGCAATATACCACATACCATAACCCACACCTCAACCAAAATTTCCCTCTTAGAGCTTTTGCAAACTTCTCCCATTTATAGGGAAGCCTTGTTCAAGCTTCTAAATCAACAATCTATCCCTCAAGATATTTCTCCTAGTGCTATAGTTGATATTGTAGGTTTCCTTGGGATATATCATATCATATTTTTGAATGATGATATTCCTTATTTAAACTTGTGAGGGTACTCTTCCCTCTACATCACTAAATATATTGGGGAAATGTTTAATAAGTAAATTTTGATAGATAATGATTCCTCCCTCAATCTATGCACTTATCAAATTTTCCAAAATTTTGGATTGAAAGAGGAAGATTTAATAAAATCTAATGTCCTTATCAAATATTTCAACAACGAGTTCCAAGAGGTCTATGGCATTATATCCCTCCCCCTTAGGGTTGGACCTAAGATCCTAGATACCTTGTTTTATATGGTACCTTGACCTACATCTTTTAATCTCCTCTTGGACACCCTTGGATTCATGTGATGAGGGTTGTCCCTTCTACTCTTCATCAATGTATGAAGTTTAAATTCAAAGATCAACTTCTCACCATTCTAGGTGACCCTCATCCATCCCATTATTTTTCAATGGTTGAGCAAGCTCATTCTAGTCTCAATTATGTCTATTACTTTATTTATATCATATCACAAAATAAATTAAAATTTTAAAAATAAGTGAGGAACTGCTAATCAATGCTTCATCACAATATTAGGTCAATCCTTTTCTCCAAGAACCTCTTCTGGATATTTCCAAGCAGCCACCTTCATCAAGAACTATGGGTTTACCTCATAGAAGGGTAAAGTATTACATATTGGCACGTGTACCTTTATATTTGGGGGTATAGACCTCAAAGAAAAGATCCATGGTAGAAATCCTCTTCCTATACTTTTTCCCATTGTTATCTGTCCAATTATTACCCACTTCCCAAGCAGATCCTATCTAGTATGAGATATATAGGTAAATATTTGAGGCCACAATAGAAAGGTATTCAAGAGCCTTTGGAAGTTGAGCTTTGACCTAGGAGATGTGGCATAGGCTATATACCTAATAAAAGCCAAAACTTGTCATTTGATGATGATGATCACCTACTTACTTATGCTGAATATTTGGATTATCGAAGTTTGGATTGGATTGATAAGGATGAGGGACCACCTTATCCCATTGATATTCTATTTTGCAATGGGATAACTTTGGTGCATCATGAGTTAGTTGTGATACCAAGGGAGTATGTTGATGGGGATACTCTTTGTGACATGGATCATGAGGATATCCTTTGAAATAGGTTCTTCTTTGATGGGTCAATCCCTTGTATTGTGCATGTCTAAAAGTTGAGATATGATCTGCCTCTTGAACTTATTGGACAAGAACTACATAAGTTTTATTGATAAACTTCAAAATTTCTTTGGCTTTACTGGCTTCTTCCACCACTTCTAATAAATGAGCATGAATGATATCCCAAACTCTTGATAGAACTCAATGGGAAAACCATCAAGACCTAGGGTAATTTCCTTTTGTATTTTAAAAACCACCCGTTGAAGCTCATTGATAGTAACTGGAGCAGTCAAAATTAAGTTCTCCTTAGAAGTAATAAGAGTATGGATCACTTGAAGAATATTCTGTTGAGAAGTCGAGTCAAGAGATGCAACAACAAAAATATTAGAAAATTAATTGACAACAACAGAGTTCATGTCATCCCAAGTGTAGACAACATCTCTAAAATCAGATATCAGGGAAGAAATAAACTTTTGAGATCTTCGATCTAGAAGATATTTGTGGAAGAAATATGTGTTTTTTCCATTGGATCCTATATTTTTTCTTCCATAAGAGTTCTTCTCTTTTTTTCCATTCCTCTAACTGAGTTGTGAGTATAATTTCATCTGTACTTCTAATCTTTGTGAGACCATCTAAATAGATTTTCTTATTCAAATTTTTAAGTTGAACAATAACTTCATGTTTTTTTATCGGATATCTCCAAACCCCTTCTAGTTCTAAATCTTTATTTTGTATTTAATGTATTGCAACCTTTTGGCAAAACAAAACATCTTAGTCCTATACCTTGGTTTACCTTCCTTCCACCATTGCTTCACTTGAGGTTTAAAGGAAATGTCTCTAAGCCACATTAACTAAAATAAAAAGGCAAGAAACTCATATTGATTTTCCAAATTTCCACCATAACTAGCTAGTGATCCGAACCAACATTGTTAAGAGTCTTCACCTTAGGAATGTGATCATGGATTAATAAATTGTTAGAGAACAAGAACCTATACAATCTCTCCATGATATAATCTAAGCCTTGCTTCTATTAGACCAAGTCATAAGGCTATTATCTAGCTAGATGTCCACAAGATGAAGGTTTGCAATATATTCACTCATGAGGTCAGTGCTTTTGTCTAAATTTATATTTTCTCTCATTTTATCATCCATATAGAAGATGGTATTTAAATCTCCTTTTATCAAGATCCAAGCTTTAGGAAAATGAGAGATAATATAAGTTATAACCTTCCACTATCTTCTCTTTTTTATCAAAGTAGTCGAAGCATAAACAGTTATGCAAAGCATAATTTGGTTAGAATGTCTACTTTGAATAACTATAGCCAAAATACCCCAACTACCAACCATATGGTGAATAAATACCTCTTTTGGATCCCAAAGGCAAGCAATGTGACCAGAAGTTTCTTGGGAACTAAGGAAAGTAACTTTTCCAGCTCGCTAGATTTTACTAGCAATTGAATCTATTTTCTCTATTCACATCTTCGTTTCTTGAAGGAAAACAAGATGTGGATGATTTGTTTGAATCATTCTTCTAATTTTATTTTATTTTGAAAGACTCCCTTTGAGTCCTATAATATTCCAAGTGATGATCTTCATTAATACCAAGGCTAAAAAAATTGGTAAGGGCATTAATCTTACATTTCTCTACAAGCTTTTCACCTTTTTTAACCATATGATGTTGATTGGTCTTTCAACCTACCCTTTGGTTGGAATCCATCTTTACTTGTTTTCCCTATTTCTTCACTTACCCCAATTGAATCTAGGATGGCTTCTAACCTCGAAGAATGTGTTTACAAATCCAAAGTATTTTTTTTTGTTAATACCGGGTTTTATAGGTTGACCCAAAACCTTTTACAAAAATCAGCCCAGGGTTGTTAATGAACATATCCTTACTAAGGATCCTATATATGTAAAATCTACATATCGCCAAAGCCATTACATCCGATAAGGCACATAGCCTGTTATCAAAAAGAAACTTCCCATACAAAATTTTGGGTATACCTCGAGAAAACACACATGCATCATAATTACAAAAAAGAAACAGACACGGATCCCTTCCTTGAGACAATGGAGAAACAAAAAGTTGCAAACACACAAAAGAGTACTGAAAAAACCCCCACAAGCTCTGTATTGACAGTTATCCTTAATAATTCTTTGGTAATTGCTTTCTTTCGTATATGACATGCTTTGGTACCACATACTATCTTGGCCAATCAGCCTTGGAGAAGTGAACCTGTTGGCTAGATTTATGGCGGTGGCTATCTGGTGGTCCACGTGGATTTGGTTCGAAGTCTTATATTGTTGTTTCTTTCTTTCCCTGTGATTATCAACCAACCTAAAATTACTAAGATGACTAGAAGCCATGTTATCTGACATGTGACTATCCCCATTAGTATTTGTAGTATTTCCAAGTAGCATCCACAAATACTGATAGCTCAGATAATTTTTATTGTGAGTCCAATTCAAAAAAGAGACAGGAATACTCCTAGCCTTCGAACTTACAGTGCCTTCCCTGTTGGTAAATTCAACTATCATTCTTGGCATTCTTGTTGAATAAGCTCCTCTACTTCACTCGGGACATCGTGTTCCTATTTGAAAAGTTCGTCACCATCGACACCCAAATTTGCCAGCTTATCAACAATTTTGTTAGCTTCTCGAAAGACATGTTGGGCTTTTCTGTCCTGTCTTCCTTGGAAAAGGATCCTAGCCTCTTCAACAATTGTTTTAATCCTCCAAGGAGGTGTTTTCCAATTATTGAGGAGATTTATAACATGCATAGAGTCTCCTTCTACTATCAAATTGCCTTCTAAGTCTTGAGTCATTTGAATGCCTCTCCACATAGCTCTAGCTTCAGCTTCATTGTTCGTCCTTGTTCCCAAATATTCAGAAAACATAAGCATCATATTCCCATTATGATCTCGCACAATGCCACTAGTGCCTGCTCTTCTAGGATTGTCCTTAGCTACTCCATCAAAATTAAGCTTAAACCAACCCATAGGAGGTGGAGACCACTTAACATTGGCTTTGGGGTTGACTACCCTAGGCACAGACTCATCTAACAAGGTTAAGCTTAAAGATTGAGCAATCGTGGTCTCTTGCATATGAGGTTTACAGCTATCAAAAGGGATAAGGTTTACATTCTCATTAGAAAAGGATAGGATCTTGGCAATGATAGTTTGATGATCATGGATAGACTCGTTAAAGACTCTATGGTTCCTTTCTAACCACACCTGCCAAAGATAGTAATTGATACAAATTTTCCACATGTATCTAAGTCTTTGGCTTGAAAAGGGGTAAGGCCACTGGACAAACAAATCAAGTACGATGGTTGGTTTAACCCATGAAATATTGAAGGCCTGAAAACCCCACTTAGGACAATCAAGGAAAAAGGGCACTCAAGAAAAATGTGATAAATGGTCTCCCAATTAGCCCTATATAGATAACAATGATTAGTGATACAAATACCTTTACGCATCATATTATCAATGGTTAGAATTCTTCCTTGGATAACCAGCCATGAAAAAACTGCAATTTTTGGAATTAAATTTTTTATCCAAACTAAGTCCTTTTGGAGGATAAAATCCTCATCATCAAGCAGAAGCTTGTAAGCTGATTTAACAATGAACTGCCCATTTTCCATAGGAGCCCAGGTCAATTGATCTTCCTTGGGTCTCATGGGGATAAACTATTGCCCGAGAATATTACAAAGATCATTAGATTTTTCTTGAAATCCCTGAATTCTTATTTGTTTCCACTTCATTCTACCTCTGTCCTCAACCATATAATCGAAGACTTTTCTGCCAATGAGTTCTTCTGTGATATCTCTGATTCGGGCTAAGTTAGGATATTGCGTTAGTGGTTCGTCCTTAGCCCACCTATCATTCCAAAAATTTATCCTCTCACCATTGCCTAAAACCCATCTTAAACCTTTTTGATGATTTCCTTACAATTAAGAATTGCTTTCCAAAAAGCAGAACCTCTGGTTGGAACTGAGTCACTTAGAAATTCCATATTTTGAAGATACTTTCGTTTGATGATAACTTTCCATTCATTTTCTTCACCAGAAATGAGACGCCATGCCTACTTAGCTAGTAAAGCTAAATTTATATGAGCAATTCTCCTCAGACCTAAGCCCCCATTTTCTCTAGGTCTACACACTTTGGTCCATCCTACAAGGTGTATCTTTTTTGTCTCCTCTGATCCAGTCCATAAAAATTATTTTTGGAGTTTCTTAATTTTCTAGAAAACCTTCACAAGGGCTTTGAAAATAGAGATGAAATAGACTGGAATGCTCTGAAGAGAGGCCTTAGTGAGGGTCAGATTTCCTGTTTGAGATAGAAGATGACCTTTCCATCCAGCAAGTCTTTTTTGAATTCTTTCAATAACCCTGTCCCACATTGACTCTCTCGGAGAACCAATGAAAATAGGGAGACCAAGATACAAAGTGGGGAGGTTTGCTATATCACACCCTAAAATTTATGCAATCCTTCATTACCTTTGAATGGGGGTGTTCAAGAAATATAACTTGCTTTTACTAAAATTAACTTTCTGACCAGCAACATCCTCGTAGAGTTGCAGGATGTATTTAATTATTTTGGTCTCAACCATTGATGCCTTAGTCAATATAAGGGTATCATCGATGAATTTTTGGTGAGAAAAAGCCCTAGTGAGAGATGTTGCCTTTATTCCTGATATTAGTCTTGAACTGCAAGCATTTTTGATGGTTTTGCCTAAAGCTTCTGCCATAATGATGAATAACATGGCACTGATAGGGTCCCCCTGCCGAATTCCTCTACGAATTTGAAAGTAACCAGCAGTTGTTCCATTAACTAGAATCGAGAAATATTCTTTAGAAATACATTCTTTGATCAAATTAACCCATTGGTGGTGAAAACCAAACTTAAGGAGGACAACAATCAGAAAGTCCCAATTTATCCTGTCAAATTTTTTATTCATATCAAGCTTGAGGGCAAAAATAGACCTGTTAGGCTTATGAGCAGAGTGCAGAGCTTCATAAACTGTGATAACTCCATCTAAGATTGACCTGCCCTGGACAGAGCTTCCCTGGCATGGATCTACGATGCGGAGCAGAATATCTCTCATTCTATTTACAATGGCTTTAGTTAGGATCTTGTAAGAAACATTGCACAAACTGATTGGCCTGAAGTCAGCCATAGATTCAGGGATTTGCTTCTTAGGAATTAGAGAAATAAAAGTAGAGTTGATACCTTTTAAGAAATGATTGCTTGCTTGGAATTCTCTGACAGCAGAAATTACATCCTCACGATGTCCCAAAAAGGTTGATAGAAATGAGGGAGAAAGTCGTCGGGTCTCGAGGCTTTGTCTGGCTCCATGCTAAACAAGGATTCCTTAATTTCGTTATCAGAAAAGGGAGCTAGAAGCTTAAGGTTTATATCCTCATTTATTATGCTAGGAATGGATTGCAAGAGAATATATTTGACCTCCTCATTGCACTGCGATTCCTAACCAAGGATAGAATTGAAATAAGTTACTGCCTCCTTTCTGATTTTTGTTAAGTCTTGAGTAATAGAACCATCTGCTTTTAAAAAAAAATATATCTTGTTATTGCTTCTGTTTCTAAGCATGGTGAAGTGAAAAAACTTGGAATTTGAATCTCCATATTTCAACCAAAGAGCCCTTGATTTTTACCTCCAATAGATTTCCTCATAGGCCAAAATTTTATGAAACTCTGCTAGTTTTGTTCGTTCCTCCTTCCTAGTAGTTTCATCAGCATCACCATGTTGGATCCTTTGATCAATTATCTTCAAACTTTCAACAACCTATTTTTTATTTTCAAAGAGGTTCCCAAAGACCTCTTTGTTCCAAGTTCAAAGTTTTTCCTTAACAAACTTTAATTTTCCAGCAAGTTTAAAAGTTATACTACCCCTGATAGGCTGCTGCCACCACTGACTTAAATTATCTTTGAAACTGGAATGTTTGATCTACATAGATTGAAATTTGAAAGTTTTCTTGAAGGACAGAGAGTTAGGGATCTCCAAAAAAATGGGATTATGATCAGAGGCAATTTTAGGAAGGGCTTGCAGGGTAGAATCACCAAACAAAGTTGTAGCCTCCTTTGATAGAAAAAACCTATCAAGACTTTCTTGAATGAGATGACACCCTATCCGTCGATTGCTCTAGGTATAATTCACTCCTCTAAGTTTTACATCCATCAACATGTTTGAGTTCACAAAGTCATTGAACTCATCCATTCTCCTGATAGGTGGTCCATTTCCACCCATTTTATCTGAAGGGTAAAGAGGAGTGTTAAAATCCCTAGCCAGAATCCAAGGGACATTATGGAAGATTTCACTCAGATTGCCTAAGTACTCCCACAGTAGAGCTCTCCCTTGAATTGAAGTCAGGGCATAAATATTTGAAAGGATCCACGACCTGTTGCTATTTATTTACTTAAATAAAATACTAAGAACCCTGTCATCTTTATGAATAATGGTGCCTTCTACTATCTGAGGATCCCACAAATTCATAAGGCCTCCAGATGCTCCTCTGGATGATTTGCAAACCATCTCCCCTTGATTCTAGATTTTTTTTGCTATTTTTTTGACTGAATCTCATCGTTTTTGTTTCTTGCAACATGATAATAGTTGGATTCACTTGATTTCTTATTACACTGACTTCCCTGTGTTTGGGCAAGCCATTGAGGCCTCTCACGTTCCATGAGAATAACTTCATTTATATTGTTTGGGATTTCTTCCTCTCCCCCTCCCTTGAGGGGGTTTTCCTAATTTGTTGTCTTTAGAACCCAAAATAACTTGTTGAAACAAGGTTATTTGTTTTCCATTGGAAATGTCATTATCAATTTTAATTTTTTGATGCTCAGCATTTGATATTATCCCTCTTATTTTTTCACTGCCAAAATCTATAGGAGACTTCACAATGCTCCTAGTTTGTTTAGGACTAAACTAAGGGGAGGTAATTTGTTGCAGAATCGGACTACCATATTCCTTAGTCTAAAGAGTTTCACATATCTCCACCCCTACATCCAAATCTTCTCCTTTTTTCCTGTATTCCCCTGGTCTGCAGGATGGCCCCTCAGTAGGATTCACTTGGATCCTAGTGATGATGTTAGGGAGATGAGATTTTTTATTTTCCAATGCTTCAACTTTATTCCTAATTTCTTCAACATTAGGGTTTGGCTTTGGAATGCCCACTAGGCTTGAAGTATTTCCAGCATTGGGATTTAAGGATCTTGACTTGGATGTGGATTCTAGAGATCGTGCATTAGGATTTGGATTTGTGATGCCCACGGGGCTTACAGTAATTTCAGCATTAGGGTTTGAGGATCCTGACTTGGATGGGGATTCAAGAGAGTCGAAAAGGTTAGCCTAAAGGTGCTAGGATTCCATGTCTTCTAATTATATTCTTATTCCCATATTGGATAGAATTGAAAATTTATTTGAAACTAGAGGATTGGAACTTGCTTGAGTATTTTGGTTGCGAACAACTTGTTGTTTTCCTTTTTCTTGCTGGGACCCTGCACCCTCTCTTTTATTTTTTTGGTAGACATAGTTTACTTGATTGAAATCACCTCTGCTAGGGAAACTCCTCAAATTTCCTCTCGTCTAGCATTCCCCATCGCTTTTATTTATTCATTGCCAGGTTAGGGCACTGATTGCATAGATGTCCTTGATTTTTACATTCTGCATAGAATGTCGATCTGTTCTCGTATTCTATCGACTATTTTCTATAGTATTCTCCATACTCTAGCTCCACAAACCTTGGTAATTCATTATTCAAATTAGCATTTACATAGATTCATGCGAGTCATCCTTGTCCTGGCCAAGGTCACATGGTCAATGGAGATCAAGTCCCCTATAGTTCTGGCTATGCCCTGCAGCCAATATTCATTGAAGAACTGGGCAGGTAGACTTGGGAGACGAACCCAAATAGGGGCAATGTTAATATTTTGTTTTTTAGGGTTGAAATCTTCACCCCACCGTCTGAGAAAAAGGCTCCTTTTGCCTATAAACCAAGGACCTCCTATTAAAATACAATTAGCATCCTCCATATTGTTAAAATGGATAATGAAGAACCCTCGAGTTAGAGCTACCAACTCCAATCTGCCTACCGGTTGCCATTTACCCATCACCCAAGCCCTGATAGTCTCCATGTTCAACCTACCTCCCAAAAAAATTCCTACCAGGGAGAATTCTTCCATTAAAAGAAAAGGGCTCATGGAACTTACTGGGACTGAAATTTTATTATTTACTGGAACTAGGGGTGGAAGAGAGAGAACCTCCTTTATTTTTCCTCTAAGAGTCTCAGCAAAAGACAACCACTTCTTGGGCCCTACATTTTCCTTCGTATCTTTTTGGTCGGGGTCTTTCTGAGGAGGGTCGGGCCCCCGTGTGATGCCCGCCTCCAAATATGTCATAGCCTGACCACCTTCCTCTAGATCCTCGCTGGATCCTTCTAGTAACAAATTCAAAGTGTTACTAGAAGGTTCAACAGAGTCTATCTTGGGACCTATAATATTTGAAGTCTCAACATTTAAAAGATTATTTTTCTTGTGTGTATTTCCTCCTTTTTTTCCTATTGAAAACCTTTAATTTGTTGGTTTGTCTCTGAGTCTTTGCATCTTTAAATTGCATTTCTAATATTTTTATCTCCATTATTTCCTCTTCCTTACCTGAGACATCATTTTCGAAAATAATTTCAAACATATTACCTGATAACTTTGATTGATCCTTCATAACTTGTTTTTTTAGTGTTCTTCTTAGGCATTTGGAAACCTGTTAAGTTTGTATCCTCTTTCTTTTGATCTGGAATTTTATCTGGGTAGACACTAGCCAAATGACCATATTCATGGAAAATTCTACACTGAAAAGGAATGTTCTCATAGTCAACCACTTACTCCTAAGTGTCCTCCCCAAATTGTAATGAGATATTTTTAGGTAGGGGTTTGTCAAAATCCATTAAAACACAAATTCGAGCATAAATAATATGTTCAAAAATTTTAGTACAATCAACAATCATCATAAAAGTTTCCAAAGAGTTTCCAATTGAAGAAAAAATAGTCGGATTCCATAATTCAACTAGGAGGCCAAAGAGTTTAACCCACACAGGAACTATAGAAGGCATCTCTTATTTGACTTTAAATTTAGTATGCCAAGGATTCATGAAAATCCCCGCCCTTCCAAAGAACCAAGGACCCCCTTGAAATTTTTTCTCTCTATCTTCATTATTAGCAAATAAAATAAGAAAATAACCATTTGGATAAATAGAGATTTGTAACTCACCTTTTTTTTTCCAATGTTTTGCATCCCAAACTCAGATAAAAACCCAAGAAATGACAAATTAGTCATCTTTTTCCAGATCTTCTATGCTAGTCTAAATGATGCCCATATCTAGCTTAACAATCGAAGTTCCATCAACTTCCCTAAGATATCCCGACTCAATTTTCCTAGGATTAATCTTAGGCATTCTCAAAGGTTTATAAGAAACCCTAAGATTAATGTTAGCATTAGATTGAGGTTGTCCACCATGAAGGCCATCCCTAAAATTCATTTTTGGGGCTGAGTATTTGAAATTATTTCCCTTGAAAGAGGTTTCCACAGTGGATTTGTTTTGAGGGTGCTCCTTAGCGTTGGATTCGCTTGAGATCTGAACCAGTTTTAGATCAACTGCTTGAAACTTATTTTGAGATCTCTTTAATCTATGCCTTGGACATTGAGAAAATGTATGATTTTAAATTTTATTTTGTGCAACAAATTGGAAGTCATTGTCAATCTAGTTTGCAGCATGAAGATCTGTTGAAAAATATATTTCTAACCCATCTTGGGTCCCTTGCAATATATCCTGCTAAAATCTTGAGCAAAAACCACAAAAATGTTGGCCACTAGCGCCTAAAGGCCCCAAAAAACAACTTCTAGAGCTGCTTGCACTCAACACAGATGAAACCCTCGCACAATCGCTCATTTTTTAAAAACTCAATAAGCTCTGGCATTCCCAACAAATTGACCCCTTTCAATTACCTATTATATTGAAGATATACTTTAATTATTTTTAAAATAATCCAAAAACACTCACTTATATGAATGTTATATAATATTATTTGATTTAATATTTATGAAATATATAAAATTGTTCTTGTAAGAACAAGTCTTGAGTTAATTTCTTACGTTAAAACCTAAGAAATAGATTAGTTGAGGTTTCTAACTTCTTAATATTATTGTTGAACCTATTTATCATCTAAGATTAGCTTGAAGCCTAATTTATTATTTGCATCTTAATTAGTTCTACATGTATGATATATATGTTTAGAATAGATTATTTTTAGAAGATGAATGCTATATTATTAGAAACATTATTTTTTATTAATAAAATTTTTAAATAAAATATATAATAATACAATTTAAAATATATCTATAAAAAGTTTGATCAAAAGATATTAAAAGGAACAAGATCCATTTACTATGAAACTAGAATACCTAGTGAAGCATTTGAATAACTTTCTTATGCAACTCATGTCATTTGTGCCCATTATAGCTATGTAAATAATTTAAGTAAAAATTTAGGTCAAGTTATGAAAAATGGAAGCCCTCAAGACATGAGCCTGCATATAATTTATGCCCAATTAGAAAGAGTTTGACTTTTATTTACACGTGAACATAATGATATAAAGAAAGAATTTGGTCTTTTATTCTATGATTTATGTTTTTTTAATATGAGTGACCAGTCCTATCAATTGCTTTTCCTAAAAAACTATTGTCCACTTTTTGCAATTACTAGATGCTTCATATTGTAATTTTTTAAAATTATTTATTCTTGACATAAACTTGAAATTAGATGTATGTTCGATAAGTTGATTTAATATTTAAATATATTCATACCAATTTAGAAAAAAATAATTTAATATGATTAAAAATATTATTTCTTCATATACTTGAATAATGACATGAATAAATTTTTTATTGTTAGCTAATCTTGTTGGATTTTTGTATTGGATCGTTTAGTTGGTCTTGTTCTTTTTATATTGGATTGCTTGATCAATTTTGTTCTTTTATAAGTTGATATGTAACTCATGTCACTTGGGACCATTACATCTATGTAAATAATTTAAGTAAAATTTTAGGTCAAGTTATGAAAATGGAAGCCTTGGAAGTAGTTAGGGAGACATGAGCCTACATATACTTTTTTTTATACATAGGGGAGTTGGTTACATCCACACTATTTTTAGTAACTTCCAAGTGCAGGGTTCAAACCACAAGGGTTGCTTCCAACAAGCTTATACCACCTCATTGTTGATGACCCGACATGAGGGGGACCATTGGTTGCTTGAGATTCATATTGTCATCGTTGGTCAAATGTGCACTCAGAGGATTCAAATCATATTACTACATTTGCAACAGGTATGCTCCCAAGGTTTGAACCTAGGTCTCTTCTTGGTAAGTGTCTGACCAAAAAAACAATTACCAATCCACCTAGCCCTTGGGGGTAAAGCCTACATATAATTTATGCCTAACTGGAAAGAGTTTGACTTTTATTTACATGTGAACATAATGATAAAAAGAAAGAATTTGGTCATTTATTCTATGATTTATGTTTTTTTATGAGTGACTAGTCCTATCAATTGTTTTTCCTAAAAAACTACTTGCATTTCTAATCATAAGTGTTTGGTTTGTGCTTGTCACAAAGGGGAAGTGTCAACAATGCCCTTAATTTTGGATATGATTTTCCTTTAAAATGTCCACTTTTTGCAATTACTAGATGTTTCATATTGTAATTTTTTGAAATCATGTATTCTTCATAGAAACTTGAAATTAGATGTATGTTTGATAAGTTGATTTAATATTTAAATATATTCATACCAGTCTAGAAAAAGAACAATTTAATATGATTAAAAACATGCTTTTTTCATATACTTGTATAATGACATATAAATTTTTTATTGTTATCTGATCTTGTTGGATTTTTGTATTGGATTGTTTAATTGGTCTTGTTCTTTTTATATTGGATTGTTCGATCAATATTGTTCTTTTATACGTTGATATGTAACTCATGTCACTTGGGCCCATTACAACTATGTAAATAATTTAAGTAAAATTTTAGGTCAAGTTATGAAAATGGAAGCCTTGGAAGTAGTTAGAGAGACATGAGTCTACATATACTTTATGCCTAATTGGAAAGAGTTTGAATTTTATTTACACATGAACATAATGATAAAAAGAAAGAATTTGATCTTTTATTCTATGCTTTATGTTTTTAAATTAGATGTATTTTTGATAAGTTAATTTAATATTTAAATATATTCATACCAATTTAGAAAAAAATAATAGTTTAATATGATTAAAAACATGCTTTCTTTATTTACTCAAATAATGACATAATTTTTTTTTATTGTTGTATAATCTTGTTGGATTTTTGTATTGGATTGTTTAATTGGTCTTGTTATTTTTATATTGGATTGTTCAATCAAATTTATTCTTTTATAAGTTGATATGCAACTCATGTCACTTGGGCCATTACAACTATGTAAATAATTTAAGTAAAATTTTAGTTCAAGCTATGAAAATGAAAGCCTTGGAAGTAGTTAGGGAGACATGAGCCTACATATACTTTATGCCTAATTGGAAAGAGTTTAACTTTTATTTACATGTAAACGTAAACATAATGATAAAAAAAAAGAATTTGATATTTTATTCTATGATTTATGTTTTTTAATATATATTAAGTGACTAGTCCTATCAATAGCTTTTCCTAAAAAACTACTTGCATTTCTAATATAAGTGTTTGGTGTGTGCTTTTCATAAAGGGGAAGTGTCAGCAATGCCCTTAATTTTGGGTATGTTTTTCTTTAAAATGTCCACTTTTTGCAATTACTAGATGCTTCATATTGTAATTTTCTAGAATCAATCATTTTTAATAGAAACTTGAAATTAGATGCATGTCTGATAAGTTAATATAACATTTAAATATATTCATACCAATTTAGAAAAAGAACAATTTAATATGATTAAAAACATGCTTTCTTCATATCCTTGAATAATGACATAAATAATTTTTTTATTGTTAGCTAATCTAGTTGGTTTTTTTGTATTGGATTGTTTGATCAATTTTGTTCTTTTATAATTTGAAATGTAATTCATGTCACTTGGGCCCATTATAGCAATGTAAATAATTTAGGTAAAATTTTAGGTCAAGCTATGAAAATGGAAACCTTGGAAGTAGATAGGGAGACATGAGCCTACATATACTTTATGCCTAATTGGAAAGAGTTTGAATTTTATTTACACGTGAACATAATGATAAAAAGAAAGAATTTGGTCTTTTATTCTACGATTTATGTCTTTTTTTATATGAGTGACTAGTCCTATCACTTGATTTTCCTAAAAAACTACTTGTATTTCTAATCATAAGTGTTTGGTGTGTGCTTGTCATAAAGGGGAAGTGTCAACAATGCCCTTAATTTTGGGTATGATTTTCCTTTAAAATGTTTACTTTTTGCAAATACTAGATGTTTCATATTGTAATTTTTTGGAATTATTTATTCTTGATAGAAACTTGAAATTAGATGTATGTTTGATAATTTAATTCAATATTTGAATATATTCATACCAATTTAAAAAAAAAAAAAAATTATATGATTAAAAACATGCTTTCTTCATATACTCAAATAATGACATAAATAAATTTTTCTATTATTGTATAATCTTGTTGGATTTTTGTATTGGATTGTTTAATTGGTCTTGTTCTTTTTATATTGGATTGTTCAATCAATTTTATTCTTTTATAAGTTGATATGTAACTCATGTCACTTGGGACCATTACAACTATGTAAATAATTTAAGTAAAATTTTAGGTCAAGTTATGAAAAGGGAAGCCTTGGAAGTAGTTAGGGAGACATGAGCCTACATATATTTTATGCCTAATTGGAAAGAGTTTGACTTTTGTTTACACATAAACATAATGATAAAAAGAAAGGATTTGAACATAAAACACGAGTAACACTAATACTAGAATTAGTGGATAGCAGGGCAGAATGAGGAGCGATGGAGGAAGCGGAGGAGGAGGAGGAAGAAGCGAAGGAGGAGCAAAAACGGCAGGCAAGAATTTTGAACCAACAGAAGGAGAAGATCCAGAGGTAGGGCAGAATGTTGTAGCTAGAAAAGAAAAAGATTCCCTGTCAGCTCAGTTTGAAAATGCTAAAGGTACAGATCCTCCAGATAAACCCTCATACAAAGGGTTCCACTGGGGTTTGGGAGCTGGTAACAAGGGCCCAACCTTTTTGGAAATGCTAAAAGGGAAAAATAAGGAGCCAGTCAGTGAACTACCGCCCCTAATACAAAACAATAATAGGTTAACTGTGCTAGTGGAGATTATGGAAAGATTATTGGATATGGAGGCATCATCGTTAGTTGGCAAGTTTTTGGGAGGAAGGCCGAACATTGAGACTATTCGCTCATGGGCCATGGTAAAGTGGAAAAATTTAGGAAGCTTAGAAATCGTAGCCATGTCAAGAGGTTTTTTTATGATAAGACTCAAAAACAAAGATGATGCAGAGTGCATATTGATAGGAGGACCCTGGTTTCGAGGAAGGCGTAGCCTCTTTCTGAGGAAGTGGGGGAGGATTTCAACCCTGAGAAGCAGAACATTAATATAGCACTCATTTAGGTCTGCTTACCAAACCTCCCAGCCCAATTTGTTAATGAGTACTGGCTTAGTGGCATAGCAAATACGATAGGAGAGCTCATGGCAATAGACCATTCAACCCGAGAAAGGACTAGACTGACGCATGCCAGGATCTGTGTAAATGCAAACTTGGATTCTAATCTACCTTCTCAGGTGGAACTAGCATATGGAGAGTTTCTAAGGATTCAGCCTATGGAGTATGAGAACAAGTTGACATTTTGCAGCATGTGCAAAACCTAGGGCCACCTTCAAGCCCAATGTCTGACAATAACTGCAAACAAGGAAGCCACGAGCGAAGGTTTTCTGGGGAAAGCTAATGGGAGAGGGATCCCAAAGTTTCAAGGACCGCATCTTAACTTGGAAGGATACAGACAAGTTAAGAATAACCAGGCTGACCAAGCCAACACAAAATTGGCAAAAATCTAGGAGAAAGGAAAGCAACATAATGAGGGAGGCAAAAATCATAAGGTATGTACTAAAGGTCCCAGCTTGAACATGTTTGATATCCTAGCAAATCTAGAAGTTGAAAAAGAAAACAGTAAGGATGATACCATCAGTGTCAAGTTTCCTGAAACCCTAGAATCCCCATCCAAATTGGGACCATCCACAGTTATGACAAAAATCCCCAAAAGCTATGCTCAAAATGAAGAAAAATTTCCAGGTCATTTCAGTTTAAACATGGAAAAAATAGAGTCAAGATTCGAAGTTGTGGAAACAAGAGGCAGGAATGTAGCTTCTAATCCGGTAGTGGAGCAAATTATCCCTTATCAGACAAGCCCAATGGTAAAAGGTTCCTTGAAGGAAAACCCCCTGTTTAGGAACAAGATAGGAGAGGTGGACCAAATCAAGGCTGAGGATGAAGAGGGAATTGAAAACCCCCAAAATGAGGAAGAAGGTTCAATCCCTAGACTATTATAGTATATGCCCCCTCATTTTAGTCCAAAACATACTAGAAGCACCACCAAGACTCCGATAGATTATGGAAGTGAAAGAAAGAAAGGGAGAATATCTATAGCAGAGCACTATAGAGTGAGAATCAATGAAGAAATTACAAACAGAAAGCAAAGAACATTGTTACAGCAAGCTATTCCTAGCCAGGATAATACTAAAATTGACAAACCTCCTTTGGCTTAGGGAAGGGGGTGGGGAAAAAATATCAAACAGTCTAAATGAAGGTTCTCTCATGGAATGTGAGAGGCCTAAACGACCCACCAAAACAAAGGATGGTGAAGTCTATAAGGAAGGATTGGAATCCTACTATCATTTTTCTTCAAGAAACCAAAAAAAATGTGGCACAATCAACACTTATAGCTAGAAGGATTTGGAAGCAAGGGGAAGTGGCCTTTCAATAGGCGATAGGAGCATTTGGGGGCCTCATGATCTTATGGGATCCTATTAAAATAGAAGGAAGTATTATTCAGGCAAATTAAAGAGTCTTAAGCGTATTATTTCATGATTTTGATACTAATAAGAATTGGATTATATCAAATGTTTATGTCCCCACCTCTGTCCAAGGGCGGTCTGAACTATGGGAGTTTTTGGGGCATTTGATCCAAGCTTTTAAAGACATATTGGGGGATATTTCAATACCCCCCTTTACCCATCTGATAAGAAGGGAGGAACTGGGTTACCCTCAAGGAGCATGGAGGACTTCAATGAATTCATTAACACAAATGAATTGATGGATGTAAGACTAAAAGGAGCCAAATTTACATGGAGTAACAAGAGGATAGGAAGTCAGCTGATTCAAGAAAGGTTGGACAAGTTTTTTTTATCCAAGGAAGCTACAACAATGTTTGGTGATTCAGCGTTACAAGCCCTTCCTAAATGCGCTTCAGACCATAATCTTATTCTATGGGAGGTATTTCAGGCTAACTCCTTTAAAAACCCATTCATATTTATGTCAATGTGGGTTAAACATCCGAACTTCAAGAAACGAATAGAGGAATGGTGGCAGTAGCCTATCTAGGGAAGTGCTTCCTTCAAACTATCTCAAAAACTTAAGATGGTGAAAAACAACCTTAGAATATGGAATAAAGAAGTCTTTGGAAATATTTTTGAGAATAAGAGAGCAGTGGGGAAAAAATGAGAATAATAGAAAGCAAAATCCAAAATGGAACCTATGATGAGGCGACAAGGATTGAAGAGAAGGAAACCCTTTGTGAGTTTTATAATATTTTAGCTTGTGAGGAGATGTATTGGAGGTAGAAATCAAGGGCATTATGGCTAAAGGAAGGGGACTCTAATTCAAAGTTTTTCCATGTTACCACATTGAGAAATAGAAGCAACAATAATATTAGAAATTTAACTAAGGTGGATGGATCCTTAACTCAAAACATTCAGGAGATCAGGGACGAGGCTGTTAATTTTTTTAGTTCATTATTGGGTGAAGAACGAGCCTGTAATGCCCAAGCAAAGGACTCTCTCCTTCAATTCATTCCACAACTCATTGATGAAATGATTAATGAGTCTCTTACAGTAGCTTTTTTAGATGAAGATATCAAGGAGGCTTTGTTTAACATGGATCCTGACAAAGCTCCTGGGCCGGATGGGTTTTCACTGCGGTTTTTCCAAGTTTGTTGGGATATTGTTGGAGCAGAAGTTATTGCTGCAATTAAGGAGTTCCAAAGTTCAAATCATATTCCAAGTGGTTTCAATTCAAATTTCATTTCTTTGATCCCTAAAGGCCCCAACCCCAAGACTATGGCTGACTTTAGGCCGATTATCCTGTGTAATATATCCTATAAAATTTTGTCCAAAGTTTTAGTCAACTATTTGAAGAAAGTTCTACCGGTTATCATTGATCCAAGTCAAGGAAGTTCTGTACAAGGAAGATCAACTTTAGATGGAGTTATTATTGTTCATGAGGCTCTTCATACAACCGCTCAGACCAAAAAGTAGTCATGGCTTTAAATTTAGACATGAACAAAGCTTATGACAAGATAAATTGGGAATTCCTAGAGGCAGTTTTATTAAAATTTAGCTTCAACATGAAATGGATCAAGTTAATAAGAGAGTGTATTTCTAAGCCTTGTTTTTCAGTTTTGGTTAATGTGTCTACTATAGGTTTTTTTCAAAGCAAATGTGGTCTAAGACAAGGAGATACCATAAGTCCTATGTTGTTCATCATCATAGTTAATGCCTTGGGAAGAACCATTAAGGCAGTAGCGGTAGCTGGACTCATATCAGGTATCAAGGCCATGTCGCTAACTACCCCGATGACACATCAAAAATTTGTTGATGATACATTACTATTGAATTTGGCTTCTGTGGTTGAGGCAAAAAGGATTAAAAATATTCTCATAATGTATGAAGAAGCAGCTGGACGTAAAGTAAATTTTGATAAGAGCAAACTTTATTTCATCAATATCCCCATTCCTAGGCAAAATAGCATAGCAAGGATCATGGAATGTCAGATTGCATCCCTTCCCACCTCCTATTTAGGTCTTCCCCTGTTTACAGGGAAACATGAAGGATAAATGTGGAACATAGTTCTGAGAGGATCCAAAAAAAGCTAGCGAGGTTGGAAAGGACATCTCGTTATCTCAAGCAAGCAAAGCAGTTTTAACTATGGCTTCACTGCAAAGTATACCCATTTACTTCCAATCAGTGTTCAGAGCTCCCAGCAAGGTGTATCACAAAATTGAGCACCTTCAAAAAAATTCTCTGGTCAGGGACTGAGGATAATAAAAGGATCCATTTAGTAGGTTGGAACAAGGTTTGCAAACCTAAATCTGATGGGGGGTTAGGATTGAGGAGAGTTGCTCATCTCAATATAGCTCTGTTAGCAAAACAAGCGTGGCGGTTATTGACTAAGGTCGATAATGAATGGACCGCCATAGTTAGGAGGAAATACCTCCAAGGTGTGAACTTCCTTAATGACAACTTAGAAAGCAGGGGGTCTACTTTTTGGAAGGCAATCCTCACGAGCGGGGATCTTGTCAAGAAAGGTCTTAGATGGATTCTAGGAAATGGGCAAACAATAGACTTTTGGAAGGATCGGTGGGTGAGAGCTGAGGAGTTATCCCGGAATCCTCGTTTGGCTAGGATTCAAGAGCATATGGAGCAGCATATTGGGAAGAAGGTTGCAAATTATATGTGGCAGGATATAAATTTCAATAGGTGGGAACACATCAGAGTACGGTGGTTTTGAAGCGGAGTCCGAAGAGCTTTATAAAATTTTAACTCAAGCAAATTATTCCCTCTAGAGAGGATGAAGATCATATTGTTTGAGCTGAGATCGAAAGTGGTGACTTCACGCTTAAGTCCGCCTATAATTTGCTTCTCAATGTGGAAGGTCAACAATTTCAATCGAGTTTGGTTTGGATCAAAGGCTTAATTCCTAAAATATCCTTTTTTTCATGGTCGGTGATTCAAGGAAAAATCCTCACTATGGATAATATGTTATCCAAAGGTATGGTTATTGCTAACCATTGCTACATGTGCAGGGCAAGATGGGAGACAACCCAACACTTGTTTTTGGAGTGTCCAGTAGCGGAGTCCATCCTGGATGAACTTTTTCAAGCCTTTAGGATCTATTGGGTTAAGCATGCTATTATATCCGAAGTGTTCCATCAATGGCCTCAACCCTTTGTTAGCCTAAAACTTAAGTACCTATGGAAAATTTGTTGGCATCATTTTCTCTAGCAGATTTGGCTAGAAATGAACCATAGAGCCTTTAAGGATACCATTCACAACCCAAAAACCATCCTCAATAGGATTATTGTCTTTGCAAAAGAAAACCTTAGCACCTTAGTGGATGAGAACCACTCAATTCCTCCCAAAAAAAAACAATTAGCTCGGGCCTTAGGTATTGAGGACAAACCTTCCATTCCTTTGCCCAATCTTAGAAATGGGATTTCTTGGGAGCCACCCCCCGGGTTGGTTTAAACTAAATTTTGATGGTGCAGCCAAGGAGAACCCGAGAAGAGCTAGAGTTGGAGGAATAATCAGGGATCATCAAGGAAATATGGTCAAGGCCTTCGTTGAACCATTGGGAATCAGAACTAATAACGAAGTAGAAGCTAGAGCTCTTTGGAGAGGGTTGCAAGTAGCCCAAGCAACTCAAGGTAACTTGATGATTGAAGGTGATTCGATGAACATCATCAACCTGTTAACTAATGGCAAAAAACCTCCATGGAGAATCGAGGGAGTCATCCATGAAGTGAGGATCCTTTTTGTGGAAAGACAGAACAGGAGGGCTCGTCACGTGTACCGTGAGGCCAATAGGTTAGCTGAAAAATTAGCCAACATAGGTGTTGATGTTGGTAGTTTTGTGACATGGACACAAGGTGAAGTGGAAAACATTATTAGTCATGAAAAGAAACCTACCCCTTAAGGAAAAATATGAATGGGTGTTCTTTCCCCATGGAGCTGGTAATAACTATGGGGTTTCCCTCTAAATCTTACCAAATTGGAAATGAAGGTAACAGGGTGTAAGCCTTGGAGGATTCCGACAGAGAATAGGAAATGGGCAAGAAACAGGTTTCACAAGTGCAAAGTTCCAAACTTCAATTCCCGTCAATGTAAGTAATGTTTAGAGTTATGTTTAGGTATGGGTGTGCCTTGTTAGTAAGGTGTTGTAGGGGATTCAACACAAGTTCCGTAAGAAAGTCTCAAGGATGACTAGGATCTACAATCTCAGCAGAAGGCTGGATACTGTAATAGGTTTTGGGTTAACCTGCAAAACCCGGTAATTAATGAAGACTTTTATTTACCAAAAAAAAAAAAAAAGGATTTGATATTTTATTCTATGCTTTATGTTTTATATATATATAAGTGACTAGTTCTATTAATTGTTTATCCTAAAAAACTACTTGCATTTCTAATCATAAGTGTTTGGTCTATGCTTGTCACAAAGGGGAAGTGTCAACAATACCATTAATTTTGGGTATGATTTTCCTTTAAAATATTCACTTTTTGCAATTACTAGATGCTTCATATTGTAAATTTTTTAAATCATTTAATTTTGATAGAAACTTGAAATTAGATGTATGTTTGATAAGTTAAATTAATATTTAAATATATTCATACCAATTTAGAAAATGAACAATTTAATATGATCAAAAACATGTTTTCTTCGTATACTTGAACAATGACATAAATAAATTTGTATTGTTATGTAATCTTGTTGGATTTTTGTATTGGATTGTTTAATTGGTCTTGTTCTTTTTATATTGGATTAGTTGATATGTAACTCATGCCACTTGGGCCCATTATAGCTATGTAAATAATTTAAGTAAAATTTTAGGTCAAGTTATGAAAATGGAAGCCTTGGAAGTAATTAGGGAGACATGAGCCTATATATACTTTATGTCTAATTGGAAAGAGTTTGACTTTTATTTACACGTGAACATAATGATAAAAAGAAAGAATTTGGTATTTTATTCTTTGATTTATGTCTTTTTTTTATATGAGTGACTAGTCCTATCAATTGATTTTCCTAAAAAATACTTGCATTTCTAATCATAAGTGTTTGGTCTATGCTTGTCACAATGCGGAAGTGCCAAAAATGCCCTTAATTTTGGGTATGATTTTCCTTTAAAATGTTCACCTTTTTGCAAATACTAGATGCTTCATATTGTAATGTTTTGAAATTATTTATTCTTGATAGAAAATTGAAATTAGATGTATTTTTTGATAAGTTATTTTAATATTTAAATATATTCATACCAATTTAGGAAAAAATAATTTAATATGATTAAAAATATGCTTTCTTCATATACTCAAATAATCAAATAATGACAAATAAATATTTTTATTGTTGTATAATCTTGTTGGATTTTTGTATTGGATTGTTTAATTGGTCTTGTTCTTTTTATATTGGATTGTTCAATCAATTTTGTTCTTTTATAAGTTGATATGTAACTCATGTCACTTGGGCCCATTACAACTATGTAAATAATTTAAGTAAAATTTTAGGTCAAGTTATGAAAATGGAAGCCTTGGAAGTGGTTAGGGAGACATGAGCCTACATATACTTTATGCCTAATTGGAAAGAGTTTGACTTTTATTTACATGTAGACATAATGATAAAAAGAAATAATTTGATCTTTTATTTTATGCTTTATGTTTTTTTTTATATATAAGTGACTAGTCCTATCAATTACTTTTCCTAAAAAACTACTTGCATTTTTAATCAAAAAATTTTGGTCTATGCTTGTCACAAAGGGGAAGTGTCAACAATGCCCTTAATTTTGGGTATGATTTTCCTTTGAAATGTCCACTTTTTGCAATTACTAGATGCTTCATATTGTAATTCTTTGGAATTATTTATTCTTGATGGAAACTTAAATTAGATGTATGTTTGATAAGTTAATTTAATATTTAAATATATCAATACCAATTTAGAAAAAGAACAATTTAATATGATCAAAAACATGGTTTCTTCATATACTTGAATAATGACATAAATAAATTTTTTATTGTTATCTAATCTTGTTGGATTTTTGTATTGGATTGTTTAATTGGTCTTGTTCTTTTTATATTGGATTGTTTCATCAATTTTGTTCTTTTATAAGTTGATATGTAACTCATGTCACTTGGGCCCATTATAGCTATGTAAATAATTTAAGTAAAATTTTAGCTCAAGTTATGAAAATGGAAGCCTTGGAAGTAGTTAGAGAGACATGAGCCTACATATACTTTATGCCTAATTGGAAAGAGTTTGAATTTTATTTACACGTGAACATAATGATAAAAAGAAAGAATTTGGTCTTTTATTCTATGATTTATGTCTTTTTTTATATGAGTGACTAGTCCTATCACTTGATTTTCCTAAAAAACTACTTGCATTTCTAATCATAAGTGTTTGGTGTGTGCTTGTCACAAAGGGAAAGTGTCAACAATGCCCTTAATTTTGGGTATGATTTTCCTTTAAAATGTTCACTTTTTGCAAATACTAGATGCTTCATATTGTAATTTTTTGGAATTATTTATTCTTGATAGAAACTTGAAATTAGATGTATGTTTGATAAGTTAATTCAATATTTAAATATATTCATACCAATTTAGAAAAAAACAATTTAATATGATTAAAACATGCTTTCTTCATATACTCAAATAATGACATAAATAAATTTTTTATTGTTATATAATCTTGTTGGATTTTTGTATTGGATTGTTTAATTGATCTTGTTCTTTTTATATTGGATTGTTTAATTGATCTTGTTCTTTTTATATTGGATTGTTCGATCAATTTTATTTTTTATAGGTTGATATGTAACTCATGTCACTTGGGCCCCTTACAACTATGTAAATAATTAAAGTTAAATTTTAAGTTATAAAAATGGAAGCCTGAAGTAGTTAGGGAGACATGAGCCTACATATACTTTATGCCTAATTGAAAAGAGTTTAAATTTTATTTACACGTGAACATAATGATAAAAAGAAAGAATTTGGTCTTTTATTCTATGATTTATGTTTTTTTTATATGAGTGACTAGTCCTATCAATTGTTTTTCCTAAAAAACTATTTATATTTCTAATCATAAGTGTTTGGTATGTGCTTGTCACAAAGGAGAAGTGTCAATAATGCCCTTAATTTTGGGTATGATTTTCCTTTAAAATGTTTACTTTTTACAGATTCTAGATGCTGCAAATTGTAAATTTTTGAAATTATTTATTCTTGATAGAAACTTGAAATTAGATGTATGTTTGATAAGTTAATTTAATATTTAAATATATTCATACCTCTTTAGAAAAATAATAATATAATATGATTAAAAAGATTTTTTCTTAATATACTTGAATAACGACATAAATACACTCAGGTGTTGTAGGTGAGTTGGAGAGGAGAGGGCAATCCTCCAAGGGAGGTCCGAGGTTCAGATCTCCACCCTACCAAAAATCTGAATTGGGTATCCAAAATTCAATTGATAATGTTGGTACGGGCAGGGCCAGGTGCGACTCTCGGGTGACTTTAACGGTGTAGAACCCCTTGTTCGTGGTCTCTCAGATCAAGGCGGCCCCACAAGGGGTTTTTTGCTTAAAAAAATGACATAAATAATTTGTTCATTGTTATCTAATCTTGTTGGATTTTTGTATTGTGTTGTTCAATCAATTTTGTTCTTTTATAAGTTGATATGCAACTCATGTCACTTGGGCCCATTACAACTATGTAAATAATTTAAGTAAAATTTTAGGTCAAATTATAAAAATAGAAGCCTTGGAAGTAGTCACATAGACATGAGCCTACATATATTTTATACCTAATTGGAAAGAGTTCGACTTTTTTCTACACGTAAACATAATGATAAAAAGAAAGAATTTGATCTTTTATTCTATGATTTATGTTTTTTTTATATAAGTGACTAGTCTTATCAATTGCTTTTCCTAAAAAAACTACTTGCATTTCTAATCATAAGTGTTTGATCTCTGCTTGACATAAAGGGAAAGTGTCAACAATGCCCTTAATTTTGGGTATGATTTTTCTTTAAAACACTCACTTTTTGCAATTACTAGATGCTTCATATTGTAATTTTTTGGAATAATTAATTTTTAATAGAAACTTGAAATTATATCTATGTTTGATAAGTTAATTTAATATTTAAATATATTCATACCACTTTAGAAAAAGAACAATTTAAGTCGACAGGCAGTTGCCCTAGTGGCTAAAGATGGTGGTTGTTTCTTAAGTGGTATTGTGTTCAAACCCCTTGAGGGTGGTTGTTGATGTAATTTGTAAACGTTCTCCTGAAAAAAAAAATTAATATAATTAAAAACATGTTTTCTTCATATACTTGAATAACTGCATAAATAAAATTTTCATTGTTATCTAATCTTGTTGGATTTTTGTATTGGAATGTTTAATTGGTATTGTTCTTTTTATATTGGATTGTTCGATCAATTTTGACCTTTTATAAGATGATAGTGATAAAAAAAAACACATAATTGAATAAACTATTATTTACTTGGATTTCAATCATTCTAAAATCAAATCTCACATTTACTATGAAAAATATCATCAAATTGAACTTAAAAACACAAAAGTATATATATATATATATATATATATATATATATATATATATATATATATATATTTTATATTTTAAATAAATTAAATTCAAAATTTAAAGTTGATCAAAATATTCTATATAATTATATAAAAAAACATTAACTAAATCAAAGCCCCCAAGGGCTAAGTGGATTGGTAGTTGCTTGTTTGGCCAAGCACTTACCAAGAAGACACCTAGGTTCAAACCTTGGGGGCAGCCTGTTTGCAAAGGTAGTAGTCTAATCTGAATCCTATTCCATGATTGGAATTTCGTTCCACATTAATACCTATCTATTTATATAAGTGCGCACCAGACCAACAATGACGATGACAGTATGAATCCCGAGCAACCGGTGGTCCCCTCACGTCAAATCAACAACAATGAAGTGGAATAGATTTGGTGGAAGTAGCCCGTGTGGTTAGAACCCTGCGCTTGACTTAGTCCCCTCACGTTGGGTCAACAACAACGATGTGGAATAGGTTTTGCTTGACTTAGTCCCCTCACGTCGGGTCAACAACAACGAGGTAGAATAGGTTTGGTGGAAGCAGCCCTTATGGTTTGAACCCCGTGCTTGACAGTTACTAAAAATAGTGTTGTAACCAATTTTCCTATGAATTAAAAAAAAAAACATTAACTTAATCAATCAAATGACATTAGCTCAACCGGTTAGATTTTTCAATATGTAAGAAGAAGACCAATATTCAAATCTTACAAAAACAATACATGGATAATATCCAAACTTTGTTATAATACCGCTATATGATGATCAATTCCATGTAACCAAAAGGAAAAAAAAAAAAAATTACTTAATCAATTAAAATCCTTCTTATAAAAAAAACCTAGTTTAAATCTTCCTAAACTATATATATACATCATAAATAAAATATTATAATAATAATATATATTTTTTTGAAACATAAAAGAGTTAACAGTTACTAAAACTAAAAAAATATAAAATTCAACAAATAAAACCTATTTTAATTCCATATTGATATAACCATATTTTAAGGACCCTATAGTATAAAATTGTAGGAATTATGGCATTCCTTTTGAATCATAGGCATTGCCACATTTAAGACAAATCTTGTCTCTTCGTTGTCGCAATCTACAAGAGTTATTAAAAAAAAATTGCGAAATTGAAATTGAAGAACACGTCAAATCAAAATCAAATAGGCTTAAAATCAAAGCAATAATTAATCCAGATGGAAAGTAATGTTTCGCTTATCCCACTCTAATCCAATTTTTCATCATAAGGCAGTTGCACCACCAGTATATCGCATATGCATGACATCGGAATCTTCATCCTTCTATCACCCTCAATTGGAAGCCTCGAAAGTTTTTCGTACGTAAAATATTCTCAACTACATATATTGTTCGACTTAATAATGATGAATTCAAAATTATGAGATGTGTACGGAAGGGTTGACAAGTTAGCAGTAATGCCAATAAGCGTTTTATCCTTAGTATGACCGCATTCTTATCCTTCTATTTATCTGCTACCCTCTACATTGGAGGATGTAGCTCCACTAGGCACGACAAGGGATCTTTTCTCTAATTATGAAAGGGAAATGTCACCTCCACCCCACGTGATACGCTTGTCTAGTCATGTTTCTCACGAAAGTTCAAAGAAGATTCTAAATGGCTTTCTATTTCATCCCCACCCTCGCTAAACATGACTTTGTTGTTTCTTTTAGCCGTCATTTCTTTTTGGACGGAAACTACTCCTACATTCATTATTCAATTGCCCTACAACATTAGGGTACCCTATCTGACCGTGAGTATGCATCATCTCAACTAGTACCATTCGATATATATACGGAGATGAGATGCTCCATATTCCTAAGGGAAAATATGATGACATATTCTTAAGGAAATGATAGATTATCTTTTCAGCCACTAAGGGGGGGAAGAACAGTCCAAATGGATCTAAAAAGGGCGGGCCCGCGGGCCCGACCCGCCTGAAGGGAAGCTTTTCAGCATTAAATTCTCCAAGATGACTTTCATGATCGGAATAAAATATAAAGCGAGGCAGGGCCCCACCACCACGAGACACAACAGCTCATTCCCACCGACCAGACGCTACCCAACAGACGGCAAAGCGGGGCCCATCTCCAATTTATCGTCAAATGCCATTTACTCCATATTTTAAGAGAGAGAAAAAACTTCTTGTGGCTCAGGGCGGTCCACGATATCTAAATTTGGGCTCTTATTGGTCGCCGCGCTCGCGCTTTTTATCCTTCAGCGCAGAGTGCGGGTCTGAGAGAAAAAAAGCCCTGCCATTCGTCAGCAGTATATCATAGAGAGAGCGCCCCCCTGGGAGTTTCGAGAACCATCCACCCATCTGTCATTGAATTTATGTGTTGGCAGAATCTCCTGCGTTTCGAACCTGCGTTCTGGTAGTCATTCGTTCGTACCCATGGTGAAGGACGAGGAGTGCAATAACCCAATTGGGGCCAAGGATTTCCAGACATGGAGCATGGGCAAGCCCTGCGACGCATGCCGGATCAAAAGCTCCCTGCTGTACTGTAAGGCGGACTCGGCGTACCTCTGCGTCGACTGCGACGTCAAAGTTCACGGCGCCAACAAACTGGCGTCGCGCCATGAGCGCCTTTGGATGTGCGAGGTCTGCGAGCAGGCCCCCGCGGCGGTGACCTGCAAAGCCGACGCCGCTGTGCTCTGCCTCGCCTGTGACGACGATATCCACTCCGCCAACCCTCTGGCGCGCCGCCACGACAGGGTCCCCGTCGCCCCCTTCTTTGAGTGCGCCCGCCTCCTCAAGCCGTCCCTCAATTACTCCGACGGCGGCAACTGCTTCGGCTCCGAAGGCCTGGAGGACGACGATCTGTACGCAGCCGAGGCCGCGTCGTGGCTGCTGCCCAACCCCAAGCAGGGCGGTGGCGGCGGCGGCGGCGGCGGCGTCGATGCCGTCAAGAGCTGCGCCACGGCCGCCGTCGATGAGGGAAACAACAAAGCGGACGGCTGCTTCGTGCGAACCGGCGTCATGGACTTCTTTCCGGACGTGGATCCGTACCTGGACCTGGAGTACGCGTCGTCCATGGAGGCCGCCGCGAGGGTTTCCAGCGGTACGGACAGCGTTGTTCCCGTGCAAAGCCACGGCAGCGGCGGTAGCGTCCTGGACGGCTCCAGCGCCTCCGACGGATTTGACGCCGATCCGCCATGCAAAGGGGGTTACAGCTACACCTCCGCCACGTCTCTCAGCCACAGCGTAAGCCTCGTCAAAATCTACCCCCAAATTCCACATCTCTCTTCTGTCTATCTATGTTTCCTGATTTCCAACGTGGATGTTGTTCCAGGTCTCTTCATCCTCGCTGGACGTCGGCGTGGTGCCGGACGCGACGCTGAATGACATCTCGACACCCTTCGGGAGGAACGGGATGTTTGAGCTGGCGGGCCACGGGGCGGTCCACGTGGGCATGCACTATACACTCCCAATGGACCGCGAGGCCAAGGTGATGAGATACAAGGAGAAGAGGAAGAACCGAAAATTCGAGAAGACTATCAGGTATGCCTCCAGGAAAGCCTACGCGGAGACCAGGCCACGAATCAAGGGCCGATTTGCCAAGCGGACTGACGTCGACGTGGAGCATATGTCCACGTCAGCCGATCTGGGTTATGGGCTTGTCCCGACGTTTTAGTTTTAGTTATTGGTTTCGTTTTTTGTTCGAGGTTTTTCTGGTCGATTGGTGACCTGGCGGATGGCTGGGTTGCGATTGGCTGGTTACTGATGTCGATGATAAGTGTATTTTTAGAAGGCATAGTGTGCCGCAGTAATTTTGGAGCATCTTACCGGTCTTCTCTCTGCGCAGAGGGCTGGTTTGTAATTTTCGTGGGATTTACCTATCCCTCTTCCTTGTATTCTATGTACGTTAGTGGAAAAATTTTAACTGAAAATGAACTTGTACATATTTTCTCGTCTCAGGACAATACCATTTGCCTTGGGCCACTCTTTCTGAATTTGCTTGCTTCATCTTTGTTTTAGTCCATGGATTATGGACACCTCTTACCACTCATTATTTGATATAATTAAAAAAAACATTAAAACATGATTAAGAGAAGACAAGGACTAATGATTAAGAATGATTAAGAAAAACAAAGGACACATGAATTGGAGAGGTAGATCTTCCAAAGGATTAAGAATGATTAAGAAAAACAAAGGACACATGAATTGGAGAGGTAGATCTTCCAAAGGAGGTCTTTGGTTCGAATTTTCATCTTACCAAATGTACATTGGGTACCCTAATCGTGGTTTTCATGATTTCTCAACCAAAATGACCTCGCAAAAAGAAACGATCTCGCAATTTTTTTTTTGACTAAATTTAAAAAAACAAAAACTAACACCGTTTTATTTATTAAAAAATAATTAAATGAAATGAAAGATTACATCTTATAAAATAGGCCTTACCATTTGAACTTTATTTAAAATAAAACCAAAAAAAATTTACCCTTTGGACTTTATTTAAAAGAAAACAAAAAATAAAATAAAGTTTAAAACATTGAGATAAATAATGGACTGTTTTGTTTTTATTTTGTATTTTAGTTTAGTAAATAAAATAAAAGAGTTGAGTGTGGGATTATCCACATTTAAATCTTCTACAAATGCAAGAGATTTTTAATTTATGTTTAGTGCAAATAGTTTTGAATATTTATACTTTAATAAAATACATATAAATACATTTAATAGTTATAAAATTGTTAATTTTAAATAAAAAAGTTTTTGTTATTTTTAATTTATGTATACATTCTGTTATGGTTTAGATTTGGGTTTTTTTAATGAGAGTCTAAGACCATAAGACCATACCATTGCAGTGTCTAAAATGGACAACATATAAAAAGTCTTGTCAATATTTTGTGAGATGATGCCATACTTTCCACCATGTTATGAATGCATTTTCTCCTTATATCTATCCTTGAAGTTGAAGTAGACACAATCGCTCCAAACAAGGTCCTTGGTTCTCCATAGAATTCCATTTTTTTTGTCTATAGATTTATGATAACATCTATTTTGCAAAGCTCCTCCTCACATTAGTGCTCTCTACAAACATCACATTTTAGTTTCCTTACATAGCAATAGCTAGATGCCACCATATAGCCTTGACACCTTCAACATAGTTAACTAAAAAGCCCTCTATTAAAAATTTCCTATACAAAGGTTCTCCCTCTGAAATAATTTGTTTCCATTTCTCTCTAGTTGAGAGCCATGCACAAAGAACTTTGCTTTTCAAGTTGATAGAGGACTACTCAATCTAATATTCTAATAATTTTCAACGAGTGTCTCATGGAGAGCTCCCTGACTAGCTCAACCAGTCATATCCTCTTTTTCATTTTCCTCACCATCCCTTAGCATCTCCTCCATCAAGTCTTTAGGAGACAATAATTAATCAGCATTACTTGTCATCTCCTTATTCCTGATTTTGTCTCTCAAAGTTCTCCATCAATGGCTCTACTACACTTGGCAGGTCCCCTCCATGGCCTCCTAAGTTTACATATAAGGGCCCTAATGTGTTTCTTATCTCCCAAATTTTAAGTGAATGATCAGCCATGTTTTAGTGTATCTAGTAATAGTGCATAAAGGGCATGTAGCCTCCTTTTAGAAATGCATCATGTTCAATGCACTAAATAGACATTACATTATAAGAAGTTGTGTTCTCTTCATCACACTTTGGCTCTAGAATCTTGACTATTGTGTTCATAAGAGAAAATCATTTACAAACTTGCACCCTACTAAGCACATGTTCTCCATTTGAGAAATGTGTTCAATATCTTTTAGGTCATCCAAAGAACTAGTAAGGTCATCATGGTTAATGACTGATATTTCAACTACTAATAAAACACTATAGACATGGTGCTTCTAAATCCTTTGTCATTGGTTGTAGTGGCAAAAATTATTGTTGCAAGGCTTGGATGCTCTCCATGTTATTCTTGGGGTACTAGAAGTTTAACTATACTCAAGGCAAATCTCTCCTTAGAGCAACTCCTCTTGATTTTTGTATATATAAAGATAATAGTTACCTCTAATAGAGAAAATTTATACTAAGTCTTTTGTTTTAACAAAAGATAAAATGTCCTTTGCTAATGATGCATAAAATCTTAGATTTAGTCCTTGTTAGCTAATGATCTATATAAATCCATGGCATCCATTGATCCTTCCATTTGTGCTTAACAACATGCTCTTTTGGTGAGCCTACATGGGTAAGCAACTAACCATGTACTTTCCCTTTATATTGGCTTATGAGTTGAATTTGGTACTATCATAATGACTCACCCAACCACCAAAGAAGATCATTCAACGTTTGTTAGATTTATTATAAATCTAACTTATTTGAGCAAAGCAAAGGATGCTCAAGATCCCAAGGATGATGATGACACAACTCATAGGACTTCGCACCCATCTAAATTTCTCACTAGAAAATTAAACTTCATTCTACCTAAAATATCAAACTTCCTCATGGAACCACTCCAACCTATGGTATCATGACCTCTTTAGCACTAGCCTTGCCATGTCACTAACCTCGGTTGTGATAACATACACAAAATTATAGACGGATGGCACCAAATCTGTGTGTCACTATAAAGCACCAAAATGCAATCGAATATCATTGCAATGTTAGGTGTTAGGGACACATTTGCACTCAACAAGTCTTGCCACTTGGCATTTCATTTACTAGTGCTAACTATAGAGGAAGTATAATGGACAAATTTTTAACTATTGTTAAAAATTCTAATTGGTTGGTTGAACTTCTTTACCTTCAAATTGCTTTGTAACTATGCACTTGTAGCAACTTAGAATTATTTTAGGATACTTCTTTTGCTTCTTATATTCTTCCTCTCTTGCTTTGTTATCTTGACCTCCACTTTCTTTCCTCCTTTCTTACTATTTAGGCATAGGCTATCCTTGTACTTAATTTTTTATTTTATTACTTCTTTTACTACATTGGAACAAAGTGCCTTGTGCTCTATTGCACCATGCACCTTATATACTAAGTATTATTATGATTGTCAACATGGCTACATAAGCCTTGGATTTTATAGTAAGATTGCATTTACATTATCTATAAATAAAGTTACATTATTTATAATAAAGATTATGTTGTGTCATTTTTTCTACACAACTCTAAAGCATAATGTTTTGGTGTCACACACTAGTTTATGGAGTTGTTCTTTGCACCACGACATCTTGGACCCACAGTGTTGATCAAGTGGTATCAAAGTAGTTTTACATTTATCTAATTTCTTTCATCTCATCCTATCTTCTTTTTTGCGGTTCTTGGCAAGATGAAATCCCCTAGTATGCTTCACCATTGAATGTTTGCTTACACATGTTCATGGTATAAGAATAAATGTATCATACCAAGTTTTATGTTTGAGTACCCTAAAGAACATCACGTTTAAAAAGGAATGTTAAACATAAAAAAATTCATCAACAATGGATACCAAGATAGAGGGCATTAAGAAAATCAATTGGCATGCCTTAGAAGAACATACAAATGCACTCTTTCAGCAATTTTGAGACCTCATGATCAATATTTGAGTCCCACCAATAACTACCAACCTTGTGTTTTTAGGGTCATCACTCACTCAAGGTGTAAATTAATATCGACATTCTAGTCTTCTCAGGTTGAATCAATGTGAGAGAGTTGGAAACATGGATTCAATAGCTTAAGGCCTACTTTTATGCCAACTAGTTTTTTTAAAATAGATAGGGTCATCTTTGTGGCCTTAAATATGTCAAAGTTGATTATCTATTAGTGGGAAGCCATCGATAGCAAGCTCATAGACAAAGAGATTCCATCATGACTTGGCAATGTTCATGAAGTTTGTGCATGATTATTTCTACCCTTAGACCACTACAAGAATGTGTACATGTGTTTTCATAAACTATGCTTGTGTAAAGACCGATCTATCTAGTAGTACACTAATTAATTCAAAGAATTTCTTAGTCGACTATGCATCAACAATAATGAGAAGCACCAAGTCCTAAAGCATATTGGTGTGCTCCATCACCACATTTGTTCAAAGATGGAGTTCCTTCAAGTGAACTCCTTGGTACAAGCATTCCACTTTGAGTTAAAACTAGAAAAGTCATCATGAGAAAAGCAAAAAGCTCTGATGTCATCTCCCTATCATATGTTGATGCCACCAAAATTCAAACTTTCAAATTCATTACCACCTATTTTTCTAGTGCTCAAGGGTCCCTCAACGCAATCTAAGCCCAAGATTCCTTTAGTATGATAGGATAAAGGAAAATAAAAGGTGGGTGATAAGTAGCGTAGCTACCATAAAACTCACACATAGTAATACTGAGTATCTCCACTTTTGTATTATCTTCAACAAAATATACAAGCCTTTTTCCTCAAATGTGATTGATGGCAATCACCAATATCTCAAGTAAACAATAGTGTCTCACTATTAGTTGTCTACAATTCGCATTGCATAGTTAGCACTACATAGTTAGCTCTCTATCAACACAAGGAGTTTAACCCAAATATATAGTTTGGGCTATCCTCTTGTTGGAAAATAGTTGAGAAAAACCTCCATAATATTTGCCATCACACTCATGCCACATGCCACCACACCTATGCCACATGCCACCACACTCATACCACATGCCATTATGTGCCCCACACATGCCACCACACTCAAGTCTCATGCCATGCCACCTTTGACTTTGAGTTGACTAGAGTTAGACTAGATATTAAAATTATTATTATTTTGATAGGTTAGAAGAAGGGGTTTTGAAAGGCTTCCCAAACCTTTTACATCACTACCATAAAGAAAGACAACAAAAGCATAAAATAAAACACATTATAATACCATCCAAGATCAACCTTAGAAAATGGATCCTAGCAGAGGAACTAAAAAGAACCAAAAGAGAAGTCAATTGCAAAGTAGTGAAACATCCAAAAAAACCATCGAGGGCAATAGGGACGCAACATGAACCAAATAACTATCTTTCTTTCCAGTCATCCTAGTCTTTGTCAAGATAATAATTTAAACTGAAGTGGGGGTCCAAAAACTTAACATCCACCCTTTTCTTGAGATTCATTTTGCCCATCCTCTCCTTTTTGAGCCTCCTTCTAAAGAACAACCAACACAAAAAATAGAGTACAACTAGAACTATAAATAAAACCGATGCACTCAAAGTAGGAGGTGGAACTTAGAGACTTGAAACTAAAGCCATTCCACATGCCAAAGAAATGGTATTTCTCCTTGTCATTAAAAGGAACATTACTAATCATACTTTGAAAAGGGATGTCAAACAAGGGGTACACTTGTTTTTGATGCTTTTTCCTAGAACCCAACCTTAGGGTAGCTAGCAAGCCAATTTTTCCCTCTTCCAAGATATTTTCTAGGTGGTTTTTAAAAGGGATTTTGACTAAGTTTCCTTGATTCTTTTTTCCAAAGTCTATGTTTAGGGTGTATTATAAACTATTTTCAATTTCCTCCTCCATTTTCTTTTTTCTATTTTCCTGATTGGAGGGTCTACCCACCTTACACTCCATCCCCACATCAATATTACCCTTATTTTGTTTTCTCATATTTGGACCTGAGATGGAAGACAAGAGTTCCTTTTTAGATACATTGCCTAAGGATTTTAAGAGACACTCATGAGATAGATCCTTCAAACACTCCTCCTAAATAGGACTATCTATTGGGACAACCTCACTACTTGCCCTACCTTGAAAAATCACTTGATTTGTCAATAGATATTTAAGAGCTTCTAAAAAGCCAAAGTTTGATTTCCTATGAGGAGAAGCGTAAGAAGTTCCGATAGAGGAAAAATTTACCTGGACTTCAAGCATCGACTCCAAAAATTCTTTTGTAGATATTGGAACAACCTAGCCAGGAGAGAATTTATTGGATTCTATTTGTTTTTGCACTTTTGATTTCATAATATTTTGGTCTCCTAGCTACTTTTGCACCTCAGATTCCAACATCTTCTTTACTACTAGAGGGTTTGAAAGTCCATCCTGGAAAAACCATGGTCTGGGACTACGCTAGATTTGGACTACTTATGCCTCAAAATAAAAAAATTTAGAGGGCTTTGGCATTTTTAAACCTAGTTCAAGAACACCCTTATCTGAAGAGGATGGGTCCTTAGACCCCTTCTGTTGCCAAACTTGCTCAACATTTTGTTTTTTCTTCTTAGAAAAAGTCCTACAAGAATGTCCCAAACACTTACAAAACAAGCAAAAAGGGGTTTTGTTTTTGTACTCGATTTCTTGGATCCAAGACCCTAGATCAAAAAATAGCTCAATGGAGCTTGGAAGCTCATCTTCCAAATCAACATTCACGCACATTCTAGCATTGAATATTCTTTATTGGGCCCTGGTTTCAGAGTCAATCGTAACCAAATTTCCAATCTCGTTGGCAATACCAAGAAGAATGTCCTTATGCCAATACTAGAAAGGTACCCCTGAAATCCTAACCCACAACAATATTATATTGAATATTTGGGAGTTAGGGTTAAAATTGGGGCTCCATTTGCATAATAAGAGACCTATTTTACCATAAAACTAAGGGCCTCCCCATAGAATCCTTTCCAAATCTTCTTTACAACTGAGTTTGGCAATGAAAAACCCTTGGGGAGGGCAACAATTTCTATATGCCCTTGCGGTTTCCATTTCATGAAATCCCATCGACAGATGGAATCCATATCATGTTGAGGACCTAAAAATTTCCCAACACTGTTGTAATCCCCCCTTTCCATAGACAAATTTAGAAGACCCGATGGAACACAAAGCTTATCTCTATAAAGCTTGAGGTTGAAAAAGCAAGAAAGGGTTTTCTTAGACCACTCTTTTTGCATAATGTTTACCCAAGATTACTCACCTGGAATGAAGGGAATAAAAGGGTCCATAATACCAGGACGTGCCATCTCATACGAGTCCACCTCACTGCCAGTTCTCGCTCCAGATGAAAAATCGCCCACACCCAACCCACCATTGCTCCTACCTCTGCTCATTTTGAAAAAAAAATACTTTGATCATAGGGTGTAGGAATTATTTAATTTAGTAATTGTAGGAATAATAATATTAAGGTGTAGGATAAAATAAATATAGGTATATATTTATTTTATCCATATACCTTAATATATATTAGTCTAACCTAGGTATATATATACATATTAATAAATATAAATTAAATATCTATCTATTTAATTTATATTAAAGTCTAGATACCTAATTTTATTATTCACCTTTATACTTAGGTGAATTTACAATATAATCCCAAAATTAGATTATTTGTTCCAACACTCCCCCTTAATCTAATTTTGGGGTTATAATACAATTTTACAAGAGGTGAGGTTCCAAAGAACCATTTTACCAAGAAGCATATGTTTTGGCAAAGACTTTTTCAACAATGGCATAGTAGAGACTCCAAGTTGTGTGGCAATAGGTAAGGCACCATCCATCAACATGGATCTACAAAAGAAAAACATGACATAGAGTCAATAATCATATATATAAAATATGACATGTAAATAAGGTTTCCATCAACATGGAAAACATCAATAATAAGTGGCATATATATATACATAAACAAGTGGCATACATATTCCATCAACATAGAAACAAATAGCTTCCATCAACATGGATAAATAAATGGCACACACACATATTCCATCAACATGAAAAAAATAACATCCATCAACATGGATAAATAAATGGCACACACATATATTCCATCAACATGGAAAAAATAACATCCATCAACATGGATAAATAAATGACACACACATATTCCATCAACATGAAAAAAATAACATCCATCAACATGGAATTCACAAAACCTTAAAAAATACTTAAAAGAATTGACATCACACAATATTATGCATTACTCCCCCTTGAGGGAAATTCTTTTAGGCCTAGTTTACTTCTAAAGTAAGAAAATTTAGATTCTATTAATGGTTTTGTGAAAATATCAAAAATATTTTCATTTTTAGGGTAATATATGAGTTTAATTGTCCCATCTAATACCTTCTCTCTAATGAATTGTGCTTGAATCTCAATATGTTTTATTCTTTGATGCATAACATGATTCTTTGCTAAAGCTATTGAAGATTGGTTATTAGAAAATATTATGATAGATTTATTGTTGTTAAACCCAATTTATGTTAGTAGTCTTTGAATCCAAATGGCTTCTTGACATGCTAGAGTAGCACTTCTATACTCGGTATTAATTGAGGAGAGTTCTATGATTGGTTGTTTCTTACTACACCAAGATATCACACATGATCCCAAGGAGAAATAATATCCACTTGTGATTTTTCTTTCAACATTATCCATAACATATTAACCATCACGATAACCAAACAAATTTACATGAAAATTATTTAATAATTCCAAAGCTAAATTAGTAGTTCCACTTAGATATTTAAGTATTCTAGAAATAACATTAAGATGAACATCATAAGACTTATGCATAAATATAGCCAACACGTTAACAACATAACCAATATCAAGCCTAGAAATATTAAGATAGAGTAAACTACCTATAAGTTGCTTATATTGAGTTTTTTTTGTTGAATAATAAGAGGTTGTACTCGGGTCCCCCATCTTGATAAATTACATATCTTTTCTTTAGAGCTTCAAAGTTTACAAATATATACACTTCTCATCTCAATTGAGATATTATAGCTAGAAACCTACATCATTTTACATAAAATGTCTGAATTCTTGATTTTCATTTTCTGGATCTTTTCAAATTTTTGTATGAATAGAATTAATCCAAAATTTAGCATCTTTCTTGAAATTTTCCTATAGCAGCCTTCACAATTCCAAAAATTCACCTCTACTATCTATGCCTTGCATCTTAGTAGAGTAATATTTCCAAAACATCGCACTATCATAGTCCACTTTACCAAATCTAGATTGCTAGTTTCCTTCGTGAAACACAAGTGCAACCACAAAAATTATAATAAATAGTCTAAATGAAAACACATTATTGTTACAAAATAAAGAAGATATATTTTTCAATTAGTTTACACATGTTTTTATGAGAGATTTTGGTTCCCTCATATTGAGTGGGGTTTGAACCTTAAACCTCTCACAGAGAGGCCAAAGCCCTTACCACTACAGTAAGATTGAAGCTATAATATAAAGCATATATTACCAATGGAAAACATTAAAGTATATCTTAATCATTAATTGGTTTAGGAAATCAACATATTTTTGTCAACTTCAACTAAACTTTCTACTTCCTCTAACCATGGAAAGGAGAATTTAACTTCATGATCCTCAATCAAAACTCTTCTATTGGCTAGCTTATCTGCACATTTATTTCCTTCCATTAATATATGTGTAAACTTGATTTCTTCAAACTCTTTAGCAAGATCTTGAATTTCCACAATTATGTTTATTCCATGGAGCCTTTGTTATCCTAAAAATTGTATTTTTTACTATGATAGAATAACCTTCCATCCATACTCTATTCCATTTCATTTGTTTACATATTTGTAACCCTTCTAAAGCCGCCCAAGCTTCAACTTCCTTATTTGTCTTAAATCCACTATTGAAAGCATAATGAGAAAAAATCTCTCCTCTATTATTTCTAATTATTCCTCCTCCTCCTGGTCCTGGATTTCCTTTAGATGCTCCATCAAAATTCAACTTAACCCACTCCACATCTGGTGGTTTCCACTTTATATTCTTTGCCTTCTTTTTGCTTCTCTTGTACCCAACATCATAATTCCATTTAATGACTTGAATTCATATATCAAGTCTCTCTGCTTCTAAATTAGGGACAGGGTGAGTTGATAGGGTTGGTTTAGAATCCTCTATGGATAAACATATCTTCTTTTTCATTACCTCTAAATTGCTTTCATTTTCTTTAAATATTATTCTATTCCTTTCTAGCCATATAGTCCAAAGTATTATATCTTTTGATATATCCCATATTGTCTGTAAAGCCTCAATTTTATAAGTGCTCTGCCATTGCTTTAACCAATCTTCAATTTTGTTATTCATCACCATGTATTCACAAAACATATTAAGAACCCATTGCCATAGATTCTAGAATATTGAGCAATGTCCCAAGAGATGGTCTATACTCTCCTCCTCCTTTTTACAACAAACACATTGAGAGGGACCATGAAAACCCCTTTTCATAAGGTTATCCCAAGATAAAATTCTTCTATGACCTACTAGCCAAATGAACATTTTGACTTTAGGAATGCTTGGGCTATCTCAAATATCTCTCCATATTCTAGTGACATTATTATTTTATTGGTATTGAACATTACATACACTTCTTGTTGTGTATTCTCCTAAGTTATTCAACTCCCAAATCAATTTACCCTTGTCTCGCCTCGAAATAATCATAGTTTTTATATTTCTACTCAATTGCCTCCTAGCATCAATGTCTTGTATACCTGTAAAAAAATCTTCTTTCCATTTGTATCTTCCTTCTCGATCCTTGTACAAATTTTTTGAAACCCTATCACCATATTTGTCTTGAAGCAATCTCATCCAAGGTTTCAAAATTGGATCTAAATTGAGTGGTTTTTTATCACACCAAGTATCCATACAAATAGAAAATTTTTATCCAATTCCCACCACCCATCTTAAACCTTTAATCATAAGATCAATAGATTTTTTTAAACCATTTCAAAGAGTAAAATCATTTGGTAGAGAGAATGCAATAAATATTAAACTTGGGTCATTGGGATCAACATACTTAGAATAATTCTTGCCCTTTGTCTTTGAATCTCTTTGTACAATTTCCAGATAACTTTTCCTCTAAGAGCTAAGTTTGCATCTGTAAGAACTCTTAAATCAAGACCTCCCCTAGTTTTATCATCACACCAATTGCTCCATTTCACCAAAGAAATTTTTATTTTATCATGTAAACCTAACCATAAAAAGGATCACATAATATAGATTATTATTTTTTAGCTAATTTTGGTATAGAATACAATGACATATAATATGTTGGAGTGGCTTGTAATACTGACTTAATTAACTGCACTCTTCCTGCTAACAATAAACATCTACCTTTCCAAGCTGGAATTTTATTCTAAACTTTACTAATAACTAGATTCCATAAATCTATCCTCATTCTCCCCTCAAATAAAGGCATCCCTAGATAAGTTGTTTGCAAGTTTGCCTCCTCCATTTGAAGCAACCTGCAAATTATTGCTTTGATATTAGGAGTGTTAAGGAAGTAAATTTGGATTTAGTCCTATTAACTTTTTACCCTGAAGCTCTTTCATACTCTTTAAAAAAATTATTCAACGCTTTGGCCTTATTTATCCTTGCCCTTACAAAAAGGTTGGATCATCTACAAACTGTTGATGGGTGATGTTATCAATGTTATTACTAACTTTAAGTCCACTTATAAGCCCATATTTGTAATCCTTATTTAAGTTCCTACTAAAAACGTTTGCCATAATAATGAAAAAAAAAAGAGATAGAAGATATTCTTGTCTAAGGCCTCTATTGGATTTAAAATATTTTTTCACTAACCAATTGACTATCACTGAATAAGATACTGTAGAGACACAATCTTTAATCCATCTAACCCATTTCTTCCCAAAACAAAACTTATCTAAAATTGTAAAAATAAAATTCCATTTAACCCTATCATAGGCTTTGCTCATATCAAGTTTTAAGATCATTGCTTTCTATTTTATTAAAGCTGTTGAATGTATAACTTCATGAGCTACTATGATCCCATCCAAAATTTGTCTCCCTTTCACATATCCTCCTTGATATTCTGAAATAATTTTGTCTAGAAATGACCTTAATCTATTTACCATCACTTTGGAAATGATCTTATATGCCATATTACATAGGCTTATGGGTCTAAAAGAATCAAACAATTCACCATCCTTCTTTTTTAGAATAAGAGTAAGATATATTGCATTTATTTTATAAGGTATGTATTGTTTTACCCTAGACTGTTCCACTGCCAACAATAAAGAATACTTCACTATATCCCAATTATGTTGGTAAAAATCTACAGAGAGCCCATATGGACCTGGGTATTTATCCTTATTAAAAGATAAAAGAGCTAAATAAACTTCTTCTAGAGTAATAGGCTCCATCGATTTCCTATTGTTTTCATTAGTTATAACTAAAGGAACACCTTGAAGAAGTTTATTATTAAGAACTTCTATCTCCTCTAAACCTAGAACTATATATATCCTATGAAAGCTTTGTATTTCCTTCTTTTAACCAAGTCTATATTGATTTTAATATCCAAAATTTCTCTTCCTTACTCAAAATATTATGATATTCACTAAGAAACTCCATTTTCTCTGAGCTTGGATTATTATCATCACCTTTTTGGAATTTTCAAAGTTTATATTTTAGTTCTTTCTTCTCAAAAACATTTCCAAATGTGTTATTGTTCCATTCTTTTAATCTAGATGTCATAGATCTAATTTGCTTTGGAAGAGCATACAACCCACCATTACCTAAATAATTCTACGTTTGAGCTATCATAGCAAAAAATTGAGGATGGTCTTCCTACATCTACTCATATTTAAAATATGATAATTTTTTAATTCGCTTACCACCATTTTAACTCTTATTGGCCAGTGATATGAACCAATACTTGTTAAGGTATTAATTTTAGCACAAGTTCCTTCATCTAGCCAATGATATGAGAGAATGCATCTATCTAATTTTATCTAGCCAATGATATGAGAGAATGCATCTGTCTAATTTTTTTGCTATTAGGTTCTGGCCTCTCCTATTGTTGGTCCAAGTATAGTTATCTTCTTCAAACTCAACTTCCCATAGATTATTGTTTTGAATAAAAGCTGAGAAATATTTCATACTTTGGGTCAATTTCCTAATTTTCCTAAATTTTTATTCAACTTGGTTATGCCACTAAAATATCCAATGATCATGAATTGGGTTTCTTGGTCTTTACTTCTCATAAAGGCTTCAATCTCACCCCAAAATTCTAATCTAACCGACTGAGTTGTAGGTTCATAGAGATTGATAAGGATGAAATACATATTTATAAAGTAGTAAGTGTAACTAGAATACTTGAGCACTTGTAATATAAAATCACACAGACACAAAGATATTGCCCAAAATAATGAAATCCTTTATATATTGACTCTCGCAATACAGATTTACAATGTTTTGGATTGCCCCAAGTCTCTTGGGTACAATGTATCTTGGCCTCAATGTGATACAAATTTCTCTCTGGGATTTTTACAGATCTTTCGCAATGTACAATGCTCTCCTCGTATCTAGTTACAGCTTCAAAAGGTGAGTGGGCTTTGGTATCCAAAGACAGGACCACTCCAGCTTCAACGACCTATCCAAGATACTCGTTACTTGCACACATGCAAACCAACAAAGGGGATTAGTAGCACCCGTATATTCAAACAATAAATCCAATGCTACACATAAACCTATTACCGATATGGATGAAAAACAGACAACACAAAACAAATAACAAATAAAACCTTGCTTACTACTCGAATCACTAATCTTTGTTGATGAAACCCATTTTTGTTCTTAGGACTGTGGAACCGTGAAAGCGCTGTTGCGAGCTGGAAACCATGGACCTGCGATTGTGAAACTACGGATGCACATTCTCGATTGTAGAACTGCGGACGAGCGATTTTGACTGAATGAAAGATTGCCTCAGAATCCAAGCCAATGGTCAGAGTCTGGCTTGCACCCTCAGCTTCTCATCGGGTCCAAATCTAATTTGACAACCTATCGGTATGCAGATTCAACTCCCTCTAATTGGTGGATTGATGGTGTCTTTATAGGTTGACTGGGTCTTTGGATGGGAATGTGAGATGGCAAGCTTGATTTGCCAAGTGGTAAATCTGGACTACCAGGTGGAAGGGGTAGTTATAGTGAGTCACTCAGTGTGGCTCACTTAACTGAGGTGATGTGGCTCCAAGTGGAGTGGGATGTGGGATGTTATTTTATGTGAAGGGACAAGGGAACAACAACAAAGGATTTGTGGCATGGGTGTTGGGAATCTGTCTCATGTGCAAGGATAAAGAGGATAGGAGTGGGTAATATGTGGCATGGATGTTGGATGAAGTGTCAAAGACACATGTCCAATGGGTAGACAGGGTATCCGAAGGTGATTTTCCTAATTAAATAAATTAGGAAAGTATAATGATGTGCAGGATTTTATATCCCTAAGTTAGAACTTAGGAATATATATTTATTATGCAGGATTTGATGGTGAGGTGGTGAATGTGAACTGAAGGGTGCTAGATTTTGGTGTCTACAATTGCACCTTTTTGTACTGTGTTGTGTACAACACAATGAGGTACAAAAACTAATGACATCTAACTTTATTGGACGAATGGATTCACTCCTTTTTGACATACAGGATGAATGAATTATTTTTCATTTTTAATTTTGCTTATTTGCTTACCCCCTCAATTGGAGAATGGGTAAAGGATGAAACCCATGAGCCGATTGACCAATTGTGGATGTTGAACTAATGTGTTTGTTTGAATGATATGGATATGATGCAAATGTATGTCATTTTGACCAACTTGATCCCCCAAGTTTTGGATTTTGTGTGTTCTTGCAAATTTGCCTTTGGTTTCGTTGATGTGCATAATATGTGGTAAAATATTTAACCACATTTGGAGTTCTTTTCCACATTGACTTTAGCAATTCCTTCCAAATGATGGGTTCAAGGAACCAGTCATTTGGGAATTTGATACTCAAGTGATTTCTGATTATTACCAAATTGTGTTTGTTTGTTTTCCGCTTTTGACCCAACGAAAGGGGTTGAAGGATAACTTGTACAAATATGTTTTGGACACATCTAAGCTCAAATATTTAGGGATATAGCTGATTTAATGTCATAGTTATTTGATGTTGAATGTTTGAATGAGTTTCCTTATGGTGAGATACCCATCCGACCGGATTGCATGGATTGCTAGTCGCTGCAACCGCTAGGTGTATAGTGTAATCCACTAGATACAAGGTTAAATTGATATGATGATGATGTGAGATGATTATTTGGTGAAATGGATGTTTTTTTTTTGGTTTCAACCGTTATATTTTCATTGTTGTTAATTGTGCTCTTCTATCCCTTGGAGTAGTTTAACCTTATGGCTTTCTTAGGGAATTGAGATGATAACAAATCATTTTTTTTTTGCATGAGGTGAATCACTTTTCAAGGGCCTTATGGTAACCTATCCATCCTACCGAATTGCATGGATTGTTATTCGCTACAACCGCCAGGTATATAGGATAAGTTACTGTATATAAGGATCACTTGAGGCTAAGTGGAAGAAGGAAATGTACACCTCTATCCCTTGAAGCAGTCCAGCCGTATGGCCTTCTTAGGGAGTTGAGATGGGGGCACTTCTATTCTTTCAGAAGCCTATTGAATTTGTTTTTGAACAAAGGAATTGAGGTACTTTTTGATTTTTTTTTTGAAAGTTATCGAGGATCCCGTGGAATCAGGTGTCTATTGTTCTTGACTTGATAACTGATCCTCATCGGTTAGCTTGGGCTCCTACTCTTATTTGCAAGGTTTATAATGAGCTTAATGAGGTGAAGAGGCATAGGCGCAAGGGCTTGGGTTGTAGTTTGTTGCTCCAGATTTGATGTTGAGAGCATGTTATCATTGGTCGCCTTGTTGGTTTATCATGTGGCATGGATGCCACCTCTCCCCGGGCATACAGGTGGTTGCTCAGTGAGGAGGTCAGTCGATCTACTATGAGTGCATCGGAGTTCAGAGACATCTTGAGTTCTCTAACTAGGGACCTGATGTGTTGGCGGCCTTGGAGGGCTTTGGATTGGGCGACAGATGCAACTAAGCTTCATCGCATTAGGCAAGGATGATGGGTTGTTGGTGCCCATTTGAGGGATATGGAGTTTATCCAGTTCTCTCGTGTACTATGGCAAGTTGGTCTCATTCAAGACATTTCGGATGCACTTGTTATGTACAGGCGACATGGCGATGGGTTGGGGTTACCTGTTGCTCCTGATTTCTTGCGAGTCGACAATCCTGATGACGACTCAGACTTGGAGATGCTTGACTTGGATGATGTTGGTACTATTGAGTGATATTTTGCCTTATAGCAAAACGATCACCACAACTAGAGTATCAAACAAGAAACTCTCTCTTGCAAAGAAATTAAGTAGCATTATTCATTTCTCCAAGGTTCTTGTGAACAAACATTCATGTGCATATAATCAATCAAGACTAAAGCAAATAAATGAATGTATACCCGAATAACTTAAACCATGCAAGTAACAGTTAACAAGGGGACTTTAATGATTCGAACAAGTACTTTGCAACCATAATCCATTAAATCAACCAAATGTGAAGATAGCTTCTTTTAATGTTCTTGAGATTAAAGTGATCTACCCGAAACCCAGTTAGTAACCTCTTTTATCTTCAGCTTAAAAAGATTCCAAATGAGAAAGTGTGTGGTATAAGCCACTTCATTTTAAGCTCCGTTCCTTTAACATGAGGTTCATTTTAGAGTTAGCGGGTTCGTTTTATCTTCATTTAAAAGTGTTCCACTATCCCTATGTTAGAATTTGGTGTTAGTAAAGTTAGCAATGTTAGCATTAAATGTTAACAACAATTAGTGAGTTAGAAAGTTAGGATTCATTCACTTGATCTGACTTAATGTGCATTTGGAATTAGTAGCCGTCCTAAACCCATATTTTATCTAAAAATTAGATGGTGTTTGGAGATGCAAGAATGAAAACCTAAGTTAAAGAAGAGGACCTAGAAGCGGCTTTCTCTTCTCCACTATTAATCCCTGGTTTTCTTTGGGAAACACTAGATCTGCAAACAAACCCTCTAATTTATGATGCAAGCATATCGCTTTCTCAAGCACAGATGTAGAGCATACTCTTGGCAGATTTATTTACCTTCTTTATAACTTAGATTATTCATGACAACAAATGAACTATTTATGAACATAAATCCTGGAATGGACTAGAATCAAGAAATCAACTACATACAGAAATTCTGGAAAGGACCAGAATCAAGGCATAATTAGCAAAAATTCTAGAATGGACTAGAATAGAATGAAAACAAATGCAAAAATTCTGGAATGGACCAGAATCAAGGAACAATTAGCAGAAATTCTGGAATGGACCAGAATCGAATGAAAACAAATGCAAAATTTTTTGGAATGGACCAGAATTAGAAAAGCAACTTTTAAGATGAGATTAATCTAAATGTCAGAAAATAAAATAGAAACATTATTCACAAAAGTTAGCTGGAAAAACCAAACAGAACATTAATTTGGTTAGCAATCTCCTCCCTACAAAACCCCAAGTTATGAGATGAAATTCTAAAACAACCTGACCTAACAGACCTGCAACATAAACACAGTCAGATTAGATCAGGTGCAAGACTCTATGGAAACAAATAATTGCATCATTCTATCATTCACCTATCGTAACCCATTTCATGGCATAACAAATAGATACAAGAAGCAATAATGCAAATGAAAGATTTACAGAAATAACAACAGTCTTAGTTTCAGTCTCCTTTTGATTTCACACACAAAAGTTGCTCTTACCAAATAAAAGCTCTTTTATTTTGAAATATGGTCTTTTTTCTACAATTTCCAGCCCCCAACACAATGGCCTTATTGAGCTTTTAAAGGGTGCCAAAAGACCCCTTCGTTTCGTCTTCCCCTTTTTAATGATGTCAAAACCAATACAAATAAAACAAAATAAATTTATTTTGTTTTTCGTTTGCCTATTACCCCTATTTTAACATCATAAAAATAAAAATAAAACAAATCCTCCTTATAACTCCCTTTTAAATGAATGTATATAACAATAACGAATAAATTATGATAAATCCCCGTTATTTATATTAAAATAATATAAATAATAATTAACATCATAAGTCATGTTTAAATCTCCTTATGCCTCCCAAAGTCTTATATTATAATATATGAAATATATATTATAATACAACCTAAAGAAAACAACATGTCCCTTATGACTCCCATGATTCCACATTATAATATAAAATAAAATTTTCTTTTAAAGTCCCCTCTCATATTATAATATAAAATAAAACTTGACTTCTTATGCCTCCCTTACTACCACACTATAGACAATTGAACCCCTTTATAACCATATAATATAAAGTTAGGCAAATAAAATGTATGTTTAACTTTATATTATATGATAACAAAAGAATTTATTTATTAAACTAATGGGGCTCCTTATAACTCCCGAGAAAATAAAACTTTAAGCTCCAACCTTTATCTTTATGGGCCTCCTGATACAATGAAATGACATTTAAAAATAAAACAGGCAGACCTCCCGTGGATGTTAGCGTACTTGTATTTTGTTAGTTGTTATTTATGTTTAGCAACTTGTTGCAGTTGTTGCAGCGGCATCCTGTTGAGATGCGCCCTCTTCGGGCTAATCCAGGAATGCAATGTATTATTTAAATGCCTGTTGAATAATACAATCAAGTTCCGTTTTTCTACATGGCATCAGAGCCAGCGACGAGTAGGGAGCAGCGAGAGGAGAGAGCGATTTTTCAATTTTTTTTTATTTCTCTCCCGGCGACGTGATGTCCCTGTCGCGTGATTGCAGCGGAGAAGTTTAAAAAAAAAAAAAAAAAATCGCTCCAGTGTGTCCTTAGAGCGTACGGTCTCGCGAAGACGTCGGACCGCTGCGCAGACGCCGACTGCGCAGAAGCGCTCATGTCACCGCAAAGACGTCGGACCGCTGCGCAGACGCCGATCGCGCAGAGCGATCACGTCGATCTACAGACGTCGACCGTTGCGCAGGAGTCTGCGGAGGCGGGCGCAAGACGTCCCCGCAGGGCCAAGGACGCACAGCGACGCCAGGCCAGCGCGCTGCGTCGTCGAAGGGGGACGGAAGCCCCCCCACCCCGCACGACGCGCGGAAGTTTTTCCGCGCGTGCAAGGGAAGGGCCCCCCCTCCCCCCCGCGCGCAGGTTGCGTCAGGCGGGAAGCGGGGAATTTAAAATCCCCCCCTCCCGCGCGCGCCCACGCGGGGTATAAACCCCCCCCCCGAATTGCGCCGATTTTTTTTTCAATCGGTCCGCGAAATTTTTTTCGGAGCCGGGGAAAAGAAAAAAAAACACAGCGCGAAGAAGCAGCAAAAGCCGGATGGAGCAGGAACCGGAGGCCGCAGCAGAGGAGGAGGACCATTCGGGGTTGAAAAGGGAGAAGCTCCACTGATCTTCTCGGATCAGCCCGCTGGCTCACGTGGTCGTGAGCCGTGCGGTAAGGCTCAGGGAGCCTGCAGGTCGGGGGTTCAAATCCCGCCGACTCCCCTCAGGTATATTTTTTTTCAAAGTCATTTTTAATTATTATTATTTTTAATTAAAATTTTTAATTTTAATTTTTTTAATATAGTTTTAAACTTTATAAATTAAAATTTAATTTTAATTTATTTTTTCTAAAGTTTTTAAAACTATATAAATTGAAATTATTTATTTTAATTTTAAATAAATAATGATTATAAAAATGCTTTGTTAAAGAAAGCCTTTTAAGGGGGGATATTTTTTTCAAAAAATCAAAGGGGGATTGAGAGTAATTTTATGAAAAATAGCAATTTGGCATTGTAAAAGGTGCATTTTCGATCGTGGACCGACACCTTGTGGGTTATTCTTGTGGGCAATTTTTTTTGTTGTATGTTGCATATTTCATTTTTGCACTATAACATTAAAAACTTAAAATCAAAACACTCCCTAAGTCCCCGGAATATAAAACCCATCTGTGCAATTTTATTGCACTGCAGCGTTCGGTATTTGCGATACCTCTGGCCAGCACTTACAGGTAAAGCCGTCGTGATTTGGCTACTGTATCCGCCGCCTAATATAGCTCGCTATAACGACGTCCGAGCTTGTTCTCTATAAATCGTCTGGGAGGAATAAGTACGCCATTTTTGCATTTTTTACTCCATCCACTACCCTTTATCGCACTTGTGTTTAGGCGTAAATCCTGACGAAGTATTCTTCATAGTGTTTAGGGGAAGTTACGCCCCACGCATGAGAAGAATCTTCTATGGTAGGTGCCATCAACAAGGCGATTCCCTTTCAGCACCGCTTATGTTCCACGTATCGTATGATCTCTAAAATTCACCTATAGTCTCCCTCACGTAAGGGCGGGTGATTTTTTGTTGATCTTTCTAAATACCTATAGTTTCCCTCACGTAAGGGCGGGTATTTTGTACGGTATATTGGCCTAGCAAAAGGTATATCGAAAGGGGGACCAATTTGGTGATATAAGGAACCTTCACTATGGCCGCCGTTGCAAAGTTGATGACTGATCCGCATCAGTTATTGAAAGGTCCAAATTATACACCATGGAAACATAAGATGAAGGCAATTCTCCAAATGGAAGATTTGTGGGATATTGTTACTGGAGTAGCAACCAGGCCTTCACCAACAGCAGGATCCACAGGTCCTTCAGCAGATCAGATTGCTTTTGACAAGAAAGACAGTAGAGCAAAGGTGCTCATTTTGTTTGCTGTTTCAGATGAAGTGCAACCTCATATAGCTGATAAAGCAAGTGGTAAAGAGGCATGGGATGCCCTTAGAACCATCTATGAGGGGAAGAATGAATCCACCATTCTTCATCTTCAACAACAACTTCATAACCTGAGTTTGAGGCAGGTGAAACAGCTTGAACTCTTTCTGTGCAGAGTGTCTGAGTTGAAAGAGAAATTGAGTTCTCTCGGAGATACTGTGGACGAAAAGCTTCTCATTTCACTTGTGATGAGAGCTTTACCTTCTTCATTTGATATGTTGATAACCTCCATCCAGGTGTCCCAACGACAAATTACCTACATCGAGTTGGTCAATCTGGCTCCAACAACAGGAGGCACGCCAACTTCACAAGGATGATTCTTCCAATACAGCCCTATACACCAACAGCAGTGGTTCTAGGAAGAAAGGTAATGGGCAAAAAGGAGGCAACTTTCATAAAGGAGGAAATTCTCAACAGGATACGAAAGGAAAAGGCAAACAACCTCAACAGAAGAAGAGGTGGTGCAAGATCCGTGAGAAAGACAACCATGACACCAACAAGTGTTGGCATAAGAACAAGCAGAAAGGCCAAAACAAACCACAAAATAAGAACAAGCAACCCCAGGTGAATGTTGTTGTTGAAGAATCTGACTCAGATTCTGAATGGGCACACAAGGTGCTCATGACTACCACAGATTCCACACAGAGGGATCCTATTTGGTATGTCGATTCTGGAGCTAGTAAACATATGACTAGCGACAGATCGTGGTTTGAATCATTTGTGGCCAAAGAGGGCAAACCTGTCACCATTGCTGATGATAAAACCTACAGTGGTTCAGTGGAGAGGGTACAGCTTCAGCCACTCTTCCCGATGGCAAGTGTCGATTGACAAGGTCCTCTATGTTCCGGGATTGGCCAACAATTTGTTGTCGATGACACAAATCCTGGGACAGAAATATGGTTGTCAACTTTCGTGTTGAGAATGGAAAGAAGTGTTGTACAATTACCATGAAGGGTAAGCAGATTGCAACAGATTCATATAAGCATGGCTTATTTGCACTAGATGCTATCTCTACTCCACATGTTGCCATGACTGTCTCTACCAAGGAGGCAACTTCCCTATGGCACAAGAGATATGGGCATCTTAGTTTTGTCTACTTACTTGAGCTCAGCAAGTATGAGATGGTAAAGGGTCTTCCTTCCCTTTCTCGCCACATTGCCAGCTGTGCTCGACCGCTAGCAGGAAAGCAAAGATAGAGTACCATTTGAGAAGAGCTCTACAAGAGCAAGAAAACCTCCGGAGCTAATTCACACCGATCTATGCGGTCCTTTCACACCCAACAGTGTTGGAGGGAAGAGGTACTTTCAGTTATTCGTAGATGACTACTCACGAAAGATGTGGGTTTTCTTTCTCAAACTGAAATCTGAAGCTTTCGCATTCTTCCAGCAGTTCAAGAAATCCGTTGAGAAGGAGTCAGGAGCTTCTATCAAAACCCTCCGCTCAGATCGAGGGGGAGAGTTTACCTCTAATGAATTTTCTGCATTCCTAGATAAGCATGGGATCAAGAGACAGCTTAACAACCGCCTATACTCCTCAAGAGAATGGAGTTGCCGAGAGAAGGAACCGTTCTATCATGGAAATGGTTCGTTGTATGCTCACAGGAGCTACTCTTGGGAAACAATATTGGGCGTAAGCCGTCACCACTGCAGTGTATCTCTTGAATAGGGCACCCACAAAGGCCCTAAAAGGAATGACTCCACAGGAAGCATGGAGTGGTCGAAAACCCTCCATATCTCATCTACGTATTTTCGGGTGTCAAGCTTTCATGCACATACCGAAAGAGAAAAGGAAGAAGCTAGATGAGAAAACACTGAGATGTATTTTTCTTGGATATTCTGAGCACTCTAAAGGATATCGGTTGATAGATCCTTTGACCAAGAAAATTCATATCAGCAGAGATGTTGTCTTTGATGAAGCTTTCACATCACAGAGCACATCTACAGTACACCAAGATATTGTGGAACCTAAGGAAGAGGAGATTCCTTCGTCAACACAGACAGGAGGTCCTTCTACATCTTCTTCACCACCACCGAAGAAGAATCCTAAATGGTGTACAAATACAATCAGAGATGCAAATTTATCCACTCCTCCCAATTTGAATTTGGATAGACCTCGTACACGCAGTATGGCTCAAAAGGAAAGAGAAGCCGAGAAACCGGTGAGGTTGATGATCTTTGTCAATCTTTTGAGGAACTTTCTGTGACTCCAAGTAGAGAAGTTGAGGATATGGATATTGATGATGACAGGGCATTCATGTCTACCATAGATAGTCTTGAACTTGCATCAATGCAAGATGCTCTCAGTGAGCCTCATGGAAGGCCGCTATGGATACAGAGTATGAGTCTCTCGATGAAGAATAAAACTTGGAAGCTTGTTGATCTGCCGCATGGAAAGAAACCTATTGGCTGCAAATGGGTATACAAAGTCAAGTACAAGGCAGATGGAACAATTGATAAGCATAAGGCCCGACTTGTTGCAAAGGGCTATGCTCAAAAGGAAGGCATCGACTATGAGGAAACTTTTGCACCTACTGCTCGGATGACCACAATTCGGGTTATGTGTGCTATGGCAGCACAATATGGGTGGAAAGTTCACCAGATGGATGTCAAAAGTGCCTTTCTTAATGGTGATCTCCAAGAAGAAGTCTATATGACTCAACCTCAAGGATTTGAAGTGGAAGGCCAACAGCAGAAAGTTTGCAAATTGGTCAAATCCTTGTATGAGTCCGAAACAAGCTCCTCGAGCTTGGTATATAAAAATGGACAATCACCTAATGCAAGCATGGATTTAAGAGATGTCCGTCGGATGCAAACCTCTATTTCAAGAAACAGGGTTCTGAGATAGTGTTGCTTGTACTCTATGTGGATGATCTGCTCATTACAGGGAGTTTAGAAGATATGATCTCTACTGTCAAAAGAAACTTGTGCAAATATTTTGAGATGACAGATCTCGGACTTCTCCATTACCGTCTTGGTCTGGAATTCAGCCAGAAGGAGCACTCCATCAAAGTGTCTCAGAAAAAGTATGCCAAGACATTGCTCGGATAAATATCGCATGACTGACTGCAAGCCAATGGCAACTCCTATGGAGAATGGACTTCAGTTATCGCGATATGATGACTCACCTCAGGTAGATGGTACTCTCTATCGACAACTGATTGGGAGTCTCATATATCTGACCAATACTAGGCCAGATATCATTTTTGCTGTCAACTATCTTTCGAGGTTCATGCAGGAGCCTAAGACCACTCATTGGAAAGCCAAGCAAAACGTGTTCTTCACTATGTCCGTGGTACTATGGAATATGGCCTAGAATACAAGAGGAACAACAAATTCTTCTTGCAAGGATACACGGACTCCGACTATGCCGGATCATTTGATGATCGCAAGTCAACTTCTGGATACATTTTTCATCTGGGATCCGGTCCTGTCTCTTGGCACAGCAAGAAGCAACAGGTGGTTGCTATTTCTTCAACAGAGGCAGAATATCACGCCGCACGTGAAGCTGTGTGCGAAGTGATATGGTTACGTCGCATTCTGACAAGTATGGGCCATCCATCAAAATCTCCAATACACTTGTTTTACGACAATCAGGGTGTTCTAAACCTCGTCAAGAATCCATTCCATCATGAAAAAACAAAGCACATTGACACACAATGTCATTTCATTCGAGAGGAAGTTCCAAAGCACCGAATTCAGCTTCAAAGACATTCCCACCGATGCTCAAGTTGCAGACATTTTCACTAAGGCACTTGGACGTGTCAAATTTGAATTGTTTCGCAGCTCACTTTGTATTGCAAAATAATGTAAGGGGATGTTAGTATAGCTATTAGTTATTACATTACCCAACTAATGTAATAAAGGGGGATGTTAGCGTACTTGTATTTTGTTAGTTGTTATTTATGTTTAGCAACTTGTTGCAGTTGTTGCAGCGGCATCCTGTTGAGATGCGCCCTCTTCGGGCTAATCCAGGAATGCAATGTATTATTTAAACGCCTGTTGAATAATACAATCTAGTTCCGTTTTTCTACAATTTAAAAATAAAACAGGCAGAACCTTATACCTCTCGTGGATGTCCCTCACCGTGTTAAAAAAAATGACATTAAATACAACAGCGTTACCTTATAGCTCCCTTGCTACTTCTGGCGATGTACCCGCGGCCATGTACAGTCTTCCCGGATTCAAAAACTAGGCAGCTCGGCTTCTGCCTTCACTGTACCATGCACCTCAATGTCTCATCCTTCCTCAGCTCATCGCCACTGCATCAAAACAAAATCTCTTCTACTCATCTGTCTTATAACGTCTCGGTCTAGGGTTAGGGTTTCTTCGTACTGCCCTACTTTTCTATCCTCTGCACATTGTCAGTCAAGATTCCTATGCTGCCTACCCATTCCGGGCATATCGTCGATGTCCCGGTGGGCGTAACCTAAGTCGCGGCCCGTCTGCAGTGAAACGTCTACCTGATTTGGGCGTTTGTCAGGGATATTGCATCGAAGTTCTACCACAAAATTTCACCGGCTATCCACATCACCACCGGTGGGATACTACCACCTGTAACGACCTCGACGTCTCGGCGCTGCTAAATCTGAACCCGCCCACCAAAAACCTTCGACTGTCACCGCAACTTCCACGTACCATTGATGCCGTGTGATTCTTCGTCTCGTCGCTGTTTATACAATATCGCTCTCTTTTTTGACGTAACCGTGCTGCGTAGTCGATTTTGGTGACTCCCTTCGAAGCGCTCGAAACTCGCCGACACTGCTTCCATGTTCAAAGCGGGCCTGTGACCTGCATGCAAACAAATATACGATATTAAAATTATCACAACGATAAGATTATTCATTTAATTGTCGCACCATACATCATATTATATAATATAAAGTATAAGTTTATATTATATAATATATATATATATATATATATTATGATATTATATTATAAAATACAATATATAAAATTATATTATATAATATAATATATATATCATACATTATAACATAATACCATATAAAAAAAATTGTTATTATTATAATTACATATATAAAATATACATAATTACAATAATGTTCTTATTTGATTTTTTCTTTTTATTTTTTATTTTAACATATATCATCATGTGAATATATCATAATATGCGTTGTTCTTTTTTTATTTTTGTATATGTATATTTTTTTTGTTCATTATTATAATCATAATGTAAAATATATATAATTATAACAATGATTTTTTTTTCTTTTTTTTTCTTTTTTTTTTTTTTATCTTTACTTTAGCTTTTAAACTTATATATAAATATAAGCTTATTTTTATTTTATTTAACTTTTTTTTTTTATATATATATTTTTTATTATTTTTAATTTATTATATATATATATATATATATATATATGAAATTATATATATGTATATAAGCATATATTTTCTTTTTATTCTATTAAATTTTAAAGGTTTCAATTATTTGAATTAAATATAAGACCTTTAAAATTAATTTGAAAACTACAACAAGCAAACTAACTTAAAACTTCCAAATCGTACCAAGGAGGAAACCCGAATTCACACAAGCCCGTCAATACTCAAAAAGAGATGAAGAGGACCTTCAAACAAATATTTCAACAAAACCAAAATGATGACCTTTATATGAGCACAAGAAGACCTCATGAAATAAGGAACCTTGGAGTCACCAGACAAACTCGACGCTAGGGTTTCGTCAGACATGCTTGCTCAAAGATAACCAAATCTCTCAAAACCAAAATTTTAAAGTGGGTCCCCAAGTTTTTGGGGCTCGTTGTGGAGCAACCACAACAAATGGTGACTCTACTGGGAAATGCTCCTAAGTATTTCGATGAGAACCCAATCCTAAAAACCTACAACTCAACTGCAAGCGTTAGTCAATATCCAAAGAATATAAATAGACCAAAAATGCATGAAACATTAGAATCATTTAGAATCCGCTCAATGTGTGCATAGTGATTCATTCTTTATCGTTTGAAATTAGTTCCACATTCCATTGCCAGTTTCACACATATAATGAATCATGGAAAGTCTATGCAATATTGAATGTATTGTCAGAATAATAACCTATGACTGACCTGCTTTGCAAGGACTCATAAAATTTTAGTAGCATGATCAGAAACATTAAAACTATCAAACCCTCTCAGGACCAATCATGCATGAATTGAGTTCATATACCCAATCTCAAGGTTGGTTATGCACCACTACCATACTGAATCAATGTGCATGTGTAAGTGAAATCAGAGCTTTGGGGAATCAAATTCTCAATCTAAGCGTGATGAGAATTTAACCCTATCCTTACTACTCTTATTTGAGTTTATTACCTCATCTTAAGCAAAATGATTAAACCTGTTATGGATAAGACTGCCAAGCTAGCCTTTCCATGTGAGCGGTCATAGGTCTTGCTTTTAAATGAGACATGTCACCACGCATGAGCCTACTCCACTGCCAGTCAGCGTCTATAGCCCCGGTGGAGATCAACCCCATAGTCCAGGCTTTGGCTTTGGCTTTCTTGAATTTTAGGGATGACTACCCATCCTTGTGAGGGACACGTAGTACGATCCTTCCAACTCAAATGATGTGATGGAGGTGGAGTAGTAATGGCTTCCTTGAATCTTAGGGATGACTACCCATCCTTGCAAGGGACATGTAGTACGATCCTTCCAATCCAAATGATGTGATGGAGGTGGAGTAGTAGTGGCTTCCTTGAACCTTAGGGATGACTACCCATCCTTGCAAGGGACATGCAGTACGATCCTTCCAATCCAAATGGGTTTTAAGTATTGCGGGAGTGGTGAAAACCATTGTTTCATGGACTATGTTTTGCATGATGGGACAGACAAGAAAATTTATTTTCGCCTCACTTTTTTTCCAAGTATGGTTTCAACCATTTTGCCCAAGATGTTCTTTATATGTGTAGAACGTGTCTAATTCAAGACAATGCGGCATCAGTTTCCAATCTCAAGACCTTACTTAATGTTTATTGTGCAATGATCCTAAGAGGGTCTAACATGCTTTTGGTGATTGCCTTTGAAATATGGAATGGAATGGGACTCAAAGCTATTATGCAATGTATCTTGAAAACAAATGAGTAAGATGGATTATACAAAATGCTTCACCCTATCTTGCAAAATTGACAACTTTCATGTATCCCAAATTTCAAACGATATTCTTTAATGTGTTTGCAGTGCTTGTGGGGCTTTCTGTAATACAATTCTATTGTTTCATATACTTCTAGTCTTAGAACATTGATAAGGATACAAACTAACATCTTTGCTATCCCCTTCCCTTTTTTTTTATATCAAGCCCAAAACTGGTCCAATGACCAACACACCAAGCTAAGAAAGGAACAATGCAATCAAAATGCCTCAAAACCTCATTCAGAACAACCTCATCATGCTAAAATAAAGGTTGAAGGCAAAAGACTAACACACACCTAACAAAATCAAATCTGCACACACAAAAACAAAGCATGACATATTTACATATAATACAAGGCCTTGCCATTTTAGGCCTAGAAATAGTGCTTTAAATGCAACCCATTGATGGGTAAAGCCAAATATTTTTCGTCCAAGGTTTTTAATCTAAAGTTGTTTTCACCTAGGACTTCTAAAATTTGGTAAGGACCCAACCATAAGTAATCAAATTTATCATGATCTCCTTTCCTCTCATGTCTCTTATCCCACAACAACACTAGATCTGAAACTTTAAATGTTTTGACTCTAGACTTTTTATCGAACCAACTTTTTACTACATCTTGGTGTTTACTAAAGTGCAGCATAGCCTCATCCCTTTTTTCATCCAGATGCATCAATTGTGCTAGTCTAGTTTCAAGTTTATTATCAGTTCCAAGGTAATCTTTCATGAAATGTAATGTTTGTAACTTAAGATTTATGGGAAAAATAGGATCTTGTCCATAAACTAAGTGGTAAGGAGATGTTCCTAATGATTCCTTGATTATGATTCTATCAGCCCAAAGAGCCAACTTAAGTTTGTTATGCCAATCTCTAAGATTTCTTTCAAGCAATTTTTTAATGACACATAGCAAATTCTTATTAGAAGACTCAGCCAATCCATTACCTTGTGGATAATAATTGGAAGAAAACTTCAAACTCACCATGTTGTCGAATGCCCAATTTGCAAATTCTAGAGAGGAGAAAGTGGAACCGTTGTCACTTACAATGGAGTTAGGCATTCCGAATCGAGTGACAATGTTATCCTCTAAGAATTTAATAACAACTTATGAAGTGGCATTTTTAGTGGGGATAGCTTCCGTCCACCTTGTGCAATAATCTGTAGCTGTGAGAATGTATTTATGGGAATCGGATGAATTGGGACTGATGATCCCAACAAAATCCAAACCCCATTGTGCAAAAGGTCTAGACTCAATTACAGATTGTAATGGCATAGAAGCACCCCTTTCTCTATTTGCCGCAATTTGACAAGTATGACATGACCTCACATGAGCATGAGCATATTTGAACAATTGAGGCCAATAGTAACCAACTCTAAGGATTTGATGGGTTGTGGCATTAGCAGACCCATGTCCTGTCCCATACTTACCGTGGAATTCCTCGAGTATTTGTGCTACCTCTTTTCGATCAACGCAACGAAGGTAAATTCCTTCATGGTTTTTCTTGTATAATGCATCGGATCTGATTAGAAAATTAGCAAATTTTAGATGCAAGGCTCTTCGTTGAGTAGAATTTAAATGTGGTGGACACTTACCATTTAGTAAAAAATACACAACATCTACGTACCACTCATCTTCAGTTATATCTGCTATTTCATAATGCTGACATGAAACTAAGGGATCATTTTCTGCTATGGCCTTAACCAACCCTTGTCCCCGCACTATCTTCATAGGTTGAATTTCAAGATCAAATTCTTGAAGAGTTGAGATCCACTTACCTCACCTTTCACCCAGTTCATTCTGTATAAACATGGCTTTAATTGTAGGATCTGGGACTATAGCAAACACCCTACTGTGGACTATATAATGTCTAAATTTTTTAATAGTCTTAAATAGGGCATACATTTGCTTGTCCAAGATGGAATATCTCAATTTCGCATCTTTGAGAGGAGTACTAAGGAAGGCAATAGGATTTTCAATGTTGCGTTCACTCTTCTGAGTTAAAACACTCGCAAAGGAATGGTCTGAAGAAAATGTGTAAATGTAGAAAGGCTTCGCATAATCAGGACTCACTAAAATCGGGGCTCTAGAAATCGCATCCTTGATTCTTTTGAAAGCATCCCTATTTTCATTTGTCCATTTGATTTGGGCCTCTTTCTTCAACATATCATTCAAGGGTTTTGCAATTTCTAAAAACCTGAAATAAATTTTCTAACAAAATTAATCTTCCCAAAAAATGATCTCAATTCTTTTTTGCTATTGGGAAAAGGAATCTTTTGTATGGCATCTATTCTTTCAGGATCAATGGAAATTCCATCTTTGGATATTACATGTCCCAATAATTTTCCTTTCGTTACCCCGAAAATGCACTTCTTTGGGTTGAGTGAAATGCCATGTTCTCTACACCTTTGGAGAACTTTCCTTAGATCCTTGACATGGTTCTCCCTATTCTTAGAAAATATAGGAATGTCATCTACATAGACAATAATGCACTTACCGATGAGCCCCTTAAAGGCAAAGTCCATGGCTCGTTGGAATGTGGCACTCGCATTCAATAATCCAAAAGGCATTCTCCTATATGCAAAAGTGCCCCATTTTGTGGTGAAGGCGGTTTTCATCCTATCATTAGGATGGATGAGGACTTGATTGTATCCTAAATAGCCATCTAGGAATGACATCATTTTCGACCCATTTACCTTTTGAAGGATTTCGTCAATGGTAGGTAAAGGGTAATTGTCCTTTTGTGAGGCCTTATTCAGATTTCTAAAATCAATACATAGCCTTATCTCTCCACTCTTTTTCCTCACAGAGACCAAGTTAGCAACCCATGTGGAATGCCTAACAGGAAAGATGATTTTAGCTTCTAATAGTCGCTTTACCTCTTTCTCTATCAAGGGCTCTAGTAACGGATTGACTGGCCTCTGTCTTTGCCTAAAGGGTTTGGAGTCTAGCTTCAAAGGAATTGTATGCATTATAACATTCCGATCATAAGTTCTCAACTCCTTATAGCTCCAAGCTATGCAATCTATGTATTCCTTCAATGCATTGGCAATGGAATTCTTTTCATGTTCGGTACATGCCTTTGCAATGAGTATTTCACGAGGGTTTTCTGCACTTCCAATATTGACTGAGTCACAAGCCTCTTTGGGAGGTGGAACTTTTCTCCCTCCTTTCGGTTGGTATCCAATATCAAACATTTTCTCTAATGAGGCCATCCCATTTGGCATCTCATTCCATTTTCTGATGGCTTCTATTTTCGAATCTGCCTCTTCTTGCCCCCTCTTGTCTTCATCAATAACTTGATTTTCAAAGATACTAGAATTAGTGACAAAATTGAATATGTGTCTGTCACTATCAAAGACTTGGAAATTCGTGATGTTATCAGGTATCGAGGGGCAAGGGACTAATTCTATGGAAAATTTCTTGCACTTCTTGTGATCCATTGGTTTAAGCATGCTAGCAACTACGACTAAAGAATCTGCCAAATGATTGCCTTTTCTAGAGATTAGAGATATGTTAAAAGCATCAAATTCATTTATTAAATCTCTAACTCTAGTTTGGTAAAGGTTGAGCCGCTTGTTCTTACATGCATATTGTCCTTTCACTTGTTTTACCACCAATTCAGAATCACCTAAGACCTTGATACATTTTATTTTCTTCTGAAGGGCCAATTGGAGTCCGAAAATCAAGGCCTCATATTCTACCACATTGTTGGTGGTTGGGAACTGTAATCTATATGCAGCCAACATAGGTTTTCTGTCTAGACATGAAAGTTCAATACCAGCTCCTGCCCCTTGTTTGGACTTGGATCCATCAAATCTTAGAGTCCAAACCTTATGGTGTTCTTCGAATCATTGCATCCAATACTTCCATTTTGAGAATTCTCAGGAGTTTCTATGTCCAAGCAATAGGCTCCTAATTCAGTTTCAATGTATTGAATCTCATTAGGTTTGTTGTATTCTGTTATCATTTCCTTGAGCCTAGGTTCACTATCAATTCGAATTTGGTTGGCCACTCCTCTCCAAGGCAACCACATATGTGAAGATTCTGTTACAATATATCCGTTTAAGTTCTTGCTCCAATCTCTTCCCAACACCATGCCATATTTGATAGGAATGTTAAGTACCAATATATCTATGTGATGTTGAACCCTAGGTTATGAGTTGACCTGAATAAGAATATCACTTAATTCTCCCACTGCCTCCATGGTCGATCTATCCAGTTGCACCACCTTGCTTTTAGAAGGTTTTGGTGTAAGTCCCAATTTTTGACAGATTTCTAGGGGCATAATGCTAGCAGAGGCCCCTGAATCTATTAGACAATTGTGTATATTTCTACCAGCAATTCTAATGGTTATAAGAAAGGGGGGTACGTCTCGCTTTTCCCTTTTCAAAACCAATTGGGACTCAACACCCTTAGCTTCATGAACTTGGGTAGGTGGATCCAAACCTTTTGGTGGACTTACTTCTTGGCCTAAAAGTTGGGACATATCATACATTGAGACATTGGCCTTAGTTTTCTTCATGTCTTCTATCAAGTCATAAGTGGGTTTTTCTGAATTTGACATGTTTTGCACCAACTTAGACTTCTCCGCCATTGATGGAGGAGGTGGATTAACATCTCCTTTGAAATTAGGAGGAAGTAATGGGTTGTTTGGAGGGGTAGAGGAAGTTTTGGGATCCTTAGAACTCCTTGTGTAATACTTGTGATTTCCTTTCCCAAAACATTTATTGGCTTGAACTTCCAATGTTTCTTCATCTTCTTTTCCAAAGAACTCCACATCCTCCTCTTCTTCACTTTCTTGGGAATGTATAACTTCAGTCAGTATAGACTCCTACTTTCCATGGCAATAGTGCGGGCAATCATTATCACCAGATCCTAACTCTCCAAAATATTTCGAGACATCTACCTGATTGGCTACGGGATTGGGTACCCATCCATTATTAGGATGTGTGTTGTATGTTCCTTTTCCTCTATGGTTATGAGGTCGGTTATGGCCCATGACTTGGTCAAATTTTTTATTAACATTTCCCACAGTGACCAAAACTTTGGCCAATGTTTCCTTCATGTTTTCTATCATGGATTCAGGCCCATGTGGTTGGGGCACTATAGTTCCAGGCCTAGTTGTATTTGTTGCATTAGCCACCTATGGAACAGGTACAATGGCTTGGGTCTAGGCACTTTGATTCCATCCTGGATTCACACTTTGAATAGGAGTGATTGTTGGGTAAGTCATTGGGCTTGGCATACTAATCGAAGTAAACCTAGGTATGGTCAACAAGTTATTGCCCATACTGAACCCAGGCAAGGTCATCGGGTTATTTGGAATCAATGTCGGTGTTGTAACAGAGGCATTAGGATAAGTGGGAAATGATGCGACTTGAGATGGTTGTTGGAAATTGTTGATTGTTGGAACTTGTGGTGCCATTAATTGATTCATCATGGCGAATTGGATGTATGGACCGTATTGTCCCATCCCAATCAATTGAGACAACCCTACTCCTGGTAAGTTCATTTGTTGTTCAAGGGTCATTGTCTCCGCATAAGCTAACGAAAGCGTCGTAACCTGAGGATTCCTTCTAGTCAACAAGGATGTTAACGGATCTAAAGCTCCAAAGTACAGTTGCAGGGCCACCGCAGGATCTACTACAAAGTGGCGAGTCAAATTTGTATACAACTTTTGGAACCTCTGATTGAATGTTCTTATGGGCTCATTGGGTAACCTTTTGCATGATACAAATAAATTATAAATTATGGAAGGATCCAAAAACATTTGAAATTGGCTAATAAAGGCAGTTTCTAATTGGGCCCATGAAGTAATGGACCCTGCTGGAAGATTCTTGTACCATTCATTGGTCGTACTGTCTAGACTAGCAAGGAAAATTTGACAAGCGATATCTTCATGGGTAACTCCTTGTCTAAACATGTAATCCTTGTAAATTTGGACATGTTCTTCGGCTGTTATGGGACCATCATGCATGAATTTAGGCAATCCCCTTTCAATATTTCTAGGCAAGTCATGGACTATCCCAGGGATATCCAAGGGAGAACTTTGTGCACCATACCAAAGGGCAGGTGGTTGTTGTTGTTGTTGTTGTTGGGCCATGTTATTCAAGGGTGTCGACCCTATAGGAACAATGGCAATACTTGTAATGATGGGGACAGACACACTTGGTGTAGTTGTCACACTTGAAACTGAGGGCTCAGGCCCACTAGACGTACTTGAGTCTAAAGAAACTCCTAACTCAAGTATACTAGGTGGTATTTTGATCTCTAATGTTTTGTTTCTCGGCTTCCTAGCAGTGGGAGAAAGGCTTTGGAAAATAGTTTCCCTTGTGGTTTTGGACCTAGTAGCTATGTACTCAGGTTGGGCCAGCTTGAAAACTCTAGAATTCTAAAAGACTTCTCTCAACTCACTTGCAAAAGAAAACAAATAAATGTCATACTTGCAAGCACAATAGGTGGAAACAAAACTACCCACGTTAATCGTTAGAGCAGATCGCAATCACAAAGCAATAAAGAAGGCCCTCCTTCTAGCGCCAAAATATTGAGTGATATTTTGCCCTATAGCAAAATGATCACCACAACTAGAGTATCAAACAAGAAACTCTCTCTTGCAAAGAAATTAAGTAGCATTATTCATTTCTCCAAGGTTCTTGTGAACAAACATTCATGTGCATATAATCAATCAAGACTAAAGCAAATAAATGAATGTATACTAGAATAACTTAAACCATGCAAGTAACTATTAACAAGGGGCCTTTAATGATTCGAACAAGTACTTTGCAACCATAATCCATTAAATCAACCAAATGTGAAGATAGCTTCTTTTAATGTTCTTGAGATTAAAGTGATCTACCCGAAACCCAGTTAGTAACCTCTTTTATCTTTAGCTTAAAAATATTCCAAATGAGAAAGTGTGTGGTATAAGCCACTTCATTTTAAGCTCTGTGCCTTTAACATGAGGTTCATTTTAGAGTTAGCGGGTTTGTTTTATCTTTATTTAAAAGTGTTCCACTATCCCTATCTTTGCATTTGGTTGATTTAATGGATTATGGTTGCAAAGTACTTGTTCGAATCATTAAAGGCACCTTGTTAACTATTACTTGCATGGTTTAAGTTATTCTGGTATACATTCATTTATTTGCTTTAGTATTGATTGATTATATGCATATGAATGTTTGTTCACAAGAACCTTGGAGAAATGAATAATGCTACTTAATTTCTTTGCAAGAGAGAGTCTCCTGTTTGAAACTCTAGTTGTGATGATCATTTTGCTAAAGGGCAAAATATTCACTCAACAGGTACGACTGCTGAGTATGACGCTTGGTTTACGAGTCAGCCTCTATGGACTCCTAGCATCGTTGTAGATGATGATGGGAGCGGTGACGATGCTGATGCGGGTGGATGGGTTCCTTGGTCGACGAAGCACCGACGTGGTAGCTCTTCGAGAGTTGACACGAGGACGGATGTTCAACCACCTGAGGAGGGTGGTGGTGATGATGAGGGTTTACCTCCTCGACGATCCGAGGAGGAGTGGGGGATTCTCCAGGCTGAGCGAGATAGCCTAGATTTGGAGCTAGGTCGAGTGAAGGCCGAGTTAGCACGATATCAGGGTGAGGTTACTCGTCTTCAGGCTGAGGTGGATGGGCTACGGGTTGGACCTAGCAACACTGTTGTGGCTGCTAAGGATGCAGAGATCACCAGACTCGGTGGTGAGATTACCCATTTATAGGGTGAGCTTTCTCGATTGCAGTCAGGTGTTGGAGGTGATGATTTGGCTCTGACTATTGCTTCTCTATGAGCAAATATTTCTTAGAGGGTCGCTCGCCAGGGTGCTGATTTGAGGAGCCTACGTAAGCAGGCTATCTATATCGAGATGTTGGAGAACATTCTTCATGAGCATCAGATTCCTTTACCTGTTCCTCCTTCATCATCTATTGCCACTGCTACCCGAGGGACTGAGACGAGTCGTAGGACTCATCGTACTTCTAGCTCTCACGGGGCTTCTACAGTGCAGGGTCCACGGAGGGATCCTGCTGGCACTAGCTAGATGTTGTATTTGCCTTATTTTTGTTTTTTGTATATTTTATCTTAGTATGAGCCTCAGTGCTCCGATGTATACTGCCTTCGGGCATTTTGTACTTTGTAGACTTTCGTATTTATATATATATACATGGCATTTTATTTCGGTATTCACATGCATTATTTGTATATGTATTCTTCTTGTTTATGCTTTTTGCAATGTTTATATTATGCAATCCTATATTTGTATGTTAATGCTATGATAATGAATGCAAGTGAACATGTAAAATGCATTTTGATTTATAGTAATGTAACTGAATGAAGGTATGCATGGTGCTCATGTAATCTTATTTAGCTCAGAGTAGTTGACCTTTACTCATTCTTATTTGCAATTGGGGGTTCCCACTTGATTATTCTTTGTTGTGATGTATGTGGTATGTATAAATGGTATGTGGATGGTGATATGGATAATGATTTTGCTTTTGGTATGTAACTAAAAATATTCTCAAATACTCAAAGAAGCTAGTAACGTTAACCATTTTTCTTGAATGTTGTCTTACTTTCTTTAGGACCATATTGTGTGCAAGTGAAGTTCATTTTCTAAATCTTGTGTGTCGATGACCCTAAGCAATCCAGAACCAATGCATGTGATTGTGATGTTTATTGCCCTATCTTGAGTAATTTTTGGACGGTACCTTTCTGGGTTTTCCTTTTTTTTTGCTAGCTTACCCGTATGTGCGTTCAGAGGTCTCCCTCTTAAGAGAGAGACATGTCACCCTGCATGAGTTTACTCCACTGCCAGTCAAGCGTCTATAGCCCCGATGGAGGCTCACTCCATAGTCCAATGGTTTTGATCTTTAAGCCTTTGTGATGACTACATAACTTTCTAAGGGGAACATAGTACGATATTTTCAGCTTTAGAGATCTGTGGTGTGTGTTGTTAATTTGTTTTTTGTGTAGAGTGTTGGGGAATCAGATTCTCAACCGAAGTATGATGAGAATTTAACCCTATCCTTACTACTCTACATTTATTTATATTTGTTGTTTCACTGTGGTAGTGGTGATAACCACTATTTTTGTTTTTGGACTATGTTGCGTTATAGGGTAAGCGAAGAATTTGACTTTTTTTTCACTTTGAGGTTTACCCAAATTGGCGTTATCTTTCTATTATTCAAGATGTTTTAAGATTTGTAAAAGTGTATTTGGTTCCAGATTGCTTTTGGATCAATCTACCATACTCAAGATTTTCTTAATGTGATGAAGGTGCTTTGGTCCTAAAGAAAATTGGACACTTCATGAAGTTTGGTTTTTCACTAGACATGTTTGAGTGACTAAAAATTGTATGATATATCATGTATGATGTGTATGATTTGTGAGTTGTAAAGAATCTTAGTTGAATACCCCCAATTCTTGGAATTTGTTTTCTTGGTCTTATCATCACCACTATTAAAGATTACTGAGCAAGGGATGGGATGGATGCAACTATTTTTTTTTTTTTTTTGTGTATGAACATATAATTGAAATGCAAATGCCATATGAAAAATGCAATTTGAAATATGTCTATTTACACTGTGAAATGCATGTAAAATTTTAAAATGAAATCTTTTGTTTATTTTATTTTTTATTTTTATTTATTTATTATTATTTTTTTTAGCCATGTACATATATATATACATATATTGCAAGTCGTTTTATGCATAAAATGCCTTTAGGTGCATAATGTTCAGTGGTTCTGGCTCCAATTTCCCTTCTAAATTGGAGAGTCTATACGTTCCTTGTCCCAATTTTTGCTTTACTATATATGGGCCCAACCAATTTGCTACAAATTTATCCCTTAAGTGCGGTAAAGCATTGGTATTTTGTTGATTTTCTTTGAGCACTAGGTCCCCCACTTGAAATTCATGAGGATGGACTTTTGCATTGTAAGCGCGCTTGACTCTATCTTGATATACTCGTAAATGTTCTAGAGCATTAATACGTTTCTCATCAATAATTGTCAATTGGTCAAGATGCTCCTGTCTAGTTGTATCATCGTTCATGAATTCTTGTATCTCGATTCGCAAGGATGGTATCTCGAGCTCCAATGGTAATATTGCTTCTGCACCGTAAACTAGTGAAAATGGTGTTGCTCCCGTTGGTGTTCTTATGCTTGTTCTGTAAGCCCATAGTGCTAAAGGGAGGCGAGTATGCCAATCTCGATGATTATCTTTTACCACTTTCTTGAGAATGGATATGACTATTTTATTTGTTGCTTCAGCTTGCCCGTTTGCTTGTGGGTAATAAGGTGTTGAGAAGTTGTGTAGTATTTTGAATTTATTGCACAATGCTCTAACATCCTTATTCTTAAATGACTTTCCATTATCTAAAATTATTTTTGAGGGTATTCCAAAATGACAGATAATATGTTGAAGTATAAACTCCGCTATTCGAGGTCCAATCGTAGTTGTCATTGGAATTGCTTCCACCCATTTTGTGAAGTATTCTGTAGCAGTTATGATAAATTTATGTTGTCCTGATGAAGCAGGTGTTATTTTACCGATCAAGTCAAGGCCCCATTGTGAAAAGGGCCACAAAATTTGAATGGGTTGCAAATTTTGTGATGGCACATGGGTCAAGTTTGCATGATGTTGACATTTTTGGCATCTTTTGACATATTTGCAATAATCATTTTCCATTGTCGGCCAGTAGTATCCCATGCACAATATTCTTTTTGCAATTGCCATTCCACTAAAGTGACCACCGCAAGTACCATCGTGGGCTTCTGATATTGCTCTTTCTACTTCAATTGGATTTAAACATCGTAGTAGTATTCCATCATAACTACGTTTATATAACACATCTCCAAGTAAAGTGAAATGAATGGCTCTTTGTTTGAATGTTCTTTTTGCAGCTCGTGTCATGTCCATTGGTAGTGTGCCTATTTTGAGAAAATATTTTATCTCATCAAGGTAAGAATTGTAAGGTTCGACATGTATCAAACAAACATTTTTCTCACCCACAGATTCTGCTTTTTGAATTGATGGTTTAGACACTGTTGTTATGATTAGCGGTTGCATTTCTCCATGTTCATTTTTAGGAATGAGAGATCCCAAGGAAGCCATTGCATCCGCAAATCTATTTGTTGATCGTGGCAAGTTACTAATTTCATACCAATCAAATTTTCCTAGCAACTGTATCGCTACTTCATGATATCTCTTTAAGACTGGCTCTTTACATTGGTATTCTCCTTTTATTTGGTAGACAACTAATTGAGAATCACCAAAAATGCTTATTCTTTTTATTCCCATTGCTATAGCTGATTTAAGACCTAGTATTAAGGCTTCATATTCTGCATTATTGTTAGTGCATGTGAAGTCGAGTTTGAATGATAAAGGAATGGGCATTCCTTCAGGTGTGTAAAACACAACTCCTGCACCTTGCCCTTTTTCACACTTTGATCCATCAAAGAACATTGTCATATCTGCTTCATCCTCAGGTGAAACTATTTCTTCTTGCTCTGTGATAGAAAATACTGAATCGTCGAGAAGTTCAATCATTAATGGTGTATCATTGTGCAACGGAGCTTCCGCTAATTGATCAACTATTACTTGCCCTTTTATGGATTTTTGACTTGTGAATTCGAGGTCGAATTCTATTAAAAGCATTATCCATTTAGCAGTGCGGGTGTTGTTGTAAGTGTGATTCATCATGTATCGCAAAGGGTTTTCTCTAGCTATAACATAGGTGGTATTGCTTAGCATGTAATGTCTAAGTTTCTTGGTGGCGAAAACCATGGCTAAGCATAACTTTTTGACATAAGCATACCTTGTTTCGTAACTTACCAGTGTTCGATTGATGTAATAAACCGCTTGCTCTTTATTTTTCTCGTTCTTTTGTGCAAGCATTGTTCCTAAGGCAAAATCTATTGCAAAAATGTATAGGTGAAATGGGACTCCTATTTTTGGTGGCATAAGAACCGATGGTGAGGCTAGATATTTCTTTATATCATCAAATGCCTCCTGACATTCAATTGTCCAAGAAAATATCACTCCTTTTTGTAACAGGCGATTAAAAGGCCTGCATTTATCTGAGAGTTGTGCAATGAATCGATGAATAGATTGGACTTTTCCTTGTAAACTTCGCAACTCTTTCAAGTTTTTGGGAGGTGACATTTCTAAAATTACTTTTACCTTGCTTGGGTCTACTTCAATGCCTCTCTTGGAGACAATGAATCCTAGAAGTTTTCTTGATGTTACACCAAATACACACTTTTTAGGATTTAACCTTACCTTATGTTCTATTAATCGATCGAATGCCTTTTCTAGCACATCTATGTGTTCAAGACACATTTTTGATTTAGCAATGAGATCATCTACATAATATTCGATTATCTTATGCATATAATCATGAAATATGTACGTCATGGCACGCTGATATGTAGCTCCTACGTTCTTTAATCCAAAAGGCATCACTCTGTAGCAGAATGTCCCCCAAGGCATTGTAAACATTGTTTTATGTTGATCTTCTGGATTAATCCAAATTTGGTTGTATCCGGAGAAACCATCCATTAAAGAGAGCATTTCATGACCAGCACAGGAGTCTACTAATTGATCTATGTTTGGCAAAGGAAAATCATCCTTGGGACACGCTTTGTTTAAATCTCAAAAATCAGTGCATACTCGTATCCCCCCATTCGGTTTGCGAATGGGTACCATGTTCGAAAGCCACTCAGGATAATCGATTGGTACTATGAAGTATACATCCAATAACTTTTGCAGCTCTTCTTTTACAATTAATGCGACTGTCGGATGAACTTTCCTAAGCTTCTGCTTGAATGGCTTGGCATCACGTGCTAGCGTAAGGTTGTGGACTACCAAGTCCGGATCTAAGCCAGGCATGTCTTTGTAGGACCATGCGAACACTTCCTTCTTTTTAATAAGCATGTTTATGATGTCTTTTTCTTCTATGGATAATTCTTTTGCTATTTTGACAATCTAGGGATTATCCACGTCTTCACTAAGGTTCACATCTATAGACTCTTCTATTAGCATGTGAGAACCTTCTTCTAGCTGATGCGGAGTTGGGATGAGGTGGATATCATCTACCACATTTTCAAATGTGTCTAGGGTGTCCCCTTCTATCTCAGTTTGAAAAACTGAATTGTTTGATGATGAAGGTTGTTGCAAAATATAAGTGTTTGAAGCACGCAACAACTCTTCGAATAGGATGAAGTCAGTAGTGGATGGTGGGGATGAAATCCTATCCATAGCTATGAGACTGGTGTCGATATAGATCAGTTTTGTCTCATTATATGGATTACGGAGTGGGGTGAGCAAATCAACAGAAATCATGTTGACTTGATGGAAATGAGGTGGTCGCGATTCAAGAATTGATGACTCGTATTCTCTAGGTTGCAACTAACCTAATGTGTGTGATTGATTTTGTTGTATGCTTTGCCAATGTGATGGAGGAGGTTCTGGTTCAGGACCCTCACGCTCTTTGTTCAGCCAAAAAAGTGTGCGGTCTATTGGAAACTTCTGCTGATACCAGTTACCTTTTTGCATGGTTTCTCCATATATTATCTCTTCCTGAGGTTCTTCTTCTTCTTGATTAAACCATTCGGGACGTTCTTCATCTTGGAGCATTCTCCTGGCTTGTATCTCAAGAGCATGGTTGATAAAAATCATTTCAGTTTCATCATCATCACTGTCACTTATCCAGAATCCATTAGCGTTTGTATGAGGTCCTAGCATTAGTGGCTCAAGGTCTTGCCTAAGGTATGCTATCACAGTAGGATCTTCATAATCTGCCTCTCGTTGTAAAGCTTGCTCTCGAGGGTAAAAATTGTATATGTGGTATCTACTTTCTAGTTGTTCACCCTCATCATTATGTTCATCCTCATCATTAGGTTCATCCTCATCATCGCTCTTTTCCTCCTCTTGTTCGCATTCTATGTCCAGTTCTTGGAAAGCTTGATTAAGCGAAGAGCTTGCGATGGAAGGTTTATAGCCTAGACCGGAGCGGTCACTTGGCTCTCTATATTCCGGTTCAATGATGTGGTGAGGACCTTGTTCATGTCTTCCAAGTCCATATCCTTGCCAACTAACCCTTCAAAAATATCTGACTAGGAAACTTGGGTTCGATAGATAATCAATGTTTTCATTAAACTCTTGTAAAGAGTTGTCATTTTGAGGGGATGGGTCCGATGAAGAATCCATCCCTCCATATATGAAATTGATTGCATTTGTTTGAGAACCCATTCTATATATATCACCAATAGCTAAAGGTGGGTCATGAGGGTGACCGTAATCTTTGACTGACTCGATAGGTGGTGTAACTGTGACACTCTCAATGATGTACTCACCAATACTTGGATTGGCGAGGTGTACTGCAACTCTAGATGGTTGTGTGGCTAATGGCTCGATGGATGAAGAGGGTTCTTGAGCCTTAGCTCTTGGCTCTATTGGCGGCATTGGATTATCTCTAACATGCGGCCCTATTTGTGAGACTACGGGTTCTAATGACTGCGAAGTAGTGGTTGATGATGTGGGTTGTGCTTTGAATGTGAAAGGTGGCTTTGAATCTGGAAGTGTGCTAGATGGGACTGACCATTGGTTAGCAGGATGAGTGGGTGTAATTTGAAAATGGAATGCAGTGTTTGAAGGATGCGCTGAGTTGACGCTTTTGGATGCGAAAGCCGGATCAACTATAGGCAACTCTTCTGGAATGGGTGCTTTTGATGATGTGGTGTTTGATGGAATTGTTCTAATGACTAGTGGTTGGATGGTTAGATGTGCTGATGGGAGTAAAGGCTCATAAGGATTTGAAATAAAGTTGCAGTATTTGAAAGGTTCAGTGTCTGCTGGTATGCAATGTACTTTGCCTTCATGCACATATTTTAAGCATTGATGCAATGTTGAAGGCACACATTTCATTTCCCTAATCCAAGGGCATCCAAGAAGTATGTTATATTGCATTTCCCCTTCCAAGATGTGAAAGAGAACATGTATTGTTTTCACCCCCACTATGACGGGAAGAACAACATTCCCTACAGTTGAGCATAAAGCGTCATTAAAGGCCCTAAGAGTGAATGTGGATGTTGTGATGTGAGATGATGGGACGTTGAGCTTCATCATGGCAGGTGTGGTAATGAGGTTGATTGAAGAACCCTGTATCAATAAGCACTCTCTTGAAGGGTTTCCTGTCAATGTGAGCTACTATGTGCAATGGTGGGTCAGGTGAATCTGCTGATATTTGTTTTTCCTCGAAGTCATAGAATACTATCGAGGGTTCCATACACTTTTGCACACTACCCACAAAGGAATTGAATGCATTTGGGTCTTCTGATTGTACCTGAATAGACTTTAAAATTTCCATCAATGCTTCCCTGTGAGGTGTTGATTGTTGTATTAGTTCATAAATTGACAATTTTGTTGAAGCCATCTTCAAACTCTGTGTCAACCGGCTGTTCAATGTAACAACAGGGCGGTTGTGGAATGGTAGTGGTGGCCCACTCGATCCAAGTTGTATGGGCACATTAGTTGGTGATGCTACCGGAGCTTGGGTTGTGCGATTAGCTTACCTTTGTCCATGGGTAACTATACTGATAGCCCCTACAAAACCTTGTGGTAGTTGAGACACATAATTAACTTGATTGGGAGGAACTATAGAAGTTGATGCTCCCGTCGGTTGTTGATTCACCTCTCGATGTGGCAAAGGTGTCTGATATATGCCTAGGTTTTGGTTATTTTGGGCTAGTGGGTTGTCAATTTTGATTGTACCCGCTTCCAATAAATCTTGCACAATTCCTTTAAATCCATGACAACCTTCAATATCATGTCCTCTTTGTCTATGATAGATGCAAAAGAGGTGTTCTTTGTAACCTTTTGTCTTTGGTTTGTTAGGATCATCAGGTTTCATTTTCGGTAAATTAAAAAGTTTTGCCGCATACAACTTCTGAAATACTAATGAATATGGCTCTTGTACTGGCGTGTAATTTCTTTTTGGTTTAAAATGACATTGTTGCCTTTCCACAGGTTGTGTCTGATTTTGTGCCTATTGTGGGGGTGGAACTGCTTGATAATTCGGTTGATGTGGTTGTTGTTGTTGTTGGGGTTGTTGGATTTGTGTTTGAACCGGTTGATTTGACTGTGGTTGGCTCAAAACTATCTGATTAACTTGTGCGGTCTTGGACTGACCATGGTTATTCCCCTTTTGATTCTTATTATGCCACTCTTTCTTCTTAGGCTTAATCTCACCTTCTTGAATTTTGATTTCTTCAATCAGTTTTGCTTGGGCGAGTGCCTCATCGAATGTTCTATACTGTTGTAGTTGTAGTAATGAAGAGATGGGTCTACCAAAACTCTTCATGAACATTCGTATTATCTCTGGCATGGGGAGTGAAAATGGTAACTTGATCATGATTGATCTCCATCTGTTGCCAAAGTCATAGACTGATTCATCGTCATATTGTTTTAGATAAATTAAATCAGTCAATGTTGTTTGTTTTCTAACATTTAGGGTGAATCTTTCCAAAAATTGGTCCGCTAGTTGTTCAAAGGTGAAAATACTTTGATGCGGGAGATGATTGTACCAGTCTTGGGCTTCCCCCCCTAATGTTTGAGGAAATGTATGTAATAGCAATGCATCACTGCTTTTGATTCTGAAGCATGCATTCACAAATCTCGTTACGTGCTCTCTAGGATCCTCTTCTCCTTTAAATTCAAGCTTCGGTATTTGGAAATCATGTGGATATGGTGGTTCTGGTACCGAAGCATGAATAGGGTGATTGAGTAGTTGCCTTAAAGTTGGTTTTTGGTATTGCAAGCCTAGGGTTTGCATGGCAAGACTATCAATCTGACTCTATAAAAACTGGTATCTAGGATCATCTACAGGATTGACACTCGAATGTACTTGATGTTGTTGGTAATGGGGTGGATTGTATGTAGGTTGGGGATGATAAGATGTGTTTGGTAGAAATGTGTTATGGTATGGATGTTGAGGGATGTTATGATATGGATGGGGTGATGAAGGTATGGTATTATGCTGACCTACTGCATTAGCATATGGGTGCGGTGGTTGATTGTGAACAACAGTGGTAGAGGGAGGACGCATTACCCAAGATGGATCTTGGATAAAGGCATTAGGTTGATGAGATGTAGGTGGAATATTTTGCTCAATCCCTTGCAAATGTCGGTTAGGGTCAGGGTTTATGCTACGGTTAGCATTATCTAAAATCATTTGCTACAACTATAAGAAAGCTTGTTGCATATCAGTTGCATTTGACATAGGGACTGCTACCTGTGATGTGGTGGACTGAGTTGGTTGTGGAACAACCATGGTAGTGGAGGTGGATGGGGGGTAAGTAGCAAAGGGTATCGCCACTGACTATGGAATGGTATGAGATGTATGTCCTACAAGTGTGGATGGAGGAATGAATGTTGGGGCTTGCAAAACAATAGGGATTGTTTCATACAAGGGATTAGTGGTAATGGTCATTTGTTGTGATAATGTGAGGGGAATTTGGTCGGATGACAATGGTTGATTGGCTAATGCTACATCGACCAACTCAAAGAGAGGATTGGTGAAAATCCATTGTGACTATTGTGGATAGGCGAATATGGATTCTTGTTGTGATGAGGGTACAACACGTGATGGGATGGAGAGTGGTGGTAATGATGGGAAGACCATTCCAGCTGCATTCAAGTACATTCTAATAGTGTCCATATCTATCATGGTGGCCTGACTGTCTACTATTGCAAGAGGTTCACTCCTAGGTGTCTCAGGTATAGCTGTGTGAGTAGCTCTATGCATAATGTCTATGTCCGTGTTGGGGGCATTACTAGAAGGCCCTATATCAAGACTCAGGGACATAGAAAGGGGCACCTCTACTTGTCCCACCACCGAAGTGTGAGGGACATTGCTAGACTGAGAGGCCATAGGGGATGACCACTGACTTCGGCTTGACACTAATCTCTTAGCTTGATTACGAGTCACTACCATACGCTAATATGCTATCTATGTGAATGAAAAAGAAAGTACAATGCAATACAACACGCCAAGCAAATAAACATACAAAGTGTTTGACCCTAGTTTGCACTAAGTTTTTGAATTTTTTTTTTTTGTGTGTGTTTTTTTTTTTGAAGTTTTTGAAGAGATTTTGTTTTTTTTTTGGAATAGAATAATAGAACTCAATGAATATGGTGATTAAGAACACTAGCACCAAGCATGATTTCTCAAAAGAGGCTAGGGTACACCGCTTAAATCCTAGTGGGGGGTTCGCCTAGCTCTTCCACTATGATTCAACAATCGTTCCAATAGTGGGAGACAACTTGAATACCAATGACTTATACCAGCTTAAAGAGCACTTTTATCCTATCTACGGATGATCTAGGGGGCAAGCCGGTGGAAGGAGATGAATTCCAACGTCACCGGTCTGAATTGGGGGTTGGTGATGAAATCCAACCGGACCAATGTTTTAATTATACGTGTGTGTGTGAATGTTTTGTTTTCTATCATGCGATGCAAATCTAACATGCAATTCTATTTTTATGCCTAATGCAAAAAGCAGGAAAGACATAGAATAGCAGACAAAATCATATCAGGGGTAAAATTGCAAATCCAGGTAAGACTCGGCCCAATTCTATTTAACAGGGCTAACCGCGGGTGGGCGGTTAGTTCTGGTAAACCAGGTACGTGGTTTGCCAACCACGCATGCACGTTTGGGAGATCCCAACCACGGGTGCGCGGGTCCTTTCTGTCAATAGAACAAAAGCCGAATACAAGCCCAAACCCTAAAACAGAAATACCTGGGTTATTTCTAACCTGGTACATGCAATATGATTATTCCCTACTATGCATATGCAGATTTTCATTTATTTTGCTTTGTTATTGTGTTTATGAATGCAAGATTTAAGTAGATTTTTCTATCCTAAGACCTAAATGCAAGCATTGGCATACAAAACTGAAACCCTTAATCTACTTAAATGCAGCCTAAATCCAGAACTAAAGGAGCAATTAAAAATATGACATAGGGTACATACATGTGTTCCTTTCGCTGCTCCTTCCTGCTTTCAACCGCCAGTCCACGTTTCAATAGTGCAGCAACCGTGAATGCACGTTTCCTCAAATTAGAAACCATGGATGCGCGGTTTCACAAATTAGAAACCATAGATGCACGGTTTCATAGTGACAGTTTAATCACAATCCAGATTCGCCAACCCAAGATTGAATTCTCGCATGTTTCAAATTATTAGCACCTGTACATGCAAACAGAGATTAGTAAGATTAAAATAAAGCAAGGCAAAACAAAATGAAACCCTTGGGAGGTCCCACCGTGATCGCCATTTTCTGTAACTAGAATACTTGAGCACTTGCAATATAAAATCACACAGACACAAAGAGATTGCCCAAAATAATGAAATCCTTTATATATTGACTCTCGCGATACAGATTTACAATGTTTCGGATTGCCCCAAGTAGCTTGGGTACAATGTTACAATCTTGGCCTCAATGTGATACAAATTTCTCTCTGGGAGTTTTCCAGATCTTCCGCAATGTACAATGCTCTCCTCGTATCCAGTTGCAGCTTCAAAAGGTGAGTGGGCTTTGGTATCCAACACGGGACCACTCCAGCTTTAGTAGCCTATCCAAGATACCTGTTACCTACACACATGCAAACCAACAAAGGGGATTAGTAGCACCCGTATATTCAAACAATAAATCCAATGCTACACATAAACCTATTACCGATATGGATGAAAAATAGACAACGCAAAACAAATAACAAATAAAACCTTGCTTACTACTCGAATCGCTAATCTCTGTCGATGAAACCCATTTCTGTTCTCGAGACTGTGGAACCACGGAAGCGCGGTTGCGGGCTGGAAACCATGGACCTACGGTTGTGAAACCATGGATGCGCGTTCTCGACTGTGGAACCGCGGATGGGCGGTTTTGACTGAACGAAAGATTGCCTCAAAATCCGAGCCAACGGTCAAAGTCCGGCTTGCACCCTCAACTTCTCGTCGGGTCCAGATCTAATTCGGCAGCCTGTCGGTATGCAGATTCAGCTCTCTTTGTTTGGTGGATTGATGGTGTCTTTATAGGTTGACTGGGGCTTTGGAGGGGAATGTGAGGTGGCAAGCCTGATTTGCCAAGTGGCAAATCTGGACTGCCAGGTGGAAGGGGCAGTTACAGTGAGTCACTCAGTGTGGCTCACTTAACTAGGGTGATGTGGCTCCAAGTGGAGTGGGATGTGGGATGTTGTTTTATGTGAAGGGACAAGGGGACAACAACAAAGGAGTTGTGGCATGGGTGTTGGGAATCTGTCTCATGTGCAAGGACAAAGGGGACAGGAGTGGGTAAGATGTGGCATGGATGTTGGATGAAGTGTCCAGGACACATGTCCAATGGGTAGACAGGGTATCCTAGGGTGATTTTCCTAATTAAATAAATTAGGAAAGTATAATGATGTGCAGGATTTTATATCCCTAAGTTAGAACTTAGGCATATATCTTTATTATGCAGGATTTGATGGTGAGGTGGTGAATGTGAACTGAAAGGTGCTATAATACTTGAGCACTTGCAATATAAAATCACACAGACACAAAGAGATTGCCCAAAATAATGAAATCCTTTATATATTGACTCTCATGATATAGATTTATAATTTTATAGATTGCCCCAAGTAGCTTGGGTACAATGTTACAATCTTGGCCTCAATGTGATACAAATTTCTCTCTAGGAGTTTTCTAGATCTTTCGCAATGTACAATGCTCTCCTCGTATCCAATTGCAACTTCAAAAGGTGAGTGGGCTTTGGTATCCAACACGGGACCACTCTAGCTTCAGTAGCCTATCCAAGATACCTATTACCTACACACATGCAAACCAGCAAAGGGGATTAGTAGCACCCATATATTCAAACAATAAATCCAATGCTACACATAAACCTATTACTGATATGGATGAAAAATAGACAACATAAAATAAATAACAAATAAAACCTTGCTTACTACTCGAATCGCTAATCTCTATCGATGAAACCCGTTTATGTTCTCGGGACTATGGAACTACGAAAGCGCGGTTGCAGGCTAGAAACCACGAACCTGCAGTTGTGAAATCATGGATGCACATTCTCGACTATGGAATCGTAGATTGGTGATTTTGACTGAATAGAATATTGCCTCGAAATCCGAGCCAACGGTTAGAGTTCGGCTTGCACCCTCAACTTATCATCGAGTCCAGATCTAATTTGGTAGCCTATCAATATGCAGATTCAACTCCCTTTGTTTGGTGGATTGATGGTGTCTTTATAGGTTGACTGGGGCTTTGAAGGGGAATGTGAGGTGGCAAGCCTGATTTGCCAAGTGGTAAATCTGGACTGCCAGGTGGAAGGGGCAGTTACAGTGAGTCACTCAGTATGGCTCACTTAATTGGGGTGATGTGGCTCCAAGTGGAGTGGGATTTGGGATGCTATTTTATGTGAAGAGATAAGGGGACAACAAAAAATGAGTTGTGGCATGGGTGTTGGGAATTTGTCTCATGTGCAAGGACAAAGGGGACATGAGTGGGTAAGATGTGGCATTGATGTTGGATGAAGTGTCTAGGACACATGTCCAATGGGTAGACAAGGTATCCTAGGGTGATTTTCCTAATTAAATAAATTAGGAAAGTATAATGATGTGTAGGATTTTATATCCCTAAGTTATAACTTAGGCATATATATTTATTATGCAGGATTTGATGGTGAGGTGGTGAATGTGAACTGAAGGGTGCTAGATTTTGGTGTCTACAATAAGTGATAAATGAGGCTATCCAATTCCTAGTTTTATGAATGGTTACACAAGAGGTTATATAAGGATTCCAACAAGTTAGAATATCCCTCACTACTCCTTTAGAATCCATAGTATCTCATTCACATCTTGGCCATACTACTTTCATAGTTTTTGAAACTTCTTTTGTCATTTTAGTTTCCTGGATACAAATAATATTGGGTTTATTACTTAAACATAGGTACCTAATAAACCTCTACTTTGAGGGGGCATTAGCATCCCTTATATTCTATGAGATGATAATCAAGTCTCATTAGGGACTTTTGGTCCCGCTTGCCTAATACTAATATCATTTTGTTGTTTGGTAAAGAGAAGTTCAACCAACTTAGTTTATGTTCCTTTCTCTATGTTTGCTCTTGCTTCCTTGGATCTTGCTTGATAATTTAAGGGTTTTCCTCTTTTTGCCTTGCCTATATCATGAGTAGGTCTTATTATTCTATTCCTCAATATTCTTTCATAATTTTTTTTTTCATCATATTTATCCTCTCCCAGATCTATTATAGAAGGAGGTATTTCCTTATTAATGGCAGAGGTATTAACTTCTAAAACTACATTTTATTTACCAATTTTTCTCTTGAATGGTGCATGGTACTTCAAGAGATTATTTAAAATATGATGAGACACATTCCTTAGGTTCATCGAGAATGTTGCTCCTTAAATTAGGATCATAATGAGTTGATGGTTCCTTATTAATATGTTGAAATTGTTGTACCATGTCCTCTAAGTTTTGATCTACTTTTTCTTCATAGGCTAAATCCTCAAAAGAGTTGGTATTTCTTCCAATATCCTTCTTTATTGGTCTCCACTATTTATTTTCTTTTATTTTTCTAGACCTATTTTTTGGAAGTTGAAAACCATATTCATCCATAACCATTTGTAAGTTTCTCTTGTAGTTTTCTACAAATGATTTTGTTGGGCTCTTCTTAGGGCATGATATCTCAATATGCCCCACCTTATGACATATTCTACATCTAAAATATATGTTTTCATAATATATAGTTTGGGTCCACATATTATCCCCATACTTAAGAATTATTCATTATGGCAAAGCTTTACTTATATCAATCATGATCAATATTCGAGCATAAATAGTCAAGAATCCATCTTTTATCATATCTGAAATATCAAGGAATTCTCCTAGAGTGTTTCCTATTTCCTTGAAGGTATTTATTTTCCAAAATTCAATGGGTAACCAAAACATACTAACCTAGACTGGTACTAGGGATATATTTATATTTTTAGGTGAAAAGCCTTCATACCAGTGGGTAAGGAAGAGTCCTGCTCTTCCCATAAACCAAGGACCTCCTTTTAGGATTCTTTCTCTATCTTCCCTAGAACAAAAAATTTCTAGGAAGAAACCTTTGGGAATAAATGATAGAATCAATCCTCGAGAATTCCAACTCCTATCAGTCCATTTTCTCAAGGTTGAAGCCCTTGGCCAATACCCATTAAATTTACCAAAAAATTCCCTATCTAGGAGCAACGAGGATCTCTCTGAGGTGTGCTCACTAACCTCTACCACTAGATATGATTCTAAGGATTTAACTATAAATAAGTCCATGGAAAGGAAACTAAAACTTAAAATCTATTGAAATTTATCTGAATATCCTATAGCAAATATAATATTTGATAAAAACTTTATAAAATTTTCATGCACACTTTCTAAGATAAAGAAAGGGGAAAAAGCCTTAGGTATTTTTTTTTTGTCCAAATAGAATTTCTTGCCTCATTGAAGTCCTATCCCTTCATTACTATTCCCATCATTCGAACCCTAGCTAGCAAATATTTGCAATTTTATTTTTCGTGACTTGAAAAATCGTCACTACCCTTGTTTCGAATGGTTGAATTCATAGGGTTGTATCTCCCTCAATACTACTCAATTTTTGCATATGACCACACATTTTAAAGCTATTCAAATTCTGCACAAGTTAGTCCAATAATCAATTGAATCGAATAACTCTTCATGAAGATATAGCTCCTAAAAGATAAGATGTTTTCAAGAAAAAAACCTATATTGAGTTTTATCTACAAGCTTAGAATCTTTTATAATTTCAAATTTACTAAAAACTATAGGAGTAGAAACACATTTACAATTTTTCATTTTAAACCTTTGGAATATTTCTAATATATACTTAGATTGAGAAATCATAATCTTATGGTATTGTTGGTAGATTTGCAAGCCTAAATAGTAATGCAACAAACCCATGTCAATCATTTCAAATCTATTTAGTAATTTTTTTTATATATTTCAATCATTCATTCATTATTTCTTGTTAAAATTAAATCATCTACATATAAAACAATGATAGCAATGCTCTTATACTTGAATTTTAGCCATTAAGGATATACTTGGATTTACAATTTTTGAATTTTAGCCATTGTTTATTCAGATTTTGAATTTCAACTAGGAAGGATATACTTGATGTTTGGCTTCTAGTTCTATATTTATACATTTCACTAAATAGAGAGTCTTTGGTTGTTTGATTTAACCATTTTGGTCTCTGAGTTTGATTTCGTAAAGAAGAATTTTCATCAATGCTAAAAGAACTGGATTTATATAAATAGACTCATCAAACGTGACATACCTATTCATAAATATAGTCCTTCTATTAGGATTATATAATCTATATCCTTTGGATTGACAACCTACTAACACACATTTCAAACATCTATCATCTAATTTTTTAATATCATTTGAATTATTATGATGTGCATAAGCAATGTACACAATTACTCTCAAATACTTAGTTTATGGTTTCCTTTAAAACCAAGCCTCAAAAGGAGTGATTCTATTTAGTTCCTTAGTGGCACACCTATATATACAAAAGTAAAACAATATTTAGCCCATAATAAACTAGGCAAATTTTAGAGGAAAGTCCTTGTCATATTTGCAATAGACCTATTTTTCCTCTCAACAACCCCATTTTGTTGGGGTGAATATGGGTATGTGAATTGTCTTGAAATGTCCATTTCAAGACAATAAGATTTAAACTCATTACTCACATACTCTTCTCCATTATCAGTCCTTAATACTTTTATGGAGGAAGAGATTTCATTTTCAACAAGTGCCTTAAATTTTTTGAAATATTCAAATTCTTAAGACTTATTTTTCAAAAAGTAAATCCAAGTGTACCTTGGAAAATCATCAATAAAAGTTAAAGAATATAAACATCCACTTAATTATTTAACTTAAAATGGACCCATAAGGTTAGAATGGACTAGTTACAATCTATAAGAAGAATAAAAAGAAGTTTCACCAAACTTAGTCCTAGGTTGCTTGGATAAAATGCAAGCCTCACAAAGTCCTCCATCAACTTCAATTTTAGGAAGACCAATTACCATGTTTTTGTTAAACATATCAATCATACTTCTATAGTTTAGATGTCCTAATCTATTATGCCACAATTTAGAATTATTGTCAACATACATGGCAAGGCAATGTTTACCTAAATTTGATGTGAAGAGAATACATAAAAATTTTTGGAAAGCCTACCTTCTCCAACAATATCTCCCACATTATTTTTTATGATGCACCTATTGTCACAAAATTGAATGCTTCTTCCTTGAGAAGCTAATTGCCTTACAAAAAGTAGGTTAGTTGCAAGATTAGGAATAAACAAAACATCATTATATACTTCTTTACCTATCTTAACATTGTCAATTCATTCTAAAACAATTTGGGAACTATCCCCAATAGTAACTACATCATTGTAATCTAAGTTTAATGAAGTAAAAGATGACTTATAATTAGTCATATGATTAGTGCATCCTAAATCAATAATCCAAGAATTATGGTCTATTTTATCATGAATGGAAGTCAATGCATGAACTAAAGTAACATTATTAGTTTACTTACCTCCCTTCTTGCTCTTTGTGTTTTTGGAGGCTGCCTTCTTCTTGTAATAATCATTTTCTTTGTGGCCAAAAATGCCACAAAAGTTACAATTACCATTACATTTAAGATTATTTCTCTTTGATTTCTTCTCAAACTTAGGTTTTGAAGAACTAGTTTGATTCTTACCTTTAAAGTTCTTGCCTTTGTTCCACTTTCTAGGTTTATTACCTTTATGAACATTCAAGGCAATAGAAGTAGAGTTAGGGTCCTTACCTTCACTTACCTTTGTACCTTATTGTAGCTTGATGGTTTCTTCATGTTGAACAAGTAGGTTGGAGAGCTCCGCTAGTGTAGGTAGATTGTCTTCTTGATCAAATCTCGTATTGAGGACATTTACAAAGTCCTTGAACTTTTTAGTGAGATTTCTAAGTATAATAAAGCATAAGAGATTTTCATTCACCCATTCACAACTACATGCAAGTAGTTGTGTCCTAATTTCTCTCATTTTAGCTAGGTATATTACAACAAATTCTTCACATGATATTTTTGTGTTAAACAATTTTGAAAGAAGGAAAAAATTTTCTACCCATGTTTGACCCTGTGAACATGGTTTTTAACTCATCCCATACTTCATATACAAAAGAAAATTTTGAAATATACACTAATATGTCACTCACTTATAACCCTAAATAACATAGAAATGACTTGTTGATTTTTTACATTCCATGGTTCAAGTGCTCTTCCATTTTGGGGTTGTGGCTCCTCCTTGTTCATGATCTTCCAAAGTTGCCTCGCTTGGTATTCTACCCTCATCCTAGGCTCCCAAATATGGTAGTTTATCCCTTCAAGAATATGCTTAGGGGTAAAGCTAGCAATATCATTAGAGGCCATGACTAAAAGCACAAACATGTTAGTATGATTGTAGAAGTAATTTTGCAAAACATAAGAATAAACTACAACTTATTTTTCCAAAAAATCATATTCAAATATCTTTGATTTTAAAAATTAAAAAAAAAAGGGCTCCTATGGACCCCACCACCAAAAAAAATTAAAAATAGGGGGCAGCCCCATAGGCCTACCACCCTCCCTTTTAAAAATTATTTTATTTAAAAAAATAATGGATGTAGGGAAGGCTCGAGGTCCCCTGCAACCCCATGCAACCTCAAGGGCTATTGTCGGCCATCACACTATGTTGTCAACGAGTTTCCAATGGCTATCATATGGCCACCGGTTGGCCGCAATTGGACCACCACCTTGGTTGTCATTAACAACCTATCAGATCGTCGATGTGTAGGCCAGAGCCTAGTGTTGGCTAGTTTTATGGCCTACCATAAGACAAGTCATTAAAAAATAACTTTTAAATAAATTAACAACTTATTAAATTTAAAAAAAAAAATTAAATTTAATACAATATATAAATGAAAATCATTTAAATATATAAATAAAAGGAGGGTTTTCATTTAAATATATAAATAAAAAGAACATATTTTCTTTATCAAACCCTCTATATATATATATATATAAGAACTTTATCATTTAAAAAAAATCAATAAAGGAGGGTTTTTAAATAGAATCTAACATTAAATTTATACAAAATATAAATGTTAGATTTAATTGTAACATAGCTTTTAAAAAAATAATTTCTAAAATCTAAAATTAGAGAACTCACCAGAGATGAACCTGGGCTCTGATACCAAATGAAGGGGGAGGAAGTAAGAAAAATCCCCCAAATGCAATAGATTAAAACAAACTCAAACAAAAAATTATTAGTATGCCAAATATATATTACACAAATGTAAATAGCATAAAATTTAATAAATTAAAAAAATGTAAGGTAAGATAGAAATAAATCAAACCACATAAAAGACACCAATATTATGTGGAAACCTTGTAAAGGGAAAAACCACGGCCAAAATTGTATCTCCACTTTTGTATTATCTTCAACAAAATATACAAGTCTTTTTCCTCAAATGTGATTGGTGCAAATCATCAATATCTCAAGTAAACAATAGTGTCTCACTATTAGTTATTCATAGTTCGCACTACATAGTTAGCACTACATAGTTAGCTCTCTATCAACACAAGGAGTTTAGCCCAAATATATAGTTTGGGCTATCCTCCCATTGGAAAATAGTCATGGAGGAAAACCTCCACAACATGTGCCACCACACTCATGCCACATGCCATTATGTGCCCCACACATGCCACCACACTCAAGTCTCATGCCATGTCACCTTTGACTTTGAGTTGACTAGAGTTAGACTAGATATTGGAATTATTTTAATTTAGTAATTGTAGGAATAATAATATTAAGGTGTAGGATAAAATAAATATAGGTATATATTTATTTTATCCATATACCTTAATATATATTAGTCTAACCTAGGTATATATACATATTAATAAATATAAATTAAATACCTATCTATTTAATTTATATTAAAGCCTAGATACCTAATTTTATTATTCACCTTTATACTTAGGTGAATTTACAATATAATCCTAAAATTAGATTATTTGTTCCAACAAATTTCAACTAAAGGGTCAAGGAGTGAAGACATTATAAATTCCATCTAATGGAAGCTCTATCCCACCAACTTACTTTGTTATGAAGACCTATTAGAATTCCTCTTATCATCCTATATAGGACCTCTAGAATTCTTAAACTTGCTTCAATATTTTATAATCTCACAAGGTGCTTCTTACTAGGATGACCTTCCTACTTAAAATATTCATAAGTAGGTTTCATAATATTTGAAGGCTTCAAAATTTTGAGTCACTTAATATTTATTTCCATAGATTTGAAAGGTTTTGCATGAGCCTAATCATGAGGAGAAACACCATAATTTCTTAGTACCTCTTGAAAATAAACTAGAAGGGAGAAGAGATCGTCAAAGGTTAGATGTTTGTGCTCCTTTAAGAACATAGGAATAAGATGAACCACTAGTTTGAGCATATGAACTAAGAAAATATTAGAAAGAATAATTTTAAAACATTTTTTATCATCCTTCTTAGTGCATCCAAAATATGTATTATGTGGATTTAATGCCTTAAATATTGTGATATAGTCCTCAACATTACTAAGATTGAGCATCATTAGAGTAGATAGTTGCAACACAAGCAACTAGCCTCTATAGTATTCACTTTTCCAACAATGTCATAGAGTTTATTCCATAGCTTGATCGGATCTACTTTATCTTTAGTTTTTAAAAGCAAATCTTAATCAATGATGGAAATAATCAAAGAACCTTCTCCTAGTTAAGCTAACAAGTTGCTTCATCAATAACTACTATAATTTCCTTGAACATCCATTGAAGGTTCTTACTAAAAAATAACTCGATCTTTTGAGTTGACCATATACTATAATTTCACACAACATATGCCTTGGAGTCTATAATGCCTAAATTTATCTCATCACTACAACTCCTTGAACAAATATTGTCGATGCAAAGAGCTCAAAATATTGTTCAATTTTTAAAAAGTTCAATATACATACGCATAGAAAATTTATGGCCTTTGGAAGATTTTCCCTATTAACCCCTAAAAGAGGAAAAAACATTAATCCACACCTTAGACTTATAATAACCAACTAAAATCTATAACTTAATGCAATATGATTCACTAACAAGAACCACTCAAATTATTTATTAACTTTAATAATTCATTCACCAAACTGTTTTAACTAAGGAACATACAACCTTAATATTATTACTAAAACAATTTATATTTATAAAAGAAACTACAACTCCATGTTTTCTAAATTTACCTTTGTAGAATTATCATAGCCAAAAGTGAAGAAGACAACCAACTTTCTTATCCAACATTCTCATGATTTTCTTAATGCAAAAAGTATAGCACACAACAAGTAGTGCAAGTAAGTATTTATTTTAATTCATCTAGAAACATTTTATCGATGCACATTTTCCTCACTTATTTTTCTTTAACTTATCTTGGGTTATTATAACTCTATAAGAGATGCATATGTTCCTCTAGTTCACTTGTTTTTCTTTAGATTATCTTGGGTTATTATAACTCTATAAGAGTTATACCTGAGAAGTTATATATCTAACTTATGGTGACCATTTTTTAATAATGTTTTTAAACCCTCTTAAAATTGTTAAAATCTAGAGCAAAGAGAATGATACATAGTGAAATTGAGAATTAACTTTCGTGAGATTGTTGCTTTAAAAAACAATTTGCACATTTTTTTTTAAATTCACAAGTCTATTAATTTAATCAATAGATACATTATGGACAAGTTTTGAATAACATTAGATAATTTCATACTTATAAAATATTTTTGCACTCTATCAACTTCAAAATTTTATAAAAAATAGATCAAGAGCATAATGCAAAGAGAATTACAAGATTGAAAAAATTAATAGAAATATAATTAATTCTTTTCTTATAACCTTGGGAATGATTTTTTATAATTTTTTTTTTTTTTAAGCGAAAAACTCCTTGTGGGGCCGCCTTGGTCTGAGAGACCATGAACAGGGGGTTCTATACCATCAAAGTCACCCGGAGTCGCACCCGACCCTACCCGCACCAACATTATCAATTGGATTTTGGATACCCAATTCAGCTTTTTGGTAGGGTGGAGATTTGAACCTAGGACCTCCCTTGGAGGATTGCCCTCTCCTCTCCAACTCACCTACAACACTTGAGTGATTTTTGATAAATTTTAAATATTAAAAAAACCTTTGCTTTAATTTAAAAAAAAATAGAAATAGAAAGCCACCTAAAGTTTCTTTGAGTGTCTAAAAATATTTTATTTGTATTAATGTAAGCATAATAGCTTAGATATTTATAGCATATAAATTCTATTAAATTCTAAGATATTGTTAGGTTACAAAGGTGCATAAGACTAATGTATTTGTAATTCACTTATTGTAAATCTTCCTATAGTATTAATATTTCTCATAGGGTTTCTAGTTATCTCCTTATTGTAACAAATTATAGACTTTATGTTTACCCTTTGAATGTAATATTGATATATTTGTATTGTTCTCAACATGTGTTAGAGCATCTTTATCTTGAAAGAATAACAAAAGGAACTATTTTTTAAGGCAAAGTACAACAAGTGGCATAATTAGGTACTTCCCCATAATTTGAACTTGGGTAGCCTAGATAACAGTCCAATGACATACCACTAGGGTGTTCATGTGGGACAGTAAAAGGTATAATTTTTTTTGAATTTACAGCAGAAGGTATTATTGAAAATCAAAGCATGGTGAATATATTTCTTCATTTGCTTCCATATTTCTAGTTGTTCTTGAACATATTTGGACGATGGCCAAGCCCTAGATAGATACTAAATTATTGGGTTTTGCATTGTAGTAAGAGTGGATTACATTATTAGTAAAGACAATGGTTTGCTTTTTTAAAACAAAGAGTGAATATTCCACCGCATGAATGAAGTTGTTTGAGTTGTAACTTAGGCAAATATTGTAAGTGCTTTGCAAACATTGTAAGTGTTTTTCTCTTAATCACTCCATAAAAAGGAATGGACATTTTTTCACATAGTGTATGGTGTTACAAGGGAGAAATACTTAATTTTTTTTAATAATTTTATTTGATACATAATAGTGTGGAATTTATATAAGTGCCTTCAAATTCATAACAAAATAATAAAATATGGTAGGAAGTGCCTCTATTTTATTTACTATGCAAATATACATCCAATAGACAATGGTATGTATTAATATTCTAGCTTGTGTGGTATTTATAAAAAGAAAAGAGGGAATTATTAGTCTTGCCCTAGGAAAAATATAAAGCAAAACCATTGCAAATAATAAAGGGCCTATAATCTAAATTTGAAGATCTAATGAATCATAGAGCACCATCAAAAGGATATTTGTAGTATAGTACCCGGATTTAAACGTGTGGATGAATTGAGGTTGCAAAAAATTTGATGAACATGCTTCATTGAGAAGAAGTTCATAAAAATTAATCTATTAAAGTCATTTAGAAAATTAATTTTCCAAAAAAAACTAAACACTTGAGCACTTCAAGAAGGAGGTACGTGAACACTTTAGAGTGTTTGAGGCATTACAAGAGTGCACAACCAATATAATATCCTTTAAATACTTAAGTATGCAAAGTGATTTAGTAGATAGTACATTCTAGGAAGCATCTCAATTTTGAGTCTCTCTTGCATTATTTTTATAAACGTCTTTCAATTGATTAAAGGTACATTAGAAGTGAAAGATGATTTTTTTATTATATGGATGAAGGGATTTTGAAAGGGACCCCAAACATTTACAAAATGGATCCAACAAACCTAACTAGAAAAAGGGGCATGTAGGCCACCAAGAGAACCCAGGATCATGAAACAACCATATCCCAAATAAAAACAAAGGGAGTAAAAGGAACACAACTACAACTGTCACCCGAGAAATCATAAAGCATCAAAATCCCTCATAGAGGAGAACAACAACAAAATCACTGGAGGAGGACACCAAAACTAACCAACAATCGATGGTTCTTAGAAAATAAAAGCCACACCATCCCGCTTAGCATGAACCACCTTCCATAATATGAAGATGCTAGGAAAGACATATTATCTTCTTCTTCCTTCATTTCCTAATTGATTTCATCCCTCTAGAAAGTTATTCATCCAAATTGGCAGGTTGTTCTAAGATAGTCCTAGATTAACCATTAAGTTTATAGACTTCTTACCTTTCCTAAACACATGATTGACCTGTTACCTTCCATAAACCATATTGATAACATTAAGGGATTAACCTTCAATAATAATCCTCCTACAATCCAAAGAACTCAACTGTAAAACACCTTGAAAAAGTGCTCTAGCTTGCATCACGTGGCTAGTATGGCTTCCAATATTTTTAATGAAGGCTAGAATAATTTGATCATTGAAGTCCTAAAAAAAATCCCCTACACTCGCTAGGTCTAGATTTCCTTTAGAAGCTCCATCAAAGTTCAGTTTCACCCAATTGAGGGTGAGATTCCAAAATTTATCTAACCTAGAAGACTGGTGATTCCTAGAAGATGTTGGCAGAGGAGACTTAAATCCAAGAGGAAAAGCCCTTATCCAAAGATAAGAGATCCACATTCTCAATGGTAGCAATCACTTCCTATAGAAAAACTGACTCTATAGTGTGGAAACTGTTCTTAAATATCCTAGAGTTATTTTTTTTCTAGATGTACCACCAAACATTCAGCAGATCAAAGGACCAAAAGGATCGAAGGTGAGGATAAAGGAAAAAGGAATTCCATTGATCCATGAAAGTGGTAAAATCTCTAGGAAAGGGCCAATCCAAACTCACATGGCTCAACAACAGACTTAGGACCTCCCAAGAAAAAGTGCACATGGAAAAAAATGCTCAAGAGATTCTTTAACCATACCACACAAAAAGCACCTATTAGGGATAACTAGTCCTATTTTTAAATATTATCCAAGGTCAAATTTTTTTCTTAAATTGCTAGCCAAAATAAAATATTAACTTTGGACGTAAGTCCTTTCCCTCACACATCTCAAACAGGGAACCAAGGATCATCATAAGCATCTAACAAGGCATAAGCTGATTTAATAGAGAAATAACCATCATTTTTTGCTCCCCATATCAGCTTATCCTACTTATTTTCAAAAGGTAAAACAATCCACTTCAAAATGTTGTGAAGGGATTTACATGTAGCATCTTACTTCGGTGATAATCCAGAGAACTCAAGAGTCTTCCAACACTTTTTACCATCCACCATCTCAATAAAATCGCCGATCTTTAACCCAAAGAACCATCTCAAAATAGGCTCAGCATAAATGAAATTTGGATAGAAATTTAAGGGCTTGTAAGCCACCCATTTATCGCTCCAAAAATTAATATTCTGGTCGTTTCCTAAAAATGGGCATCCCCTCAGCACGATATCCTTATGAATTTTGACAATTCTTCTCCAAAAGGCAAATTCCTGAGATGAATTTGGATCAGATAGGATGAAATCCTCATTGTTTAAATATTTAGATTTCAAAATTTGAACCTAATTTACATTTTCATTTCTTGCTAATCTCCATCTCTATTTGGCCAAAAGCTCACGGTTCATAATTTTCATTCTTCTCAGCCCTAAACCTCTCTGCTCTTTTTTATTGCAAACTTGGTCCCAAGTGACCAGATGAAATTTCTTCTTATCTTATGATTCATACCAGATAAACGATCATTGAATTTGCTCAATTTTTCGAAGAAATTTCCTTGGAAGCCTAAAAAGGGAAAGGAAATAGACTGGAATACTCTAAAAAGTAGATTTTACTAACATGGCTTTACTAGCTTGACTCAAGAGCACCCCTTTCCATCCATTAAAAGAAACATTAAAATAATATTGAAGAATATCTTTTGAAGTTTTTTTGAATGATAAAAAAAATATTGAAGGATTCTTTTTCATTGAAGGCATACTAAAAGGCATAAATTCATAAGGAAAAGGCTTATTGCTATATTTTTCTAAAAATAAGATTTTTATGCTTTAGGAGTTATAAGATGAATTTTGTATTTTGTAAAAGAGAATATGTGATTTTACTTTAAAGTATTATATTCTCACAAATGTTTCTTATACATCAAATTTTATCAAACCAAGTAATTTAAAGCAACATTCAATATCTACAGTGTCTCTAGTAGTTTTTTATAGGTAAAGTTGTCACAACTTTCTATTACACTTAACACCTAAAATAGTTGCAACAATGACATCTGGGGTCTATCCCTATAAATTATTAAGGAGTAATAAGGCAATCCTTTATTCATTCACTCCATCATTTACCCCATTTGCCTTTGTTGTTAGACATAAATCCTAAAATTAGGATTTTTTGAGTATTTAAGGGAAGTTACACCCTATGTATGAGGAAATCCTTCTAAGTAGGTGTCATAAACAAGGCAAATCCCTTTCAGTATCACCTAAGTACCATGTATCAATTTATTTCATGTACCTAAAGGTCTCTCTCATGTATCAATAGGTATATTAAGAGGACTAGCTTCTTCCATGTATCAATAGGTATATCGAAAGAGTAAGTATATAGAAAGGATTGGTATATCAGACTAGTGGTATATCAAGAGGGTGACCTTATTGGGAGTCATAAGGAACCTCCATCATGACCACTCCAAAATTATTTCTCTCTTTTATGAAAGGACCAAATTTTATTCCATGAAAAAATAAAATGAGAACTATCCTTGTAGTCAAAAGATTATGGGATATTGTATCAAGAGATGAGATACATCTAGAAGAACCAACTACATAAAGAGAATTTAATGAAAAAGATCACAAAGCACAATTGATCATATTGTTAGGTGTCATTGATGAAATACAAGCTCATATAAGTGAAGTAAATACATCAAAAGAGGTTTGGGATATCCTATGTACCATTTTTAAAGGTAAAAATCAAGCAATTGTTCACCATTTACAATCTCAATTGTATACATTACAGATGCAAGAAAATGAAAGTCTAGAACACTTCCTTTGAAGGATTGTAGAACTAAAGGCTAAATTAAACACTTTGGGAGAGAGAGTTGATGATAATTTGTTAGTACCTATTATACTATGAGCCCTTTCAAATTCATACAAAATGTTAGTAACCTCTTTGCAAGTTTCAAACTAAAAGATATCATTTGAAGAGCTAATCAACATCCTCCAACAATATGAGCTAGAAAATCAATTGAGAGATGATTCTTCAAATAATGCTCTTATTTCCAAAAAAAGATTCCAAAGAAATACCAGGAGTCCAGCTACTTCATCTTCATCTTCTTCACAAAACCAACCAAAATGGAGAAGAAGATATTGTCATATATGTGAGAAAGAAGGCCATGATACTAAATTTTGTAAGTATAATATGTTAAGTAAGTGGAATCAATCACGAAATCCTTCTCAAACAAGACAACAAGGGCAATATCAAACTAGATAATCTTATAATCCACCAAGTAGAAATATGAGGTATAGATCAACACCTCCATCACAACAAGGACATGTGGTATAGGAAGAACTTTAGTTGGATCTTAAGAAACCTAATTTAGATCATGATGAAGACATAGAAGTAGCACATAAAGTATTGATGACTCACACTATGGGACAATCTGGGGATAATGATTGGTATATTGATTTTGGAGCTAGTTCACATATGACTAGAAATATACATTAGTTTGACACTCTTCAAGAAATACATGGTAGGCCAATGACAATGGAAAATAACACAAGCTACCAAGTAAGAGGAATAGGAACTATTTTTTGTAGTTACCTTTTGTAGAGTGCACAATCGAGAAGGTGCTATATGTACTAGGACTTACCAATAACTTACTTTTAGTTTCTCAAATGATGGATAAAGGATTGACTATTGAATTTCAAGTTGTTAATGGATACAAAAGGTGTTTCATCTTAAAACAAGAAAAATTGGAAGGTATAACATCTTATAAAAATGGACTATTTGCTTTAGATATCATTACACCTCCTCCTAGACACCAACTTCAAGGAGCATATTCATCATCTCAAAATCACAAATATACACCAAGAAGGAAAAACTCAAAGAGGGATAGAGCATATGAAACTAGATATAAAGTTCTCATGGCCAAAAAGGCAAGGAAGAAAATGGCAAAACCAAATTGTTTAGAAGAAAGAAAAGAGAAACAAGATGAAGATCCAATACTTGACACACAAGAAGATGATTCTCAAGAAGAATATACATTGCTTAAGTCTTGGATACACACTATTGCCAAAAGAGTTGATGGTCCAAAATACTTACAATCAATCTTCAAAGAGGTTGATGATGACACTTTCATGACACTTAAGACTTATATAAGTCTTCTTCTTGATAAAGTAGATAACTATGGTGAGAAAACTATTACAATGCCTACTAACATAGCAAAGATCATATACGTGTCATTCCTCACCTTTAATATCTTTAAAGAGAAGAATACAAAACAAGAAGAAATAATTGCAAGAATAAAGAACAAACCATTGATGAAAAATGTCATGTGCGATACAGGTGATCTTATCAAAAAGACAAAAATTGGTTGTAATACAAGAAATGTCCAAAAGAAGGATTTATTTGTGATACCAATGATCTATGTCAAAATATAGATGAGTGTTGCACTAAAGATGATATAAGATCTCAAATGCAAAATGACAGTACACCAATATCAAGAAAGCTCATGCATATTGTGACACAAAGGATCTTCTACAAAAGAAACATATAGCATGTGATACTAGTGATTTGGAGATTGTTCGAAAAGATAAAAATTATGTAGAAAATAGTTGTATTTGCAAAGATAAAGCCCAGATTGTTTCAAACAATAACAATTCCACTTATCATAATGAGCCTAATAATGAAGACTTTGGATACTTTGAAAAGTATACAATAGGGATTGGTTCCAAAATCATGCAAAAAATGGGTTATAATGGAATAGGTTTAGGATGAAATGGACAAGGCATAACAATACCCATAATACCAAACATGAGACCAAAGTATGAAGGTCTTGGTTATTCAGGCCAATTAGGAAACAAAGACTTGTATACAACTCCTATAGTAAACAACTGCAAATATTGTGGAAAATATGGACATACTTCAACAAGATGTTGGAACATTCCTCAAAGAACATGTCGACTTAAAAATAAATTCACAAAGATTTAGTTGACTTGTGGATGGATGAATATCATGGAATGGAATAAGATAAAATAAATGTTGAATGGACACTATAAATGAAAACCTAGTATGATGTTGATCCAGTGGTAACCCACAAAGGTGATCCAAAGATCTTGCTAAGGAAATTACCTAAAGACATTGATGATCCAAAGGTGATCCATAAATATGACCTAGAGATCATAACAATTGATGATCCAAGGAAATATATAGAGATGACCCATAGATCATAACAATTCTAAGGAAACACATTTTTTAGCTTAATTAGTGCTAGAGCAAGATCCATAGCCATAGCCCATGATTAAGAGCTAAAGTTAAATCCAAAGTCCAAGCTAGCACCAATGTCAAATTTCAAAATTCTCACCTCCAACTTTAGGGGGTAGCTATTCCATTATTTGCTATCTCAAATAATGTAATAAGTGGGGGATGTTAGGCTATAAAGGTCCATAAGACCAATATTATTTGTAATTTATTATAATTCACTTATTGTAAATCCTCCTACAATATTAAGATGGTTTATTAGGAAGTTTTCCATAGGGTTTACCATTATCCCATTATTGTAATAAATTATTTGGGATTCTATACGGGGATTTCTTGTAATAAGTACAATGAATGCAATGTAATGCTTTCTCTTTAAATGTGATATCAATATATTTATATTTTTCTCAATAGATATATTAAACTTGAGGTGCTTATTTTATATTTTTTAGCTGCATTTTTTAATATAGACACCTCAAGTTTGATCTCTCAATATTTTATGCTTATTATACAATGTTGGACTTACCCAATGGAAAAATATGACACAATTCATAACCATCCCATAATTTCAACTAAAGGCAAAGGAGAGAAGACATTAGAAACTCCCTTTTTGACGGATGATTTATCACATCAAGTACTTTTTTATGAAGACCTATTATAATTTCCCTTAGCATCCTATAGAGGACCTCTAACTTTCTTTATAATTTCCTACAATATTTTATAATATCATAAGGTAATTCTTTCTAGGATGACTTTTCCACTTAAAGAATTCATAAATATATTTTATTATTTTTAGAGGCTTCAACTTGTTCTTTGATCACTTAATATTTGTATACATATATTTGAAAGCCTTTACATGAGCTTGATCATAAGGGCATTCACCACAATTTCTTAATTCGACTTGAAAATAAACTAATAGAGATAAGAGTTCATCAAGGGTTAGATGTTTATCCTCCTTTAAAAACACAAGAATTATATGAACAATTAGTTCAAGTATTTTATATGAGGAGAGATTAGAAAGAATAATTTCAACATATTCTTAATATACCTTCTTCGTACATCTAAAATATGTAATATATGGCTTTATTACCTTAATTATTATGATATAGTCCTCAATAGTACTGAGCTTGAGTATCTTTAGAGTAGACAACTTCAATGCAAATGACTATCCTCTATAGTATTTACTTTTCCAAAAAGATCATGGAGTTTATTCCACACTTTGGCTGGATTTGCTTTATATTTAATATTAAAAAGTAAATATTGTTCAATCAATAATGGAAATAGTCAAGGAACCTCCTTCCACTTAAGCTAACAAGTTGCTTCATCAACAACTATTGTAACCTCCTTGAACATGCACCAAGGATTCTTACTCTACAGTAGCTTAATATTTTGAGTTGACCATATACTATAATGTACCACATTTAAGTGAAATACATATGCCTTGGAGTCTATTAGACCTAAGTTTTTCTTATCACTATAACTCCTTGAAAAAATATTAAAATGCAAAGAGTTCAAAATATTGTTCAATCTCAAAAAGATCTCATAACACATCTGCATACAAAAGTTATAACTTTGGTAAGGTTTCCCTATTAACCTCTAAAATAAGATAAGAATATTGATCCACACATTAGAATTACAATATCCAACTAAAATCTACAACTTAATGCAACATAATTCACTTATGGTGACTATTCAAAATTTCCCACTTGTATACTTCATTACACTAATAATGAATGGAGGAATGATACTTGTTTGGATTTGATTGGGCATATGCTTATATTTGTGTGTGTATATATGTGTTATTTTTTGACAAAGGCCTCATATGGGCCACCATAAAAACCACCAACATATCCTCAATCTATGATAAATCAAGAGTAAAGCCAACAAGAATCGAATCCACATCTCCCAAGTCATGGATTGTTGGAAATATGAGGAAGTTTATTGTCATTGATGTTAAGAGGTTGATTTCCAAATTTTGTCATCATTAATGTCATCATATGGTTTTTCCACAAGGCAAGGAAGAGGTTCAAAGGAATAGGGTATAATATTTATTTTAAATATTATATGCCTAAAAAGACCCAAAACATATTGAAGACCCAAGGAAGGAGAAGCAGTTTAAAAGGAAATCCCAAGGATGGATAAGCAGGTTAAAAGGAAATAATAATATTATAATATTTAATATTATAATATTCTGGGTTACAGGTTGAGTTGAAGAAAAACAAGGGCCAAGGAGTTATCAAATTATAAATCCTCAAAAACCCATTTGGCAGATTTTGAATACTATGGTTTAATTTATTTAAATTTAAATATTTTAACCATGGGTTAAAATTTAAATTTAAATAATTAATTAAGGGGCTAAAAGTTCAAATATTAAATTCAAATTTCCTAAGTTCGTCGACGTATTGGACAACATGGCATATAGTATAAAAGGGGGCAAAATTGTTTATTAAAAATTATCCATGCGAATAGTAAATGCCCAAAGTCTAAATATCATGTGCTACGTTCATTAAAGGAGGAGAAGAAGATTTGTGTGTGTTAGGTGCTAGAGGGTAGACGTGGAAATAAATAGAAGGGGAGTGTCAACCAAATCTCAAGGCGCTTGGTAGCACAGGTGGCAGCCAAGGGCTGTGTTAAGGCGTTTGTGAAGCACAAGATTGCGGTTTCAATTCACGTGATCATATTTTGCTAAGGGGAAGTGTTTCATTTTTGTTTGTGGAAGAAGAGACAAGGCACATAGAGGGAGTCTTACGCTTTTAATTTTGTGAGGGCACATAGCCTAGTTGGTGGACACGCTTTGTGTTAGGGCATTGGAAAGAAGAGGTCACATGTTTGAATTTCACCGAAGTCATTTTGTTGGGCAGAATAAAATAAAAGGTATGCTACTCACATTTTAATTTTGCCAAAGGTTTGATAATTCAGAAATTGCATAGTGTGAAAATTAAAAGGTGGTTTGTGAGTTTTTGAGGGAGATATAAGGGATAATAAAGTTAAAATATTTTATTTTAATTTTGGTGGTTAGAATTTATAAAGTAGGAGTGATAAGGTATGCAAGGAATATTATATGTTGTATTTTGAAATAAAGCTACATTGTGATAATTATTTTGAAAGGAGAAATAAGGTGCATAAAGAAATTTATTGTGGAAGTGAATTAATTGAATCTTTGCTAATTAAATTTTGGAGATTATAAGGTGTATTTGAGATTTAATATTTTGTATGGTGAAATAATTTTGAGGGAAATATTTGAGTGAATATTTTTGATATCTAAATTGTTATTGGAAAAGAGGTTGATTGTGATTGAGACAGGTTTTGAGATCAAATATTCATCAAAATAAAAGGTATGGGCATATCATCCTTGTGAGTGAAATATTGTTGGATTGAGTGTTGTGAAATGCAAAGTTGGAGTGAAAAGGATTGTTTGATAAGCATTGTTGAAAATATTTGAGTGAGCCTTCATGTGCATGATTAGGGTTTGTGAAAGAACATGAGTATCATTGTTATGTGAAGTTGAGAACTATCTTGAGCTAGGGTGTGTGAAAGATCATGAGTATCATTGTTATGTGAATTTGGAATCATCTTGAGTCAAGGTTTGAGATTCATAGTGTGAGTTTTTAGAAGTATAGTGAAACACTTGGTTAGGGTTTGTAAGTAAGTTGTGTTTCATTGAGTGAATGGTTGGTTGAAGTTTATGAGCATTATTGATTGAAAGTATTGGAGTGATAGTTCAAGTTTTGTGAAATAAATTATTATTTATTCTAAATTGATTTGAAAGAGAGTTTGGAAGTGATTGAGTGTTTTTGTGAGTGTGAAACATATTGAGTCTCTAACCATTCTCTATATGTTTCTATAATTTAAAAAATATTGTGTGAAACTTGTTTGTGTGATTGAAGAGGTTTTCTATGAGAGATTGAGTTGAGTTTTTGTATGCAAATTTTGCAATTGATTTGAATAAGCTTTTGTGAAAGCTTGTGATCAAATTTGAGTAAGTCCTAGAGTGGACTTAAGGATAGAGTGAAGCAAGCTTTTGTGAAATCTTGTGGGTAGATTTGAGCAAGTCCTAGAGAGGACTTAAGGAAATAATTGAGTAAGCTTTTGTGAAAGCTTAAGGATATATTTGTGTGAGATTTTTTGGAAGCTTACAATCAAATTGGATAAGTCTTGGTGAAAACTTGTTGAGCAGATTTGAGGTAAGTCTTGGTGAAGACTTGTTGAGCAGATTTAAGGTAAGTCTTGGTGAAGACTTGTTGAAAATAATGAATAAGTTTTAGTGAGGACTTGTTGAGCAGATTTGATGTAAGTCTTGATGAAGACTTGTTGAGTATATTGAGCAAGTTCTAGAGAGAACTTGTAGATAGATTTGAGGTAAGTCTTTGAGAAGACTTGTGAGCAAAGTTGATTGATTGATTTGTTCAAGCTTTGAGTTAAGGCTTGGGACATATCTAGTAGAGTTTATTTGTGATTAGTTCAAGCTTTGTGTTAAGGCTTGAGGATAGAATTGAGATAGAGATTGAGCATATTTGCACTAGACTGAAGGATAGTGTTTAGTGCATATTTGAGATAGATATTGAGTATATTTGTGCTAGACCAAAGGATAGTGTTTAGTGCAGATTTGATATAGAGATTGAGCATATTTGTGCTAGATCGAATGATAATGTTTAGTGCAAATTTGAGATACAGATTGAGAAGATTTGTGTTATACTGAAGGATAATATTTAGTGCAGATTTGAGACAAATATTGAGCAGATTTGTGCTAGATTGAAGGACAGTTTTTAGTGTAGATTTGAGATAGAGATTGAGCAGAGTTGAGAGTAATATTTGAAGGTGAGAGAGTAGAGGACAATAGTCTCTAGTTGATAGAGATCCATTAGCTAGGGTAGTGAGGACAAAGGTCTTCTGAGTGAGGATAGGAGTCTTCAGTGGAGAGAGATCCATAATCCAGTGCAGTGGAGGCAGTAGTATTCTAGAGGATCACCAACCAAAGTAGAGAAGAAGGAGTTCTCTTGTGGAAAGAGATCCATGAACTTGATTAGGGGATTGGTGTCTCCTTTGGACAGAGGTCCATAAACATTGTAATAGGGAAGGATTCCCAAGAAATTTATTGAGAAAATTTTAGTGAAAGATTTTCTCCGTGGAGTAGCCCACAGTGGGTGAACCACGTTAAATTGTTATATCTATTGTGTGTGGTTATTTGTGCATTGCTTTGATAATTTTTGTTGATATTGCCATTGATATATTGAATAATATTGTTTAAGAAGGAAAAAGTAAAAAGTGGTCTTATACTATTCACCTCCCCTCTTAGTATAAGCTTGTGTTCTTCATGGATAGGATTACACACCCACACTTGGGTACAAAGTATTACCTCCACTAGATGAATGGAAGGCCACATAAAGAACATAAGCAATAATCTTACCAAATAAAGGGGCTATAATCAACCCCATGACTTTGCATTTCACAATGCCTATACAACATGTATTAGCCAAACCAATAACCCTTGTTGTTGATGAGGGAAGAGGTCTTACTTATTTAATACAAGATATTCTCCATCATCTCTTTTGAATGCCACCTTGAAGTGTGTGTTCTAAGTTGGTAAAAATATATTACCAGAGTCAAATATGTGATCCAAAACAACACAAATACTCAACACTACCACAATAACTAAGCCAAGCAAGATATTGAATGGGTGAAATGACTATGAAACTCTTTCAAATCCCTATAGGACTACCCATTCATGCACCATGTTAAGCAAAAGTATAATGTGTAGAAGGGATTCAACCCCATGATCAAAGGCAAGCAAGAAGACATATATTAACAAAAAAGCCACTCCATATAAACTAATGAACATGAGGGAGTATACAACATGATCTTGATATATATCCTCTAAATCACAAACACCTCCCATATGCTTCAAAGCATGTGTAACATATTGTATTAATCTTCACAAAAGAGGAAAAAAATAATTTTTTTTTTTTTAATTTCACCCAAATTATGGAGTTTCCTTTTAATACGCATCACAAATGATAATAGACTTCCAAATAATTAAGAGTGAATTAATTAAATTGTATGACACAAAAATATGGTAAAATATGCATATGAAGTTAATGTAGAGGGAGTTCTACTAAATAATAAAATAAAATGAAATGATTTTATTTACATCCATGAGACCAAAAAAGTCTATGGAAGCAAGATATTTAATACAATATGGGATATGGTGTACAAACCTACTCCCTTTTGAATTTAAAAATTGGACCTCCTATTCAATTTTTCAAAGTTTACTAACATCCAAGAAAGAAAATTGTTCAACAAACTCAAAAAACTCAACATCCTCTTATTATCTTTTGGAATATGTTTCTTTTATTATTGATTTTGATGAGAAGTTTCCCTATTTTTTCTAATCTCAATTCTTCAAAAATTTCCATTAGTGAGTTTAATTTTGGAGTGTCCTCATTTACAACCTCGATGTCCTTGTAGGATTCACATTCCATGACAAAATATTTTTTGGTCTCCACAACTTTTGTTATACAAAAGACACATACTCGTTTTGACCATACCTCTTTAGGAATTGTTCATTTTCCAGTTTTGCATTTGAGATGGTGTGAACTAGATATTAGTTGGGCAATATGAATTTCTACCTTATATTTGATATTTGCATCTATGTACTTCTTTTGGATATGTTCACAATTTGGGTTGAACTTGTTGATGTATAATTATTTTTTCTTTCCTAAATTTTTAGTCCACATTGCAAGTCAAACTTTTCCCTCACATACTGTTTAATTTATTTGTTGGAGTTTGGAACCTCATGATATTTAATGCTCCATTTGTTATTTTTTTCCATCCATGTGTCTTTTATTATATTCAATGTTTCTTTGATTACCTATTTTGGCAACCTACTATCTTTTATGGTTTGTATTTCTTTAGGTACTCTAATAGCCTTTTCATAACTTTTGCTTTTAGTGGAAAAGTCTATGTTTTAGCAACTAAAATTCCATATGGAACTAATGCTTTAATTTTAAAATTATTTGTACCTAGTAACTTTTGAATTCTTTCTCTTTGTCGTCATTTAAATTTTTATGTATTACTAGCCCACACCTCACACCCATATATCATTACTAGAATAATTAATAATCCAAAATGACCCTAATGGTTTTCCAAACCCATAACTACGTTTTTTTGTGCCATTTTAGCAATGAGTAAAGTTCCCTCCATTCTACTTGTATTTCTTTCATGTTGTATACTCCCCAATTGAGTTTGATTTGAAAATCTAAGATAAGGTATTTGTATTCTATTACTACCTCCAAAGGATTTATTTCAAACAAAATATATGGTTTTTTTGCTCTCTTTGAGTATATAAGACCATAATTTTAGTCTTGCTATTATTTACCTACATCCAACTTCTTTACAAAAATGCTCTAATTCTTTTAGATGTTCTTTTAAACTTTCAAGTATCTTACCAATAAATACGAGGTCATTGGCATAGAGAAGAAGTTTCACTACATAATTTCTCAATTGTATTCCATCTCCTCCCATACTTTTCGCACATTCTTCCAATTTGTCAATGCAAAAACCAAATAAAGTAGGTGACAATGATAACCCCGTTTCACCCTAACATCACTTCTAAAACGCTCATAGTCCTTTTGGAGTTCTTATTTTTTCCACCAACTACTCATAAATTTTGTGTACAAGTGATCTATAGTTGGTTGGTACAATTTATTTCATTCTTTTCCAAAATTTACCTCCAGGTACTATGTCAAATCCTTTTTAAAGTCCACAAAATAATATTAAAATTTTTATTTTCCATTATATATCCTCTCTTTTAGGTGCCTTAAAGTAATGTAGTGATATATTATTGAGTACTTTGGTCTAAACATTGCTTGTCCTATTACCATATTTCCCTAATTGTCTACCCACTAACTGATTTTACTTTCTACTATGCTCCCAAAACAATTTATAAAAGGAGAATTAATTATGATGGTGTGGTAATTTGAAGGATTGTTGGTATCTCCATTTTTATGCAATGGTATGACTAGGTTGGTTATTCATTCCAATGGAAATCCTCCTTTAATGATGCCATTAAAAATATTTTGGATATGTGGTGCTAAGATGTTAAACCCACACTTGAGATGTTCAACTTTCAAACCATCTATGTCTTGAGCATTACCTATTGTTATTTTCTCAATGCCCTCCATATATTTTAGATAAAAACATTCCTTAGTTGTGTCAATTATACAAGAAGTATCATTTTCTTGGTTTCTTCCATATAATTGCTTTGCATACTACAACCATTGTTCAATTATTATATTGTTTTTTATGTGCCTTTGATTTATTATAGTTTTTTCTAAAATTGTCTTGGGATATGCTTTACAAGATATATCAATTCTATTTGCCTTGCTCTTATGTATTTTTTTTTTTTTTTTTCATTATTTGTTTATATATCTTGCTATTTGTTTCCTCTTTGCCTAGATATTTTTTATTTGCATTCTTCATCATAATCACCCTTAGTTCCTTTATTGCTTTAACATGGAATACTTTATAAAACCCCTAATAGGATAATGTTATTTGCTTATCAAAAAGAGGAATAGAGTTTCCAAAAATAAATTATCACATGATCAATCAATGGCACTTCATACCTAATATAATACCATGTTAAAATCAATAACATTTATTGGAACAAATTGCAATCATACATTACTTGAATCATATAGCAAAATAAGGAGTATAAGGCAAAAACAAAATGATAAAAGATTAGGAGGATGGAAGGATATTCTCATACACCAAAAAACATGACAAGAAAATGATCACACATTGATACAAAGGATCAAAGCGTAAGTGGAAGAGGTGTATAAATTCTTCTACTAATTATCTAATAATTACATTATTTCTTAGTAATCAAGGTTGGGGTATAAGACTTATTTACAAGGTGAAATATGGGCTTGTAGACTTGAAATAACAACCACCCCTCCACACACACAAACTCTTTAATGTTAGCCTATATGTTTACAAAATTTCATTATACAAATATCACCCTTGGCCAATGGAGAAAAATTATAGAATTCAAAAAATTCGTGAATGTATATGCATTGTCATTTCTTTTGTTTTATTTTCTATTTATATAGTTTTTTTTTTTTTTAATTTACATGGTGGAATCGGTAGCCGCCACAAATCCGGGCAAGCTATCTAGCTTTTATGGCCACCACAGTATTCTGTGTTGTCCGCCCCAAAAGCTGCCACACAGATCTTCGCACAGTCCGCCCTTATAACCACCATGCCATAATCATTTTAAACCTTTTACGTCGTTGAAAGCACCAGGAAAGGGACAAGCGTTCAATCCAGCGAGGCCCGAGATTTGAACCTTGGACCTCCGCCCCCTTATGGGGTTTGGATGAACCAATTGGTCTACACCTCGGATCTTTCTATTTATATAGTTGGTGCCTCCATTTCTTTTATGTTATTTCTCTTTGTATATTGTGCCTCTATACATTGTATGTATGTTACAAGTGGTATCAAATTTGATTTTTAGATCTACAAGGTAGTCAATGCATAAGGCATAAGTTTGAATTGAATCATTAGACTAAGGTGAAACTTGTTCTCTTAAAAAGTTAACATAAAAAACCCTTATAACAAGCCTTGTTTAGTCAAGTCCGAGGTGTAGACTAATTGGTTTGACAAAATCTTGTAAAGGGGGTGGAGGTCCAAGGTTCAAATCTTGGGCCTCATTGGACTGAACGCTTGTCCCTTTCCTAATGCTTTCAACAGTGTAAAAGGTTTAAAATAATTGTGGCATGGTGGTTATGGAGGCAGACTATGCAAAGATCTGTGTGGTGGATTTTGGTGCAGATAATGCAGAATACTGTGGTAGCCATAAAAATCTAGACATCCTACCCGGATTCGTAGCGGCTACCAATTCCACCATGTAAATTCAAGAAAAAAACAAGTCTTGTTTAGTCAATTTTTTATATATATGTAAGGAGATATGTTTCACGTAACCAATGTAAAAACATAATTCATGATAATACCTTAACTACAATACAGTAACTCCCAATTCATGTATCAAATTGGAATATCTTTTTTTTGGGTGAAAAGTAAGATTTGAAAATATTTAAAATAGTTTTCATTTCGAAAAATTTGTTTAGTGGTAAAACATGGTCTAAGAGTTTTTATAGTATATAAGATCAAAACCCTTAATTAAGGGGTGTGTGTTTGGCTACATACTTATCTATTAAAATTGCAAGAACAAAATATCAAGGGAATGCACAATTGGTGATATATTGAGAGATCAAGATGGATTTAACCACTCTTTATTGTTTCTCAAGATAGGAACACATATCAAAGTCAATTATATTGGGAAGAACATTATCAATTGGAGGGGTAACAAAAGAAGTTACAAGAGGATGATAATTGGGAGGAGAAGAAGTGGGAGTGGTATTGGGAGGAGGCAAAGCCATGGCGTTTAAAGAAGAAAAAATACACTAGTAAAAAATATTGATATCTGGAAGGGTTTTGTGATGCTTATCAATATTTTTGGGTTGGTTCTAATTTTTACCCATGCATTCATCCTCTGACTAACCAACGCACTACAATCAATCATTGATTTACAACCTAGTAGAAGCAACATGTTTTTACACACACTAACAATAAATGCAAAATCTAAAAAATCCTTTAAATTACTATGATAAAATTATTCTGAGAAGTACCCCTTATTTTGATCAACTTAAAGGGATGATCTCAATGATGTAGGTCTCCCACAAAGGTTCCAACACAACTAATTCCTAAAATAGTGTTGCGAGATATACCCCTTATTTTTATCAGCTCAAAGAGATGATCGTAATGGGATAGGTGTATCCTAAAGGTCCTAGAACACCTGATATATTTTTAATATCAAGTTCAAAAAAGGAATTAACAATAGCAAATTCACAATGTTACAAAATAAAAATATACCTAAAAAATGACAAAAAATTACCAAGTGATAAGAATTAGAATTGTTCATCAAATATTCTTGAATGGTTCACACACCTTTTTGCCACACTTTCACATTGCTACAAGGATCCAAGATCAACAATCTAATACCACTTGTAAAGAACAACTTCCAAAAATATAATAATAGTAGTAAAAATTCAATAATGTGCAATAATAAACATCCATTGATAACAATGATCCAGATTTGACACCCAAAATTCAAATATACAAGTTATAGATTCCAAATTCCAAATCAATACAACTCCTAGAACACAACTGACAAAAAATTACCAAGCGATAAGAAGTAGAATTGTTCGTCAAAGATTCTTGAATGGTTCACACTCCTTTTTGCCACACTTTCACACTGCTACAAGGAGCCAAGATCAACACTCTAATACCACTTGTAAAGAACAACTTCCAAAAATATAATAATAGTAGTAACAATTCAATAATGTGCAACAATAAACATCCATTGAGAACAATAATCCATATTTGACACCCAAAATTCAAATTTACAAGTTATAGATTCCAAATTCCAAATCAATACAACTCCTAGACACTTAACGAGGACAAAGTCTCTTAGCCACTTAGAGAGGGTGAATTCTCATATGCGCAATAGAGGCAAATACTATTCCAATATGAAAGATGATTCGAACTACAACATAACTCTTCCTATTTATAGACTAATCAATATTAATACTAACTCTAATGCTCAATGGTTGATTAAATTAACCTAGGGCCCGAGTTAATAATAGGATAACCAACATGAGACATCTCTTTCTTGAAACATGGACTTATTTTTACTGATGATTTTTCTATATATGTGTGGTTGTATACTATTCACACTAAGGATGAGGTCTTTAAGAGACTCAAAATTTTCAAGGCTCTTGTAGAAGGAAAACCAAATGTCTTAGGACAGATGGAGGAGGTAAATACATAACTAATATCTTTTATTAATTTTTGGCTTTTCATGGGACAACACATTAGAGGGCTATTCACCACACCCTTGAGAAAAATGGTGTGGTTAATAGGAAGAACAAGGTAATAATGGAGATGGCATAATATATGATTCATGCCAAGGGGATGGAGAATAAATTTTGGGGTGAGGTTATCACTTATGAAATATACATCATCAATAAGGTTCCCACCAAGGTTATTTAGGGCATGATACCCCTTGACGTTGACAAGAGATAAGCCTAATGTGTCTCGATTCCTTATTGTGAGGTCTTCAACAAAGGCTCACATACCCAACGATCTTCAAAAATAGGCACTAAAGAGCCATAGATGCATATTTATGGGATGTTCATATACCTCAAATGCATATCACCTTTATGATTCTTAGAGGTGTGATGTAATTTGAAGAGATTATTTTTTATGAGATTTTTCTAGGTGCTTCTTCTAGTGTGTTGATGGGCTTTAGCTTTACACTTTAATTATAAAACCAGTGCAACTAGTTTAGAAGAGATATTGATCTGTATAAGACAATGAAATATCATTTATAGTTAAGTGGTTCTTTTATTCTATGGATAAAATATAGGAACTAAATACTTTTGAAGAAAAATTGTGGTTATTGAAGAAATTAATTGAACATATCTATAGCCTAATTTCTACTAGCCATGGATAAAATTTCAAGACGCTCTGTTGAAACAAAGTAGACCCTACCTAGACATCCTAGATCTAAATTTCTTCCTACAACTAATTACTAATTAACTACAAAAAATAATACAACATAATTATAGGAAGTACTAACTTAAGCATAAAAATAGAAACAATAATTCTTGAATAAAATGATAATTTATTCATGCTTAAAATCCTTAGGCAAGAATCCCTTACAATGGACAACACCTGAAACTACAACTGACTAATTCCCTATTTTGCCTCTCCAAAAATTATCTCCCTATTACAATTTGGGATGTTTGATTTATAAAAAACCCCTTTATTCTTATTTTTAGTAGCTTCTAACAATCTAGACCAAAATAGACTACATCCCAAAATAAATCTAAATAATTCAATATTATAATAGAAATCAAACCTACTATTTCCTAGGTGAAATGGGGAATCTAGCAACCATTTCTTCCTTGTTTGGAATGAATAGCTCACAAATTATGTTTACAAGGTATTTAGTGTGGTTGGCATCTTGGGTTTGGGGCATCTTGTCTAGATTCAGTTTTCAAGTCTTCTATACTAGTTGTCATTTTGTTATCTATCAATTGATTTACAGGAACTATCTATTGGATGCAACTATCTAGGTCTTTAGTAACTATCACCATTCTATAGTAACTAAGTCTTCTATAGGAATGTATTTCTGTAGTAATTGGGAAACAAATAAACCAAAAAATAGAGATATGCTCAACAAGAAACAAACATTCATTTAGCATTCCCTTTTTCTCAATAAAGCATATAACTAATCAAATTAAACAAGTAACATCTATTTTTATTTCTATTCAAACAAGATTTATCTATTTATATATATGCAAAATACACTTATAAATATGCATAAGGCTACAAAATATAATTAGTTTAGGGGTGAGTTAAGATAAAAAGGATGACAAAGGATGGTTAATATTATATCCCATTATTTTACCCCTCAACCAAACATAGTACATGTCCCCATGCAACAAAACTCAATAATATTGTTCAAATGGTTTATTATGTTAATATTTTTGTACTTGTCTTCTATGTCAAATCCTCTAAAATAGTTTTTTTTATCCTATCATAATTGGCTTGTTTCACTAGATCATCAAAGTTCAGATGCATGTTTAACACTTGTTAGAGTATATTTTCCCTATGACTTCTTGTCTTTATCAAAAGTGGATGCTGGAGAAGATTGGTACTATGCCTCTTCCTTTTATTTTTTAGAAATGGATTCTAGAACAAACTGGACCTATGCCTCTTCCTTGTATTTCTTATATTTTTTCTCTTCTCTAAGATCCATGCATTTGGCTCTAGGTTTGACTGATTTTGGTATAGAGTTCTTGAGAAGATTACTATGCTTCTTTTTATTTTCCTTTCTTAGTCCTTTCCTATACAACCTATTATGATTGACCCTTTGGGCATGCTTTAGAGAGTAGAAATTGCCTCAAGTTCATTTGAATGTTTCTATATTATATCCAAATCCTCATGTATTAGGTCCATTGCCTCCTTTACTACTAGTACCCTCTCTTTGATAATTCTAACTAACTAGAAATAATTTGTAGTAGTTGGATATGGAGTCTGAATTCCTTTAGTAGCACCCTCTACAACTTTTGATGTAGGAGTATAAATTCCTTTAGTAGAACCCTCTACAGATCTTGATCCAAGATTATAAATTCCTTTAGTAGCATCATTTTTAGCTTTTGGAGGACTACAAATTTATATAGATCCTTGAGGTGAGTCTTCTCCACTAGATATTTCAACAAATTTTCTCTTCCTCTTCTCAACAACAAGTGATTCCTCTTGGACTCTTTTGTCCTTTTTCTCAGTTGAAGCACATATCAAAAGTTTAGATATTTTAATGGTTTTGTATTTCTTTGTAGTGCTACACCCCTTATAAGACTTTATAGAAGATTGTTCTTTCTTTTTTGCAAGGGAACTTCTTGAGAGTCTTGAGAAGACTCTTTAATTCCTAAATAAGTTTCTTTAGTTTTTGAAGAAGAATCTAAGTTATTTTCCTCTTATGCAAAAGAATCATGAATATCGAAGGATTCAAGAGCTAAAGAGACCATATTAGCCCATGATATCTAAGTATTTTCCAAATATTCTAAAATTAATAACTTTACAAGCCCATGATGGGCCACTACACTTGTTTGTCCATTTTAAAATTTCTTGGACATTACTTTAACAAAATCCATAAAATAAAAAGGAATGCATATGTTATATTCATTGTTCTAAGGAAACTTGATAGATAAAAGAAACTAAAAATGATAACCATACAAGTATGTAAATCTATTCTCTCATGTGAAAAAGCAAAGTTTTGCATTGCTTACCTCTTGCCAAATTTATGGCAAATAGTTTTGAAATATTACCTTATTATTTTTTTTATAGGTAAAAAAGGATTCTAAAAGGATTTCGTAACCTTTTACATCAGAAAGACTATTACAAGAAGCTCAAAGGAGACAAAAAGACATAGGAATCAAAATCCTAGCTGGGAAGCCCAGGATAATCCAGCTAACACCCTATAGAAGCCAGTGTAAAATATCAAAACCATCCTAGAAATCCCACACAAGGGTAGGACCTAAACACAAAAAATGACCCACGTAGGGGTAGAAACATAAAACCAAAAAATAGCCCATGCAGGGGTAGGACCTGAAAACCAAAAAAAGGCCCACGTAGGAACAAAAACATGAAACCAAAAAATCTCACACAAGGGTAGAGACAACAAAACCCATAAAAGGAGAGACCCCACGGTTGAGAGACATATAGCATCTCTGATTAAGCATTTGGTCCCTGACCATTTACCATAGATCCCTCTCCCACCAGAATTTTGAATTCCTTAAGGACCTCATATTGATCCTTGTATTCCTCTAGGGGGGAGTCCATATGAACTGGGAGGGAAGTGATGGTACTAGCCGCATAACTAAGGGCTTTGAGGAGATCCTAGATTTCTTAGATGTGCCCACAATCAAAAAGGTTTGGATAATTCATCACTCAAGAGGACAGTAGGGGAGCTTGAGTAGAGGTCCCCTCATTGGGTATTTTTCTTCTCGCCATATTATCCTTCTTAGCCTGGAAGGACAAAGAGTCATTTGAAACATCATCGATAACAAGAGGGGCATTTCACTTGCTACACCCTGTCTTGGCCTAAAGGGGGTAACGTTGGGGCTCAGATTTTTGGGAGTCAAGGGTTTCATCCGCTCTTGCTGTAGAGCCCATAATACAATTGGGAGGGGTTACTAGGACACCTCCCCCAACCACTCCCCCAAGGTTAAGAGGACCTGTAGTAATGTGAACAGGCCCAACAAGCCCAACCACCTTGTGATTTTGCTTTGTGACCATGAAATTAAACAGGATAAGGTGGAAGTCCTAGTGGATGGAGGACAAGGATATTCCCCTTTTCATGGTAAGGATGGACCTTTCCACTGACCAAAACATGTACTCGAGGATATTTATTATCTTCTTCTCTCGAAGATGGTTCAAAAATGTGAGATAAAAACTACGAAGAATAGTGTTTAGGCTATCAAGAGTGAAGTACTGTAGCACCATAACCATAACCATATCCCACAAATTCAAAATATTTTCCCTCACTATACCATATTTCTCCTTATTGAGGGAATCTCCTATGTCCCTGAACAGATTCAATTATCCTTGGAGGGAATGCTTTTCTTGATTGATGATTTCTCCATCGTTGGGAAGGCCAATGAATTCTGCTAGTAAATCCACCATGATAGTAAAGTCCATACCTCTGAGGATATGATGTCCTCAATTCTAAGTACAAACGAAATCCATAGATAAATCTAACTCATTCCCATTAAAAAGCTGCATAAAATTGAGAAGACTATAGTCTCTGAATATATATTCAACCAAGGGGGTGAGTTGAAGGGAGGCTAGCTCAATTTTAGCCAAGGTAGAAGGTAAAATTAGAGGTGAAATACAAAGCTCAGGGGGTGGTGACGATGAGAAAACAAAAGGATGATGAAGGTGGTAATGTAGCTATAGGAAGACTCTAAAAAACACCAAAAATCAAGATGACTTATGTCCCATGCCATCCAGATCATATGAAAACCAAGGGATATGGGTGAAAGGGCACATCAAACAAGAGGGAGGGGCTATGTGGAGGGGAGCATGAGTAGCACCAAGACCGACTAAATGGGTAGGCCAGTTCAAAACATGATAGAGGGGATGATCATCCTTGTTGGACAAACAGACATGGCAAAGGTGTATGATGAGATTGACTAATGGATACTCGATAGCAGGATCAAAATAACATCGATGGAGTGGTGAAAATTCAACGAGATTTGGCTGAAGATGAGGAAACAAGACTACAAACAAGCTTTGGACTATGGTAGTGACCAAAATGAGAACACGGGTGAGGGAGTCAATCATTCCCAAGGTCTAGGCACACCTATAAATACCAGATAAAAATGTGGTATGATTCCCATAGCTTGCACTTCTGAGGGTGATGTCCCCCAAATTCCACTTGTATGAAGAATAATGAGTGTACCACCAAGGTGTGGCATTGGTGAGCTAGGATGATAACTGGCTATCCATGGGAAGCCCTTTGACCTTCCAATGATTGGAAAGGTCCACCTGGGGGTGGTGGGTATGAAAATTTCCCCATCACAAGAGTTGACCAAAATCAGAGCTCATGGTGCAAGATTGATAATTTGCCAATCTAGCCATAGGCTGACCAATCAACATGTGGTGATGACGGGCTTGAAACTGATGGAGCTGGTTTTTGAACCTGACCCACCATGAATCATTGGATGATGAATTTAGTAGCATTGGTATTGATGAGAGTCTAGGGAAAGAAATATCTCCACACAGTGAGCCCATGCTCTGAGATTCCCACATTAGCTAAGTGATCAGTAACACAATTTTCTTCCCTATAGGTGTGGGTCATACTTATGTTCGAGAAAGAGATCATCAGATGATTGACTTCTATGATCATTTTGGAGATGTTCCATGAAGCAAGGGAAGTTACAAATGTCAGGAAGGTGATGATGTTTTTATAATCTCCTTACACCACAATATTTGGGACTTGCAAATTGTGAATAAGGACAACACCTTGGTAGAGATCCCTAGCTTCAGCGACATGACTAGAGTTGAGTCCCAGGTTCTTGGTGTAGGCTAGGATGATGTTTCCCATATGATCTTGAATTATGTTATCCATAAAGATTCCCTTATTGTTACCCTTATTATTGTCCATAGAATAGGGCTCTCCAAATGTGTACAATATCCTTGACTTTGAGCCCTTGCATTTTGTACCATATTTTTCCAATCGAGGGTAATCGTAGAACCATATCAATGCTAACAAAAGAGACTTCCATAGTAATATTATGGGATAGATGAGTTGTCATGGTGTCAACATTTAGTCTTTTTATAAATTCCAACATCAAAGCATAATTTCTTTCCTAAAAGCATTGCATGGATTAATACCATCCCACTATATGCAATCTACTTTTGGCTTCTTCAAATAGATGTAGAGAATCCATAATGATTAGCTTGCTATACTTATAAGGTCCCACCATTTTTTTAAGATCAATAATTAAGAACAAGGGCACATGGAGAAAACAAGGGTATACCTACAAAAAGCAAGGTGTTTTTTAAAAAAATAGGGTATGACACAACTACAATAAATGAAATGCATGGTTGTAGAAGATAGGATGCATAGATACAAAAAACAATCATGTGTCTATAGTAAAGAAATATAAAAAATTCTAGGGGAAATGCAATGGGTAAAATAGAGAATAATGCATCTAGAGTTATGGTTGATGGAGTCAAACTAGTTGGAAATAATGCAAATGAGGCATCCGCTTATGTAGCATAGTTGGTAAATATCTTATGTGTTGGTAAAGGCTGACACAGGATCCATTTCCCATGCATCCATCCTGCAAATATGTGGTGTGGTTGGTGAATATCATGTGTGCTAGTAGAGACCAACACAAGCTTCATTCCCCTTATGCCCACCTTGTGGATACCCAAATAAAAATCCCTTGTGATTTATGCCACATGGTATACTCGGATGGGAGAGCTATGGTTGGCCATAAATATAGGTTCTCAGGGTTTCTATCTATCTAAATTTTAGAGTCCTTGGGGGACAACACAAAGGTTTGAGGTCTGGATCAATTTTGGGAGGTTCAAGGTTCAAACCATGACATGTGTGTGTGGGTGTGTGTTAATATCCTATTGATAAGTGTAACTCTCAGTCTTACAAGGGTTCATGGTTGTGAGGGGACTACTTAGCCCTATGCGTCAATCATAGGGGTTTATCACACTACCTGAATAAAAAATAATAATGCAAATGAGGCACGTGAAGGCAAATAAGGTATGCAAAGTAATAATGCTTTTGCATGTAGAATTAGATTGGGACACATATCATGTTAGTTGAAAAACATGTCGGTTGCCCTAATCAAAGATGGCATGGATTGCACTTTTTGGGTTTTTTAAGTCGTGTGTGCATACCACTTTACCTAGACAATTGTATATCCATCAAAGTCATTGATTTATCCTAGACACATCACCTAGCTAGTTGTACTCCAATTCAGGTTATAAAACCATGTGCTACATCAACATGTTAAACTAATTTAACTTGCTTTTATCATTATGTGCTATTGTAGAAGGTTGTGGCACACACAACTTATTGTAGAAAACCATACACTAGAAGAATTATTGCAAAAAATAAAATTGTGATTGATTGTAGGCAACTAGAAAAAGAAGTTTTAATAGCAAAAAATAGTATCCCCTTCCAATTAAATGATTTTCACATCCTACGAAAGACAAAGGTAAGGCAAAAGGAAGAGGAAAAATATAGAATGCAGATCTAAGAGTATACTATATATATATATAAAATGTTCAAAATAGTAAAGAAATAGATAGTACTTGAGTTTGAATAGTAAGTGGCTATATGGTGAAGTGTTGTGAACAGATGTAGAAGACAGTCTTCACCAATAACTAGCAACAACATTTTTCATATACTAGTAGATCGTGGATGTACTAAGAGGAATTGTAGAAGAACAAAAGATGTAGATATTTATTTTTTATTTTTATTTTTAAATGTAGAATACTTCTACAAGTAAACTGGTTTTCATAAGTTTTCTATCCATTTGTGCCTCCAAATAATATTTTCATAAATTGAATTATTCATGTAAGGGTGGGAAGCCAAAAATCAAGTTTTTATTTTCATCCTTGGTTCTACAATGTTGGTGAAGGTTTTCATTGCAGAACATTATTTCTATGTCTTTTTTATTATTATAAATTTTAAGAGCTGAAAATATCAATTAACTGCAAAAAATGTAACTCTTCAATAGGCTACAACTCTGCTTGCTTAATAATTTGTTGAATAAAATTTATCTTAGATAGTTGCTTTCGATACAACTTGATCCGATGACCATTGACCATTAATCCTCAGGTTGAGTCATAAATATTCTTTATTTTAATTGCATCATTATCAAATACTTTCTCTATTTCATATGGACCTAACCACTATGTATGGATTTTACCTTTGAAATTCTAAAACGGAGTCCAACAAAAATGCCTAATATCCTGTATGAAATATGCATGGAATGATGTGATTGTCATGCCACTTTTTCTATTATTGTACAAGTTTTATCTAATGCAATTCTTGAAGTTGCTTCTTATCCAAAGCATTAAGTTGAAGAAGTATTTCTTGTTGAGCTGAAGAAATATCGATTCCAACCTGTAAGGTAGTTCTTAAGGTTTGGATTTCGAACTTGATTGGAATTAAAGCTCTCTTTCCATAAACCATATCATAAGGAGTGATATGTGTTGTTATCTTCCAAGTGGTAGTGTAGGCCCAAACAATATTTTATAGTCAATGGGCCCAATTTGCCCTATGTGATGCTACTATTTTTTTTCAGAATATTTTTGTTTCCTATTGGTAACCTCTACCTATCCATTTGATTGTGGATGGTCAAGAGAAGATTTTTGATGATTAAATTGGTATTTCTTGACAAAGGCTGCAATAATTCTAAAAATAAATTGGGATCCCTAATCCATAAAAATTTGACAAGGTGCCTTGGAGCACTAGAAATGTTATCATAGATAAAGTCAAAAACTTATCCATGCATGTTGTAAGGATTTCACTTCCACCCATTTGATCACATAATCTGTGTATACCAAAATATACTCATTAAACTGGAAAGCAAGGCTAATAGGACCTACAAAGTTAAGTCTCCATTTCTTGAATGGTTCTAGAACTAACTGTGGATGGAGGGGTATTTCATTAATTAGATTTGGTCTCCCCATACTTTGACATTGATCACATCTAGAAACATATATCTGGACATATTTATATAAATATGTCCAATGGTACCTTGCTTGCAATATTTTATAAATGGTTCGATTAGAAACATAGTACCCACCACAAGGCTCATCATGACATGCACATAAGATATCATATATTTTTTCTTCTTACATACATCTATAGAAAATATGATTAGGACACAATTTAAACAGAATTCCATCAATCCAAGAATAAGGTCCACTTTCATGGATGATATTCTAGTGTTCTCTAGAAGAAAAGTGATCAAGATTTTTCATAAAACAAGATAATTTGCTTGTCAACATACCAAGGAGAATGTAAAGAAAGTGCAAATAAATTTTTAGTAGGAAAAATATCATGTACTAGTTCTGGGTCATTAGCTAAATGCAAATGTGATAAGTGGCCAATAACTACATTTTTCTTTCCTAGTTTGTCCATGATGGTGATGTCAAATTTCTGCAAAAGTAATAACCAATGAACAACTCTTCCACTAACAATAGTTTTATTTATGAGATAACAAATAGCAGAGTGGATAGTATGAACAAAAACTTTATAACCAATAATGTAGTGCCTAAATTTATTGATTGCATAGACTACAACAAGAAATTTCTTTTTAGTGACTATGTAATTCAATTGAGCACCCAAAATATTTTTACTAGCAATAAATTACATAGGGTTGTTTCTCCTCAATTTGAGTTAAAATAGCCCCTAGTTCTTGGTTAGATGCATCTACATGAATATGGAAAGGTAAATCCCAATTAGGACCCTTTAAAATAGCAGTTATAGTAAGATTTTTCTTCAATTTTTCAAATGTATTTTGACATGCATCTATCCAATTGAATCAATGTCCTTTGTTAGTAACTAAAATAGTGGGGCAACCATCTTATTGAAGTCATTAACAACCAACATGTCCTAAGAAACTATGTACATTATATAGTTTCTATGGTGGTGGTAAGGAGGAAATGATTTTCATTTTGGTGGAATCTACTTTAACACCCTCTGCTTAAATATAATATCCCAAAAATACTCCCTCAATCATCATCATAAAGCATTTCTCATGATTGAGAGAAAGGTTTTTTAATCAAAAATATTCAAGTACTTTATGCAGATTTTCTAGTGCATGTTCAAATGTGTCTTCATAAACAACAAAATCATCCATGTATACTTCAACACAATCATGGTTTAGATCAGCAAAAATGGATATAACAACTCTTTGAAATGTAGTTGGAGCATTGCAAAGTCCAAAAGGTAAGACTCAATAAGCATATGTACCCCAAGGACAAGTGAAAGTGGTTTTATCTTGATCTTCTTCAACTACCTTAATCTGGTTGTAACCACTAAATCCATCTAGAAAATAGAAGTATTATTTCCTAGCTAGAGTGTCTAAGACTTTATTTATGAATGGAAAAGGAAAATGGTCCTTTTTCATGGCTTTGTTTAATTCTCGATAGTCAATACAAACTTGCCATTTACCATTATTATTTAGGACAATAAACAATGGAGAAACCCATTGGCTATCTTATATGGGATGAATATATCCAAAATTTAATAGTTTTTAATTTTTTCTTTTAGTGTTAGATTGATCCTGCATTGTGGTTATCTTACTGGATCACACTCTTCCTTAAAAAATGTGATGGGTGCATATAGAAGGATGGGTCCCTTCATGTCATTATAATCCCATGTGAAAGCATCTTGTAGAGTGGTTAAGAGATCCATTAACTATTTTTCTTGAAGTGGCTCTAATTTATTGTTAATGTTTAGGGTCTTTCCATGGTGCACTTCAACTTGTTTACAAGCCAAGTTGTTGGTATCAAAACCATAAATGTCATTGATAAAATAGTTGAGTGGATATTTGTGTGGCAGTAGTTGGTGAAAAATAATAGAATTCTGAGAATTGCTCGGATCATGGGGAATAATGGGTTCCAAAGGATAAATATGTCCAACATGAGGATTCTCTAGGAAAGGAACTTGTCAATGATCTTCATTTTGCAAATCTAGTATATATTTGAACTGACTAGAAGTATACCAAACCCAAACTAAAGAGCCTATATCTTCATATATGATGAATGCATCACATAATTCTCCTTCAATACTATGTTCATAGGCATTGAGCATGGCCATAGATTGGATTATTTCTCCATATTTTGGTTCATCAATCCATAGATGTTTATTGTATGGTTCAAAAGGTTTGGTAGGTGGGTAAAGTGTAAGTTTCCTAACACTCATACCATTAGATATGGTCATGATGCCTAACCTTCAACTGATAAAACCATCTACAATGGCTATATATGGTCTACCAGTTATCAAAGGATGTCCTTCTAACTTGGTTACAAAATCTATGGGATATTCCCATGATGTTACATTAACCAAAATATTGTCAAGCACTCCTATCTAGTCAGATAGTAGACCGATCATCCAACTATAGGACTATGGGTGTGGGTCATATATTTTTTAAGGCTAGTCTATCCATTGTTTTCTTGGTCATGACATTTATGGCAGCTCCTAATTCAATTAAAATATTTTACAAATTTGTTTGTCCTATATTTACACTTAGTGTTGGAATTCTAGGATCCCCATATTTAGGAAGAATCATTTTTCTAGACATCAGGTCAAAAACAATTCCTATACTTGAATGGTCTTGGGATATTTTATCTTTTTGTATGGGTGTTTAATGCAAATTTATTTAATGTTTTGGTATAGATGAGAATATATTTAAGAGTTTGCAACAAAGGGATCTTAACATTGATATTTCAAAGCTCTTCTACTAAGTCAAACTCAGGTTTAGGAACTTCTTTTGTTAAATTCAATATATGAGGGAAAGGAGGTTCAATTGAAGGTTTAGACTTAGGATCCTATCCTTATTTAGGAAAAATAGGTCTTTCTTCAACTAAATAAGAATATGCTTTTGTTACTAAAAATGGTTCCCTAATGACTAGAGTTTTAGAAGATTCAGAGGGTTCATCATCGATTTCTTCAATAAAAATTGGTGAAGTAGGATCATGTAGTGTTTTTTCTTACCATAAATAGATCTCACTACAAGGTAACAAGTTAATAAAGTATGTTACTTTAGCCTCACAAACCAATAGTTGTGTTGATCAATTATTTGGATTGGGTATTGGCTAAGCTAAAAGAGGAGGTTGTTTTGGTGGTGGAGGATTGTTGATAAGGATAGGCAAAAGACGTTGTTGCGGTTGAGGATCCTACCTCTATATTAGTGTTGGTTAGGTTGATTAGGCTAGAAGTATTACTTTGGCCATCGTTGGGTTTGCCAACCCTATTGTGGCCATTGTTGGCTTTGCCAATCTTGTTATGGCCAAGGTTGATTGTTTGAAGGCCATTGGTTTGGTTGGGACCATTGAGGTTGTTGAGACCATGGGAATTGTGGAGGTACCCATCCTTATGTAGCATAAGGAAAATTATTAAAAGGATCATAAGTTAGGTATACCTGGAGGATATCATCCTTGTGATGGTTGTATTTGAGCAATGAAATAGATATCTTTAGTTTCTTGCAATTTAGGTTTCTTCAAATCTAACTTTAATGCAAATAGATGTTGACAATTATCTATTGAATGCTTTTGAACAAAATACTATAGATTGTTGTTTTCTCCAAAGGACACTCATGTATATCATACTTCTTTTTATAGTGAAGACAATAGACCCCCTCAACTATTTCAACTTTACAATGCATTAAATCCATAGAAGTTGTGTGTTACAAGGAGTTTTATTTTAAGATTTTCCAATAGGTTTCCTAATTCACTTTGTTTAATTCCTCCATAATTTCTAGTAACTTGATGGTTGTACAATGTTTTCTTGGTGTAACAATAATTAATACATAATTATACAATCCTAAGGATCGATTGGAAATGTATCCTCCTCTTATAATATTAAGAATACCCATAGATTCTTCTTATAGTCCTTTTAAGAATATGATTTTAGACATATCCTCTTATAATTCAATGATCCCTCTCCTCAATACAAATTTGAAGTACTCTTTGAATATTTCTAAAGAGCTCATCCTTTCAATCACATACTCTACATTAATCATAATAATTTTCCAAAAAGACTTCTTATATCCCTCATTTCCATCCCATGAAGTAACAAAGTCTTTTGGTAAGCCCATAAACCATCTCATGGTAGAATATTTTAATGTGGATGGGAAAATTTTGAGCTTTTGTGCATCTATCATGTAATTATAAGTGTGACAGAGTACTTCAAACTAAAAAAGAAAAGCATCTAGATCTTTAGTTACCAGTCCATGAAAGGTAGGAAAAATTGAAGGAGAGATATTCTTCATCTACCCATTGGCATTGGTGTCACTTCTTGGAATTCAAATTGGAAAACTAAATGCGGTTCATCCTTCCCATTATTTTTCTATTTTATCTATCTTATTTGCCCATGAAGTCCACTAGGATCTAAAGGGCTATGTTGAAGTTGATGTTGCAAGTTGTAACAAGATTTGATGACTACTTCTCGATAGATGATGAGGTAGAAGTCGATGATGACTTAGTTTAATTTTATGGCTTTCTCTCTTCAGTTTTAAGAACAAAAAAATATATGATAGATTATTATCCCTCTTTAGTATCAAAAGAAAAGGAATATGCAATCAATGGTTGTACCTCTTCAATATTCTAGCTCATATAGTTGAATATATATTTGTACTATGTTGTTCTACTAAAACAATAGTAGTGTCAAGTGGTTGATTATCAGCAACTAAAGAAATGGGATTTTTTTGGTCTATTGTAGAAGCATCAATCTTTTCTTTTCTAGGTAACCTCTCTTTAAGCTAGTTAATTCCCAATAGTTCAATTTTAGATTTGGAAGTTGTAGCAATGAATCTACCATAGTTATTCCATGGGAAATTCATTCACTCGTACTTTCCCTCAAATAAATTATTCTTCAAAAATAAAATAATTAGATTAAAAAAATAATAATTGTTGAAAAAAATTATCTATAGAACCTAACTTTCAAAATTGCTTATTAGCCTAAGAATTGTACAATACTTCTTATGCAACATGAGCTCTTATGTTGTTTGTTGGAAATTTGAGTTATTTTAAATTTTCATTGATGTCACATAGATCACATTGAATTTTGGTGGCAAAAGAACTTTGTAAATAATCATTTATGATATTTTGGAGAGCATGGATATATAAAAGGTTTTTGTGAAAACCAAGGTAGGCAAAATAAAAGATTTTATTTAAAACTATGGATGGCAGATTTAAAATGGGTTTTTCTTAAAACCCAAGTTGGCTTTTCATTTCATCAAAAAAGGTGCCCCGGTGATGGAGATATTTAATTTTAAATATTTAGTTTAAATTTTAAATTATTTAAAATTTAAATTTAAATTTTAAAATTAAAAATAAAAGTAATCCGCCGATGTCGTCGAATATGAGGGAGAAAACTATATAAAAGGATGCCTAAGATTTATTAATTCTAAGATTACGCTTGTGAATTAATGTGATTGTTGGAAAGTGAAAAGAGCTCGTGCAAAAGAGGGTTAAGTGATGGAAGCAAAGAATGAATCGGACGGCATGTGAAACCCTAGTAACTTTGGGAAGTGTGGTGCATTGGCAATTGGATTTTGGCTAAAGCAAGTGGCAAAACGAACATCAAGGTTTTGAATCCCCTTGGTTGTGTTAGAAGGTGTTGGAAGAAAGAGCACACAAAGCATTTTTGGTTTGCATGAGAGGGAGGAGTGTTTTGAAGCACGTGGTGTCTTTCCCTCCCAAATGAGCTTGTAGCTCGTGCGGCAGCTTGGCCACAATTAAGGCACTAAGAAAATAGGCATCAAGGGATCAAATCCCATCAAGGACAAAGGCAAGTTAATATTCATTTTAATATTTTATTTTTCTAAAGTTGCCCTAGGATAAATAAGGGTTGTGATGCACTTTAGAAAAAGGAGAGATTTCTAGTGATTTTACTTTTGGAAGTATATCATATTATATATCGTTGGAAAGCTTATTTCAAGGGCTATTTGATTAACTTGCTTAGAGGGAGAAATAAGGTGTGTGTAAAGAGATATTTCTGATTTTTTAAAGGGATTCAAAAGTGAAGGTTGCTTTGTTCTTTTTATGAGGGAACATGGTGTATTTTATTGAGTAGGAGTAATAAGGTGTTATTTGGATATTATTGTTGTGTTATTAATCAAGATATCTAACCCCTATTGAAAGTTGAAAAAAAAAATTGTTGAGTGTGGCAAATTTAGTGGACAACTAATAAGGCATCAAAAAGGTATGAGCAATATTCTCCATTGACTTTGTTTATGGTGGTTGATTTCTAAAATATCATTGGAGAGAAAAGGATTGATTGTGGTTTCCTTTTCGAAAGTGGTTGGTTGAATTATTCAAGGTTTTTATGGTTTGAGAGTTGTGATGAAACCTTGTTTTATAAGCATTGTTGTTGAAGCCCATTTCTTGTACAAAGAACTTGAACTTGAGTTAGAGGAGAACATGAGTATAATTGTTATGTGAGAGTTATTGTTGAGTATTTTTGGAAACATTTTTGAGTTGATTGATTCATGCTTGAACTAGGGTTTGTGAGAAAAAGTTGTTCCTTAAGGTGATTTGTTGAGTTGAGTTGATTGAGCCTAGTCAAGTGATTGTGTGAAGTGGTTGTTCAAGTTCCATGAAACAAACTTCTATATTCTGATTTGAGTTGAGTTTGAGTTGAGAAAGAAATTGAGTTTGTGAATAGAACATATTGAGTCTCTAAAAATTCTCTTTATGCTTCTATAATATTGAGTTGAGTTGAGAAAAAAATTGATTTTATGAATAGAACATATTAAGTCTCTAAAAATTCTCTTTATGCTTCTATAAGATTGAGCTGAGTTGAGATTGATTTGATTTGAGTTGAGTTGATATTGATTTGAGTTGAGATCATTGTGGATCATTGTTGTCATCCATTGAAGAGTGCATTGCCATTCATTGTTGAGTTCATCATTGAGCCTTGCCTTCATAGATTTGTGGATGAGATTTAAGTTCTACTTGAGCATGTTTGATTGAGCCTTTGAGAAGGCTTTTAGGATAGATTTTTGGACAGATTTGAGGTAGCTTTTATGCATGATTTATTGAGCCTTTGAGAAGGCTTTGGGGAAATATTTTTGGATAGATTTGAGGCAGATTTTGTGCATGATTTATTGAGCCTTTGAGAAGGCTTTTGGGACAAATTTTTGGACAGATTTGAGGCAACTTTTATGCATGATTGATTGAGCCTTTGAGAAGGCTTTTGGGATAGATTTTTGGACATATTTGGATAGATTTGAGCAAGTTATTTGTGATCTTTCTAAGCAAATTTGAGCAAGTTCTTGGTGATCTTGTTGGAGCAGATTTGAGCAAGTTCTTGGTGAGCTTGCTGGAGTATATTTTGAGAAGGTTCTTGGTGAGCTTGCTGAAGCAGATCAGTGGATTTCCTATCTAAGAAGATCAATGGATTGTCTTGCTGAGAAGATAAGTGGATAGCCTACCTGAGAAGATTAGGATTACCTAGCTGAGCAGATCAGTGGATTTCCTTGTTGAGAAGATCAGTGGATAGCCTACCTAAGTAGATCAGGATTGACTAGTTGAGCAGATCAATGGATTGCCTTGCTGAGCAGATCAGTGAATAGCTTGCCTAAGCAGATCAAGATTGCCTAGCTAAGTAGATCAATGGATTGCCTAGATGAGAAGATCAATGGAATGCCAACCTAAGCATATCAGTGGATAGCCTAGCTTTGAGCAGATCAAAGCAATCATTTGTATTGGGATAAGGATCCCTATTTCTTTGTGAAATATTATAAGGAGATTATCTTGTGGACTACCCCACATTGGGGGAACGACGTTAAATATTATGTCTCAATTGTGTGTGGTGATTTGTGATCTTGCTTACTATTGTTATCTATGTCATTAATGCACACTTCTATATTTGGTTATTGCAATTAATGACACTAATTGATATTGGTTTGGAAAGAAAGTAAAAAGTGGGCACTATACTGTTCACCCCCCTCTCAATATAAGTTTGTGTTATTCAATTGGTATCAGAGCGAGTTCATTCGTAAAGGCTAATAGCTTGAGGGTAAATTATACAAGAACACAGATGGCTTCACAGAATGGATCATTTACAAGTAAGGCTCCACTATTTGACGATAATAATTATGATTTTTGGAGCATGAGAATGAAGAACTACTTGATATCACAAGGATATGAGGTATGACAGATGGTTGAAAAAGAGTATAAGGTTGAAGGTGATCCCAAGGTAGATAAGACTATTAGGAAATTGGTTGAGATCAATGCAAGGGTAATGAATTGTATTTTGAGTGGGCTACATGAGACACATTTTGCAAAGGTCATGGTATGTAATTCAGCTAATGAAATGTGGACCAACTTGCGGAATACCTATGAAGGAGATTCCAAGGTAAAGTTGGCAAAACTACAAACTCATAGAAAAATATTTTAGGAATTGAAAATGGAATACTTTGAAGATATTGCAAAGTTTTTACTTCGAGTTGATGAGATCACTAACACCATGAGAGGTCTATGATTTGATATGAAAGAATTAAATGTTACTCAAAAGGTTTTGAGATCACTTCCTATGAAGTATGATACAAAGGATTCAATAATAGAAGAAATAATGGATATTAACAAGCTAACAATGGAAGAACTACAAGGAACTCTCATAGCTTATAAGATGAGGATAAGTAAGCATCAGGTTCCAATAAAATAAATTGCATTCAAAGCTTCAAACAAAAATAAATTAAAAGTTCCAGAGACAGATAGATATTCGGATAATGATGAGGAAGCTAACTTCATCAAAAGGAAAAAGGACTTAAGAAATTACAAGGATATGAAGAAATTCAAATGCTACAAGTGTGGTGATTTGAGTCACTATGCAAACAAGTGTCCACATGAAGAAAACATTGATGATGAAAAACATGGTCATAGAAGAAAATAAGATGGAAAGCATAAGCATGACAAAGATGACAAATACAAGCAAAGAAGGTATGAGAAGAAATTTTTTCGTAAGACAAAGAAAACTTTCTACATGGAAGAAGCAAGTGATAGCTCAAATCACAGTGATAGAGACAAGTCATATAATGAAAAGGAAGGACATCTATTCCTAGGAATAGAAGGTGAAATAGAACAGTGCTTTGTGTGTGGTCAAAGAGATCATAGATCAGGATATTATAATAATCTTAGTGACAGTGAAGATGAAGAAGGATTTTTCTATGGGATAAAAGAAGTAGAAGAAGAACATTCACTCCAAACAGAAGAAGTTAAACAAGAGAACATTTTAAGAAAGACAGATGTCTCAGTTGATCTAAAGGAAGAATTCAATGATATCCATGAGCAACTACAAGAGGTTAAGGATAATCTAAAAGAATTGAGATGTTCCATACTTGAGAAGTTTGATCCATCAGATGACTCAAAAGGTTAAGAGATTTTCACTAAGAAGGAAACATGTATTTCAGATAAAATAAATATGGATGCCAATTTACTATTTGACACAAATGAAGAGAAAGAAAAGGAAGGTTCCAAAGCACCAAAGGTCTCATATTTCAGGTTTGGGTAATCACACTCAAAAGGAAATAAAGTTCTAAAATATGAAAGCAAGGAACCACCTAATATTCATGGAGAAAGTTCCAAAGCTCCTATGGCTCCAAATATCTAGTTTGGATCTTGTTTTGAGATAGGTGAATCAAGTTTAAGAGGAAAAAGTTAAGGAAGATGATTTAGATACCACAAAGAAGTATGAAGGATACAATGCACAAGTCAAAGATGATCACAAGGATAAAGGTCAAGAAAGGTATGAGGAACCAAGGCATGAACAAAGGGATTTTCAAGGACATTGTCTTCTTGTAATAGATTTGGACACAGGGCTATACACTGCAGGGTCTATGGATAAAAGAAGTTTGATTTTGCTAGAGGGAACTTCAAAGGAAAAATGTATGGTTTTCAGGGACATTGCTTCTTATGCAATAGGATTGGTCATAGAGCTTCTCAGTGCAAATAAAATGAGCAACATGGTTTTGGTTTTAGAGTTGCACAATTCAGAGGTCATGGTCAAAATGATTATGAAAATAAAACTTCACAATACAGGGTTTAGGAAAGGAATGGATATGGAAATGGTTTCAATAAAGAATTTAGGACATGGGCACCATCCAAAGGCTACAATATCAAGTGTTTTAATTGCAATAACTTTGGACATATTGCAAGATGGTGTAGGACTCAATTCCAAATAGGTTCAAGGCAAGAAGGTCAAGCAATTTCAAGGCAAGAAGTTCAAACAGGTTCAAGACAATAAGATCAAGTAACTCATCAAGAAAAGGATATCAAAAAAATATGGAAGAAAGTTGACAGAGGAAATAAAAAATGTAATATGGGAGTAAAAGTACTCCCACCCCAAAATTAATCACCTCAAGAGAGAAGGTGGTGAGGGAGCTAAGCTTAAGAGTCATATCTTTTAGCCCCATAGGTGTCCCTTTTGTCATTGATGTCAAAGGGGGAGAGATTTTATTAAGGGGGAGAGAATTGAGTTAGGGCGAGCAGCCTCCAAAGAGAGCATTGAGTTAGGAGCAGCCTCCATAGAGAGTATTGAGTCAAGGGGAGCAACTTTGATTCTCATAGATGGTTTTTGCAGTGATTGTGGTGATTTGCATTAGAGGTGTTGCCATCAATGACAAAGGGGGATATTGTTGGCAATTTGAGTTATTTTATGTTGTCATTGATGTCACATGGATCACATTGAGTTTTGGTGGCAAAAACACTTCATAAATAATCATTTATGATATTTTGGAGAGCATGGATATATATAGGGTTTTTGTGAAAACCAAGGTAGGTAAAATAAAAGGTTTTATTTAAAACTATGTATGGCAGATTTGAAATGGGTTTTTCTTAAAACCCAAGTTGGCTTTTCGTTTCATCGAAAAAGGTGCCTCGATGATGGATATATTTAATTTTAAATATTTAGTTCAAATTTTAAATTATAAATTTAAATTGTAAAATTAAAAATAAAAGTAATCCATTGACGTCATCGAATATGAGGGATAAAACTATATAAAAGGATGCCTAAGGTTTATTAATTCTAAGCTCGCGCTTGTGAATTAATGCGATTTTTAGAAAGCGAAAAGAACTCATGCAAATGAGGGTTAAGTGATGAAAGTAAAGAATAAATAGGACGACGTGTGAAACCCTAGTCAATTTGGGTAGTGTGGTGCATTGGCAATTGGCTTTTGGCTAAATCAAGTAGCAGAACGAACGTCAAGGTTTCGAATCCCCTTGGTTGCATTAGAAGGTGTTGGAAGAAAGAGCGCATGAAGTGTTTTTGGTTTGCATGAGAGGGAGTAGTGTTTTGAAGCACGTGGTGCCTTTCCCTCCCAAACGAGCCTGTAGCTCATGCAACAGCTTGGCTGCGGTTAAGACGCTGAGCAAGGAGATGTCGAGGGATCGAATCCCATCAAGGACAAATGCAATTTAATATTATTTTTAATATTTTTATTGCCTAAAGTTGCCCTGGGAGAAATAAGGGTTGTGATGCACTTTAGGAAAAAGAGAGATTTTTGGTGATTTTCCTTTTGGAAGTATATCATATTATATATCGTTGGAAAGCTTATTTCAAGGGCTATTTTATTAACTTGTTTAGAGGGAGAAATAAGGTGTGTGTAAATATATATTTCTGATTTTTTAAAGGGGTTCAAAAGTGAAGGTTGCTTTGTTCTTTTTCAAAGGGGATTAATTCTTTCATGAGGGAACATAGTGTATTTTATTGAGTACGAGTAATAAGGTGTTATTTGGATATTGTTGTTGTGTTATTAATCAAGATATCTAACCCTTATTGAAAGTTGGATTTTTTTTTGTTGAGTGTGGCAGATTTAGTGGACAACTAATAAGGCATCAAAAAGGTATGAGCAATATTCTCCATTGACTTTGTTTATGGTGGTTGATTTCTGAAATATCATTGGAGAGAAAATGATTGATTGTGGTTGCCTTTTCGAAAGTGGTTGGTTTAATGCTTCAAGGTTTTTATGGTTTGAGAGTTGTGATTAAATATTGTTTTATAAGCATTTTTGTTGAAGCCCATTGCTTGTACAAAGAACTTGAACTTGAGTTAGAGGAGAACATGAGTATCATTGTTATGTGAGAGTTATTGTTGAGTATTTTTGGAAACATTTTGAGTTGATTGATTCATGCTTGAACTAGGGTTTGTGAGAAAAAGTTGTTCCTTAAGGTGATTGGTTGAGTTGAGTTGATTGAGCCTAGTCAAGTGATTATGTGAAGTGGTTGTTCAAGTTACATGAAACAAACTTTTATATTATGATCTGAGTTGAGTTTGATTTGAGAAAGAAATAGAGTTTGTGAATAGAACATATTAAGTCTCTAACAATTCTCTTTATGCTTCTATAAAGTTGAGCTGAGTTGAGTTGAGAAAGAAATTGAGTTTGTGAATAAAACATATTGAGTCTCTAACAATTCTCTTTATGCTTCTATAAGATTGAGCTGAGTTGAGATTGATTTGATTTGAGTTGAGTTGAGATTGATTTGAGTTGAGATCATTATGGATCATTTTTGTCATCCATTGAAGAGTGCATTGCCATTCATTGTTGAGTTCATCATTGAGCCTTGCCTTCATAGATTTGTGGATGAGATTTGAGTGCTACTTGAGCATGTTTGATTGAGCCTTTGAGAAGGCTTTTGGGATAGATTTCTAGACATATTTGAGGCAACTTTTGTGCATGATTTATTGAGCCTTTGAGAAGGCTTTTGGGATAGATTTTTGGACAGATTTGAGGCAGCTTTTGTGCATGATTTACTAAGCCTTTGAGAAGTCTTTTGGGACATATTTTTGTACAAATTTGAGGTAGCTTTTGTGCATGATTGATTGAGCCTTTGATAAGGATTTTGGGATAGATTTGTGGACATATTTGGGACATATTTGAGCAAGTTCTTTGTGAGCTTGTTAAGCATATTTGAGAAAGTTCTTGGTGAGATTTTTGGAGCATATTTGAGCAAGTTCTTGGTGAGCTTGCTGGAGAAAATTTTGAGCAGGTTCTTGGTGAGATTGCTGAAGAAGATCAACGGATTACCTAGTTGAGTAGATCAGTGGATTACCTTGCTGAGAAGATTAGTGGATAGCCTACCTGAGTAGATAAATATTTCCTAGCTGACAAGATCAGTGGATTACCTTGCTAAGTAGATCAGTGGATAGCCTACCTGAGCAGATCATGATTGCCTAGCTAAGCATATCAGTGGATTACCTTGTTGAGTAGATCAGTGGATAGCCTACCTGAGTAGATCAGGATTGCCTAGCTGAGTAGATTAATGGATTGCCTAGTTGAGCAGATCAATGGATTACCCACCTGAGAAGAACAGTGGATAGCCTAGCTTTGATCAGATCAAAGTAATCATTTGTATTGGGATAAGGATCCCTATTTCTTTGTGAAATATTATAAAGAGATTATCTTGTGGAATACCCCACATTGGGGGAACCACGTTAAATATTATGTCTCAATTGTGTGTGGTGATTTGTGCTCTTTCTTACTATTTCTATCTATGTCATTAATGCACACTGCCATATTTGGTTATTGTAATTAATGACACTAATTGATATTGGTTTGGAAAGAAAGTAAAAAGCAGGTGTTATACTATTCACCCCCCTCTCAGTATAAGCTTGTATTTTCATTGTTGGTTTGGAGAATTTCTCATCCCCTCCAAGAGTTCCAACATTGAAGATACTTCATTGACATAATTCCTAACAGTGTGACACCTATTTCCCTAGCAATGGTACCAAAAAGTGATGGGCTTCAACTTTACACTTTAATTGTCAAACTAGGGTTACTAGTTTAAAAGATATATTGCTTTGTATGAGCCAATGAAAGGATCATCTATAGTTAAGTGGTTCTTTTCTTCTATGGCTAAAATCTAGGAACTAAAGACTTCTAAAGAAAATATGTAGCTATTGAAGAAAGCAATTGAACATATCTATAGCCTAATTTCTACTGGGCAAGGATATAAATTTAGGATGTTCTACTAAAATAAGGTGGGATCTACCTAGACAACCTAGATTTAAATTTCTTCCTGCAAGTAATTAATAATTAGCTACAAAAATTAATACAACACAATAATAGGAAGTACTAAATTAAGCATAAAAATATAAACAATAGTTCTTGAATAAAAATGATAATTTATTCATGCTTAAAATCCTTAGGCAGGAATGCCTTATAGTGGACAATAGTTAAAACTAAAACTAAATAATTCCTTATTTTTCCTCTCCAAAAATTAACTCCCTATCATAATCTAGGATGTCTAGTTTATAGATATCCCCTTTATTTTTATTTTTAACAACTACAAATAAGCTTTATCTATTTATATATATATGTATAATTCACTTATAAATCTGCATAATACTACAAAAGATAATAAATTTAGGTGTGAGTGAAGACAAAAAATATGACAAAGGATGGTTAATGTCATATACCATCATCCACCACGTAAGCTTTTGACAAATTACTTTGTTGATCCTTTGACTAATTCAAATTTAGTTGTTTCCTTTAGATATTTTGGTAGGCTTTATTCTTATTAGAGGATATTCATCTTCATATTCAAGTGGAGTTCCATTGCCTATATATTTGAACCCTTAACTAGTAACACCACCGATTGCACCTTACTTTCTATATTCAAGATATATTGAATAGGACAATTACATATTCTTAAGCTAAGAACCAATCAGAGTGGGAAGATGTCATCATTATGAAGTATGCAAATTTGATGAAGAACAAGATATGATATCTTGTATCTCTTGTAGAATGGAAGAATGTGGTTGCATGCAAATGGGTCTATAGGACAAAGTATACTTTAGATGGCCATGTGGAGAAGCACAAGTCACACCTTTTTGTGAAGGGATTCTCTCAATTGGAGGGAGTTGATTATTCTAAGATATTTTCTCTAGTGGCTAGTATGGATTTGGTTAGGATGATTCCCTATCATAGCCTTATATGGATGGAAGGTACATCATATGGATCTGAAGAGTTCCTTTTATAGCATGGTGGTGGTATTCCATCCTTGGAGGAACAATTTGTATTGACATATTTAATGATCAAGTTTATGATGATGAGGTTGTATAATATCTTGCTTATGACTACTTTAATATTAGCTCCCAAAAATTTAGTCTATGAATAGGATAACCTACCTTTTTTAGATGATAAATGAATATGACTAACAACCTACTTTAATATTATAGCAATCATTAGTAACAAAACATACAAATAATACACAATGGTAATAATAGATGATAAATGAATATGAGTGGATATTGAATTAACAATAGCTTATACAGTGAATAGCATATGGTATTATCTTACATACACAGTCTACGATCCTATGTAAAATATCTCCTCCTTGTATACAAAATACAATGACTATATGAATATATCTACTCTCTCGTACTTCTGTGTATGTTGATATCTGGTATAGTACACACTCAAATGAATGAGGAGGTCTATTTAACCTTGGGGATGGTAGTTAACAAACAACTACCACCCTAAAAACCTCATATCTAACTAGGTGATAACTATATTTACATGATTACATTCACACATAACTCATTATTACATGCATTGTCTCAACATACAACTATATAAAATTTATAAAAATTTGGCATATAAAAATATTACATTAAAACTTATGATAATAAAATTAAATTGTGTGTATACTTGATTTCCAGTGCACTTATTATCTTGTCTACTTCTTTGGCTAAGGTGATACATAAAAACTAGTTCCAAAATCTACCTTTCCCTCTAAATTGGTTGACACCCTCATCAACAATTATCATTGCTCCTAGGGACTTTGACTCTTTTGAGGTTGAGATAGGAATAAGTACTCCTCCAAGATCTTGGATCTATAGCTCTAACAACCACTTTGCATAGGCTTGGTAATGAGCCTACTACAAACCATAATAATTTAACTTCTACTTGAATTTAGCTAGCCTGGCCTTCAAATCTACCTTTATTTTTGTTACTTTAGCTTCTCTTATTATTTCTACTATGAGTTTCTCATCACATTCAATAATCGGTTCATCTTGATGAGTAATTTTGTGCATCTTTGCCTTAATATCTTGATCACTCACTACACATTTTGACTTTAATTGATCAATTAATTGATCTTGTTGTTCCTTCACTTAACTCAGTCTCTACTTATTTTCTCAACTCTACTAGTTATGATTTAAAATCTTGTTGCACTTGCCAAAGTCATTCTACCATTGTATGCACTTGGTTAGTCAACTCTTCCTCCTTCAAATTATGGTTATAAATTGTTTGTTGAAATTTATTCAATCCTATTTCTAACCACTAAATGACTATACCAACTTAGTTTCAAGCTTCACATACTTCACTTGATTTATATTTAGGATGAGGCACCAAACTCCCTTCATCTTCATATATTCATGGTGGATGTCAATAGAGCACTTGAGTTCCTTTTAGTATATTCTTGATTCCCAACATCAACTTAACACTACCAACTTCTAGCTCCCATAGATTATTTGATGAATTTTTGCAAACTTCTTCATTCACTTATCATCATGAGCCCAATGTACTACTTTACACAATTCATTTCATTCTTAGCTACCATAGTTACTAGTATCCTATACATATAACTCAAAATTTACTATGAACTCTACCAAATAGACCACTCATATTCTCAAAGAATGTCTCTTCATTAAAATTTCCCCAAAAATTGGTTATTTCCTCAAATTTAGAACTTCAATGATGAAATGCTCACTTGTCTCCTCTACCAATTCTATATCAGTGGCATCTTTGGTGGTAATCTCCTCCAAATTTTCCCTACCATGACTTATTAGGTTGATTTTCTATTTGGTTGCCTTTCCTTTTTGAATATTCTTACTTGGATCAATAGTCTTCTTTTCTACTTCCACAATATCATTTCTCCTCTTAGATTCTTCCTTAGATAATTAGCTACTTTGGTCATTCTACCACCAACTATACTCATGCATTTGGTTTTCCCTTATCTCTCCTCTCCACTAGCATAGATAAAATTGATGTTGTGACCTATATTATTTTAGATGTGATCTCTATATATGGTCCTGAAGAACACAAGCTTATACTGAGAGGGGGGTGAACAGTATAAGACCACTTTTTACTTTTCTTTTCAATTCAATATTATGCAGTGTATAGATAGCAGTATCAATAGCAATAATCAAAGCAATACACAAAACACCATCCACAAAAGTGACACAACAATTTACGTGGTTCACCCAATGCGGGCTACTCCACGGAGAAAATATTTTGCTAAAACTTTCTCAATCAATCTCTTGGGAATCCTTCCCAATTACAATGTTTATGGACCTCTAGTCCAAAGGAGATGTTGATCCCCTAAATCTCAAGTTCGTGGATCTCTTCCATAGGAGAACTCTTTCCCCTTCTGCTCTGGCTAGTGATCTTCTAGAAGACTCTGTCTCTCTGATGCACTGACTTGTGGATCTCTCTCCACTTGAAGACTCCTCACTCAGATCTGTCTTCAATTGTCCTGGTTGTTGGATCTCTATCCACTGAGACTCTATCCTCTATACTCTATCACCTCCAAAGCTCTATCAATAGGCTCACTCAGAACCTTCTCAAATCTGCTCAATAGGTCCACTCAAAACCTGCTCAAATCTTCTCAATAGGCTCACTCAAAACCTGCTCAAATATGCTCAATAATCTCACTCAGAACTTGTCCAAATCTGCTCAACAAGCTCACTACTTTTCTCAACAAGCTCACTAGAACTTGTCTCTCTAAAGCTCTCTTGTCCAATTTTTTTAAGCTCACTAAACAGAACTTGTCCAAATCTCTCAACAAGCTCACTCAGAACTTGTCCAAATTCACTAATTCTTGATGAACTGCATAGCAAGCTTTCACAAAAGCTTACTCAAAATCAGTCCACAAGCCTTCTCAAAGACTTACCTCAAATCAGCTCAACAAAATCTCAACTCAATCTCATAGAAGCATAAAGAGAATTGTTAGAGACTCAATATGTTCTATACTCAAATCCCAATCTCAACTCAAATCAATCTCAACTCAACAATCTCATAGAAGCATAAAGAGAATTGTTAGAGACTCAATATGTTCTATACTCAAATCCCAATCTCAACTCAACTCAAATCAGAATATAGAATAGTTTGTTTTATGGAACTTGAACAACCACTTCACACAATCACTTGACTAGGCTCAATCAACTCTACTCAACCAATCACCTCAAGGATCAACTCTTTCTCACAAACCCTAGTCCAAACATGTATCAACCAACTCAAAATGTTTCCAACAATGCTCAATCACAAGTCTCACATAACAATGATACTCATGTTCTTCTCTAACTCAAGTTCAAGTTCATTTCACAATCAATGGGCTTCAACAACAATGCTTATAAAACAAGGTTTAATCACAACTCTCAAACCAGAAAACCTTGAAGCATTCAACCAACCACTTTCGAAAAGGAAACCACAATCAATCCTTTTCTCTCCAATGATATTTCAGAAATCAACCACCATAAACAATCAATAGGAGAATGTGCCCATACCTTTTATGAAGATGAAAAAACCTCTTTGGAAATCTGCCACAATCACAATATTCTTTTTCCAATCTTCATGAGGGTTAGGAGAAATTACAAAACAATTATCATAACCTTTTACACCTTATTTCTCCTAGTCAAAAATCACATCCACCACTAGAAAATAATTAAAGATAATTATTTCCTTATCTAATTAAGCATAGCATGAATATCACCACAACCATTTACCATTCCCTTATTTCTCCTAAAAACACTTTGCACTAATGCACAACTCACTAAGCTCCTTAATGCAAAAATCCCACATCAACTAGTGCAAAATATAAGCCACAACTCATAAACTATACCACCATGGCAAACCCTCAATAATGATGCATTAACCTTAGCTTAGGCAAATTAAAACATTTATATCTCAATCTCCAAAAATTGCGGCGATGACATACCTTGGAAAAAATTGTTTTCTGCTCCGAAAATTGCGGCGACAACACACAAGCGAAAAATGAATTTCGGGTGACTCGAACCCGAGACCTACAGCAGCGAGTGCGCCTTTGCACTCCTTCCACCCACCAAGTGGGCTAAGCTTCCCACATGGAAGCTATTCCACTTCATGCTTGAAGTACTTCCTCTTGGCACCCACGAACTTACAAACTGTGCTTCTCCCAAACCTTCACCATCAATAGTGCACGATTTCGGAGGAGGATAACTTTTGCAAAAGAGGATTTATCATTCGAATTTCGGAGGACATAAACCATTGCTTAACAAGGCACATTTTATACATGATGCGTATGGGGAAGAATAAAAGTCGACGTCGACGAAAAATGGAGGGAAAATTTTTGATTAATTTTAAAATTTAAATTTAAATTTTAAATAATTAAAATTTAAACTAAATCTTTAAAATTAAATATCTCCATCACTAGGGCACATTTTTTGATGAAACGAAAAGCCAACTTGGGTTTTAAGAAAAACCCATTTCAAATCTGCCATCCATGGTTTTAAATAAAACCTTTTATTTTTCCTTCCTTGGTTTTCACAAAAACCCTTCCTTGCACTTTCACAAAACATAGTGCATGCCATCATAGATCCTTTTGACATCAAATAACCTTTTGACATCAATGACAACATTTTAGCTTAGGGACTCAAAATGTCCAACAATCTCCCCCTTTGTCATTGATGGCAACCCATATCCTTTTACTAAAATCTGACCTTCTTTTCTGCTCCCCCTGGGACTTTGCTCCCCCTGGCTCAATGCTCTCTCAATTATCAAATCTCTCCCCATATCAAAAACTCTCCCCAATATACAAATCTCTCCCCCTTTGTCATCAATGGCAAAGGGTCACCTTTGGGGCTCGGGGCTAAGAATGAGCCTCTTAGCTTAGCCCCTCCCCCACCTCCACATGAGGTGGTTAATTCTGGGGTGGGAGTATTTCTACTCCCCGAAAGCATAGATCTATGCTTTTATCTTTCTCTCTTCTTTTGTTAGTTTTCTGAATCCTCTCACTATTTCTTTCCAAGATATCATCCCTGTTCTTGTCATCATTTTTGTTCCTGTTTGTGCTCTTGTTTTCATCCATGTTCCTATTCTTGTTCTTTTCTGAGTCTCTATTCTTTTTTGAGTCTCTATTCCTGTTCATGTTCCTGTTCTTGTTCATGTTCATGTACTTGTTCCTGTTCCTATTCTTTCATGTCCATGTTCTTGTTCTTGTTCCTATTCATGTTCTCATCCTGTTCCTGTTCTTGTTCTCATCCATGTTCCTGTTCCTGTTCATACCTACTTCTGGAATATTTTCTCTACACCATCTTGTTGTGTGTCCATCATTATTGCACTTATAACACTTAATGTTATTATTCCTTGGAGGTGCAAATGTCTTAGGATACCTTCTAGTGAAGCCATATCCTCTTCTGCCATGAACCCTACAATTCATTGCTTTATGACCATACTCATTGCATGAGTAGCAATACCCATGGAAAGGTTATCCTTTCCCATATTCTTATCTTTCATATGACCTGCACTATGAAGCCATGTGCCCAAACCTGTGACATGAGAAGCATCTCCCATTGAAGCTTCCTTGCCTAGACCTCATTGGTCTCCTATTCTGATTGTTGTTCCATCTGTATCTTCTTTGTGCATTGTTCCTCTCTTTGTTGAACTCTTTGTTGTCCAACTCAGCCTCTGATGTCCCACTTTTACTTAAATTGTCTTCTTCTGATGTATCTTCTTCTGAAGTTTCTTCTTCATCAAGACTTGAAGTAGATTCTTTTTCCTATTTCTTTTGAACCTTTCCAAAGCCAAGACCTATTGAACATGATGTTCGTTGTTGTCCACAGATGAACTTATCCAAGTTCTTAGAGCTATTTGTGAAACTCTTCATCTTGATCTTGGAGTCCTTTAAGTCTTCTTTTAGAGTAGCCACTTCTTGTGCTAACTTCTCACATTCCAAAATATTTGCTTCTAACTTATCCTTGAACTTGCTTGCCTTAGCCTTTGACTTCTCTAAATCCTCTATGAGCAATAACCTTTCTTCATCACATTCTTGAAACTGACTTTCAAGCTTAGAGTGTTGCTTTCTTACCTTATTTACTGTGTCAAGGGCATAGATAAGTTCTCCCTTGAGATCATAACCATTCTCTATTGAGTAATCCTCTATTTGTTTGCCTTTGTCCTTATCATTACTTCCTTTTGGCTTGTCTTCTATGGGATCACTTACTTCATCTTCTAGAGCCATTAGAAGATTCTCATCTGGTCTTTCAAGTGCATCTTCAAAACCATCATCACTGAAACTATAGCCATCCCTAGTGCAATCATCTTCAAGATGTCCAAATTTACCACATCTAAAACATTTGAGAATAACTAGAGTCCTTTTCTCTCTAACCATAAATAGGACTTCATCTCTATCATTGTCTAAAAAACTAGCATCACTATCAATTGAGTACTTACTTGCATTATCTGCATAGTAGCTTTTCTTTTGCCTTTGGAAGAACTTCTTTCCTTGTCTATTTTGTCCATCCTTGCCTTTCTTCTGGTACCTGTGTCTTTCTGATTCCCTGTACCTGTGATCCTATTTTTCTTCATCACTATTGTACTTTGGCTCTTTGCACTCTGTTGCATAGTGTCCATACTTTCCACAATTGAAACACTTAATAGATCTTATATCTATGGATATTTTGGAACCTTTATCTCTTCTACCATAGTTAGCTTCTTCATCACTAGATGACTCACTGCTTGATTCTATTTTTACCCTTTTTCTTTTTGTCCACTTTGAATGCAACTTCTTTCGGAGGAATAGGATCTTTTGTTCTTATCTCAAAAGTAGTAAGCATGCCAAGCAAAGAATTCCTTGTCAAATAATCACTATCAATTGATGTTTCTATAGTAGAAACCTTTTCACTATACCTTTTTGGAAGAGTTCTCAAGATCTTATCACAAGCATCAGATTCATCAACCTTCATTCCAAGACCTCTCATCTCATGTACAAGCTCATCAATCTTACTGAGATAATCATGAATATTTTCATCATCTCTCATTCTTAAGTTCTCAAATTCTCCTTTGAGATTTTTGATCTTAGCTTTCCTGACACCTTTATCACCCTCATATATGTCATGCAGTAGATCCCACATATCTTTTGCTATTTTACAATCCATAACCTTCATAGATTCTGATCTACCCAATCCTTTTATAATTGCATTCATAGCTCTTGAATTTGCATGCATTAGAAGCTTACCTTCCTTATCTGTAGGAGGATTGACTGTTGAATCATATCCAAGTTCCACTGCATCCCAAACTTCATTTCCAAGTGCCATCAGGTAAAATCTCATCAGCATACACCAATACAAGAAGTCACTTCCATCAAATACTTGTACTGCATTATTGAATGACCCATCCTTTTGATCCTTGTGATCCATTGTGTTCTTAGACCACTTTTCCTTCAAGCTATCAAACTCTTCTGAAGGAACCCACTCTGATACCAATTGAAGAACACAAGCTTATACTGAGAGGGGGGTGAAAAGTATAAGACCACTTTTTACTTTTCTTTTCAATTCAATATTATGCAGTGTATAGATAGCAGTATCAATAGCAATAATCAAAGCAATACACAAAACACCATCCACAAAAGTGACACAACAATTTACGTGGTTCACCCAATGCGGGCTACTCCACGGAGAAAATATTTTGCTAAAACTTTCTCAATCAATCTCTTGGGAATCCTTCCCAATTACAATGTTTATGGACCTCTGTCCAAAGGAGATGTTGATCCCCTAAATCTCAAGTTTATGGATCTCTTCCATAGGAGAACTCTTTCCCCTTCTGCTCTGGCTAGTGATCTTCTAGAAGACTCTGTCTCTCTACTACATTGACTTGTGGATCTCTCTCCACTTGAAGACTCCTCACTCAGATCTATCTTCAATTGTCCTGGTATTGGATCTCTATCCACTGAGACTCTATCCTCTATACTCTATCACCTCCAAAGCTCTATCAATAGGCTCACTCAGAACCTTCTCAAATCTTCTCAATAGGTCCACTCAAAACCTGCTCAAATCTGCTCAATAGGCTCACTCAGAACCTACTCAAATCTGCTCAATAGGCTCACTCAGAAACTTCTCAAATCTACTCAAAAGCTCACTCGAAACTTGTCCAAATCTGCTCAACAAGCTCACTCTAAACTTTTCCAAATTATCTTTCATCTTGTCTTATCTAATTCCTTCAAATACTAACAAGCTCACTCATAACTTGTCCAAATCTGCTCAACAAGCTCACTCAGAAACTTGTCCAAATCTGCTCAATAAGTCCTCTCTAGGACTTGCTCAAATCTGCATAGCAAGCTTTCACAAAATCTTACTCAAAATCAGTCCACAAGCCTTCTCAAAGACTTGCCTCAAATCAGCTCAATAAAATCTCAACTCAATCTCATAGAAGCATAAAGAGAATTGTTAGAGACTCAATATGTTCTATACTCAAATCCCAATCTCAACTCAAATCAATCTCAACTCAACAATCTCATAGAAGCATAAAGAGAATTGTTAGAGACTCAATATGTTCTATACTCAAATCCCAATCTCAACTCAACTCAAATCAGAATATAGAATAGTTTGTTTTATGGAACTTGAACAACCACTTCACACAATCACTTGACTAGGCTCAAACAACTCTACTCAACCAATCACCACAAGGAGCAACTCTTTCTCACAAACCCTAGTCCAAACATGTATCAACCAACTCAAAATGTTTCCAACAATGCTCAATCACAAGTCTCACATAACAATGATACTCATGTTCTTCTCTAACTCAAGTTCAAGTTCATTTCACAATCAATGGGCTTCAACAACAATGCTTATAAAACAAGGTTTAATCACAACTCTCAAACCAGAAAACCTTGAAGCATTCAACCAACCACTTTCGAAAAGGAAACCACAATCAATCCTTTTCTCTCCAATGATATTTCAGAAATCAACCACCATAAACAATCAATAGGAGAATGTGCCCATACCTTTTATGAAGATGAAAAAACCTCTTTGGAAATCTGCCACAATCACAATATTCTTTTGCCAATCTTCATGAGGGTTAGGAGAAATTACAAAACAATTATCATAACCTTTTACACCTTATTTCTCCTAGTCAAAAATCACATCCACCACTAGAAAATAATTAAAGATAATTATTTCCTTATCTAATTAAGCATAGCATGAATATCACCACAACCATTTACCATTCCCTTATTTCTCCTAAAAACACTTTGCACTAATGCACAACTCACTAAGCTCCTTAATGCAAAAATCCCACATCAACTAGTGCAAAATATAAGCCACAACTCATAAACTATACCACCATGGCAAACCCTCAATAATGATGCATTAACCTTAGCTTAGGCAAATTAAAACATTTATATCTCAATCTCCAAAAATTGCGGTGATGGCATACCTTGGAAAAAATTGTTTTCTTCTCCCAAAAATTGCGGCGACAACACACAAGCGAAAAATGAATTTCGGGTGACTCGAACCCGAGACCTGTAGCAGCGAGTGCGCCTTTGCACTCCTTCCACCCACCAAGTGGGCTAAGCTTCCCACGTGGAAGCTATTCCACTTCGTGCTTGAAGTACTTCCTCTTGGCACCCACGAACTTACAAACTACGCTTCTCCCAAACCTTCACCGTCAATAGTGCACGATTTCGGAGGAGGATAACTTTTGCAAAAGAGGATTTATCATTCGAATTTCGGAGGACATAAACCATTGCTTAACAAGGCGCCTTTTATACACGATGCGGATGGGGAAGAATAAAAGTCGACGTCGACGGAAAATGGAGGGAAAACTTTTGATTAATTTTAAAATTTAAATTTAAATTTTAAATAATTAAAATTTAAACTAAATCTTTAAAATTAAATATCTCCATCACCAGGGCACCTTTTTCGATGAAACGAAAAGCCAACTTGGGTTTTAAGAAAAACCCATTTCAAATCTGCCATCCATGGTTTTAAATAAAACCTTTTATTTTTCCTACCTTGGTTTTCACAAAAACCCTTCCTTGCACTTTCACAAAACATAGTGCATGCCATCATAGATCCTTTTGACATCAAATAACCTTTTGACATCAATGACAACATTTTAGCTTAGGGACTCAAAATGTCCAACGAGTCCCTAGTATAATGGATTCAATCCACATTGATCCACAAAATCTACAAATTATCTCAATAGTATTATTTTGCAACTCTCTAGTGTAGCAACATTATCAACCTATATCATAACATCACCAATTATAATGCTTCATCCAAGGGTGGTGATGCTCTCACTACATCAAATTCAATATAAACTTCTTCATCAACATCTACAACTACTAATATCTCTTGTATAGTTCTTCCTTGTTGCACTACCTTCTCTGCACTCTACATGTCTTGAGTAATAGGATCCCTCAACTTTTGTTATTTTCAATCTAGGGTAATACTACTTGAAGCCACTCCTTTGGTACCCACATTGGTACCTAGTGTCTCCTTGCATAGTATTAATTCTTGGTTGTGTTAGAGCTTCCCCTTACACTACCTCTTGTGATATCCTATGCTTCTTACTTTGACCCTCCACTACCTTCTACACATTGCCACCATCTATCTTCTTTTTTGTGGCCTATTATGGGGTTCTCATCCCTTTTTTTGTTGGTGTTCTTGTTGTTGATGCCATGCTTGTTTTTATGATAGTTGGACTGCTATCTATTGACACTACTTCTCCAACCTCCTTCACATTTTATTTCTTCATTGGCATGTGGTAGTTGCTCCTCAACTCCATCTAATTCCCCACCTTTGTCAGTATCCCTCTCATATCCTAATACTTATTTCATCTTTCTTTTCTTCAATACATTCTTCTTCTTTCATGGAGTGCTCATACTTGTCAAAGGTATCACACTTATTGATTTGAGAATTTTTAGTGCATGGTTGAAATAGTTCAATGGGATTTAGTCCTGGGAACTAAAGTTTATCCTATGACAAACTATCAAACATTAGAACAATGTCATGGAATTCATTGAAAAAATATTTATATAGCGCATCAAAAAACACATTATAGTCTAACAAGAAAGTAGCCCAATAAAATGCTTCTTGAGCCATGATTCCTTCTATCGTAATGCACATGCTAGTTAGGGATATGTAAATCCCTCTTGGGTCTATTTTTGTAAAGAAAAATTTCTTAGTTATATTAGTAAGATTTTTGGGTCATTACAAAAACTATAGAAATATTTTCCATTAGTGGTTGGTCATATTTACTTAACGATTATACTTGCAAAAAATATTCGATCACTACCTTATGCACCTACATTTTGTGACCTCCTTTGTAAATACATGAGCATTGGTTTTGGTCTCCTAAGAACACTCCTATGGTTACCATTGTGATTATGACCCATCCTCTACACCTCTAGGCACTCTCCCCTACATTTATGCTAGTTTCACCATTTGTTCCACCTCATCTTCTTGTGCACACTCCATTTTTGTGCCTTCTTCACAACTTGCATGTTCTCCTCAACACAAACCATATTTGCTTGATGTACCTCTAGTTTTGCTTCTTCTGTTGTTAAAAAAAATATTTTCCACCTCTCATTTTTCTCGTCCGAACTATTGTCTAATTGAGGATTCCAAACTTCAACTTTTGGTACTTTATTTTTTGTTTGTGTTCTTTTTGTTTGTAGTATTTCCTTAGCAGTACGTAAGTATCTGTTATGCTTAACACTCCCATGTTGTTGTGCAATTCTTCAAGTTCTTCATATTGGCTGATCTTCGACTCTTTTGCATCCATGCACCTCACATCCTTGCTATAGGTTATCTATAATTCATGTAGTATTGTTTCAATATTCAAAATTATGACAACACCAAATGTAGCATGGTGGTGGTATTCCACCCTTAGAGGAACAATTTGAATTAATAAATTTAATGATTAGATTTATGATGATGAGGTTGAACGACCTTCATCATATCTTGCTTATGGTTTCTTTAATCTCAACTCTAGAGGACTCAGTCTGTGAATAGGATGACCTGCCCTTTTCTAGACTGCTAATATTCACTATACAACCAATAACCTCCATTATACAATATAGTGACTTTGTTGTACAATATTTGGCAAAGCAATATATGATATTAGATAACTTAATGTATAGAAAATTTGCATTGTGTTGTTCATTGTACAACCTTGGAAATTTATTTAATGACCTTATGCAATAGACTTGAAAAGAATACAAGTAACAAATTGAATCTATTCCACTATGTAGCATGAGTAGTAAACTTTCCAAAAATATAGAAATAGGATGAAATATTAAGGGCCAATCAAGACTACATTAAATTTAGTTTTTTTCATCTATCTACACTAAGAACATCAACATGGACTTATACGCAATCATACATCAACTAGTATGGCATTCACTTGGAATGGCACAATTAGAATGGTAGTTCCACTAGATAAACATAAACTAGAATATCAATTCCACCATATCAACACACTTTGGAACAATAATTCCACAGGAATGATAAGCTTTGACAAATAAATATCAAGTCTTACTGGTACTACATGTGCTCCCCATTACTAGAACCACACACACTTAGAATGGCCATAGTCACCACTTGGAACAACACATTCACCACCACTTGAAAATATACTCATGACAGTTCCATTCGTACTATATTTTGGACTACAACTCCAACGTTCCATGTTCAATCTACAACTATGATCCTTGCACATAGACAATCCAACATACACTCTACATATACCATTGGAAAACATACTACATATAGATTACACTTAATATGGATAGAATGAGTCATTTACATTACTTATGGTATGATATTACAAAATACTACACAATGCACATATAATATACATACATGCTTTTCTTGGCTACACATATGACTTGCCAATACTTGCTCTATTCTCTACCTAGAAGTAGCATACACTCTAGATACATATATGAATACCATGCTCTAGATGAATAGTCTCGCAATAGTCTCGAATGAAGAATGAGGTCTATTTAAACTTGTGCCCCAATCGTTGTTAATAACAACTTCCTAGGACAAGAACCACCTGTCTCCATATTCGTATGTTCTATCATTAACCTTAATTCACTATAGTTTATTTACAATTTATCAAATCAATGGTCAAATTGCATTACATTCTCATTTCGTATTTGACTCTCATTTACATTGCATGTTATTTACAATTATTTATATTTAGTGCATTTTGTACTACTTTTTCTTTTAAGGTCCAAAACTAATGCCTACATCTACCCTCCCCTTTACTTTGGTTGACACCCTCGTCGATGTCTACTTTAGTTTTTGGGTGCTTGGTTGTTGATATTAAGGTGTTAGAATAGGTGCTCCTCCCACTCCAAATTTGTAATTTCAATACCTCATTCTCATCCTTCATTCTCTTGGCATAATTATGGTATCTTGTTCCTTCTAGACTATAATGATTGGTTCACTGCTCCAGCTCAACCAATTTAGCAAAAGCTCTTTCTCCCTCCTAGCACAGGCATATTTGACTTTTTTCTTATCTTTCTATACCACTTCTGCAAGATGCTCATCTCTTTCTACAATTAGATAATATTTGTGCTCTAGTTCCTTGGTCTTTATTTTCAGTATTTGTTCTCTAATTGAGCATTTAAATTTCATTGCCCAATTAGCTCACTCTATTATTCTTGCTTCTTATTATTCTTCTCAACCTCTTAATTTAAAGAATTCAATTATGTTTTAACCTCTTGATTTATGGTAACTTGTTTTGCCTCAACTTCCTCTTTCCCTCTCCTCATTTCCTCTTTCATACTCCTCATCTCCTCATACTAGTTAGCATATATGTATTTTAACTGGTTGATCTTCCATAATATACTAGCTAACAACTATACACTATGCAAAGAAATTAATTCTTGCATATGTTCTCATCAATTCAAGTGTGCCCTTGTACTCCACAACTATTGTATCTTCCCAAAAAGGCACTAGATCTGCTTCATCAAGATATATTTGGGATGGTTATCTGCATATTGTTTTTTTTCCTGCTAGTAATTCCTTTACTCCAACCATCCTCTAGATGTTAGCAACTTGCAATTTCCATGGTTTCTTCTATTGGATTTCAATAATTTCCTTCATTCTTTCTTCATCCTAAAACCATTGTATCAATTTTTTTACTTCAGAAACCATCAACAACCACTCCTTTAGATATTCAATGCAACCCATCCTTAATTCCAATCTGGATTGATCTAGAATATTCATCATCTTGTCAAATAGTATATCAGTCTATTCTTCTACATGCTCTCCTAGGTTTGACAAATATCTAATATTTGGCACTTCAAATATGAAATAATTACTTTTTCTACTAGTATTTCAAACTCAATATCTTTCTTGGTAAGAATATCTTGTCTCCTTCATTGTCACCTTGCATATTGATAGTCTTCTTTGTTGCCTTTCCTTTCGATATTAGTTGCTCCATAGTATCAACCAATTGTTCTATCCTTTGATTTTTTCTTCCTCTATCAATTTTAATTTTACGACATACTACCTTTCTTTCTCCATTTCTACTTTTGTTGGCATTGCGCCCTCCTTTGCTAATTTCTTTTATATTTTTGGCACTTTAGTTGGAATTGGTTCTTCCTTATCAGCTTCTTAGCTATGGATGTGATTTTACATATTGGATCCTCTCATAATTGAGGTGATTTATATGGATATATATGCCACTCAAACTCTTCCCAATTTCAAGTGACTCCATTTGCATCTCACTCCATGCTTCCACTTGAATTACATCCACTACATCTCGTACCTCTATCCATATACACAAATCCTTGCCAAATTATATGTATGTTATGCAACTTCTTGTGTAGTCTTCTCCCTAAACTATTGCTCTTCCTATATAGCATCTTCTTCAGTCGAGTGTACCAACCTCCTTTGCATCTTCTTTGGTATCGGTTGTTGCTCTCCATTGTCTGAATCCTCACTTGCCTCATTGTCTGGTAATTATTTCTTCCTTTTCAACATCTTATTTATTTTTACTAGAGTACTTGCCTTTGCCCTTGTAAATGGTATTACATTAAGCCACCCCATGATCATTGGTTCCTACTCCACTATCTTCCTTGGAGGATCCAGTCTACAAAATTATAACTTTTTCTACATCATAGCATTCATCAACAATGCAATAGCATGAAATGCGATCAAAAAGTTCTTTGAGTATCGCATCATGATATTATTAATGCGTTGTGATAGGTATGATACCCATTTATACGACCATGGAAAACCCTCAATAATGATGCATTGACCTTAGCTTAGGCAAATTAAAACATTTAAATCTCAATATTCAAAAATTGTGGCGATGGCATACCTTGGAAAAAAAAAAATCTGCTTCAAAAATTGCGGTGACAGCACACAAGCGAAAAATGAATTTCGGGTGACTCGAACCCGAGACCTGTAGCAGCGAGTGTGCCTTTGAACTCCTTTCACCCACCAAGTGGGCTAAGCTTCCCACGTGGAAGTTATTCCACTTCATGCTTGAAGTACTTCCTCTTCACACCCATGAACTTACAAACTGCACTTCTCCCAAACCTTCATCGTCAATAGTGCATGATTTCGTAGGATGATAACTTTTGCAAAAGAGGATTTATCATTCAAATTTTATAGGGCATAAACCATTGCTTAACAAGGCATCTTTTATACACGATGCATATGGGGAAGAATAAAATTCGATGTCAACAAAAAATAGAGGGCAAATTTTTTATTAATTTTAAAATTTAAATTTAAATTTTAAATAATTAAAATTTAAACTAAATCTTTAAAATTAAATCTCCATCACCAGGGCACATTTTTTGATGAAACAAAAAGCCAACTTGGGGTTTAAGAAAAATCCATTTCAAATATGCCATCCATGGTTTTAAATAAAATCTTTTATTTTTCCTGCCTTTGTTTTCACAAAAACCCTTCCTTGCACTTTCACAAAACATCGTGCATACCATCATAGATCCTTTTGACATCAAATAACCTTTTGACATCAATGACAACATTTTAGCTTAGGGACTCAAAATTTCCAACAGGTCCCTAGTATAATGGATTCAATCCACATTGATCCACAAAATCTACAAATTATCTCAATAGTATTGTTTTGCAACTCTCTAGTGTAGCAACATTATCAACCTATATCATAACATCACCAATTATAATGCTTCATCCAAGGGTGGTGATGCTCTCACTACATCAAATTCAATATAAACTTCCTCATCAACATCTACAACTACTAATATCTCTTGTATAGTTCTTCCTTGTTGCACTACCTTCTCTGCACTCTACATGTCTTGAGTAATAGGATCCCTCAACTTTTGTTATTGTCAATCTAGGGTAATACTACTTGAAGCCACTCCTTTGGTACCCACATTGGTACCTAGTGTCTCCTTGCATAGTATGAATTATTGGTTGTGTTAGAGCTTCCCCTTACACTACCTCTTGTGATATCCTATGCTTCTTACTTTGACCCTCCACTACCTTCTACACATTGCCACCATCTATCGTCTTTTTTGTGGCCTATTATGGGGTTCTCATCCCTTTTTTTGTTGGTGTTATTGTTGTTGATGCCATGGTTTTTTTTATGATAGTTGGACTGCTATCTATTGACACTACTTCTCCAACCTTCTTCACATTTTATTTCGTCATTGGCATGTGGTAGTTTCTCCTCAACTCCATCTAATTCCCCACCTTTGTCAGTATCCCTCTCATATCCTAATACTTATTTCATCTTTCTTTTCTTCAATACATTCTTCTTCTTTCATGGAGTGCTCATCCTTGTCAAAGGTATCACAATTATTGATTTGAGAATTTTTAGTGCATGGTTGAAATAGTTCAATGGGATTTAGTCCTGGGAACTAAAGTTTATCCTATGACAAACTATCAAACATTAGAGCAATTTCATGGAAATTCATTGAAAAAATATTTATATAGCTCATCAAAAAACACATTATAGTCTAACAAGAAAGTAGCCCAATAAAATGCTTCTTGAGCCATGATTCCTTCTATCGTAATGCACATGCTAGTTAGGGATATGTAAATCCCTCTTGATGTTTGTAAAGAAAAAAGTCTTAGTTACATTAGTAAGATTTTTGGGTCATTACAAAAACTATAGAAATATTTTCCATTAGTGGTTGGTCATATTTACTTAACGATTATACTTGCAAACAATATTCGATCACTACCTTATGCACCTACATTTTGTGACCTCCTTTGTAAATACATGATCATTGGTTTTGGTCTCCTAAGAACACTCCTATGGTTACCCTTGTGATTATGACCCATCCTCTACACCTCTAGGCACTCTCCCCTACATTTATGCTAGTTTCACCATTTGTTCCACCTCATCTTCTTGTGCACACTCCATTTTTGTGCCTTCTTCACATCTTGCATGTTCTCCTCAACACAAACCATATTTGGTTGATGTACCTCTAGATTTGCTTCTTCTGTTGTTAAAAAAAATATTTTCCACCTCTCATTTTTCTCGTCCGAACTATTGTCTAATTGAGGATTCCAAACTTCAACTTTTGGTACTTTATTTTTTGTCTGTGTTCTTTCTGTTTGTAGTATTTCCTTAGCAGTACGTAAGTATCTGTTATGCTTAACACTCCCATGTTGTTGTGCAATTATTCAAGTTCTTAATATTGGATGATCTTCGACTCTTTTGCATCCATGTACCTCACATCCTTGCTATAGGTTATCTATAATTCATGTAGTATTGTTTCAATATTCAAAATTATGATAACGCCAAATGTAGCATGGTGGTGGTATTCCACCTTAGAGGAACAATTTGAATTAATAAATTTAATGATTAGATTTATGATGAAGAGGTTGAACGACCTTCATCATATCTTGCTTATGGTTTCTTTAATCTCAACTCTAGAGGACTCAGTCTGTGAATAGGATGACCTGCCCTTTTCTAGACTGCTAATATTCACTATACAACCAATAACCTCCATTATACAATATAGTGACTTTGTTGTACAATATTTGGCAATGCAATAAATGATATTAGATAACTTAATGTATAGCAAATTTGCATTGTGTTGTTCATTGTACAACCTTGGAAATTTATTTAATGACCTTATGCAAAAGACCTGAAAAGAATACAAGTAACAAATTGAATCTATTCCACTATGTAGCATGAGTAGTAAAATTTCCAAAAATATAGAAATAGGATGAAATATTAAGGGCCAATCAAGACTACATTAAATTTAGTTTTTTTCATCTATCTACAATAAGAACATCAACATGGACTTATACGCAATCATACATCAACTAGTATGGCATTCACTTGGAATGGCACAATTGGAATGGTAGTTCCACTAGATAAACATAAACTAGAATATCAATTCCACCATATCAACACACTTTCTAACAATAATTCCATAGGAACGATAAGCGTTGACAAATAAATATCAGGTCTTACTGGTACTACATGTGCTCCCCATTACTAGAACCACACACACTTAGAATGGCCATAGTCACCACTTGGAACAACACATTCACCACCACTTGAAAATATACTCATGACAGTTCCATTCGTACTATATTTTGGACTACAACTCCAACGTTCCATGTTCAATCTACAACTATGATCCTTGCACATAGACAATCCAACATACACTCTACATATACCATTGGAAAACATACTACATATAGATTACACTTAATATGGATAGAATGAGTCATTTACATTACTTATGGTATGATATTACAAAATACTACACAATGCACATATAATATACATACATGCTTTGCTTGGCTACACATATGACTTGCCAATACTTGCTCTATTCTCTACCTAGAAATAGCATACACTCTAGATACATATATGAATACCATGCTCTAGATGAATAGTCTCACAATAGTCTCGAATGAAGAATGAGGTCTATTTAAACTTGTGCCCCAATCGTTGTTAATAACAACTTCCTAGGACAATAACCACCTGTCTCCATATTCGTATGTTCTATCATAAACCTTAATTCACTATAGTTTATTTACAATTTATCAAATCAATGGTCAAATTGCATTACATTCTCATTTTGTATTTGACTCTCATTTACATTGCATGTTATTTACAATTATTTATATTTAGTGCATTTTGTACTACTTTTTCTTTTAAGGTCCAAAACTAATGCCTACATCTACCCTCCCCTTTACTTTGGTTGACACCCTCGTCGATGTCTACTTTAGTTTTTGGGTGCTTGGTTGTTGATATTAAGGTGTTAGAATAGGTGCTCCTCCCACTCCAAATTTGTAATTTCAATACCTCATTCTCATCCTTCTAGACTATAATGATTAGCTCACTGCTCCAGCTCAACCAATTTAGCAAAAGCTCTTTCTCCCTCCTAGCATAGGCATATTTGACTTTTTTCTTATCTTTCTATACCACTTCTGCAAGATGCTCATCTCTTTCTACAATTAGATAATATTTGTGCTCTAGTTCCTTGGTCTTTATTTTCAGTATTTGTTCTCTAATTGAGCATTTAAATTTTATTTGCCCAATTAGCTCACTCTATTATTCTTGCTTCTTATTATTCTTCTCAACCTCTTAATTTAAAGAATTCAATTATGTTTTAACCTCTTGATTTATGGTAACTTGTTTTGCCTCAACTTCCTCTTTCGCTCTCCTCATTTCCTCTTTCATACTCCTCATCTCCTCATACTAGTTAGCATATATGTATTTTAACTGGTTGATCTTCCATAATATACTAGCTAACAACTATACAATATGCAAAGAAATTAATTCTTGCATATGTTCTCATCAATTCAAGTGTGCCCTTGTACTCCACAACTATTGTATCTTCCCAAAAAGGCACTAGATCTGCTTCATCAAGATATATTTGGGATGGTTATCTGCATATTGTTTTTTTTCCTGCTAGTAATTCCTTTACTCCAACCATCCTCTAGATGTTAGTAACTTGCAATTTCCATGGTTTCTTCTATTGGATTTCTATAATTTCCTTCATTCTTTCTTCATCCTAAACCCATTGTATCAATTTTTTTACTTCAAAAACCATCAAAAACCACTCCTTTAGATATTCAATGCAACCCATCCTTAATTCCAATTTGGTTTGATCTAGAATATTCATCATCTTGTCAAATAGTATATCAGTCTATTCTTCTACATGCTCTCCTAGGTTTGACAAATATCTAATCTTTGGCACTTCAAATATGAAATAATTACTTTTTCTACTAGTATTTCAAACTCAATATCTTTCTTGGTAAGAATATCTTGTCTCCTTCATTGTCACCTTGCATATTGATAGTCTTCTTTGTTGCCTTTCCTTTCGATATTAGCTGCTCCATAGTATCAACCAATTGTTCTATCCTTTGATTTTTGCTTCCTCTATCAATTTTTATTTTACAACATACTACCTTTCTTTCTCCATTTCTACTTTTGTTGGCATTGCGCCCTCCTTTGCTAATTTCTTTTATATTTTTGGCACTTTAGTTGGAATTGGTTCTTCCTTATCAGCTTCTTAGCTATGGATGTGATTTTACATATTGGATCCTCTCATAATTGAGGTGATTTATATGGATCTATATGCCACTCAAACTCTTCCCAATTTCAAGTGACTCCATTTGCATCTCACCGCATGCTTCCACTTGAATTACATCCACTACATCTCGTACCTCTATCCATATACACAAATCCTTGCCAAATTATATGTATGTTATGCAACTTCTTGTGTAGTCTTCTCCCTAAACTATTGCTCTTCCTATATAGCATCTTCTTCAGTCGAGTGTACCAACCTCCTTTGCATCTTCTTTGGTATCGGTTGTTGCTCTCCATTGTCTGAATCCTCACTTGCCTCATTGTCTGGTAATTATTTCTTCCTTTTCAACATCTTATTTATTTTTACTAGAGTACTTGCCTTTGCCCTTGTAAATGGTATTACATTAAGCCACCCCATGATCATTGGTTCCTACTCCACTATCTTCCTTGGAGGATCTAGTCTACAAAATTATAACTTTTTCTACATCAGAGCATTCATCAACAATGCAATAGCATGAAATGCCATCAAAAAGTTCTTTGAGTATCGCATCATCATATTATTAATGCGTTGTGATAGGTATGATACCCATTTATACGACCATGGCAAACCCTCAATAATGATGCATTGACCTTAGCTTAGGCAAATTAAAACATTTAAATCTCAATATTCAAAAATAGCGGCAATGGCATACCTTGGAAAAAAAAAAATTTGCTTCGAAAATTGCGATGACAAAGACACAAGCGAAAAATAAATTTCGGGTGACTCGAACCCGAGACCTGTAGCAGCGAGTGTGCCTTTGAAATCCTTTCGCCCACCAAGTGGGCTAAGCTTCCCACATGGAAGTTATTCCACTTCGTGCTTGAAGTACTTCCTCTTCACACCCATGAACTTACAAACTACGCTTCTCCCAAACCTTCACCGTCAATAGTGCATGATTTCGGAGGAGGATAAGTTTTGCAAAAGAGGATTTATCATTCGAATTTCAGAGGGCATAAACCATTGCTTAACAAGGCACCTTTTATACATGATGTGGATGGGGAAGAATAAAATTCAATGTCAACGAAAAATGGAGGGAAATTTTTTTATTAATTTTAAAATTAAAATTTAAATTTTAAATAATTAAAATTTAAACTAAATCTTTAAAATTAAATCTCCATCACCAGGGCACATTTTTTGATGAAACAAAAAGCCAACTTGGGTTTTAAGAAAAACCCATTTCAAATATGCCATCCATGATTTTAAATAAAATCTTTTATTTTTCCTGCCTTTGTTTTCACAAAAACCCTTCCTTGCACTTTCACAAAACATCGTGCATACCATCATAGATCATTTTGACATCAAATAACCTTTTGACATCAATGACAACATTTTAGCTTAGGGACTCAAAATTTCCAACAGGTCCCTAGTATAATGGATTCAATCCACATTGATCCACAAAATCTACAAATTATCTCAATAGTATTGTTTTGCAACTCTCTAGTGTAGCAACATTATCAACCTATATCATAACATCACCAATTATAATGCTTCATCCAAGGGTGGTTATGCTCTCACTACATCAAATTCAATATAAACTTCCTCATCAACATCTACAACTACTAATATCTCTTGTATAGTTCTTCCTTGTTGCACTAACTTCTCTGCACTCTACATGTCTTGAGTAATAGGATCCCTCAACTTTTGCTATTGTCAATCTAGGGTAATACTACTTGAAGCCACTCCTTTGGTACCCACATTGGTACCTAGTGTCTCCTTGCATAGTATGAATTCCTGGTTGTGTTAGAGCTTCCCCTTACACTACCTCTTTTGATATCCTATGCTTCTTAATTTGACCCTCCACTACCTTCTACACATTGCCACCATCTATCTTCTTTTTTGTGGCCTATTATGGGGTTCTCATCCCTTTTTTTGTTGGCGTTCTTGTTGTTGATGCCATGGTTTTTTTTATGATAGTTGGACTGCTATCTATTGTCACTACTTCTCCAACCTTCTTCATATTTTATTTCTTCATTGGCATGTGGTAGTTGCTCCTCAACTCCATCTAATTCCCCACCTTTGTCAGTATCCCTCTCATATCCTAATACTTATTTCATCTTTCTTTTCTTCAATACATTCTTCTTCTTTCATGGAGTGCTCATCCTTGTCAAAGGTATCACAATTATTGATTTGAGAATTTTTAGTGCATGGTTGAAATAGTTCAATGGGATTTAGTCCTGGGAACTAAAGTTTATCCTATGACAAACTATCAAACATTAGAGCAATGTCATGGAAATTCATTGAAAAAATATTTATATAGCGCATCAAAAAACACATTATAGTCTAACAAGAAAGTAGCCCAATAAAATGCTTCTTGAGCCATGATTCCTTCTATTGTAATGCACATGCTAGTTAGGGATATGTAAATCCCTCTTGGGTCTATGTTTGTAAAGAAAAATGTCTTAGTTACATTAGTAAGATTTTTGGGTCATTACAAAAATTATAGAAATATTTTCCATTAGTGGTTGGTCATATTTACTTAACGATTATACTTGCAAACAATATTCGATCACTACCTTATGCACCTACATGTTGTGACCTCCTTTGTAAATACATGAGCATTGGTTTTGGTCTCCTAAGAACACTCCTATGGTTACCCTTGTGATTATGACCCATCCTCTACACCTCTAGGCACTCTCCCCTACATTTATGCTAGTTTCACCATTTGTTCCACCTCATCTTCTTGTGCACACTCCATTTTTGTGCCTTCTTCACAACTTGCATGTTCTCCTCAACACAAACCATATTTTCTTGATGTACCTCTAGTTTTGCTTCTTCTGTTGTTAAAAAAAATATTTTCCACCTCTCATTTTTCTCGTCCGAACTATTGTCTAATTGAGGATTCCAAACTTCAACTTTTGGTACTTTAATTTTTGTCTGTGTTCTTTCTATTTGTAGTATTTCCTTAGCAGTTCGTAAGTATCTGTTATGCTTAACACTCCCATGTTGTTGTGCAATTCTTCAAGTTATTCATATTGGCTGATCTTCGACTCTTTTGCATCCATGTACCTCACATCCTTACTATAGGTTATCTATAATTCATGTAGTATTGTTTCAATATTCAAAATTATGACAACGCCAAATGTAGCATGGTGGTGGTATTCCACCCTTAGAGGAACAATTTGAATTAATAAATTTAATGATTAGATTTATGATGATGAGGTTGAACGACCTTCATCATATCTTGCTTATGGTTTCTTTAATCTCAACTCTAGAGGATTCAGTCTATGAATAGGATGACCTGCCCTTTTCTAGACTGCTAATATTCACTATACAACCAATAACCTCCATTATACAATATAGTGACTTTGTTGTACAATATTTGGCGATGCAATATATGATATTAGATAAATTAATGTATAGCAAATTTGCATTGTGTTGTTCATTGTACAACCTTGGAAATTTATTTAATGACCTTATGCAATAGACTTGAAAAGAATACAAGTAACAAATTGAATCTATTCCACTGTGTAGCATGAGTAGTAAGCTTTCCAAAAATATAGAAATAGGATGAAATATTAAGGGCCAATCAAGACTACATTAAATTTAGTTTTTTTCATCTATCTACACTAAGAACATCAACATGGACTTATACGCAATCATACATCAACTAGTATGGCATTCACTTGGAATGGCACAATTGGAATGGTAGTTCCACTAGATAAACATAAACTAGAATATCAATTCCACCATATCAACACACTTTGGAACAATAATTCCATAGGAAAGATAAGCGTTGACAAATAAATATCAAGTCTTACTGGTACTACATGTGCTCCACATTACTAGAACCACACACACTTAGAATGGCCATAGTCACCACTTGGAACAACACATTCACCACCACTTGAAAATATACTCATGACAGTTCCATTCGTACTATATTTTGGACTACAACTCCAACGTTCCATGTTCAATCTACAACTATGATCCTTGCACATAGACAATCCAACATACACTCTACATATACCATTGGAAAACATACTACATATAGATTACACTTAATATGGATAGAATGAGTCATTTACATTACTTATGGTATGATATTACAAAATACTACACAATGCACATATAATATACATACATGCTTTTCTTGGCTACACATATGACTTGCCAATACTTGCTCTATTCTCTACCTAGAAATAGCATACACTCTAGATACATATATGAATACCATGCTCTAGATGAATAGTCTCGCAATAGTCTCGAATGAAGAATGAGGTCTATTTAAACTTGTGCCCCAATCGTTGTTAATAACAACTTCCTAGGACAAGAACCACTTGTCTCCATATTCAAATATTCTAACATTAACTTTAATGCACTATAGTTTATTTACAATTTATCAAATCAATGGTCAAATTGCATTACATTCTCATTTCGTATTTGACTCTCATTTACATTGCATGTTATTTACAATTATTTATATTTAGTGCATTTTGTACTACTTTTTCTTTTAAGGTCCAAAACTAATGCCTACATCTACCCTCCCCTTTACTTTGGTTGACACCCTCGTCGATGTCTACTTTAGTTTTTGGGTGCTTGGTTGTTGATATTAAGGTGTTAGAATAGGTGCTCCTCCCACTCCAAATTTGTAATTTCAATACCTCATTCTCATCCTTCATTCTCTTGGCATAATTATGGTATCTTGTTCCTTCTAGACTATAATGATTGGTTCACTGCTCCAGCTCAACCAATTTAGCAAAAGCTCTTTCTCCCACCTAGCACAGGCATATTTGACTTTTTTCTTATCTTTCTATACCACTTCTGCAAGATGCTCATCTCTTTCTACAATTAGATAATATTTGTGCCCTAGTTCCTTGGTCTTTATTTTCAGTATTTGTTCTCTAATTGAGCATTTAAATTTCAATTGCCCAATTAGCTCACTCTATTATTCTTGCTTCTTATTATTCTTCTCAACCTCTTAATTTAAAGAATTCAATTATGTTTTAACCTCTTGATTTATGATAACTTGTTTTGCCTCAACTTCCTCTTTCGCTCTCCTCATTTCCTCTTTCATACTCCTCATCTCCTCATACTAGTTAGCATATATGTATTTTAACTGGTTGATCTTCCATAATATACTAGCTAACAACTATACAATATGCAAAGAAATTAATTCTTGCATATGTTCTCATCAATTCAAGTGTGCCCTTGTACTCCACAACTATTGTATCTTCCCAAAAAGGCACTAGATCTGCTTCATCAAGATATATTTGGGATGGTTATCTGCATATTGTTTTTTTTCCTGCTAGTAATTCCTTTACTCCAACCATCCTCTATATGTTAGCAACTTGCAATTTCCATGGTTGCTTCTATTGGATTTCAATAATTTCCTTCATTCTTTCTTCATCCTAAACCCATTGTATCAATTTTTTTACTTCAAAAACCATCAACAACCACTCCTTTAGATATTCAATGCAACCCATCCTTAATTCCAATTTGGTTTGATCTAGAATATTCATCATCTTGTCAAATAGTATATCAGTCTATTCTTCTACATGCTCTCCTAGGTTTGACAAATATCTAATATTTGGCACTTCAAATATGAAATAATTACTTTTTCTACTAGTATTTCAAACTCAATATCTTTCTTGGTAAGAATATCTTGTCTCCTTCATTGTCACCTTGCATATTGATAGTCTTCTTTGTTGCCTTTCCTTTCGATATTAGCTGCTCCATAGTATCAACCAATTGTTCTATCCTTTGATTTTTGCTTCCTATATCAATTTTTATTTTACGACATACTACCTTTCTTTCTCCATTTCTACTTTTGTTGGCATTGCACCCTCCTTTGCTAATTTCTTTTATATTTTTGGCACTTTAGTTGGAATTGGTTCTTCCTTATCAGCTTCTTAGCTATGGATGTGATTTTACATATTGGATCCTCTCATAATTGAGGTGATTTATATGGATCTTTATGCCACTCAAACTCTTCCCAATTTCAAGTGACTCCATTTGCATCTCACCGCATGCTTCCACTTGAATTACATCCACTACATCTCGTACCTCTATCCATATACACAAATCCTTGCCAAATTATATGTATGTTATGCAACTTCTTGTGTAGTCTTCTCCCTAAACTATTGCTCTTCCTATATAGCATCTTCTTCAGTCGAGTGTACCAACCTCCTTTGCATCTTCTTTGGTATCGGTTGTTGCTCTCCATTGTCTGAATCCTCACTTGCCTCATTGTCTGGTAATTATTTCTTCCTTTTCAACATCTTATTTATTTTTACTAGAGTACTTGCCTTTGCCCTTGTAAATGGTATTACATTAAGCCACCCCATGATCATTGGTTCCTACTCCACTATCTTCCTTGGAGGATCTAGTCTACTAAATTATAACTTTTTCTACATCATAGCATTCATCAACAATGCAATAGCATGAAATGCCATCAAAAAGTTCTTTGAGTATCGCATCATGATATTATTAATGCGTTGTGATAGGTATGATACCCATTTATACGACCATGGCAAACCCTCAATAATGATGCATTGACCTTAGCTTAGGCAAATTAAAACATTTAAATCTCAATATTCAAAAATTGCGGTGATGGCATACCTTGGAAAAAAAAATTATGCTTCATAAATTGCGGTGACAGCACACAAGAGAAAAATGAATTTCGGGTGACTCGAACCCGAGACCTGTAGCAACAAGTGTGCCTTTGAACTCCTTTCGTCCACCAAGTGGGCTAAGCTTCCCACGTGGAAGTTATTCCACTCTGTGCTTGAAGTACTTCGTCTTCCCACCCATGAACATACAACCTGTGCTTCTCCCAAACCTTCACCGTCAATAGTGCATGATTTCGAAGGAGGATAAGTTTTGCAAAAGAGGATTTATCATTCGAATTTCAGAGGGTATAAACCATTGCTTAACAAGGCTCCTTGTATACACGATGCGGATCGGGAAGAATAAAATTCGATGTCAACAAAAAATAGAGGGCAAATTTTTTATTAATTTTAAAATTAAAATTTAAACTAAATATTTAAAATTAAATCTCCATCACCAGGGCACATTTTTTGATGAAACAAAAAGCCAACTTGGGGTTTAAGAAAAACCCATTTCAAATATGCCATCCATGGTTTTAAATAAAATCTTTTATTTTTCCTGCCTTTGTTTTCACAAAAACCCTTCCTTGCACTTTCACAAAACATCGTGCATACCATCATAGATCCTTTTGACATCAAATAACCTTTTGACATCAATGACAACATTTTAGCTTAGGGACTCAAAATTTCCAACAGGTCCCTAGTATAATGGATTCAATCCACATTGATCCACAAAATCTACAAATTATCTCAATAGTATTGTTTTGCAACTCTCTAGTGTAGCAACATTATCAACCTATATCATAACATCACCAATTATAATGCTTCATCCAAGGGTGGTGATGCTCTCACTACATCAAATTCAATATAAACTTCCTCATCAACATCTACAACTACTAATATCTCTTGTATAGTTCTTCCTTGTTGCACTACCTTCTCTGCACTCTACATGTCTTGAGTAATAGGATCCCTCAACTTTTGTTATTGTCAATCTAGGGTAATACTACTTGAAGCCACTCCTTTGGTACCCACATTGGTACCTAGTGTCTCCTTGCATAGTATGAATTCCTGGTTGTGTTAGAGCTTCCCCTTACACTACCTCTTGTGATATCCTATGCTTCTTACTTTGACCCTCCACTACCTTCTACACATTGCCACCATCTATCTTCTTTTTTGTGGCCTATTATGGGGTTCTCATCCCTTTTTTTGTTGGCGTTCTTGTTGTTGATGCCATGGTTTTTTTTATGATAGTTGGACTGCTATCTATTGACACTACTTCTCCAACCTTCTTCACATTTTATTTCTTCATTGGCATGTGGTAGTTGCTCCTCAACTCCATCTAATTCCCCACCTTTGTCAGTATCCCTCTCATATCCTAATACTTATTTCATCTTTCTTTTCTTCAATACATTATTCTTCTTTCATGGAGTGCTCATCCTTGTCAAAGGTATCACAATTATTTATTTGAGAATTTTTAGTGCATGGTTGAAATAGTTCAATGGGATTTAGTCCTGGGAACTAAAGTTTATCCTATGACAAACTATCAAACATTAGAGCAATGTCATGGAAATTCATTGAAAAAATATTTATATAGCGCATCAAAAAACACATTATAGTCTAACAAGAAAGTAGCCCAATAAAATGCTTCTTGAGCCATGATTCCTTCTATCGTAATGCACATGCTAGTTAGGGATATGTAAATCCCTCTTGGGTCTATGTTTGTAAAGAAAAATGTCTTAGTTATATTAGTAAGATTTTTGGGTCATTACAAAAACTATAGAAATATTTTCCATTAGTGGTTGGTCATATTTACTTAACGATTATACTTGCAAACAATATTCGATCACTACCTTATGCACCTACATTTTGTGACCTCCTTTGTAAATACATGAGCATTGGTTTTGGTCTCCTAAGAACACTCCTATGGTTACCCTTGTGATTATGACCCATCCTCTACACCTCTAGGCACTCTCCCCTACATTTATGCTAGTTTCACCATTTTTTCCACCTCATCTTCTTGTGCACACTCCATTTTTGTGCCTTCTTCACAGCTTGCATGTTCTCCTCAACACAAACCATATTTTCTTGATGTACCTCTAGTTTTGATTCTTCTGTTGTTAAAAAAAATATTTTCCACCTCTCATTTTTCTTGTCCGAACTATTGTCTAATTGAGGATTCCAAACTTCAACTTTTGGTACTTTAATTTTTGTCTGTGTTCTTTCTGTTCGTAGTATTTCCTTAGCAGTTCGTAAGTATCTGTTATGCTTAACACTCCTATGTTGTTGTGCAATTCTTCAAGTTCTTCATATTGGTTGATCTTCGACTCTTTTGCATCCATGTACCTCACATCCTTGCTATAGGTTATCTATAATTCATGTAGTATTGTTTCAATATTCAAAATTATGACAACGCCAAATGTAGCATGGTGGTGGTATTCCACCCTTAGAGGAACAATTTGAATTAATAAATTTAATGATTAGATTTATGATGATGAGGTTGAACGACCTTCATCATATCTTGCTTATGGTTTCTTTAATCTCAACTCTAGAGGACTCAGTCTGTGAATAGGATGACCTGCCCTTTTCTAGACTGCTAATATTCACTATACAACCAATAACCTCCATTATACAATATAGTGACTTTGTTGTACAATATTTGGGGATGCAATATATGATATTAGATAAATTAATGTATAGCAAATTTGCATTGTGTTGTTCATTGTACAACCTTGGAAATTTATTTAATGACCTTATGCAATAGACTTGAAAAGAATACAAGTAACAAATTGAATCTATTCCACTGTGTAGCATGAGTAGTAAGCTTTCCAAAAATATAGAAATAGGATGAACTATTAAGGGCCAATCAAGACTACATTAAATTTAGTTTTTTTCATCTATCTACACTAAGAACATCAACATGGACTTATACGCAATCATACATCAACTAGTATGGCATTCACTTGGAATGGCACAATTGGAATGGTAGTTCCACTAGATAAACATAAACTAGAATATCAATTCCACCATATCAACACACTTTGGAACAATAATTCCATAGGAAAGATAAGCGTTGACAAATAAATATCAAGTCTTACTGGTACTACATGTGCTCCACATTACTAGAACCACACACACTTAGAATGGCCATAGTCACCACTTGGAACAACACATTCACCACCACTTGAAAATATACTCATGACAGTTCCATTCGTACTATATTTTGGACTACAACTCCAACGTTCCATGTTCAATCTACAACTATGATCCTTGCACATAGACAATCCAACATACACTCTACATATACCATTGGAAAACATACTACATATAGATTACACTTAATATGGATAGAATGAGTCATTTACATTACTTATGGTATGATATTACAAAATACTACACAATGCACATATAATATACATACATGCTTTGCTTGGCTACACATATGACTTGCCAATACTTGCTCTATTCTCTACCTAGAAATAGCATACACTCTAGATACATATATGAATACCATGCTCTAGATGAATAGTCTCGCAATAGTCTCGAATGAAGAATGAGGTCTATTTAAACTTGTGCCCCAATCGTTGTTAATAACAACTTCCTAGGACAAGAACCACCTGTCTCCATATTTGTATGTTCTATCATTAACCTTAATTCACTATAGTTTATTTACAATTTATCAAATCAATGGTCAAATTGCATTACATTCTCATTTCGTATTTGACTCTCATTTACATTGCATGTTATTTACAATTATTTATATTTAGTGCATTTTGTACTACTTTTTCTTTTAAGGTCCAAAACTAATGCCTACATCTACCCTCCCCTTTACTTTGGTTGACACCCTCGTCGATGTCTACTTTAGTTTTTGGGTGCTTGGTTGTTGATATTAAGGTGTTAGAATAGGTGCTCCTCCCACTCCAAATTTGTAATTTCAATACCTCATTCTCATCCTTCATTCTCTTGGCATAATTATGGTATCTTGTTCCTTCTAGACTATAATGATTGGCTCACTGCTCCAGCTCAACCAATTTAGCAAAAGCTCTTTCTCCCTCCTAGCACAGGCATATTTGAATTTTTTCTTATCTTTCTATACCACTTCTGCAAGATGCTCATCTCTTTCTACAATTAGATAATATTTGTGCTCTAGTTCCTTGGTCTTTATTTTCAGTATTTGTTCTCTAATTGAGCATTTAAATTTCAATTGCCCAATTAGCTCACTCTATTATTCTTGCTTCTTATTATTCTTCTCAACCTCTTAATTTAAAGAATTCAATTATGTTTTAACCTCTTGATTTATGGTAACTTGTTTTGCCTCAACTTCCTCTTTCGCTCTCCTCATTTCCTCTTTCATACTCCTCATCTCCTCATACTAGTTAGCATATATGTATTTTAACTGGTTGATCTTCCATAATATACTAGCTAACAACTATACAATATGCAAAGAAATTAATTCTTGCATATGTTCTCATCAATTCAAGTGTGCCCTTGTACTCCACAACTATTGTATCTTCCCAAAAAGGCACTAGATCTGCTTCATCAAGATATATTTGGGATGGTTATCTGCATATTGTTTTTTTTCCTGCTAGTAATTCCTTTACTCCAACCATCCTCTAGATGTTAGCAACTTGCAATTTCCATGGTTGCTTCTATTGGATTTCAATAATTTCCTTCATTCTTTCTTCATCCTAAACCCATTGTATCAATTTTTTTACTTCAAAAACCATCAACAACCACTCCTTTAGATATTTAATGCAACCCATCCTTAATTCCAATATGGTTTGATCTAGAATATTCATCATCTTTTCAAATAGTATATCAGTCTATTCTTCTACATGCTCTCCTAGGTTTGACAAATATCTAATATTTGGCACTTCAAATATGAAATAATTACTTTTTCTACTAGTATTTCAAACTCAATATCTTTCTTGGTAAGAATATCTTGTCTCCTTCATTGTCACCTTGCATATTGATAGTCTTCTTTGTTGCCTTTCCTTTCGATATTAGCTGCTCCATAGTATCAACCAATTGTTCTATCCTTTGATTTTTGCTTCCTCTATCAATTTTTATTTTACGACATACTACCTTTCTTTCTCCATTTCTACTTTTGTTGGCATTGCGCCCTCCTTTGCTAATTTCTTTTATATTTTTGGGACTTTAGTTGGAATTGGTTCTTCCTTATCAGCTTCTTAGCTATGGATGTGATTTTACATATTGGATCCTCTCATAATTGAGGTGATTTATATGGATCTATATCCCACTCAAACTCTTCCCAATTTCAAGTGACTCCATTTGCATCTCACTCCATGCTTCCACTTGAATTACATCCACTACATCTTGTACCTCTATCCATATACACAAATCCTTGCCAAATTATATGTATGTTATGCAACTTCTTGTGTAGTCTTCTCCCTAAAATATTGCTCTTCCTATATAGCATCTTCTTCAGTCGAGTGTACCAACCTCCTTTGCATCTTCTTTGGTATCGGTTGTTGCTCTCCATTGTCTGAATCCTCACTTGCCTCATTGTCTGGTAATTATTTCTTCCTTTTCAACATCTTATTTATTTTTACTAGAGTACTTGCCTTTGCCCTTGTAAATGGTATTACATTAAGCCACCCCATGATCATTGGTTCCTACTCCACTATCTTCCTTGGAGGATCTAGTCTACTAAATTATAACTTTTTCTACATCATAGCATTCATCAACAATGCAATAGCATGAAATGCCATCAAAAAGTTCTTTGAGTATCGCATCATGATATTATTAATGCGTTGTGATAGGTATGATACCCATTTATATTCGACACCCTTTATGAGGCCTTGCATATAAGGTACAAGCCAAGTAGATATCTTTGAACATCATTGCTCTCCTTGCAAGTTGGACACTATCACATCCATGGTATGTTGCAACTCCATTGACTTCAATTGTTGTTGCTTTATCCCGCAACTCTCATGATTTGTCATCTTTACTTCAGCTAGCATCATATTGATGACTTCACATATCATTTTATTCCATTGGATTTGATATACTATCACCTTTTGAACCGATGATCCATGACTCGATAATCCAAATGTTCTTCAAAAATTGCTAGGTGAAAACACGACTTGCACATTATCATCAATATTAACTTTGTTGGCATTTTGTAGTAGGTTGTATGTATCCAACATCTACAATAGATAGCTCTTGGAGAACTTCTTGAAATTTGGAATCTGTAATGTGCAATTTACTTTTGCTTTCTTAAATGCAGCTTTCAACAAGTGATTATTTGCACTTTCCTTCCACCAATTATGGTAAAATTCTCCCATAGATCGTTGCCATGTGACATCCTTCAATAGTATTTGTATCTTGTCCTTCCCCTTTTGAGGCAAATCCTCCACTCGCTGCTCCGCTAGGGTGTCATCTCAAGGTCATTCTCATGAGTGTCTAGTATGTTGCCTACTACTCCACTCTACATCCAAACCATCTTCTTTCTATCTCTCTTGGAGACGATCATCAAGACTTCTCACATTGGTTCTAGTGCTTTCATCTCTCCTTAATGAGCTAGGTGGATTTCTTGGTTTTGGTTTCACCCACTCCATCCTCTCCTAAATGCTTTGACTATTCTACATTTTAAATTGCAACCATTGTTTCAAACATCTATTGTTTCTCATATGACCTCTGTCATTTGCTCCCAACACTAGTATGACACTTGTTGTCTTGCTCCAATTAGTACAACACCTTTTGTCTTGCTTCCAACTTGTACAACAATATGCTCTAATTGGCATGACAACACTTTCTCTTCTAACTAGTATTGTAGTCCTTTCTCTTCTACTGGTACTACAGTCATATGCTTTCGACTAGTATTGCAAATGTTCTTTGTGACCAATTGCTATGGAAGTCTATTATAATTGGTACGACACCCTATAGACTTCTAGTATGAAATCCTTTGTCTTATACTAATTTGTATGACACAAGCTTTCCAGATCAGCTAGTAGATTCCACACACCCCTCACATAATAACCTCCCTTCCATGTCTCTACGTAGTCTACATTACTTCTAGAAATCATCCATATACAACTTCTCTAACCTCTATCTAGAAAATATTCATGCCCTTTCATCTATATGATTGCAATTATATTTTGAAAAAAATTGTCTATGCCTTTAATCTTCTATGAAACACTTTCTTAGGATTTTGTCCTTCTATGGTTCTTCCATTAGTGGTATTTATGTTTTCTCCATTAGTGGCTCTTCCTACTATCGATAATTCCTTTGATGCTTACATATTGTAGTAACGCTACACTCTTTTCCTTTGTTGTTGTGTATTTTTCCTTAAATGCACTTCGTCCTCCCTCTCCTGCAAATGTTAAGCACAATTGAATGACTCAAGCCTCTCCTTGTGCATATATATAAGATATACAGGAGGTAGTTGCCACCCATGTAGTTGTTTTCTTGCTACCACCTCACTATCCTACACACAACTGCATTGCACACTTGCTTTTTTTTTTTTTCAAAATTAGAACATGCCTTTTTAATTTTAAATATGTCATACAATTTGTATGATGATAACTGCTACTTTGATCATGCAATCTATTGATATATTTGTCTCCTATTGTTGGTGACATTCAACCTGATCTATCATCTAATTGGTAAAACAATCTTGTTATTCTATCATACCAACTCTTGTCCTTGTTCCAACATTTGCACCTGTCATACCATCACTTGCATCTAATCTAACAATATTTGCATCACTCATATGGAATCCTATTTAATTTGTTGCTTCCTTCAACGTTACATGACCATATTAGTACCTGTTGCATCCAATCAGTTACTTCACTTTCTTATTGTCTTTGTCTTTGTTGTTGTCTTCTTCTCCTTCATGATGAACCACTCTCAGGTATGTTCCTTCCATAATTTATTTGCTCTAGGTTGGCCTCCCTAACTTAGTACTACCTATTCCTTCGTCAAGGTTATCCGAGGTATGTTCATATTCTCCCTTGATTCCTTGGCCATCTATTGTGATGCCTTTGGTTTGGATGTGAACCAAGAGGCAGTCCTGATAGGCCTACTTCTTGGTTACATAATATTTGGTTGTTTCATACATTAACAGGGAAAGGTTCTACCCATTTATCATGTGGTCTAGGAGTAACCGAAGGGAAGATCCTTCCCTGCAAACTACCAGGAGGGAGGACAACCAAACTTCTCCCTTCATAAGGCAATCATGGATAATAAGAAAGACCTAACAATGTTCCCATATTGTCCATGTCACCTTTTTTTTTGTCTTGATGTGATGGCATTTAGTAGTTCATGCAAACTACTCCAACCTTGTACTTATTCTAAGGCAGTTTCTAGTGTATCACTTGCCTTCTCATTCGCCTTTCCACCTCAAGATGATTCTAAGGATTATCATCTTTGGGCTTAAGGACTGGTTGCATTCTTGATGCATTCCTCCTATATCACCTTATGAGTGGCGAACTCGAAATACCACTACTTGTGTTGAAATTGAGTGCATATGAGCTACTACTTGAATTAGTAGAGCTTGTGGAGAAAATTTTGGTGGTATCCATCTACTAGTATCTTCTATTGAAATTAAGTGCATGTGAGTTATTGCTCGAATAATTAGAGCTTGTGGAGGAAATATTGGTTGTATCCCACATCCTTCCTCATAGACTAGATCACCACATGTAAGTCATCACAATCACTATCAAAATCAAATTCCTTATAGTGACTTAGGCCTATTGTCATTTGCTTGGCTTCACTTTCCAATGTGATAGCTCTATTGTACGCCTCTTCGTAAGAAGTTGGTGGAACTATCTTCATCTTATATTTCAACAACAACCCATTGAGGAAGCATCACCTTTGTAGCCCATATGCTAGTGTGACCTCCATATTATCAACAAGTTCCTTTATCCTTCGATTTTAGGATTTGACGTCCTCATCCTTTTTCTACCTTGTGTAAATTTCTTTGATGATCTCAATGCCATGTCAGAGTATTCAAGATTCTTCAACAAATTATTTTTTTAATGTCTCCCATGATGCAAAGGGTTTGTCTCTTGTCTTCTTCAAGTGTCATTCCATCGCGATTTCTTGCAATGTTGTCAAATATAATCGTAACCATGCTTGTTTCTTCTACTCTATTTACTTGTCATATGGTAGTACAGGTTCCTATATGGTGTATTAGGTCTTCTTTTTCTTCACCCAAAAATAATGGGCATTTTTTCTTACCCCTAGCTCTTGCAAATGGCATCATCACCATAGGTGGCTACTATCTTCGAGTAATTCTTCTTCACTTGGCACTTCACCTCACACACTATCACCAGCAAATAATCTTCGATCAACACTTCACAACCTCCTTCACGAATATACGTGTATTGGCTCTAGTCTAATTTCCCAAGCACTCTCCTATGGTTTCTCAGGTGCTTAGCTCCCATCCTCTACACCTCTCGATAAACTCCCCCACTCTTGCTTCGACATTACCAACCAATCATCATTTCCAAGTGCTTTGTCCACATTGGTGCTTCCACTTGCGTAAACATTCTCCATGGTCTGTGACTTGTTTCCTTATGTATCTCCTTCAACATCCTTCGTTGTTAATGTCTACTAGCACTCGTGTTTCACTTAGATTCTCCTCCTCTCGTGGGATCCATAGATGTTCAACTATAGGCTCCTCAAGCTTGGTCTCTCATGATTGTATTGCTTGGTTGGCACTATTTGGATAGAGACCTCACTTATGAGCGATTCTTGTGTTTCTTCTCATAAGAACTTGACTATATCCATGACCTCAACTTCCATGTCCTCGTGGTAGTGAATTTATCATTCACTTCTTCCCATTTCATGTGTCTTGATCCTTTGTCAACTAGACCTAATTTTGATACGTCAACGAACAAGCTAACCCAAACTTCAATTAGGTAACAATGCCAAATGTACCACAAGTGGTAAGATTTCCAAAAATAGAGAAACAAGATGAGAAATTATGGGCCAATCAATATTGTAGTCAATGCATTTATTTTCATCTATATGCACTTAGAATGGCATCAACCTCGACTTGGTACAACAATAATACATCAACTAGTATGACATTCACTTGGAATGGCACAACTGGAATGATAATTCCACTAGATCGGTATAAAATGGAACAACAATTATACCAAATCGACACACTCAAGCACGACAAATGTTGGTAAATCAAGATTAGGTCTTATCGGTACTATATGTGCTATACATCACTAGAATGACACTCACACTTGGAACAACTATAGTCACCACTTGGAATGACACGCTCATCACCACTTGGAATGACATGCTCATCACCACTTGGAACGACACTCATGGTAGTTCCACTCATACTATGTTTTGGACTACAACTCCAACGTTCCATGTTCTGTTTGCAAATATGATCCCTACACATAGATAATTCAACGTACACTACACCTACTAATGGCAAACACAATGCATACAAATTACACTCAACATTGATATAAATGATTCATTTGCATTACTTATGGTACAATGTTATAGAATACTGCACAATATACATACATTCTTTACTTGTCTACACATATGACTTTCCAATACTCACTCTAGTCTCTCCCTAGACACAACATATGCTCTAGATACATGTTACATTCTAATTATGAAGAGTCGTCGGCTATGTTGCTATCCAAATATAATTTCATTATTTAGTAGGTTAGCTATCCAAGAGTTTTGGTATTTTTTCATCATATACTTCATTTGCGTAATCGCATTCTTAATTGCCCAACTGTGGTGGGGATCTGCCCTCCTTAAGTGGCTAGTTTATTTAATTTTACTGATTTATAGAAGCAAATTGCTTCAAGTGGTATCAGAGCACTTTTCGAGAGTGAGCACAAACAATTTCCATGTATCAATCTGGGATAAGTGGTAGAAGAAATCTCACTCTTCCCTAGAATTTTTTTTAAATAATTAAGGAGAAAGCAAGAGGTTTTGTTTAAACAACGAAGCGCGACAGATAAGCAAGATAAGCAGAGCAAATAAATAGATCCATATTTAGCGAAGCACAACAGATAAGCACATGAAATTTTTTCGGTCACCAAAAACCCTAACATTCTTACGTGCAGAATAATATACTTGTTGCGAGCAAATCGAGGATAGGCATCAAGTTTATTCTTCCAAATAATCTCCATTGAATTAAGAAAATCAAGATTTGTTAAGGAAGACGTAAGATAGTGTATTTTTTTTTTGGAAGACATCGTGCCACCGAGATAACATCATTGTATTTTACCCCTAAAGTATTTCGTCATCAAATCAATGTGCATGCATTAAACAAATAAGGCTCTAAAGGTTTCAAGTGATATAATAAAGTTTAATTAAGTCTAGCCGGTGAAGAACACAACATTCTAGTGAATTACTCTGAATTCAAGGCGTCAATAGAATTGTGTGAACATAGACACCGGTGGTTTTTGAAGTTTAAACGAATTCATTCCAGTACGTAAACAATCCCAACGATTGTGAAGCTGACGCGTGATTTATACCGGTTACGATTAAATACAAGCAAGGATCTGTCAAATTAGCGATTCAGTTCGCTCATAATCGAGGAAAGGTCAGGCTCGCGCAATAATTCTAATACTCGCCCAACCCTAACCAGTGTGCAAAACAACAGTGGAAATGAAGTGCCAATATATTTTTAAGAATCCGGTGAATACGATAATAAATCAAGGACATTACAATTTAATTATCGTTTCAACAAGCATCACCCAGTACCGTAGAAGTTTGGCAACGATTAAAATCCAAGGAATTCAGGAAGAACCTGACGCTCACAGAGAGTTCACTCCGTTTTAGGTAAAATTTTGAATATATTTACACTAACAAAGGTGTTCAATTAAGGAAATGACGCTCACAGGAATATCACTCCGTTCCAGGAAATTTTTTTATTATATTTATGAAGAACACAGTACGTGATAAATCTGTCAGCTGCCAGATCCGAAGCCGAAATGTTTTGTTGTTCCGTGGTTCTCACCATTAAATTAAATCTCCGTAGGCTGTTTAAACGGTGTATGCAATAGTTCTGGCCAATTTCGTTATATCCGAGGCTTCACAACGGGTTTCTTAACCCTAAAACATCCTTCACGTACTAAAAACTATGGTTTATGGTTTCCTGTTTGGTATGCCGTCGTTAGAAGGATTACGAGCTAACTGCTGAAGTTGCAGGCAAAAATATTTCGAAGTTGCTCAAAATTGATTTCAATCCACGATTCAATAATTTTAAATCTAATATTTATAAGTTTTCAATATTAGGAATTTAAAGTATTACGTCCAAATAATACAACGACGTGATTGAAGGGTGCAGTTTTTAAACGTGCCGGTGAATACAATTTATCTCAGCTTTCAGATGATGTTTAAATCATGCTGCCAATATGAATCAAGAAACTTGTGTAACAAAGAAAAATAATATCAAAGCAATTGAAAGTTTAATAAAATCGAGGAACAAAAGGCAGCTATTGGCAAAGGCACAATAATTCAAATTTAAGGTAGTGGAAAGACAAACAATGTTTAAATCATGCTGCCAATATGAATCAAGAAACTTGTGTAACAAAGAAAAATAATATCAAAGCAATTGAAAGTTTAATAAAATCGAGGAACAAAAGGCAGCTATTGGCAAAGGCACAATAATTCAAATTTAAGGTAGTGGAAAGACAAACAATGTTTAAATCATGCTGCCAATATCAATCTAGAAACTTGTGTAACAAAGAAAAATAATATCAAAGCAATTGGAAGTTTAATAAAATCGAGGAACAAAAGGAAGCTATTGGCAAAGGCACAATAATTAAAATTTAAGGTAGCAATTTGGAAAGACAAACAAATTTAAAGGTAGCAAGTTGGAAATACAAGAGAAGAAATCAAGTTACAACAAATTTTGGTGATAATTTTTGGCAACCTTTTGATGAATTTTGGTGACAACTTGTGCGACAACCTTTTCTAACAACATTTTGCGACAATTTGGCAGCAATTTTTTTGACGATTCTTGGCGACAAATTTAGCAGCAATTTTTGTTAAGAGAATTTGACAAAGATCTCCAACAATGTTACAATCCAAAGTACACCATCATCAACCACGCCAAATTCAAGAGATCCTAATTCAGTGGCAGGGCCTTCAAGAATATGATGCTACAAGGCAGACAGAGAATATTTTTTAGTCCTTTCCTAGCTTTGAGGACAAAAATTTTAAGGGAGGGAGCCATGTTACATTCCAATTATGAAGGGTTGTCGGCTATGTTGCTATCCAGATATTATTTCATTATTTAGTAGGTTAGCTATCCAAGATTTTTGGTATCTTTTCATCATATACTTCATTTGCATAATCACATTCTTAATTGGCCAACTATGGCGGGGATCTGCCCTCCTTAAGTGGCTAGTTTATTTAATTATACTGATTTATAGAAGCAGATTGCTTCAATACATATATGAGTACTAGGCTCCTAGATGAAAAGTCTCATAGTAGTCTCGAATGAAGGGGGAGTCTATCTAAACTTGTGCCCTAGTCATTGTCAACAATGGCTTCCTAGGACAACACATCACCCAATCGTCTCCACATTCAAGCGTTCTAACATTAAACTTAATGCACTATATTCTATTTGCAATTTATTAAATCAATGATCAAATTGCATGACATTGCCATTTCTTCTATATTTCATGTCATTACATGTGCATTTGGCTCTCATTCACATTGCATTTTATTTACAATTTTTTACACTTAGTGCATTTTGCACTACTTTTTCTTTTGAGGTCCAAAACTAGTGCCTACACATTGTAGCAATCATTAGTAACAAAACAAAGAAAGAACACACAATGGTAATAACATATGATGAAATAATGAGTAGATCTTGTATTAACATACACAATATGCACTCCCGTGTAGAATGTCTCATCCTTGCATACACAAAGCAATACCTATGTGAATGTATCTACTCTCTCGTACATGTGTCTGTGTTGATACATGGTATGATACCTACTCAAATAAATGAGGGGGTCTATTTAACCTTGGGGATGGTAGTTAACAAACAATTACCACCCTGGACACCTCACCTCTAACTAGGTGATAACTACCCTTACATGACTACATTCGCACATAACTCAACTTATTATTACATGCATTGTTTCAACATATGACTATATACAATTTACAAAACTTTGGTATATCAAAACTTATGATACCAAAATTACATTGTGCACACTTACTGTCTTGTCTACTTCTTCAAGTGAGGTGGCACGTAAGGACAAGCACCTACACCTTCCTACATGATGATCTTCAAGACGAAATCTACATGCAACAACCACCTATCTTTGAGCTTGAGGACCCTACTCCTTCGGTTTGTCGATTGATTAGGTCCTTGTATGGACTTAAGTAGGCACCTCACACTTGGAATAAGAATATTCACTCTTTTTCCCTCAGTTGTTGGTTTCAGAAATATGAGGTCGAACATGATGTTTACATCAAAATTTGGGATGGGGAGGTTTTGGTGATTGTTTTCTATATTGATATTCTTCTCATTACCAGCAACTCTCTTACCTTGATTCAAGATGTGAATTCATGGCTTTATTCCACTTTTGATATGACAGATTTGGGACTTGTGCACTATTTTTGGGGGATTGAGATTGATAAGACAGATTCTACCATCACCATTTCTCAACCCAAATATGCATTGGATCTTCTTCAGCATTTCAAAATGAAGAATTACAAGTTCACTCAAACTCCTTTTGCTTTAGACCTCAACCTTCAAGCTGATTGTACAACTCCTTTGGTGGATGCTACTTTGTATCCACCTCTTGTGGGAGGACTTCTTTATCTCACTCACACAATGCCCAATATAACTTTTATTGTTAGTTATTGTTCCAGGTACATGCAAACATCCCAAGAGTCATTGGACCGCGACAAAGAGGATTCCTAAGTACATATGAGGGACTTATCAGATGGGTATTCATTACTTGTTTAGTTCTCTAATTCTTATAGGATTTTCAAATTCTAACTAGGTCGATGATTTGGATGAGCAACGGTCCACCACAAGCTTTGTGTTCTATTTAGGATCCAACCATATATTAGTCTTCTATGGAATTATAATAGTGTTACTGTTGCCAATGAGGCAAATAAGTATATTTGGTGGATGCTCATGATTTAAGAGAATGGCATTCATTAGAGTTTTCCAGTCACGCTTCGATGTGTTAACCAAAGCACCATTCAACTTGTCTACAATCCAATGTTTCATCAATGGACTAAGCATATTGATATTTATATGCAATTTTTGAGATGGCTTCATGCACATGGAATGCTTGATTATGTTTTTGTCTTCAACAAAGCAAGCAATGGATATCCTAACCAAGGGCATGCCCGAGGTTTCATTTGTGCGCATATAACTACATGGTGTAGGAGAGTGTCCCTTAAGGTTTCTTTTGTGCGCATAAAACTATTGTTGGAGCAAAATATGCCTTTGGCTATGTTTGCGCCCAAGACTTTACCAACATTGAAAGACCAGCTCAAAACATAGTCTACCTGGTTCAATCTCCAGAGAAGGCTGGTTCCTTTGATTCTTTTAGGAAAAGGTAAAAGAGAGAGGGATGCATAAAGAAATGGAAATATAGCTATGGATAGAGGACTAAAACAATACAGATTAAGCAACAACAACTACTACTATCACAGCCTTTTGCAGAGAAGCATAATAGAACCAAAATGTAGAAACTAAAGCTCCTAGTGAATGCTTTATGATAATACAACTTTATTTGTGAAGTTGAATTGTAGATCTAACATAATGTTAATGCAGGAGTTCAAATTTAAGAATTGATGTGGGTTACATTTAAACTAGATTTAATTAGCAATAGACAACACATACAAACTTGATTTCAAAACACCAATGAGCCAAGAACCAGAATGTAGATATTTATTTAGCTTTCAGAAGTCTGTATACATAGTATTGTAAACGCCTAAGAGCTAACCATTTTTTTTGGTCGTTCATTCTATATATAAGATTTTTACATAATAGAACCAAATAAAAGTTGTTACAACATCATACGCATAGGCTCATTCTAGTTCATAAGTTGTTGGGGAGGTATGGAATCCTTAACCGAAAGTGATTTGAGATCTTCTTGTTAACTAATCTGGACATCGTGGTCCATCTGGTCTTCAAAAGCTCATGAAATCATGACCTTTCGCCTTAGCTATGTCTTTGACCTTTCAAATGTCACGGAATCACGACCTTTCGCCTTAACTATGTCTTCGGCCTTCAAAATGTCACGAAATCACGACCCTTCGGCTTAGCTGTGTCTTTGGCCTTTCAAATGTTGCAAAATCATGATCTTTCGCCTTAGCTGCGTCTTCGACCTTCAAAATGTCACGAAATCATGACCCTTCAACTTAGCTGTGTCTTTGGCATTTCAAATGTCGTGGAATCGTGACCTTTCACCTTAGATGCATCTTTGGCCCTTCAAATGTCACAAAATCGTGACCTTTCACCTTAGTTGCGTCTTCGGCTTTCAAAATGTTGTAGAATCGTGACCTTTCGCCTTAGCTACATCTTCATCTTTCAAAATGTCTCGAAATCATGACCTTTCGCCTTAGCTGTCTTTGGTCCTTCAAATGTCACAAAATCGTGACCTTTCGCCTTAGATGCGTCTTCGAATTTCAAAATGTCATGGAATCATGACCTTTTGCCTTAGTTGCATCTTCGACCTTTCAAATGTTGCAAAATCGTTACCTTTCGCCTTAGCTGTGTCTTCGACCTTCAAAATATCACGGAATCGCGACCCTTCGCCTTAGCTGTGTCTTTGTCCCTTCAAATGTCACGAAATCATGACCTTTCCATACTTAGCAAAATTTTGGGAAGATTGCTCCTTATTTCCCTAAGTGTGGTCATTTTGACCAATATTCTTGGTGCCTCTTGGGGTAATTCTGTTAGCAGAATGTCAGAACCTAGAGCCTTTATCCAATGGAAATAAGGGGAATGATACCAAGTACAAAAACAACCTAAAACAAAAAAAGGGAAAGAAGGGGAATGATACCAAGTACAAAAGTTTCCTGCTTTGGGAGCGTTCATTCTCCTGGAGTATCTTCCTCGATGGATTTTTTGGCTTCACCTTGGCTGGGAACTGCTGCACTAATGGCGAAGTTTTCTTGGCCTTTTCTCGCTTGTTCTTTTTTGTTACTACCGTATTATAGGCGGTGCAGGATTTCCTCCAGGTTTCCTCATCAGTATTTGCTTTTTCTTTGAAAGTGCTATATAGATATTCCAATTCCTCCACCTTATCATATGATAAAGCTTTTGATTTCATACTCAGCTCATGTAGGCAAGCGTTCATCTAGGTAATATCTTGGACCATGCTAAAAAATTGGGTCTTCTTGAATAGGTTCTTCCCAACTATCGATTTCTGATTCATCTTCTATAAACTTTTTCCAGGTTCTGTTAGGAGATTTGAGTCTTTGTCCCAGAAGCTTGGCATGCCACAATTTTTAGCTATGCTTACATGTTTTAGAATTGCTTTCACCTCTGATTTGAGCTCTTGTATGAGTTTGGCGCATTTGGTCACCAGCTTGTACCTTTTGAAGAAATTTTTGGCGACTATTTTGGCTTGAGACCAATTTTTATCTCCTACTCTGTATCTGATTATGGCTTGTGCACTATCTGCCAGAGCTTGAATTTTGTTGGCTGCTGACAACCTTGTTGCCAAGAGCTTAACTGATGCTTCTAATTCATCTTCTACTTGGCCCAATGTTTCTTTGATCTTGAGAAGATAGGAGATTGTGGGCCTAGCCTTCGAGTTATCACACTGACATTTTTAAGTAGGTTGGATCTAACCTCCCTCAATTTTTCTTTGGATAGTCCACTGGATTTCTCAGCACTGTCAGATATCTATTTTTTAGGTCCTCTACCTGTTGTTGTAACATTTGAATATGTTCTTCAGCTTTTGTTACTTTCTCCTTGAAGGGGGCTGCCTCATCGAACATCTACTTCCATTTCTTGGCTTCATTTTTCAAAGCCTTCTTTGTTGCCTTTTGCTAATGTAGGGCTTCTTCTAACCGTTTTCTTGCTTGCTCGACCCGGAAGTACTTTTCTTTGTAATACTCAACATTTAGATAAATGGTTCCCATGTGAGTTTGGGCCTTGCCCCACTCGTAATCCATTGGCAGCTGAGTGATGTCTTCCGTTGTTACCTTCGCTTGACAGTCTTCTAGGGTCATATCTTTTTCTAGCTTTTGCACAAGCAGGGTCATCTTCATGGTGGAACGTTGCATGATGATAGGATCTAGCACTGACCCCTCTTTGATGTGGGCTATATCATTAGAAATTTTGGAGCTCCGTGACTTCAGCCATATAGCAGCGTTCAGGGTGGCCTTTTTCAAATTTTTGAACTTAGCAACTGTAGGGTTGCCAGCGGGGGAAGCGGTCTTCATAGCTTGAAAGCTTAGCAGGTTTGTGGAGTAAGGGAAAGGAGTGGTGGCTAAAGAGGCCTCCATATTTAAATGCTTAGGGGGGAAACTGTTCCAATAGTTTTTGGCACGCCCGGTGGGACCAGCAATCCCACAGTATTGTATAAGTTTTGGTGTTTTACCTTAAGAGCCTTTTTGTTTAAAAATCTCAAGAAAAACCACCGGCGACTCCATTGCAATTTAGACCATAAAAGAAAGACCTTCTCTAAAAACCTTCTGGTTATATAGCCATATGATAACAGATCCTGAGCTAGAAACTCTGAAGAACTTATCGAGTTCTTTGAACTACATCTCGAAAGCCTAAAAGCACACCCTGTGCTAGCCGCACGATCAAATCCGCCCGACACCATTAGCACCTCTTTAACACCCGTTGTAGGAGCATCTTCAAGCAATCCCATAGCGGTTGTAACTCCTTTAGCAATCATGGCAGCCACCCCTGCCCCGACGCATCTTGTGTGGAATCAAACCGGCCCTTTGAACTTGGGAACACACCACCAAATTCCACAAGTCGCACTAAAAGCATTACCGACCTTTGACGAAATAGGAAAAATAGTAGATGAGCACCGTTTAGATGTATCGTCGCTAGCATCTATTTACAACATCACTCGGGAAGATGTAATGGTCGGATTGTTGATTATATCTTTGAAAGGAAAGATGCTCTATTGGTACGAGCGCTTCTCTTGGATCCATTACTTCTTGTGCAGTACTAGCCGGTCGTCTGGTCGATGAATTTAATATACATGCGGATCCTTCCACATTGCTGAATCAATTCACTGTCATTGAGAGGTATCCACAAGAAGAAATCCAATATTTCAACATCAGATTTACCAGAACTCGTGATAGAGTACCGCAAGGCCTAAAGCCCACGAAAGAACAAGCTATATGCTATTATTTAAGGGCTTTTGATTCAGATCTCAGTATGATAATAAGGCAATCCCGTGTAACCACTTTTCTTGGGATCTATCTAGAGGCAGCAAAGGGCGAAGCCGATCTCATTGCTACAAAAATATATCCATCAAAGAGTCTATTGCCAATTTTACCAGAGCTTTCCCAAGCATCAATTCCTAAACCGCTCGTACTCCCATCAACGCAGGCCCTCCCGCCTATAGCCACACCTCCTACATTCCTTGCATTACCAACTACACCCCTTGCATCAGCTCCCCCAGTGATCAATACACGACCATAATTGATACAATGAAGACATTGTCAAATGAAATGGCGTCCATGAAAAAGAGAGGCTGAAAGAAATTTTCTGCCAAGGAGGTTCCCTCAAGTAACAAGAGATGCGGCACAATCAAGCAATAGGGGACAAGAGAGACCGAGCACGGTATATACAAATGAGACAATGGAGGCCGAGGAGCCTCCCACTGATTCTAACTTTTGGTGTACTACATGTAACGATCCACATGGGGAAAGATCGTGTATGATACACCAGAATTATGTACAAAGTATAGCAGTTGAAAAGAGTAAATAAAAAATGAAAGGCCATGTAAATATAATTAGGGAGAAGGACCACAACTTCATGATGCCTACAGTAAAACGAGGTTTCGGTTTTGACAAGATCGGGTAAGAAACCACTCAAGCGAGACCCTAAAGAGCTTCAGCCATTGAATGTTTCCCCTGATCCCAAGGAAGTTCCCAAAGAAACTCCTAAGGGAAGCCTCCCTCAGGAAAGAAAATATCATTTTCTAGCCAAAATTCAAGGGCAAGAAACACACAAAGAATTTATTCCTCGGGGGGAAAATGAAACCCAAGAACAGGCTAGGGAAAGGTTGTCGACGGGGGAAGCGGTATTCATAGCTTGAAAGCTTAGCAGGTTGGTGGAGTAAGGGAAAGGAGTGGTGGCTAGAGGGGCCTCCATACTTAAATTCTTGGGGGGAACCTGTTGGGGTGGAGGAGGATGTTGGTGGAGTTTGCTGAGTCGATGGTGGTGATGGTGGAGGCTGGCGAGAATGTGATGGTGATGGTGGAGGTTGGTGAGATGGTGGATGTTGTGAGATGGTGGAGGAGAAGGATTGCCTTGATGCTTAGAATGGGAAGGGGAATTTTTTTGGGAATGAGGAGAGGAAGAAGGAGTAGTGAGATCAATGAGAGACATACCTGAGTCCTTCCATGGAATGGAGTCACTAGTCCCTTGTGATTTTTTGGTGTAAGCTTCTGCGATCTGCTTCAGCACCGAGTCATCAACATTTGTTGCTACTTTTATCAGGGTTTGTTCCACTCTAGGGGTTTCTTTTGAGGGAGCTCCTTTTTCTGTTTCGATCATTTGTTCACCTGTTTCCTGATGCTCAGGAGTTTGCTCAGAGCTTTCCCCTGTTCCTTCCTGGTACTCCATTTCTCCCTTGTCTCCCGATTCTTCGTGTCCCTCTGATTCTTCATTCTCTTCTTGATTTTTTAGAGGGCATTTCTTCTCTTTTCCTTTTCTTTTTGTCTCCTCCCTTCTCCAATTCTGCTTTTCTTTTTCTTGATTCTGCTCTCTGCCTCCTGTGATCGAGTTGAGCGCTATCCTCAGATTTTGTATCTGATCCAAAAGGGGGAATGAAATTACGATGCTTCCTCTTAGGTACTTCTGTTTGTTATATAGAGATTTGCTTCCCCTTGTCCTTTTTAGTACCACCTTCAATCTGTTTGAGGGGAATGCCATTGATTCCCAAAGGAACCTTATCCGCTAATGTCTCAGACCAGTTGTCATGATGCTCGTCATACTTCTCAGAGAATTCTTTGTCTATTTTTGTCCCATACCTAGAGAAGGTCTGTATGTGGCATCACATTTGCCACCAAGCTAATATTTTGGCATGATCCCAACCTTCTCCTCTCTTCTTGGTGCTTTCAATTTTCTTGTTGCTTAACTTGTGGGTTGGGTTTACCTCAGGGCACCAATCTGATAAGTGCAGATAGAAATCATGCCATGGGGGAAGTGGCTGCATTTTCTCAACATGCCACTCTAATGGTTGGTCTTCATCATTATTCCTAACCTGCTTATCAATTTATCTATTGAATAAATGGAATTTCTTAAAAGGGGCTTTATTGAGGGTGGCTTGCCTCTGGGCGAACTTGTCTTTAGGGTCATACTTCCATTTTTGGGGTAGCTCTATTAATTTCAAACTCCTTAGAACTCGAGCAATTTTTTCATTATCCCCCTTTTTTGACACTGTTACTCCCTCGAATTGAAAGGGCATGAGGCAAGTGCCTGTCAAATGTGCACCTATGCCATATTTGTTGTTAATGAATTATGTCTATCTCACGTACTCCAGGGCAAATAACCACTTGGTAATGAAATATGGCAACAAGAAAGGCTTCCCTGTGAAGCCATAGAGTCTGACGACTACTCCCTATGTTAAAACAAACCAGTCCCCCTCTTCTGCATGGGGGTGCCTTAGGGTATCTCGCATCTGCTTAGGAATTCTTGGCATGGCACCATACATAATTTTTAAAGTAGGGCCTAAGAATTCCATATTAAAATGATAATATGAACTCGCATTCGAAAGGAGCGATGTCCATTCACATACAGGCAAGAGATTTCCCTTTGGATCTACTTGTGTGGTAGGGATAAAATCTAAGATTTTTGCCTAAAAATAGAAGAAAATCCATACCAGGTAGGAGGAGAACCTGAAGGCATCCGGGATATCTTTCTGCAGTTTGAAAAGTCCTGCGTGTAGTTGGGCCAGGTATTCGAGCCAGTCGAAGAAGATTGGTACTCTGCCTGGGTCTGCACAGGACGCATCATAGAATTTTGGGATGGAAATGCACTGTGCTACTGCAATCTGCCACCCGTAGACCTGTGCATCCATTTCCAATCCCACCACCATTGCCAACATGGAAAAGAGCTCCTTATTTTTGAATTTATCCAAGGGAATTGGGGATTTCGGCACAGCTCCCTCAGGAATAGAGTCTGATAGATGTTCTTGCAAAAATAGCCGAATGTTTTTTGTATTGGTGTAATATTTTGTGGAATTAGCAAGGTCTAGCTGAATGGGAGGGACTGCAGGCTTCCTACCATGGGCAAAGGCAGCCCTAATCGAGTCGGCATCCAATGTGAAGATGACCTCATTCTTGGAATTTCTCACTATCCTATTTTTGGCATCATAGAATTCTGCCATGGCCCTGATCAACTCGGGACAGGGGTGAACCTGAGGGTAGACGTACCAGTAGAGCAGGGAGTGGTAAGGAAAAGTGCTCGGGCTCGATGGGGAGACGTTCATGGCCATTCTGGCTATTATATCTTTCCTGATTTGTCTTGGGTCCTTCCATGTCAGCCTTGTATCAGTGATGTGGCTATCAGGGTCCACGAAGCTGATTTCTCTTTTAGATGATGTTCATTTTCCCTTGGAGGAAGAGGCTAGAGGTGTGGCCATCATGGTTGATTGCTATTTTCTGTAATGAAACCCGCTTGAACGCACTTAGCACAGAGTTGCAGAACTTTCTGGGAGAGCAGGGAATACGATGAGCAAAATGGAAAGAATGCAAGAGATGACGAGGGTGATGAAAAGCCTTTGTGATGTAATCGGTTATGCATGCATGTGCCAAGGCTACATGCAATAACTACCAAGATGATGTGGAATAATTATGGTGGGTGGCACACATCCCTATGCTAAATTTGAACGTTTTCGGGTGCTTTAGTTCATGTGCCTCATTAAGAAAACACCCACCATGTACTACTGTTAAGCCAATGACATCATTCCATTGTTATCTTGGGCCAATAGATGATGTCACCTCTGCTATTGGCCAATTAGAGGGTACGGTGGTACCTTAAAGGGTGGGACCTTTTAAAAAACTAAGAAAACTGCTTTTCCCACCAAAAGTTCTTGGTTGCTACCTGAAAGGGGGCCTTGATTGCCGAAAAGTCATGCTGCCCAAAAAGTCATGAAATCATGACATTTTACCTGGAAGGGGCCTTTGAGTGCTGAAAAGTCGCATTGATCATGACATTTTACCTTGAAGCGGCCATCGATTGCCCAAAAGTCATGAAATCATGACATTTTACCTGGAAGGGGCCTTTGAGTGCTGAAAAGTCATACCATCATGACATTTTACCTTGAAGCGGCCATCGACTACCCAAAAGTCATAAAACCATGATATTTTACCTGGAACTTGAAAGAAAGTAAATATTTACATAAAATACATACAAGGTGGGGGAAAACTAGTTACTTGTAGTACAACTTTAGATGGAAGCCATTGACAGGGATAGGTTGAACCTGGCCCTATTCATCTCTCAGTTGGAAGGAGTTGTGTTGCTTCTCTTCTATTATTTTGAAAGGGCCTTCCCAGAATGCATCAAATTTATCATGATTTCCAGGTTTAGACTTCTTCTCATTCCATCTGAGGACTAAGTCTCCCACCTTAAATTTCCTTAGGGTAGTCTTTTTATCGAACCATCCCTTTGTGGTAGTTGTATGCTTTTGGTAGTGATTGTAGGCTTGTTCCTTCTATTCTTCTAATTGTAGGAGTTGGATCAGCCTATTCTCCATAGGTTCTGCCTCTTCAGTACCAGTTTGATTGAGCAGCTTCAAGGTTGGTATTTCTATGTGTATCGGTAGAACTGCTTCTTTGTCGTAGACCAGAGAGTAGGGGGATGTTTTGATGGACTTTTTTATGGTGATTCTATCAGCCCAGAGCACTTGATTTATCAGAGAGTGCCAACTCCTCTTATTATCTTTCAAAGTTCACTTCAGAATCCTGAGCAGGTTTTTGTTTGTGGACTCAGCTAGTCCATTCCCCTGAGGATAATAGTTTGAGGATGTCTTCAAGTAGATCTCATATTTGCATGTGAAGTCAATCATTTTGGCACCTATGAAGGATGAGCCATTTTCTGTGACTAATGCATTGGGGATACCAAATCTTGTGATTAGACTTTCCACAAATTCCATCACCACCTCTTGGTCTACCTTCTTGGTAGGTATTGCTTCTACCCACTTTGTGAAGTAGTCGATAGCCATCATAATGTATTTATGTCCAATGGATGAGTTGGGCTCTATTATTCCCATAAAATCCAACCCCCATTGCTGAAAAGGTTCTTCGACTTGTATGGGCTTCAAGGGCATCGATGCATTCCTATTTTGTCCAACATATCTCTGGCATTCTTCGCATCTCCTTGTTATTCTAAAGGTGTCTGTGAAAATAGTTGTCGGTTCTGATGATTTTTAAGGCAGTGGTCCTTCCTGAATAGTGCCCTCTAGATGAGCCATCATGGAATTCCTCCAGGATCCTCTGCTTCTATTTTTCATTTACACATCGGAGCAACACTCCATCCAAATTTTTTTATATAGCCCTTCAAGGAGCAGGGTGTATTTCAGGGCTTGGATCCTGTACCATCTTCTTTGTGAAGCATTCAGGTGGATTGGACATTTCCTAGTTTGGAAATATTTGATCAACTCATCTTCCCAGTCAAGTTGTTCTGTAGGTTGATCTTCATCTGCTATTGCTTCTTGAGTATGGCAAGCTATATAATTTGTTGCAGCTTGCTTGGTGAGCTCTTGGCATAGTGCTCTACCTCTTACCAACTTGGTTGGGTGTATCTCCATATCATATTCTTGTATTTTAGTCACCCAACTAGCTCTTGTATCATCGAGCTCCCCTTGTATGATGAAGCTTCGTACATCAGGGTGAATTGTATAGATGATGATCCTACTCTGTGATAAGAAATGCCTAAACTTTTTTAAATATTTCATTATTGCATAGATCTGCTTCTCAATGAAGTTATATTTTTCTTCATGTTCTTGCATAGTCTGACTTAGGAAAGCTATGGGTCTTTCTTCATTGTCAGTTCCTTTCTGTGTGAGCACTACGACATAGCTCCCTTGCTCGCCTATAGCATATAAGATGAAGTCTCTAGAGTAGTCTAGGTTCACTAGGATGGGAGCTTGAGCTATTTGTTCTTTGATCTGCTGGAAGGCTAGCTTTCTCATGTCTGTCCATTTGAACACAACATCCTTTTTCAATAGTTTTATCATAGGCTTGATGATTTGCATAAAATCAGCTATGAATTTGTGCACGAAGTTGATCTGACCAAAAAATGACTGCAAGCCCTTCTTATTAGGGGGGAGGGGAAGATCTAATAGTGCTTTCACCCTATTGGGGTCTATAGCTAGACCAGACTTAGAGACAACATGGCCGAGCAGGAGTCCTTCCACAACGAAGATAGATTTTCTAGGGTTTATGGAGATGCCAAACTCTCTACATTTCTCGAACACACTTCTAAGGTGTGCTATGTGATCTCCTTTGTGGTGAGAGAACATTGTCATGTCATCTAGGTATATCACTATTATTTTATTGACAAGTTCTCCAAAAGCCACATCCATAGCTCTTTGAAAAGTTGCTCCAGCGTTGGATAACCCGAAGGGCATTCTTTGGTAAGCAAACATTCCCCATTTGGTTGTAAATGTGGTCTTGAATTGATCTTCATCTTTGACCCATACCTGATTATACCTAGAGAAACCATCTAGGAGTGAGAACCTTTCTGCTCCCACTACTGTGTGTAGGATTTGATCTATCTGTGGGAGAGGGTAATGGTCCTTTAGTGAAGCCTTGTTCAAATTGTGAAAGTCGATGCATAGCCTGATGTCTCCATTCTTTTTTCTAACCGGGACCAAGTTAGCAACCCATGTCGAATGCTTGATTGGGTAAATGATTTTAGCTTCGAGTAATTTTAGCAGCTCCTGCTTCATCAAGGCTTCGATTTTGGGATTTACTGGTCGTTGCTTTTTCCAAAATGGCTTTGCACCTTCCTCGAGCTCAATCATGTGTTGGATTGTCTCCTTGGAGTAGACTTTCAGGTCTCCGTAGGTCCAGGCAATGATGTCGGGGAATTCCTTACATAATTCCCTGATTTCCTCCATTTCTACTTTCGTAGTGTTCACTCCTAATTTGATGGCTTTGTCAGGCTCCATTTGAGTTTCCTTGTATCTATGTTTGTCGACTTTCATTTTGTGACCAGTCAACCTATCATTATTATCAAAGAGGCTCTCCAGGGTAACCAACCCTTTTGGGATATGGTTATTTTTCAACTGGATGATGTTCGCATCTTCTTCATCCTCAGCCATCCTGTTATTAGAGCAATTCATCTCATGGATGAGGAAATCCACTATTTGTTGATCATTCTCGAAAACTTGCCAGAAGGTATCCCTGTCTAGTACAGAAGGTCTGTAGATCAGTCTGACTATTTTTGACTTTTGGATGACATTGCTTATAGGGCAGAATTTAGCCCCTACTGAAGCCAACAAATCTGCATGTGTATTTTTCTCTTTGGGAATTACCTTTATGTTCAGAGATTCAAAGGATTCTAGTAGATCCCAGACTTTATTTTGGTAAGCCTTAAGATAATGTTGTTTGCTTACACATTTTTTAGTAACCTGATTCACTATCAACTCAGAGTCATCGAAGATCTGTAGTTGCTTGATGCCCATATTTTTAGCCTTTTTGAGGCCCAAACAGAGTGCTTCATACTCTATTGCATTGTTAGTGCAACTCCAGGTTAACTGGTAAGAAAAAACCTTTTCCTCGCCTATTGGAGAGATTAGGACAATACCAGCTCCAACTCCATTTTTACATCTGGCCCCATCGAAGAAAATCTTCCATAGCTGATCAGTGGGTTGGTTCACCAAAGGGGGAGAAATGGGATTACTTTTTTTAGGTTTCAGAATTGTGTAACTCCCAATGTTAGTCTCGATCATGGCATTGAAATCTTGGAGGGAGAACTGGTCTTCTTCTTGTAATACATTTAGAGCTTCTTCCATCAAGTTTAGGTCTTCTAGTTCCTCTGTCATCATGTTCACAGTGGTGGACTATTTGTTTTCATCTTCAAGTCTTTCGATATGGAAAGTTGATGGTTTCTCATTGAATATTTTCACCCTTTTACCCTTGAATGGGATTTCCATATGTGAGAAATCTAATGATAAATATCCTCCTATTTTAGTTGTGAACTCCCTGGAAAGACACATACCAAAATAGGGCTCTAAGTCCACTACTACCACTTCTTGTATGACTGTGAGCTGGGGTAGCCTATGGAGTACTATCGGGATATCTTTGATTACCCCTACAATTTTCATGGGGGTCCCATCTAGTTGTAAGATGTCGGGACTGCTTCTTGTATATTCCATGCCCATGATGTCACATACTGCTTTGGGCATCACAGTGGTTGCAGCTCCGGAGTCTATCATGCAATTGTGAACAACCCACCCTTCCATTTGGAGAGACAAGTAAAAGGGGGGGGGTCTATTTTTTCCTGAAGTGGATGTCAGACTAGCTTGTGCAGAATCCATCTGAGTTGGGGTCTTGTTCTTATTTTTCATAGACCTCAAAGATTCTTGCAGCAAGTCAATCTGTCCTGGAAGCTGTAGAGCTTCATACATAGTTGCCTTAGAGGGAGTTTTCTTCATTTCCTCAACTATGTTAAAAGGGAGGGGTTCAACACTCTTTTCCTTTATTATTGTGTCATACTTGTTTCTATACCCCTGAGTAGCATCAATCCTTTGATGTTTAGTAAGTGAGGGGTATCTCAATTTATCCTTGGCTTGTTCTTGTGTTTGCTTCCTTCTGTCGCGGTGCTTCCTTGCGAGTTTTTGCATCTTTTTGGCTTGAACTTGGGGAGATTTTTCATAGGAGGTCCTTTTCTCAATAGGGTTCCTTATAGGTGAAGGTACTTTCAAGGGGTTGAGATCTTGGGGATCAACCTGTAAAGGTTTCTTTCCTGACCTGGTAAGAACAACTACTTGTTCCATAGAAGGCATCATGAAATTCTGATTCTCTTCCCTGATCATATTAACCTGACCTTTTAGGCTTCTTTCAGCCTTCTCCATAGCTACCTTTTGTATCTGATGTTGATGAATCATGCAAGAAGTCTCTCCATGAGGGTCGTTGCATGTGGAACACCAAAAATTTGATTCTATCGAAGCGTTACTGGGTTCATTGTCTTCATTGGCATAAATCATGCTAGATTTATCATAGTTCCTACCACTCGTAGAAGCTTGGTCTCTAGTCACTTGTGGGAACCTCCTTGGCTAGGAATTTCTCTCTGCTTCTCTACGTTCCATGGATATGAATTTATTTTCTAGAGTCTTATAAGAAGCTTGCAGATCTTGCAGAACTACCAGTTGAGGATCTAGAGTTGATGGGACCATAGCTAAGTGGGGAGTGCAGGGATAGGGGGAAGCATTGGAAGCGTAGGAGGAGCTTGTATTAATGGGATGTTAGGTTGTCCAGTCCATTTGGGAAGACTAGAATTAGTTGGGAAAGCAACACTTGATGCTTGAGGTAGATCTGGAAAAATAGGCATCATTGTTTTGGGTGGAAATCTACCAATAGCAATCAGGTCCTTTTCTACCTTCTGTGCTTCCTGATAAATCTCAGGGAAGGTGTGTACATGAGACTATCTAATTGCCATACTTATATCTGAGTTGAAAGCTCTCAAATAATAATACATTGCTTGTTCATGTGTTGGTCTCAAACCATCAGGTACTCTTAGCCAAGTCCTACTGAATCTGATATTGAAATCTACGATCTCTTCTTGTGGGTGTTTTTGAATAATAGTAAACTGATTCAGTAGGGAGAAAGGATCTGTCTACTCATTGAATTCTTCCACTAATTTACCAGCAAGTTGGGCCCATGTAGATATGGTCTAATTTTCAAGAGCTCTGTACCAATAGAGCATCTTCCCTTTCAAGGAAATGACCAGCAATCTTATCATAACATCTTCTTCCTGGATATTATGTATTGGGGCCAATGCAACTACATCTAGACAATGTTCATAAGTCATCTTTCTAGTACCGTCATACTGGGGTAGAGCTTTTAGGGCTATTGCGAGGATCGGATGTTGAGCTGCCAGGTTCAAGGGGCCTGTATGGTTCCATGTGGGGTAGGGCAGAATCGGCAGATTTCCAGCCATTGCGGTTGTGTAGGTAACTGGAGCTAAGGTTCCGCTAGCAGCAGTGCTAGGGAGGGCTATAGGGGAAGTATTAGCGTGTCTTGAATTGTTGATGTAAGTAAAAGTTGTTCTAGCAACCAAAATAGGGTTAGCTCAGAGGCTACCAAGGTGCAGTTCGAAGAACTCTATGGGTTCTTCTAAATTTTTAGCTTTAGATCTGGTTATCATGAAAAACGGTTCATGACCAGAAGCTGGGTAAGGATTTTTCTAAGGTTATTTTCTGGTGCGGAGTCGCCAGGTGATTTTTAAAATATTGATAGGGCAAAGCTATTCACCAGGGCTTTGATCTATATAATGCGTGGGATTTGTGTCCCACCAGGCATGCCAAAAACTATTGGAGCAAAATCTACCTTTGGTTACGTTTGCACCCAAGACTTTGCCAACATTGAAAGACCAGGTCAGAATAGAGTCTACCTGGTTCAATCTCCAGAGGAGGTTGGTTCCTTTGCTTCTTTTAGGAAAATGGAGAGAGAGAGGGAAATGCATAAAGAGAGGGAAATATAGCTATGGCTAGAGAGTTAAAATGGTACAGATTAAGCAACAACAAGAGCAACTACCACAACCTTTTGCAGAGAAGCATAATAGAACCAAAACATAGAAACTAAGACCCCTGGTGAATACCTTACTTAAATACAGCTTATCCATGAAGTAAATTGCAGATCTAACTGAATGTTAATGCAGAAATCCAGATTAAGAATTAATGTAGGTTACATTCAACTTAGATTTATATTAGCAATAGACAACACATACATACTTGATTTGAAACACCAATGAGCCAAGAACCAGAATGGATGATCTTTATTAAGCTTTTTAGAAGTCTATATACATAGCCTTGTAAATGCCTAAGAGCCGACCATTTGTTTTGGTCACTCATTCTATATATAAGAGTTTTACATAACAGAACAAACTAAAAGTTGTTACAACATCATGCCCGTAGGCTCATTCTGGTTCAGAAGTTGTTGGGGAAGTATGGAATCCTCAACCAAAAGTGGTTTGAGATCTTCTTGTTAAAGGTGATCTTTCTTAACTTCTTTGGACATCGTGGTCCACCTGGTCTTCAAAATGTCACGAAATCATGACCTTTCACCTTGGCTGGGTCTTCGACCTCCCAAAATGTCACGGAATCATGACCTTTCACCTTAGTTGAGTCTTCGACCTTCAAAATGTCACAGAATCGTGACCTTTCACCTTAGTTGAGTCTTCGGCCTTCAAAATGTCATGAAATCATGACCTTTCACCTTGGCTGAGTCTTCGGCCTCCCAAAATATCATGGAATCATGACCTTTCACCTTAGCTGCGTCTTCGACCTTCAAAATGTCATGGAATCATGACCTTTCACCTTAGCTGCGTCTTTGGCCCTTCAAAATGTCGCGATTCTGCGTCTTTGGCCTTCCAAATGTCGCAGAATCGCAACCCTTCGCCTTAGCTGCGTCTTTGGCCTTTCAAATGTCGCGAAAACGTGACCTTTCACCTTAGCTGCGTCTTTGGCCTTTCAAATGTCGTGGAAACGCGACCTTTCGCCTTAGCTGCATCTTCGACCTTCAAAATGTCGCAGAATCGCGACCCTTCGCCTTAGCTGTGTCTTTGGCCCTTCAAATGTCGCGGAATCGCGACCTTTCGCCTTAGTTGCGTCTTCGACCTTCAAAATGTCGCAGAATCGCAACCCTTCGCCTTAGCTACGTCTTTGGCCTTTCAAATGTCGCGAAAACGTGACCTTTCGCCTTAGCTGCGTCTTTGGCCTTTCAAATGTCGTGGAAACGCGACCTTTCGCCTTAGCTGCATCTTCGACCTTCAAAATGTCGCAGAATCGCGACCCTTCGCCTTAGCTGTGTCTTTGGCCCTTCAAATGTCGCGGAATCGCGACCTTTCCATACTTAGCAAAAATTTGGGAAGATTGCTCCTTATTTCCCTAAGTGTGGTCATTTTGACCAACAGGTCTCTTTGTGTGTCCCCCATTTGGCCTTAAGGAGGGATGTTGGAAAATGTGGTGGTTAATATAGTGATAAATCACTACAATGCAGTTAAATTGCGCCCTATAGATGATGAAGGGCTTGAATAAAAAATGAAGGGGCCACAATCAATACCAACTTAAAGGGATTCCATGTCATATATCACTAAATAGATATCTCCAAAGGGTGAGGACAAGTGTGAAAACCCTCACATTGTGTGGGCAAGTTGATCACCTGACCTTCATAAGGAAATGGCCCACAATGAACAATCCGAAGCTTTTTCGATGATATCTGAGCAAGGCCTCACTCCTGATAAAAGCTAATGAACCTTTTTGATGATAACTAAAAAGGCTCCATCATAGGATGATAAACCCAAACATCATCCATAGCAAAATTAATAAGACCCACCATCATTCGCATTGGTTTGGGTAAGCGACCTTCGACACCTCATGTGTCATCTCTCCACCATACGTCCAAGGACATCCTCAATGGTGGAGGATGGTGAAAAGGGAACCAACAACTAGGGGAAGGAGATGAATCCCTACGATGACTCTATGTCAATGGATGGCGAAACTAAGGTGAGTCTTTGCATCAATAAAAGAACTAATTGAGTTGCTAAAATATTGGCACACATGAAAATATCCTAGGCAAAAGGCCCTTGGCCACAAGGTAGAAGTTAGTATGGACAAAAGGGGAAGAAATTGCAAAGCAGAACAAAGGCAAAAATAGAAGGCATAAATAAGGAATGATCGGGAGTTTTTTGTAAAACTCAATCTGATAAAAAGGTCCGATGGAGTGACTTGTCAAGACTCATAAAAGTCCCAAAGAAAAAGGTCAAAACAAAGTCCCCATAATGCAGATAAAAATCCCTGATGACACGGATAGACAACTCAAGCAAAAGTTTCGAAAAGGCAAATAGTTTCGAAGGAGCGCACCAATACCAAGAGGGAGGTGGGTGATAGAACATGGATATCCAAGAGAAGTAAATGAAGAAAATAGTGCACCATTACTAAGAAAATATGGACTACTTACCAAGAACACTTTGGCTCTACAAATCAAATAAAGGTAGGTGAGCCATTAAAGACAAAGGAATGGGAACCTACAACCTTTGCCCATGGCAGCTATAGTTTAGGCTATAGAAAGGATCGACAAGTTTGCAATCGTATTCTCTTGTAAGTTTTATTTTCATTTCTTTTTGTAAAAACAATCAACTCCTGAGCAGCTTGTGGGCAATCTCGAACCCTCACTCCTGGCACAATCTCTATAAATTGTTGCTTGCATATATATATATATATATATGGAAGCCTGTGTCAATTTTTTGGTATAGCCATCTATGGCCTCCTGCTGACTTGTTTCTACGTGTATGTATGTGTCTGTGACTCTTTACCTATTTTGGGTTTTATTAAGTGAATGTATGTGTGAGGGGTCTACATCTATTTTGGAACCAATCATTTGTCGTTGGCTCTCCTACGAGACCTGCTTGTCTATGTATGCCTATAACCGGTAACTCTCATATGTGTTCAACTGTGTCGAGGAGAGGAAGTGTTCACCATTGGCACATATCGTTCAAGCCTGTTTTTGCAAGATCTTAGTAGATCTCTTGGTGCATCACCACCCCTTTTCTTTTGTTGAGTTGTTTTTATTTTATCTTTTGCACCCATTTTTCCTTTGTTGAGTTCAAGTGTGCCTTGAATATCACATCATAACAAGAAGCCGGTCTTATAAAAACTCTCGGAGGCCCTCGATTGAGCCAAACCCCATGCTCTCGATCGCAACCCTACCATGTTGCTCCCTGCGAGGTGCGATCGTCCTCGCCAAGGGCAATCAAAGACAACAACAATTAAGTTTCTCTTGAGTCAATTGTACATATAAGCCCTTTAGGCCCGTGTAAACCTTGAAAAAAGTATTTTTGTTTATTATTTTCATCCTCAAGTTCAATTACTTGACCTAAAGGTAACTTGTATTTGGGTATAAATACCCCATCATACCAACTATTTAGTCATTGGTGGAGTGTTATTATACTCTTTGATAGTGAGATTATTTGGTGTGCATGGACACCCCCATATACTGTGTGCATTGGTTTATGTGTATTTATTTTTCAGCAATATTGGGTAATGTGTTGATTCCATTCATTTCTAGAAACTGCTGTGAAATCTAACAAATCTGTCCAAAGGTGACACCAAAAGAGCATTATGGACAAATCTAGCACTTCATATTTATTTATAATAGAAGATGTATGAAGAAGTGAAAGAAAACACGTGATAGAGCTTCCGTCTAGCCCTAAAGCTTTGGGGATTAGGCTTTCCAAGGGGGTAGGCATGTTGTCTACCTAACCACAATATATTTTGTAATATAATGTAACATGAGCTATAGTGATATAATGCTGAGTAAATTATGGTACCAGGATCATTGTATCTAGTCAGTTTGGTAACTTGAAATGTTACCACAATATTGGAATGTCCTATTTAGTATTGGTGGGCAAAATCTTTTCCTGTAATACCATGGATACAGTACCACCATAGTTTTGGGTTATATCTAGTTATAGAGAGAGAATATGTCCTCCACTTCGTAATCAGGTTATTTTCTATATCAATAAAATTCATATTTTATTGTATCTCCTAGAGGAAGAGTTGTTTCTCTCACCTAGGGCTTGCAGGTATAAGCACAGTCCATTGTTTTGGGTGTGCAAGTGCCCCAATTTGTCACAGGTGTGCAAGCACCCCCCTTTCTTCCATTTTACTCTTGCTAGGTTTGCAGCTGCTACAACTTCATGATCTATTGGAAAATATGTTATTATTGAAAGGGTTTATAATAACCATTGAAAAGGTCCACCTCAAGCAGTGTGCCTATAAAGAAGGAAAAACAAAGTTCCAAAATTAAAAGGTGCATCACAAAGTATTAGCTATAGTACCACCTTATCTATCATCTATGATTCGTATTGCTTCACTTTGTAACATTTTTTTATTATTATGAAATCATGCTCATATAAATAAGAAAACGCTTCTACTTTACTGGTTTTGTGCTCGTGGATTGCCATTCACAAATAATAATGTTCTGAACCTTTCAAATTAGAAAGCAACTTTTACTATGTGAGAGCTTCAGGTACTTGTCTCTGATGAAGACCTATGTGAATCCAGTCACTAACATAATATAAAAATAAATAAAATCATTCAGAAACATGTTAATGTCGAAATCAGTCCCCATCATGCTCTCCAGTCCATGCATGCAGCCACAAAAAGAGAATTTAAGGGAAAGCAGATTAAATTATACATTTTGTTTTAGTATTCATGTTGATCGCCATGCTTTTGGAATATATGCAGTTATACAGCCATTTCTTGGGATGCCTAGGTATGTCATTATTTAAACATTTTTTTATTGAACAAATACTGGACTTGTGACTGTAAAATAAAGTAACAAATACGGTTAGTTCTATCAGAACCAATGATCATCACTTATTAAAAATGCCCAACAAGAAACAAATATCAGCTTATTCAGGAATCAACCTGGTGCCGCTCTGAAGTTCTGAACAAAATTTGATGCTCAGTTGCTCAGTCCAGTTCATGATACAAAATGTAAATTTTCTTGATGAAAACTGTAGTCTCTTATTTCAGTATCATACTACTTTACAAATTATAAATCGAAATAGAACGAAGAATCTAAATAAATACACTATGATATCTTTGTTGTTCAACTTAGAATAACCTTCAGTAAGCTCATTCAAACTACAGATAGCAGTCAAATAAACCAACAAAAAAGGACAAACTTTAGTTACTTGTGGCATATCTCTCACATGATCAAGAAGAAAATTTGGCCATTAATTTATCTACATGAATGATAACATCATCAATCTGAGGGCGGATAGCAACTTGAGGTTGAAGCATCCATGTTATGAACTGACGCAGCGATTCTGGGTAGGGAGGGTTGGGGCCAGGAGGCCATTTTATTTGACCACTCATTGCTGCTAATTGCAGGCTTCCTCCAGATTCTCCAAGAGAATATTCAAATGGTGACATGCCATACCTGTAAAAAGTCAAAAGACATCATATAGAAATTGCTTCATCCATTACAATTACTGTTCATTAACAGAAAGGTGTAATATCTTTCGGTGTTCAGTGTACACACACAGGGCAGAACAGGTTACAGAAATTACTCAATATTTTATAAGATACAAATAGAAAAAAGGATATTGAAGATACAATATGTATGCTCTAAATCCAAGTTTCAACTACTCTATATTCCAGTAGACATGTTTCTAGAAATAGCTCTTTGACAACTCCCGTTGTCTCACCTTCCCCACTTTCCCTGATAGAGACCATTTATGATACAGGGACAACCTGGACAAATTACATCACAACTATCTTGGGAAATGCAATTGTACTGGTTCTTGGATATCTTTGGATCCACTCCCCAAAAGAAACACAATTATTGAAAGGGAAAAAAAATAGAGGGAGAGGGAGTCAATATCCATGGATTTGAAAGCATAAAACTTCTAAATTTCACCTTTGCATGCCGCCAAGAAGTCAAGAAAAACTAGAAGATATTTTGCCACTGAATCGATATCAAGCACCCAGAGAATTGATCAAATTCAAAACTAAAAAAGCCCAATGAAACCCTTTCAACACATCATAAAAGAGCATTTTCAAAAGATACTTTAAAAAAAGGAAAAATAAAATAAAATCAATCTTAGAAATCTCCTATCAATTAAGATGGGAAAGTTGATTACCTTTTCCGTTGAAGGGTCAGTAGTTCAAGTCCCTTTAAGATATAATTCTTAAGTGTAATGGTTACATATATATATATGAAGCTATCCCAAAAAATTAAGTTATGATGAGGACTGTACATAAAGTATTAAATCGAAGTTCAATAATCCCAACATTATAATTCTTTCTATCATAGTTTCTATTTTAGAATATTTCCATGACGATAACACATGGCACACCATTTACAAAATATTATATACCCCATTGTAGCTTACAGGGGTACCATTTGGAAAAATACAAAAAAAAAAAGAAAAAAGCCTGTCCATTTTTATTTTTTGTGTTCTTGTCATTACAGTCTGAGATTATGGCAATTTTCTTTGTTGGATGTGTAAACAGAGATACAGAAACTTGAATCAAGCTTTGTTGATTTGATCTCTGTTCTGTATGTTATTCATTTTAGATAAAAGATATACTTTTTCAGAGATTTTCTTGCTGCAATGTTTAATATAACCAGGATAATTATGTTGAATGTTAATTTTAGGTTCTCTGCAAGTGCTTCTTTAAACAAATTAGTGTAAGTTACGTAATGAACCATTATGAACTGCAAATATATTCTCATCCCACCACCAATGCAGTCATTTAGGTTTATAATTTCAAAGTATTTAAAATACTTTCCAAGCAGTCTTAGCAGACAGCATAGATTATGTTTCATGGTTCACCCTACCGATGCTCGTAACAAATTTGTATCCCACTTGACACAAAAAAATGCTTTAGTTTCTTTGGTTGTTTATTTACACTAGACATTATATCAACGCTCCAGCACAAATGCTTACTTTTCCACAATGTATACATCTGCTATAGGGCTTTCAGAAATTATTTGACTATGTTAGTCTCCAGTACACCAGATGCACATGGATCTCTCCTGTTGCCCCTCTTTCCCCCAAGTTGTCTTTCTACCATGAGCACTTCTTACAGATACAGGAGGGCAGAATAGTTCCTCCACAATACCTTCAGCAACACACAATGCATAGTCTTTGGATCACTATTGGGCAACTCAGGGTGTGTTCTCACCAACTCCGGATTGAGTCAGATCACCATCTTCCAATGGAGGAGCAGATTTTCTTGTTTTGCTCCTTGGGTGAAGTTGAGACCCTGCATCACTTCATTTTTTGTTGTCCCATTTATTATGAGATCCGGGGTAGATTCCATTGCCTTTTCAGGGACAACTCTCGATGTGTTTCTACCTTCTTCAGATACCGGGACCAGCGTTGTCTCGCACTCTTTCTTAGGGAGATAACTCAGCTTCGACGACATAAAAGTTCTCCAAATGGATCTCACCCTCCTCAACATCGGCTCATCACAACATACTTCACCAACTCCAACGGACTAGGTGACTTCGACCGGAAACACCCCACACCATCCAGTTTGAACAGAAGCAGGGTCACTAGACAGCGCACCAATAGTTTGTCAGGGTTCCGAACTAGCAATGGGCAGAGACATATCATGGACTTCTTCAGCTCCGATACTTCAGCCTCGACTGTTAAGAGAGATTAGTTTTTGGGGGATTCTCGTAGCTTGCCCCTCCTGGGCTGCTCCCTCCCCCCTCCTTCTCTCTCTCCATTCTTCTTGGCATGCACTTCTCTCTGTTGGACTGCAGCCCTCCCCCCCTCTGCTCTCCCTTTTCTTTTATTTTCCCTTTCTCTTTGGCCCGTTTGTCGGGTTTGATCTTGTATTTTTCTTAGTTCTTTTCTTTTTTGGGCTTTTTAGCCTGCTAGCTGGCAGTCATTATTGTACTTCTTATAGTCCCTTGGGTCTTATTTTGGCCCACCGCGGACATTAATAATATTTCATTTCATTTACTACATAAACTTCAAACAACTATTGTGTTTGTAGTCTTCAATGATAAATGTTTCTACAATTTCATCTATTTGAAAGCCGTAAATACAGATTGAACAATTTGCCCCATGGCTAGGATTACAGCTCTCAACATAGTAGGAATTTTGTAGCCTATGTATCTATAAGAACTAAATGCAGATAAGCATGTCTATGCATATACAAGGATAGCTATTAAGCTAATATTCTAAATTCCTTGTCAATGCAAATATCAACAGAATTATATAGTCTCCTTGATATTGACACAGCCTGTACGCATGTATTCTGTATCTAATATATATATGACAACTGATGTTATAGATAGTGGTACCACCTTTATAAAATTGTAGAACTCTTAAAAATTGATACACCAAAACAAACCAAAATGCTCCATTTACATACATTCTTTAGTTGTTTCCTTGTAAATGCCACCACTCGCATAACGTCCTCAATAAAAGAAAAATACTCATAGTTATTACAGGCATCATCTTATTGTCTGTTACTAGAGAATAATGTCCATTAGATTAGTTAGGTCTATAATATGTAGTTGCTTTATTATATAAGAATGAGACATCGTTAGGGATGAAGTAAAGATTAATTAGCTAAATAGGTATAATAACTATTTGATGGTTATATATCTAACTTCAATGATGCATAATATGACATTCAAACTCATTAAAGACACCCTATTATTCTGTATCTTTTCAATGTTGTGTTTTGTCCCTTGATTGAATGCATGATTCCAATATGGTATCAGATCACATCACATGTTGTTGCAAGTGTGCCCATAAGAAGTTGGTAAAAAAGATGCCAGTAACAATTTCTTTTAATTCCCAAGCTTGAAACATGAACGGAGGCATTCCTAAACAATGGTTCAAAATGAGAATTGTGTGTGTCCAGAATCAGAAACATCCCCTGCACAGCGAAAGAAGGGGCTTTAAGTTTGAATTGAGTTAATGAGGGTGATCTCTGAGATTGGTCTCTGCAGCACAATAACATCACACCAGTTACTGTATCCGGCAATCCTCTTATTTGGATACCTGTATCTGCATATCACGTATAGATATGGTTACAATACTTCTAGAATACCGTATCCAAAGGTATCCAAATACACGGATACCTTATCGATATGTATTGGAACAGATGGGTACTGTATCTAAATGTATCTGAATACATGCCCCTATTTGCTCGATGTCTAATGCATCCCGATATGGCTTAGGCATATCTAGAGTTGTGCCCACAGCATGAGAGTAAAAGAAGAATGTCAATTGTCGTCTTAACTAACGAAAATATCAATTGTAAATTTAAAATTTTAAATAGTAAATTTAGAATTTTAAAAAACAATGTCAATTGTCATCTTAACTAACGAAAATATCTTGTTCAAAACTTGTGTAAACATTTTTGTGTATGCTTTTTTCTTTTTTCTTTTCATATGTCAAACATATACTCTATTTATGATGTTGTATCCAGCCGTATCCAGATTAGGAGGTCTTGAAAATTTGTCCTATCCATGTTCGATACTGTATCTGTAGTGGATACCATGTCCATTTCCATGCAACATAGCTTCACATGTCTTTTCCCATTTTCATAATTGTGGACAGATACTGAAGTTTTCTATATTCAAGTATAGATATAACCTTGCTTCTATGTACTGAAAGTTTTCTTTGAGTTGCGCAAATCCAAGATGTGATTAGGACCAAGACATTCCTACCATAAAACAAACGACTTCTGAATTTCTTTCTGAGGTAACTGACACAGTTTATGACATTCCTACCATAAAACAAACAACTTCTGAATTTCTTTCTGAGGTAACTGACACAGTTTATGACATTCCTACCATAAAACAAACAACTTCTGAATTTCTTTCTGAGGTAACTGACACAGTTTATGAAATATCAAACGGAGAAGTAATTTGTGTTAGAGGTGCCAGAATCATATAGTTATGCAAGAGTCATATGATTATTGATGGTTCTTCTTAGTTCTAGATCACAGTCTGAGACCTGATCTGGCATATCAGCGGTATCTTCTCCTCAGATGAAATATTAGAGGAACATTCCAAATTTGAGTCTGGCATTTGAGTTTCTATAACTGATTAGCTACTCAGAACAAAAGATAACTGTTGTTATTTTTCTTTTCTTTCTCCCCCCTCCGCCCCAATATACATATTCTAATTGAAAGTTTAACTGATTTCTCAGTGAGAGAACTTTTGTTGTGAATGTAAAGAAAAAAGAGGAGCAAACATATCCTCAATGGCAGTTCAAGCATTTTTGTCCGAAACAATCTGAACATGTGTACCCAGTAAGGATATGTGTGACAAAAACCCGAGACTGAATATTTATAACCAACAGCAGGGGTATTTGTGATAAAAGCCTGAACAGAGATTACAAACTAAACATAGGCACTCCTGAAATTCAAGATAAGATTCCCTGCCACTAAATTTTTTAGGTGATTTTTATGGATTTTATGGGTTTGAATAAATTCCATTTTCTAGTATGGCTAAAAGAGAGTATATTGGTGTGCGTTCTTGAATAGAGGCTTTGACGAGGTCCCTTTTTTCTTTGTGAAGAAGGATGCCCTAAAAAAGGATTTTTGTGTTTTGGTTATTTCTGTGAGCTTTAATTGAACATATTTTGGAGAACATTGATAGAATTTTAAGGTTGTACTCTTATGTAATCCACAGCTGCAGTTTTATGCATGATTTTTCCAGAGACATTTGGTGACTTCCTTGCACCTGTACATGGGTTCATAGCCTTGCTACTAGAGTATGAAACTTTGATTTAAATAAAAGAGGCAGTCAGATAGTTGTGCAGTTGAATACTTTTGTGAATCTTTTTATGAGAAATGGAGATTTTGTTACCTCCTAGACTCTAGACAACAAACAATATGTTCATCAAAGCATTGGATGAGAGAGATTGTTTTTAATGTGCCCCCAGTTCAATGATGTTTTGTGAGATTATTTTGTCATTAACTTATTGGGGGATATACACACAATAACTTATTGGTGGTTATAAACCTAAACACAATGATCTATAACAATGACATTTAAACTCAATAAAGACACATATTTCTCTCAACTCCTTTTAATGGTGTGTCTCTTTTACTTGAATGCTTGATTCCCTTTATGAATTTTCTGAAGGATCACCTAAAATGTGAGAACTGACTAGAAGTTCTAGGTTACAACCATTTGACCACTGTGAGAGCCATAGGGAATATTTCTGAAATTTTGGCAATCCTGGTAACACGATAATGATCTTTCAAGGAAATCCCTTCCTTTCAATGACAACTGCTTCAAATATTCTTGGCTGTGTAGTTGCATCAAGCATGGTAGAGACAAGTAATTTCTAGCAACCACTTCTAGTAAACAACAATGGTGCCTCCTTATTGTCAAAATGTTTGACTCCAACTAGGTGAATAGGATTGGGCTCTATTAAAGACCTTTGAAGAGGTGTTTTGAATGTCGCTGCCTTATTTTCATCACATATGCCAAGATACCATAGAAGATAACAGATAATAATCTGTTTAAGATATTCAAAGCATGTTGTTAAGTGGGCGTGAATGTGAGATATCTGAGACAGCTTTTCCAAAATGCTTTTTCTAGGCAGAAATCATTTCATTTTTTGCCCATTGGTAACAACATACAGCATTAGCTTATTACAAAGTTACAAACAACAAAGAAAGTTTGAACTTTATGATTATACTTGTATGGTTTTCAAATTTTATATTTGCTTATAACATACAGTATTAAAGATGAAATCTACAGGGTAGAGGCAAGTGGCAGGAAGTGAACAGTTTTCAATCATGAGCAAAGTATCCTTCTTAGAGACTCTATGGCACCCTGAAGCAACCATGGAGTACCAAGAGCTACGGTTCAAATATACGGCAGAGTGCACCACATAACTATAATCTGCATGAAGGGATCTGCATACAAAGCCATCTTGGAACCAAGAGGCTGCGACAAAGGTGAGATCCAAGTAACCTGGACATACCATCTATTGTAGGAAAACTCACTCAGACCTCACAAGAACTCGTTTTCCTCAAAATATTTTCGGAGAGGTGAATTTTTTTTTTAATTTGTTGGCACCGAGAAATCAACAATTTTCTTGACAAAAACTCATCAAGTTATCACAGAAACACAGGCTAAAGTGTAGAAAACAGTTTTAAAAAGACAAAAACCCTCATTTGGTCTGTTTTTTTCTACTCCTACTCAGAATAATATTTTTGTTGAGGCCAAGTAGACATCATAGACCACATTCAAAGATCAGATTAACAGACTTAACACTGGTTTTTGAAGATTTTATTCCTTGACACAAGATTTCAAAGGAAAAAAAAAGAAAAAGCAATTTTTAGAGTTTGGTTTTTTTCCTCTGTTTTATCTTCTGTTGTTCCTAGAGCTTTTAAGGGTTTGTTTAGTAGTTATATTTTTCTTTCCCCTTGGAAAATAGATGGCTTCTTGGGGTGAGGGCCAAGGAGTCGTTGCCAACAACAATGCGCCAAATCCATCAACCCCAACTCCAAGTCCAAGAAGGGACTTGATTTGGAAGCATAGCATTAAAGGCACCTTGTCAAATCAAGTGTTATACAATAAGGACATGAGAGGACACATCCAATGCCTCAAATTTCATCTAATTGGGGCAAAAGGCCATGATGTGGTCCCCTATACAGCAGAAAATGATACAATAAAAAATGAGGTCATGGCTTGGATATGCACCAAGTAAGAAAAGAAGATAGAGGCAAAATGAACAAAAATTGCAATTGGACATGGAGTAGAGCCTTGGGCCACTTTTTATTAGGATGAAACTGAATTGGAGGATACTATCACCACTATATAAGAATCCGACCTTAGCCCTCATACTCAATGAGCTTTTGGGCAAAGTTTGGGTGCCTCAAGCTCAAACACAAGCCAAACAACCTTTCAGACTCACAAGGAAAGAAGAAGCTGAAGAAAGCGCGAACAACGGTGGCAAACTTTTGGTCCTACTGCAACATTCCCTTTAATTGTGCGAAAATCCCTTAATGGGAAGTTGTGGTGAGGGCAATAGGCAAGGTTGGCAAAGGGATGAAGCTCCCTTCAGTGAAATATTTTATAAGGCCTTTGTTGGAGGGTGTCATGAACACACGTGCTCTTGTAGAAGAACAAAAAATTATACTAAGTAAAAAGGGTCACAACATTCTATTTGAGATGGACGGATGCAAGGAACCACACGCTCCTCGACTTCATAGTGGCTTTGGGTGGGTCCATGGTCTTCTTTAAGTCTGTCGATGCCTCACGAGAGTTGAAGAGTGCAAAGTTGTTTAATTTGTTGGAGAAGGTCGTGGTGGGAGTAGAAGTGAAGAAAGTTGTTCAATTAGTGAGGGACAACGCAATAGTGTATGTATCTTCGAGTATTCTCGAGGAGAAGTACCCTTATATTTTTTGGAGCCCAAGTGCCACCCATTGCATTGAATTTATCCTTGAAGACATTGCCAAACTATCATGGGTGAAGACCGTGGTTGAAGAGACAAAGACCATTCAAGATTCATATACAAGCAAACATGTGTGCTCAGCTTGATGAGAGAGCACAATGAGAGGAGGGATGTTCTTTGGCCAAGTGTCACCTAATTCACCTTGAAATTCATTGCCCTGGAAAGCCTTCAAGCTACATCACCTACTCTGAAGAGGATTTTTGTAAGGAATGGTATGCCTTGCTATATCATTCAAAGGAGAAGGAAGAGAGGGTCTAAAGGTAAATCTTTCATGACAAATTTTGGGTGAGAGTGAAGCAAATACTCAAGTGTAATAACCCACCACTGTTCTACAATATTTTTTTGTTTTCTGATTTCTGCTTTTCTGATTTTTTTGTGTTTTTTGACTGAAGTAACAACGTATAAGATAATACAACAAAACAGAGTTGCATGCAACAATACCCAGATGCTTAAAACTCTTCTAAATCAATATTCAAGAGAACCCACAAACATGCAACTGAAATCTCTAAAGAAAGGAGTGATATGCAACTATTTCTAGAGATTATTACAAAATAATGCACAAATAACAATACCCGGATACATGAAACACTTTAAAATCAATTCTCACGAATACCCAGTAACATGCAACTAAAACTCTGAAGGATAGGGTAACATGCAACTGATTCTGACGAATTTACTAATCTGGCGTACAAAGTAACAAATCCCAGGTGACCAAATCAACTCAAACAACGATACAAGCATACCCTTTTGCTGCTACAAAGTTTGAACAACAATATATCATCACCTGCAGCGATACCCAGATGGCCAAATAGCTTCAAAATAACAATACAAGCATACCCTTTGCTGCTATCGATTTTGAACAGTAATATATCATCACATGCAATGATACCCAAAATGGTGCGCTCAGTATAAGAGAGTCTCTGACTGAAGATGCCACGATTTGCTCTGAAACTCTGTCAATCTCTAGTAAATCCCTTGTGAAATATATTTGTGAAATGCAGTCCCGATCTCTAAATGAAATCGGCAGATAAATATCCAAAGGTGATCTTTCACACTCGTAGATATTGTTACCAAAGGAGGATTTTGTCCCCAACAGCCGATAAATCCTGTAGCCAGAACTCCCAGAAGTCTCTTCAGAGAAACCAATTTCCAATATCTAGAATGTCTATAATGAGAGCAAGCAATTGAATATATAGACCTTTTGTTGAGACAACTCCATTTGCACACTCAATGTGGGGTAAAACTTAAAATATATTTTCTTTTTAAGTCCCACGTCCCCCTTTTTACCTAGGCACTCAACAAGGGGTCAACAACTTTATTTCATAACTTAAGTTGCTGCCTTTTAAAAACATAAAGTCACTGTACGGAATAAAGTAACTTTATAAATAACATAACTCCCAAGTCACTTTATAAAATATTATATATCACTTAAGTGACTTATGTCCCCTCATATCTCCACTGTATAAAATAGTTATAACTATATTAAATTAAATATTTAATTTAATTTAATATAACCAAACCTTTGTTCAATAAAATCTTTGACCTCTGGTTAATCAATCTGCCAACTGAAGATTAATCTGGATACCCTTTTTGGCGAAGAACAACACTACACTGCCCTCCAACCAGAAACCCTAAAATCTGACTTACTAAAAATAGTAAGTCCATGCTTCCATGCTCATAATGGCTCCAAAAGAAAGGCAATAGAAAGCACTCGGCATCCGGATGACCACTAAACGACCTCCATTAGGCTCCCACGCACCTGTCATAACCTACGGGAGCCCAGAAGTAGGCTAGAACACCATAATGAGTTGACTGCTCAGAAAGGGGACATTACAATTTCATGACAAATTTTGGGTGAGAGTGTAGCAAATACTCAAGGCACTTATTTGGCTGTCTAAATCCAAATTTGTAATTTTAGTATTTTTTCTGAATTTAACTAAAAGCTAGAATTCAAAATGTTTAATTTTTAATTAAATATATTTAATAATTTACGATGATTAATTTTTATTATTCAATTGCAGGTGAGAGAACCCTTGGTCAGCGTTCTTCACCTTGTAGATAACGAGAAATTGGCATTGGGTATCTATAGGAGGCCACAAATAGGGTAAAAGAGGTCATCCAACACTACCATGGAGGAAATCAATGCAAATACAAACTCATTTGGCGAAAAATTGATACGAGATAGATAAAGCAACTCCATCAACCTCTTCATGTAGCGGGGTACCTCTTGAACTCCAAATTCTTTTTCAATGGCAATTTTAATAATGATATAGAGGTCAACGGAGGGCTTCTACGCTTGGGTTGATAAGTTGATGATGACCCCACCAAACATCGCCTGATCCTTGTCAAGTTGCATGCCTACAAGAAGGCTCAACGACCGCCTGTTTTGTTCCTCGTTTTGCATTGAATCAAGGATGACCTTGCAACTAGGTCAGAAATTTAAGCTTTTCAACAATTTTACTTGTAACTTATGAAATAAGAAATGTAAGTTTATAATTTATAAAAAATCCCTTTTTGCAGAAATGTGGTGGGGATGTTATGGTGTCAGAACACCAAATCTTGAGAGAATTGCCATCTGCATTTTGAGTCAGCCTTGTAGCACTTCTGGGTGTGAAAGTAATAGGTCTATTTTTTTTTCTCTATTTGAGGCCATACACACCAAGAAGTGCAACAGGTTGACCCAGGAGTGCTTCAATGGCCTTGTCTTTGCCCAATATAATTTTTGGCTTCACACTAGACAGGAGAAGGCGACCAATTCCTATGAGGCGATTGACTTGGATGACCTAAATCCACTTATAGATTGGATTGTCGAAGGTCCGTATCATACTGAGTTCACTTTAGAGGACATCGAGGCATCAAAGGCAAAAGTAGAACATAAAATATACAATGATGAGCCTATGCCTGAGGAGCCTCTGGTTCAACCACTTGTCCAAAGCCAAGCATCCAGTACACGGGGGAGGAAAGGAAAGCAAAGAGCAATGTAAAATTCTTTCATATTTAGTATGTTGTACTTTGTTGGTTTTTAAAGATAAAGTATTGTAATTGAATTCTTTTATATGAAAATTTAATTGCAAATCAGCTTTCTGGCTGTCCAATTTTTGTTTTAAATGTTTTTTTTTTTAATTAAATTATTTTCTTCGATTTTTTTTTGCCGAGTTTTCCCCAGTTGCTGAGGAATGCTCCAAAATTGGAGTGTCAAGTTGTGAGTTTTCCTACCATGATACCATCAATAAATGTCCTTATGAACAACTATATGAGTAACTTCCAGGAGAGGAAGGTCAAGGAAGGCTGGGAGAGCATTCAAAGAACAACTGAAGTGGCAGTCAGTCAATTAAGATGCTAATAGACAGAAAAAGTAAGCTGGCTTTAGTGTACCATCACAGTCCAGTAAAGGTTGCAAACAAAAAGTAAGCTGGCTTTAGACTACCAACACAGTCCAGTAAAGGTTGCAGAAGGAATCAGCTCTAATAAGCAAACTGCATGGGTATCTCTCATGTATAGAGGCAGAATCCCCAATGCACTGAACTCTATGGAGATAAAAGAATAGCCTAAAAACACTCTCAAGTTAAAGGGGCTGAGCTATCAACTCTGCATGAACTGTAAGATAGTACGTTCTCAATGGATCATACTCTAAAGCATAGTTGAGAAAATTGGAATCAGAAAAGAATCGGCATTTTTAAAGATTGGCAAAAATCGGAAATCGTCAAAAAATTGAGGAAAGAATCAGCCCAAAAAAAACCCGATGAAATGGAATTTTTCATTGAAAAAAAGTTTTTTTCGTGCATATTACAATGAATTAACATTATGCAAATCAAATATTGCAATAAAAGACATCATACAAGGCTCAAGCTTTAAGTACACATGAAAGTGACAAAACACATCTTGTATTGCTTATAATATTAAAAGGTACAAAGTTACAAGTAACAAGAAGGAAAAAAAGGTTTTATTTTTTATATGCCTGCACATGGAAACAAGTAACAACAAAGTTACAATCACTTCAAAAAAAGGAAAAACAACCTAAACCTTAAACCAAAAGGCTAGGGTTTAGGGTTTAAAATTGAAACATTAACAGCTGAAAAATGGGCTTGCATACATAGTTATCAGGCAGCAATATTTACTTAAAAAGAGAGGAAAAAAAACCCTCAACCCAAAACCCTAGGGCCTAGACTAGGGTTTAGGGTTTAAACTTCATGTTCAAAGTTCAAAGTTCCAAATTCAAACATTAACAGCTGAAAAATGGGCTTGCATACATAGTTACCAGGCAGCAATATTTACTTAAAAAGAGGAGGAAAAAAAAACCCTAAACCCAAAACCCTAGGGCCTAGGGTTTAAACTTCAAAGTTCAAAGTTTACATACATAGTTATCAAGCAACAATATTTACTTAAAAAGAGGGTTTTGGGTTTAGGGTTTAAACTTTAAACTTCGAAGTTCAAACATTAACAGTTGAAAAATGGGCTTGCATTAAAAAACCCTAAATCAGCCGCAGCCTAGAAAAAAAAAATTGCAGATTTCTTGAAAAAATCGGTGATGCTGATTTTTTCAAAAAATTGACAAAAGATCTTCAAAAAATCTTTAAATTGTTGAGTTTGCCGATTGCATCGGCATTTTAAAAAATCAGCAAAAAAAGGGGATTTTGCAGATTTTCTCAACTATGCTCTAAAGCATGAGGTTTTGAAACCCCTCAATCTGATCTTGATCCACAACTTCCAAGGTGGGGCCCCAAACCTCTTATCCATAATAAGTAGCAGGTTTCATGATGATGTCAAAGACGTGTGTCTTTGATGGGACATACTAGAAATGTATCTGGAAGCAATAGGACTCAACAACTGATGAGGCATATTCCTTGCAAAGACATGATTGATAAACTAAAATACATAATACCATGAGAAACTCCACTTCCAAATAAGTGTTGGTGACCTCAAGCTTGGCATTATAGAACAAAAATTTAGAAAGGGCATCCTCAGACTGTTGAAGATAATAACCTTATTATTACTGTGGTTAACCACAAGCTGCCTAACACACAAAATTGTGCAAGAGTATCAATTTGCCCTTGTAACCCAAAAGGAAAGTGAGAAAGGAGCAACATGCCATAGCGAAAAGCAATACAGCAACTAAGAGATGGTTTAACATACATCTATCTCCAATATCAGTGTACTCTGGAAAAGAATGCTATGGTTCATTTCTATGAATAATGCAGACGTAGACACCCACACACGAGCACGCACTCACACACACAGTGAAAGAGAGAGCCTGCTTGACACTTGTGGCATTCTTGATAAAATCTGAGAAACTATGGGGTCTTATTCCGATCATCCATGTTAATATAGGGCCCATGGGTTATGTCCAATCATCCAATTTAGTACAGGCACTCATAGGTTCACCGATCATCTATTTTGTCACATGAACTATGGGTGAAGTGCATTATAGTCCACTGATGGAGTAAGTTATATGGGAAAGCGATTTAGAGAGTACAGAATTCACTAAATTTTGCAGAGTAAATATGGAATTAGTGCAAGCATACAAGATTGATCATAACTTTCGAAGAATTCACCAGATACACAATTGACTCAGCTAACAAAGAAGACCAAAATTCTACAGTCTACTTGATCAAATATATGCTATAAAATGTTAACGCTGCCTAAACCTGCAGAACTTCACTCAAACTCATGCAGCATGTCAAACATAGCAGAAATTAGTCAGCAGATTACGAAAAGTAAAAGTGCATCAGGTCTTTCCAGTCAATATGCCAAAATCAATGATGACATTGCTATCAATGTGGCATAAAAAGTCTCCTTTGCTTGTCAAATCTGTTATCATGTACATTTTCCCCCAATTCTTATGTGTTCCATTTTAAGATAAGATTTTGGCCAAATGATGAATTAAATGCTCTTTAAACAGTAATTAATCTGTGTATAGTCATGCTAGATGGATGAATAAGGTTGATTCATATATGTTAATAAAACCCACAAAATCATAAGCTAACGAGAAGAGAGAAAATTGCAGGTTTGGGTTGAGTTTTGACCATATGATGTCATCTATCTTAAAATATAATGCCAACAATGATTGATTGGTTCTGATTCCTGAATATAAGTAACTAATACCACGAATGAGGTAATAACGGTTTTAGTGTGATGCTGTCTTGTCCTTTATCTTCTTAATTGGATTTTATCTCTCATCTAATCTTCATACAATCTAGTGACTAAGTGAAGGCCTACTTTGGCCCATAACACAAGTTTTAGGGAGTTTGAGTGTTGTCACTGCTCTACAAAATTGACAAAACTCGTAGAGTAATCTTGGCTCAGTCTGTCTAGTAGAAACCATCCAAACCTGCTATCGACTTGGGTTGGCTCCTCAACCTCACCCAGAAACAAAGAGTATTTAAACAGTCAATAAGTTTTAGAAGTCCACAAGTTTCCCTATTCTCGCTCACAAACTTATCATACAATTATAATACTAAGGAAAAGGAACCTGAACAAATCAAAAAGGGATAACAACCGATGGTTCCTTATTGATGGAGAGTGACATACATGATTGCATAAAGTGTGCATCCAAGTGACCAGATATCTGTCCTCTCATCAATGTCTGAATAGCTTGGACAGTCCCATAATTCAGGAGCTCGATAAGGTGCTGAACAATGCTCAGCTGCCCATTCCTGCATAACATGCATTTAAAAGCTCTCATGAGCAAATACTGATGGAAAATATTGAGCTCAATTTGCTCTTGTACATTAAAAAACCTTAATTATGAAAGTACTTGAGCATGAAAAAGTAGTATGTGTTAAGTAAACAGGTAGATGATACATTTGTATGCATACATTCACATTGAAACAGAACTTTGGAAACAAAACAAACTAGTCAATCAGATCTTCTCAGTAGTTTCCTTGTTTCATTAATGGACTCACATTTCCACCTCTCTATTGGTATATTGCCAATTCAGAATATCTTTGGATTTGTTGAATCAACCAAAAAGGAAAAGGTAATTTTAATTTCAGGGATGTATCAAATGGAAATTATGTTTTATAATTTCTGTTGTTAGTAAGAAAATAGTTGACACCACAAGAAGCACATGACAGATAAGTGACACCAGAACAATGGAGCTAGCAATCTTGTATGGAAAAAGACTGTGGAGTAGCTACTGGTATTGTTCCCTCGTCTTTTTGAAAGAAGATGGTCAATGTGAAAATGAACACTATAGATAGACTATAACTAGAAAGGCAAAAGGTTTGACAATAGTGCATGTACTGCCAGAACGGAGGAGGAAATGCACAAAGACATTGATTAAATGTCAAGAAGAAACAGCCAGAGAAATGATTGGTTGAGCACAACTGTCAGCCTATGTGACAATGAGAGATATTGGGAAAAAGAATGTATATGCTGCTAAACACTGCAACTAGTCAGCGTGCTTGAGGAGGATATTCTGATGATTGAAGACACTGAAGGGAACAAGTTAGACTGGAAGGTCTCTCCTCTCACAGAAATAAATGACTCGGATATAGGTCCCGTGGGAAGGCAACAAGAGTCTAGGACTAACTGCAAATTCAGATAAGCAAGCTACAAGTTTTGATTGAGGCTTATCAAGTGGGAGGTATCAAGACAGACAGTGAAGAAGGAAAAATTCCAGCATTACTATGACCTGTACAATTCTCCCAACAACAAATGAAATTGCAATCCAATAGATGGAGTAACAACTAAGTGGAATGCCTAAATAGACAAGGGATTCCAAGTAGACAAAATGCTAGCATGGTGGCAACCATGACTCCAGAAATGAGTAGCTAGAAACTATCCAACTTTATAGGCTACTATAAAGAAGATCTGCTATGTCATTGTAACAGTCGTGGAACTATATGGATGGTTTAATTGCTGAGGCTAATTGCTACTTATACATGAGGCATACTGGCTAAAAAAATTTCAGGCAGCTTTTTGATGTGTCACCACAGACTGGTACATAAAAAAGGATAAAGCTATTCTATGAGTTGGAATGACTTGAGATAAGATTCGATTCTATTAATGTTCACAGATGGCCAAAGCATGCCAATGGGACTCATTGAAAAGAGCTGTTACACAACACTGTAGTAAGCAAAAGTACTACGAAAATAAGCTAAAGTTGATAAAACATTTCAAAAATAACTCAAATTACATTGACATGACCATTAAAAACTAGTGAAAATATATAGTACAAAACAATGTAAAACAAATATAGCCAAGGTGTATAATAAAGGATTGAAGTAAACCATTGATAAATTAGAAAAGGTCTTGGTAGATGGTCTTAAGAAAAGAGGACTTATATGCAGTCCATTGTTGAATTACGACAAAAACTTAAGTTCATCCCATTGATATCATGTGATGAAGTCTATAAGCAAGCAACGAAATTGGAAAGTGATGACAAGACAGGTGCAAACACTAAGTGATCAATGTCTTGGACCAAACCTTGTTCCTATTTATCTGCCTTGGGCTAATTACATTGTCCATACATTATGTTTTTCAATCAGACACATCATGAATCATGGTATTATGTTTTAAATGTTACTAATATTATTAAGAATCCATAATAAATAATACTTAAAAGATGTTTCAACCACTTTGTATGGGATTTGCTCACTTTTTGTTAAGGAGGCTATCCTAATGGCTAACAGGTCTTACTATTTCTCATTTTCTATCACACTGAGAAACATCAAGATTAACAATCCTTTATTATTGCCTTACACAAAGGATTTGACATGAATCTTTGAGGCATGGTGTGCAGATATAAAAATTAAAAAATGAAAAAAAAAAAAAAGTGGAGGTATGTTGTACATATTGCTACATCAATGGTCACACAAATGCTAATTGCTGAAACAATAAGTGTTGTCAATTTTATAAGTTGGTCACCCATGTTGTGAATTTGTCCTTTGAATTGAAAAGCAAAGAGGATCATTAAATGTTGTTGTTGTGTTCCAAACAGTCGCATCCCAGGCTTGTACACCCACAAAGATGCATCCTAATGGGAATCAGAGGACACGGACATCCCCTATTCATACCCTTCCATGTGGGGATGCATGGTCCCTTGCACAGGTCCCACCAGATAAGTAATTTAAACATTATTATAATGATGATGATATTAATAAAACCTACGTAAACCCCACCAAGAATTTTGTGTTTTAGCTTTCTAGATTTGGTGTTATTGTGTGATGTAATAGTTGTAAAACTTGTAAGTTAATATATTCTGAAGCATGAATCTTGTATAATGAGCAATGATGTATCATCGTATTTTCATTTTTTATCATTAATAATGAGAATATCAACTATTACTTTGAAGTTTAAATTTTTGTTTCACTTCTAAATATTTTCTATATATTTTTTTTTTTAATAGATTCATCCCTTTTCTGTCCCTTTTTTGGCAAAATTTGGTGTCTTCTAGCTACCCATCAGCATCCCTGCACTTCCCTGTCCCCACAAAAAGGGGACTCCATGGCATATTTGAGAAAATCTGCAAAAAATCTGCAGAATCCCAATTTTTTGCCGATTTTTTAAAATGCTGATGCAATCGGCAAACTCTCGGCGATGCAAAGATTTTTTGAAGATTTTTTGCTGATTTTTTGAAAAAATCAGCATCGCCGATTTTTTGCCGATTTTTTCAAAAAATCTGCAATTTTTTTTCTTTTTTTTTTTTAGGCTGCAGCCAATTTAGAGTTTTTTTATGCAAGCCCATTTTTCAGCTGTTAATGTTTGAACTTTGAAGTTTAAAGTTTAAACCCTAAACCCGAAACCCTCTTTTTAAGTAAATATTGCTGCCTGATAACTATGTATGTAAGCCCATTTTTCAGCTGTTAATGTTTGAAACTTTGAAGTTTAAAGGTTTTGTTATTTTTCCTCCTTTTTTTAAGGTAACTATGTATGCAAGCCCAATTTTCAACTGTTAATGTTTGAATTTGAACTTTGAACTTGAATTTTAAACCCTAAACCCCAGTCTAGGCCCTAGGGTTTTGGGATTTGGGTTTTTTTTCCTCCTCTTTTTAAGTAAAAATTGCTGCCATGCAAGCCCATTTTTCAGCTGTCGATGTTTCAATTTTAGACCCTAAACCCTAGCCTTTTGGTTAAAGGTTTAGGTTTTTTTTTCCTCTTTTTCAAGTGATTGTAACTTTGTTGTTACTTGTTTCTATAAAAAATGAAACCTTTTTTCCCTTGTTATACTGGTAACTTTGTACCTTTTCATATTAGAAGCAATACAAGATGTGTTTTGTCACTTTCATATGTACTTGAAGCTTGAGCCTTGTATGATGTCTTGACGTGAATTATTGCTTTTATTGCAATATTTGATTTGCATAATGTTAATTCATTGTAACATACATAAAAAAAACTTTTTTTCAATGAAAATTTTTGTTTTCTTTGGTTTTTTTTTTGTTGTTTCTTTTCTGATATTTTGCCGATTCTTGATTTTTGCCGATTTTTTTTTTTTTTTGAGTAATACTTCTTATACACATCCACCATGGGGATTGAACCCGAGTCACATCACCGATAATGCAAGTGGCATTCTTGCCGGTAGACCACACTCACGGGGATTTTTGCCGATTTTTAAAAATGCCAATTCCGATTTTCTCAACTATGCTCCATGGAACATAGTGTTTTTTATGCAAGTGGAATCTAAGAAAGCAACAAGTAGCATGTATAGAAATCCCCAACGAAGCCAGTTGTAGAACCAGCAAGTTGATGGCAAAGGTTGTATCCAATATATTGCAAGCAATTGTCCTATTATACAATGCTGCAGGTGGAGCCAAAAGGAACATGTTATGGAATATTGTGTGAATCATCTAAGTACAACTCCATCATTGATGTTTCATTGCCATGGACTGGTGACTATGATGACAAGAACTGCCCAAAGAACCAATCTGACTACATCAATCTTGCATAGATGGGTCGAGAAGAAGCCATTCTAGTAGTTACTAGCGGGGGGCAAAAGGAAACTGGCATAACCAAAAATGACTGGTAAGAAGCAGTTTAGAAGGCAATGGCAAGTTCATTTAAGCAATATATATGTGCACTCCAGATGCAATACAACTCAAAAGAAAAAGCTGCTTCTAAAGTGAGTTGGAAGCCCAAACTCACTTTGCAGATCAATACTACAGAATCAAGCACCTGTTAAAAACCACAATCTCATGCAAACAACACCAGATCTGCATAGAATGCTTAGCCTTATCTTCTATGCCAATACAATTATTATATAAAACCAATATGAGGAAGATCAGTAGGCAACATTGTTGCCTTAGCTGTTAAGGGTGACACACCGACTACACTATACATATTATATAGGAAAAGTTGAGAGTGAATATCCTACCACAGGACAGACAGTGAGGGTGGGGTGGATAAGCCTACTGTATGGCCACCCAAATTGGACTCAAAATGGCAAATTAATTTGGAGTGTAATATTTTCGAATTTTGACCACGCAAAGGGAAAAAACTGTAAGCCATACTTTTCAGGTGGATTTTGTAGTGCTTTCCTGCTAAAACTTGCTTTTGCAGCACCACAAATGGGTGCAAATTATCAGGGTTGTCCACAATAAGAACTGTAATTTTCATATTAAGGAGCAATGGGGAGATGTGTGAATATTGATTACACAAACAGTAAGCAAATATTTGACAAGATAAAATTTTATGGAAGAATATATGCCCGATGAATTCATCAACCATATAAAGGAATAGTCTATCTGAAGGGTTGCTCTATATATAATCTACAATATGATAGAGCAGTGTTGCATTACCAGATATAAGAGTATGAGTTCTTCCCACATTCCTTATTTAACATTGAAGTGGGATGACAGTAGTGGAAACCAAGACAAAGCACTTAGTCGGCTGTCATCAACTGTAATAGATAGTAGCCTAAGGAAGACATGTTCAGCCTCAACAGAATGAGAAGTTATGATTGAGGTACTTTATTCTCATTTCGATTAGTTCTGATTTGGAGACACCTTAGAAGACAATATGTCTATGCATCAAATCTGTTGCCTCACTATGATAAATGTCAATTTGCAGTTCGGGGACAAACCCCACTTCATAAATGTAGGAGATTGATTGACGTATTCTATTGGAAGCTGTCAAATTTGTTATATTCACGGATCATAAAAATGTTATGCCACAGGCATGCATGGACTTGAAAGAAGTGCCAACCAAATTCGATGTTAACATAATTACATTAACACTGCATGGTCAACCAATTTGGAGAGGGGCATTTTGGATCAACACAAAGTATGCCATAAGTTCAATTAGAAACAGACAGGAAGCCAGTAGTTGGTATATTTCTGAAGCCAGAACTTAACAAATGGATTTTGTTCAGTCATTACCCTAAAAAAGGAAACAATACACATCTGCGTCTGTGTATTTTTCAAAATTTTGAATGTAGTCACAATCAAGGCTCAATTCCCTGATCTTTCCACTGACTTGATTCTTGAGTAGGTGGCAGGACACAAATATTGTTCTTTCTTGGATAGCTCTCTGGTTACAATGAGATGAGCATTGTTGAGGATTAACACAAATATTGTTCTTTCTTGGATAGCTCTCTGGTTACAATGAGATGAGCATTGTTGAGGATTAGGCCGAAGACAAGTTTTGTTGTAGAAAACTGTAGTTATGCACAAGATGCTATTTGGACTTAGTACTGCAGTGGGCCCACATGGATCACCACTTGGTAAGTTTCACAAAATGGCATCCATGTGGGCCCAAATGAGTCGAGGTTTTGTGAAACTCACCGAGATGCAATCCATGTGGGCTCAAATGAGTTTGTTGAGTCCAACTCGTATGTTTTCAAAAACTCGACAAGTTTTCCCTCAGACTCACTTGCTGACTTCCCAAGACCCACTGGACTTGAGTCTCAAGAAAAGAATTTGACCACTGCAGACCAAGTACCAGTGGCATAAAAGGTCAATTTTTTCCAATTTCGCTCATTTTCGCAGTTTTCTGTGGATAGTGAGAGTTGAAAGGAGCTGAAAAGAGGTCAATACAGCACATTTAAGCAATCATTTGCATCCCAAAAATGAATCATTCCGAGCCTTCAAAAATTTGTCAAAAAACCAGCATTATGTTTTTAGCTAAGATGCACAAACTTGGAAACAGACAAAGTTTCCAAAACAGAAACGCCTTGGGAAATATGAGTCCTCAAACCCTTTGGAAATGTGGAATTGACAAAGGAAACGCCTAGTTAAAAAAAGAACAAGATATTTGTTAAATTTAATGACAAAATTGAATTAAAGAGATCACAAATGAATGAAAAAAACACATTTATTTATTAACTCTTATATAGAGTACAATGCTTAATATAAGGTCAATGAACAACCTTTATAGATAAGGTTGTTCATGTTGTGCAAAATTAAACTACACAGAATACTCTATAAACCTAGTTATTAATTTTCAAAGTCATCAAAGTTTGTACCAAAATGGATAGAGAAGGCAACTTTTGTGGCTTTAACAAACGGTGTATGAGGACTTTCATCATCCTCAAGATTACATGCAGCCATGGAAATCCTTTTTTCAATCCCAAACTGTCCTGCTTCACCAAGTGAATGAACCCATAGGTGCTCCACTTCCTCTTTTTAGCCAAAGAGCATGCTACTTGTTCTAGATTCTCTAGCTTCATTGATCTCAACCTATTATTATTTTCAAATTATCGTTTATTTAATTCCATTTTGGCACATATTAGAGTTTTATAGTAACTTGATTTCAAGTAAAGTGGATCATGTGTGTCCCATGTAGGCCTCATGCAAACGCATACAACACCCTAAAAACCTCCAATTTTCTTTTGGTTCAGAAAGCCAAGAAATGTTAGAAATGCCCTCAAAAACATTGGAAGTCAAGATAATGAGTTTCCAAAAGCTTTTGAGTTTCCAAGAAGTTTTCAAGTTTCCAAAACTTCTGCTGTCCATGTTTAAACCCTAGGTTAATTTGTAAGATTCATAATTTTAATTAGTTGTTTTTTGTCTCCATGTGTAGCCATAGTTAAAATCATAGTTACGAAAACTCTGATTTAATCCCTGATCCGATCTGATTTTTTCCAATTCAACAAGGTTGTCGATTCAAATTGCATCAAAATTGTGATTTTTGAAAAAACCGGCAAGTCTTGCCGATTTTTTCCAAAAAATTGTGATATGCATGAAAAACTTTTTTTCAATGAAAATTTGCATTTTCTTCGATTATTTTTTTGCCAATTCCCAATTTTTCTTGATTTTTTTTTCGTGCCAATTTTGTTCCAATTCCAATTTTCTCAACTATGGTTAAAATCATAGTAGCAGAACTCGGACTCGGACTCGGACTCGGAAAAGTCAACTCGGGGGTCAGACTCGGAACTCGGCAAAAAAACTCGGCAAGACTCGGAAAAAAACTCGGAAAAAGAAAAAATGAAAAAAAAAAACAAATTTTAATTGAAAAAATTAGTTTTTCATGCATATTACTTATTAGTATATTCTAACACACTTACTTAACATTCAACATTATACAAATAAGAAATTAATAAGAGGAAGGAGCATATTTTTCTTGTATTCATCAAAATGTTTAAGTTAATGTTGTTTAATAACTTTGATGTGAATATTTAATTTCAATATATTTAAATATTTTGTTTTTATAAATATTTTGTCAATTATTTTAATGTTGTTTATTTTACCATTTTAATATATTTAAATATTTTATTTTATAAATTTTTTTAATATTAATAAAAAATAAAAATAATAAATAAAAAAAATTATATTTATATAATATTCTAGTGATAAAAGTGACTAAATAGTTGATGTAATGAACACTAAGGTTCAAATATTGACGGCACCAAGTAGCTTAATGTACTAAATCGATGTAAAAAGAAAAGGGTAACCCTTTCAAAAACATATATATACTAGTGATAATAAGTGTATCTCACTTTTATCAAATGCCATTTGAACAAATACACATATGTTTGTCAAATTTTTATAACATTATTATATAGTCATAATGCAATAAAATAAAACCAAAAATAAAAAATAAAACCATTTAAATTTTACATAATTAATTAAAAACTATTTATTTTATTTGCTTCGTGTGAGAAACCCTACCACCAACGCACAGGGTTGGGCAGTTGCCTCCCAACCATGATCCCTCGTAAAGCCGAGAGCTATGTTTATCAATAGAAAATTTAACACAACCACCACACACCTACCCCTTCACACACTTGCCCACGCTGGTTTGAATTTTTTAAAATGTTAATATAATTTAAAATAATTAATTAAAAAATATTTATTTTAATTTTTAAAATGTTAATATAATTTAAAATAATTAATAAATTTTAAATATGTTTAATTTATTACTTATATTTTATTTTGATAGAATTAAAATATTCTTTAAATAAAATTTATCGTCCTAATTTATCATAACATACAATTAAATTGTAAAAGTTTACCTTTATAAATATAATTTTATATTTGTCCTCATTATAACAATCTATCATGATTTTATAAAAAGAATGATGATTTTAAAATTTTCTTTAATTCATCATATTTTACCAGATATGCGAACACGTAACTTATTATTAAAGTACATGTTATAAAAAGTATAGTTTCAAAGTATTTGAACATTTAGCGAAACCAATTTATCGTGGATGCCGCTGGCCAAATAAAACCAGTGGCTGATGTGTAAATACTTGGACGCAATCGGCATTCATAGTTTTCAAGCTACAGCATTTTGATAAGTCAACGACTGTTTCCTCTGGAAGTTACTATTTGTGCATTTAAATTTTACGAGTATACAAAGTACACGAAGTGGGATACGACATTTCTAATTATGGGTAAAACCTTCTTATTCACGGCTAGCTTGCAAGTCTAACTTGGCTTGGCCTTCACGCTAGAGTCCTCGAAAGCTAACCTGCTATAAAGCTTATTATTTGAAGGCAATTTGAGGTCCATTGTTATCTGGATTGGACATTTTGAGTGGAAACATAATCTCAGTCTTCAATTACCGTATTATATTTCTGTTGATATAAAATAATTGCTGGAGTGTTTCTTGCTTGTCTTTTAAAAAATATATTCCTTGTGAGGTTATATATTTCTGTTTGAGTAAAGCCCTTAGAAACTGTTCCATCTGCAAGTTTTTCTAGTAAAATATTTAGGATAAAGCAATATTAATTAAATTTGTTTTTCCATAAAAAAACATTTTTTTGGTTTTTCAAGTTCAAAGCAGCGATAGTCGAAGATGTCCGGGCGTCCGAAGCGGCACTGCCGAAACCCTTCCACAGGGCCACCGCCTCTATTTTTGTCGAAGGATTTGCCAGATTTGGTGAGGTCCGTGCAGCAGCAGCAGGGGCCATCGCCACGTCCATGGCCGAGCAACGATTCCTCTGCTACACCTCCGCCCGCCACCAACCCCCCGTCCAGAAAATTAAAAATAATTAATTAAAAAAAAATCTGAGTGGACTCAGCGCCTGGGCCGGCCGAGTTCCAACGTCGGGACTCGCGAGTCCGCTCGGACTCGAACTCGACCCCGGAATCGGCTGGACTCGTCCGAGTCCAGAAAAAAACAGAGTCCAAGTGAACTCGGCGCGGCTGAGCCCACTCGGACTAGGACTCGGCCGAGTACTCGGGAGTCCGGCCGAGTCTGACTACTATGACAAGAAAGAAAGGCCCTGCTCGGAAGCACAAGAAAGAGGGCTTCAAGAAGGGAAAGGTTATTTACAACTATTGCGGAGTTTTATTACTTGGAGGCATAAACCACCTTAAATAGCACTTAGTGAGGATCCCTAGCCAAGATGTAGCACCGTGTAAAAAGAAAGATCCTGAAGTTGAAAGGGAATGTAATTCTCTTTTAGAAGATTATCAAGAGAAACGCAAGGGCAAAAAATAACTAATGAAGCAATGGCTTCTCCTCCTTGGCTTCCTTTTATGGAGGCTAGCAACATTGACCCTCAAGTGGTGAACTTTGAGGTACCATCTTGGGGTTTTGCAAGAATTTAAACAATTAATGATAACCTGTGAGTCTCCTAAAATTAATCTTTTGACTTTCAAATTTTGAATTATTTTCAAACCTGCTATCATTGCTCTGGCTTCAGCTTGATGATTGGACAAGATATCGTAGAATTTTGCATAACAACAAAGAATTAGTCCTTTACTATCCATAATTACTCCTCCTCCACCAGCTTTACCCGGATTGCCCTTAGAAGCCCCATTAAAATTTAACTTAATAAATCCTTCAGGGGGAGGCTGTCATTTAGTTTGAGCTCTCAAGGAAGCACTTCCCACAAGATTAATTCTCCGAGCTTGAGGTAAGCCCCAACCACCTACTAAAACTCCATAGTCTTCTAATTGCAAATTCTCCACTATTGCTATTTTAATCCTGTTAACCAAAGAAGTAACATCTCTATAAATGTCCTGAAAAATGCTGTTATTTTCATAGTTGAGAAAATATGAAAAAAATCTGCACAATCCCGAGTTTTTAAAATGCCGATGCAAATATTTTTTGAAGATTTTTTGCCTATTTTTTGAAAAAATCAGCATTGCCAATTTTTTGCCGGTTTTTTCAAAAAATCTGCAATTTTTTTTTTTTTTTTTTTTTAGGCTGCGGTCGATTTAGGGTTTAATTAACCCCATTTTTCAGCTGTTAATGTTTGAACTTCGAAGTTTAAAGTTTAAACCCTAAACCCGAAACCCTAGTCTAGGGTTTCGGTTTTTTTTTTCCTCCTCTTTTTAAGTAAATATTGCTGCCTGATAACTATGTATGTAAGCCCATTTTTCAGCTGTTAATGTTTGAAACTTTGAACTTTGAAGTTTAAACCCTAAACCCTAGGCTAGGCCCTAGGGTTTTGGGTTTAGGGTTTTGTTTTCCTCCTCTTTTTAAGTAAATATTGCTGCCTGGTAACTATGTATGCAAGCCCATTTTTCAGCTGTTAATGTTTGAATTTGAAACTTTGAACTTTGAACTTGAATTTTAAACCCTAAACCCTAGTCTAGGCCCTAGGGTTTTGGGTTTAGGGTTTTTTTCCTCATCTTTTAAAGTAAATATTGCTGCCTGATAACTATGTATGCAAGCCCATTTTTTAGCTGTCAATGTTTCAATTTTTAACCCTAAACCCTAGCCTTTTGGTTTAAGGTTTAGGTTTTATTTTCAAGTGATTGTAACTTTGTTGTTACTTGTTTCAATGTGCAAGCATATAAAAAATGAAACTTTTTTTTTCCTTCTTGTTACTCGTAACTTTATACCTTTTCATATTATAAGCAATACAAGTTATGTTTTGTCACTTTCATGTGTACGGTTGAGCCTTGTATGATGTCTTGACATGAATTATTGCTTTTATTGCAATATTTGATTTGCATAATGTTAATTCATTGTAATATGCATGAAAAAAAAAACTTTTTTTCAATGAAATTTTCATTTTCTTCGGTTTTTTTTTTTTGTCAATTCTTTCCCTGATTTTTGCTGAATTTTAAAAATGTCGATTCTTTGCCGATTCCGATTTTATCAACTATGGTTATTTCCTTCCATACAAACCTTCCATAAGAAATGAGGCAATAACAGATGCCAAAGCTTAACCAGCCTTTTACTTTGAAAGTTCACATTCCAACTCTCCCACAAGTCACAAAGTGTAGCGGACTGAATTCATTGTATATGGAATAATTGTAGCGAACCATTCCACACCTCTGAAGAAAAAGAGCAATGAAGAAATAGGTGATCCACAGATTCCTCTCCCATACCGCAAAGACTACACCTATCTGTCATTTGAAAACCTCTTCTTTGTAGATTATCCATTGTAAATATCTTATTTTGTAAGGCCGGCCACAAGGAAAGGCAATCTTGGGAATCAAATTCTTGATCCAAACTCTATTAACGTCAAGAACTTTGACTATGCCTCCCCTCAAGACAGTCCAAGCTAATTTGACTAAAAACACCCCCTTGGCATTTGCCCCCCAAACAAATTTATCTTCAGCCTCAAATTGAGGAACATACATTTGACTCGACAAAATTCAACTAATCAATCTTTTGTTGCTGTTGCATGTTCTGATCTTCCAAAGAAAGAATTTTCCAAGTTCTACCTTGAGGCATATTTTCTAAATACCCATCAATTGATCTTCCATATTTTAGCATCAACAAATCTGCTATCTGATTAAAATCCTCCATTTGGTTTGAAGGTTGATTACCTGCCCAATAATCTTCCCAAAATTGAGCCTTATTTCCTTTACCAAACTGCCATGTCACTCCCTTAGTTAGCAGGGAACAAGAGTTCTTGATACCATTCCATAAATCTGATCCAAAAGAATGATTCTCACATTTCAAAAAAATGGACTCTCATATTTAGCCTTTAGGATCCTAACCCAAAGCTTATGATCCTCTACCATAAGACGCCAACCAACCTTCGAAAGCAAAACTTTATTCATCTGCCTCAACTTTCGAATACCCAACCCTCCTTTTGGCTTGCATACTCGATCCCAAGCAACCAAACTGATCCTATGCTTTTCTTCCACTCCAGACCACAAAAAATTACATTGAATTCTTTCCAATCTATCTGCAACATTTCTTGGAATCTTAAATAAGGACAGCATATTAATTGGAAGACTCTTCAATGTAGACTTCAGCAACTGCAATATACCAGCCTGAGAAAGTGCAACATCTTTCCAACCTGTTAACATTTTATTGAATCTCTCAATCACATTGTTCCAAAGTTCAGCTTTCATTCTCCCTCAAAACAAAGGCATCCCTAGATAAAAGGAAGGTAACTCTTCAATCCGACAATCAAAAATCCTTGAAATTCTTTTTTGTCTTTTCCTTGGAGTGTTAGCAAAATAAATTCTGCTTTTTGTAAAATTCACCATTTGTCCCAATGCTCCTTCATAAGTTTTCAGAATTTCCATAATCTAATGGGCTTCAACAATTGAGGCTTCTCCCAGAATGATAGTGTCGTCTACAAATTGTTGGTGAGTTATAGCCGAAATATTCAAAGCTGGTTTTATCCCCTTCAAAACAGCTGCTTCTTTTGCCCTTTGCAAACTCCTTCCTGTCTTAATCCATGCTTGCTAGCAAACTGTCCATTGACTATAATTGAAAATTGAGGAGTAGATATGCATAAATAGATCCATCTCCTCCAAATTTCTCCAAAACCAAATCTTACCAGAACCTTATCCAAAAAAGACCATGAGATTCTATCATAGGCCTTATTCATATCAAGCTTCAGCAACATCCCTGAAGAGCCTCTTTTGTCCATTGAGTGCAAAGCCTCATAAACAGTAATAATCCCATCCAAAATCTGCCGCTGTTGGACAAATCCACTCTGTTCTAGAGAAATTATATCAGGTAAAATCAACTTTAGTCTGTTTGAAATAACTTTTGTCAAAATCTTAAAAATTGAATTGCATAAACTAATAGGCAAATATATCTAAGCATATCTGCTCCTTGTTTCTTCGGAATCAAAACTAAAAAAGTTGCATACCATTCCTTTAGAAAAGTTCCTTTCTCTTGGAATTCTCTTAATCCTACACGAACATCCTGCTGCACTAATTGCCAATAATCCTGAAAAAAACCCGTCAGGGCCCAGAACCTTATCTTTTGCCATACCTGAAACAGCCCCAAAAATCTCTTCATCTGTAAAAGGCGCAGTCAACATACTATTCATTTCATCATTCAAAATGGACGGAATATTTTGAAAACCAAATCTACATCATCTTCTACTGCTGCTTCTTCCATCGCTAGAAGATTCTCATAAAAATCAACAGCTGCGCTTTTAATATCTTCCTACTCCAACAATTAGCTTCCATCTTCTGTTCTTAAAGATCTAATTCTATTTGCTGCCCTATGCTTTAATGTATTCAAATGAAAGAACTTTTATTACAATCTCCTTTCAACCACTGAACCCTTGATTTCTGCTTCCAGTGGATCTCTTCCTGCACTAAAATATTGTGAAAATCACTGAGCAACTTTTTTTCTTCCCTGTCCAAAAAATCAGAACGGCCATAATTCTGAATTTGTTGCTCAATAGGCTGCAAACTCTATTGTAGCTCTTGTTTTTTAAGCCTTATATTACCGAAAACTTTTTTGTTCCAAATCTTAATATTTTTCTTAACATTTTTAAGCTTTTGCGACACTGTATACACATTGGAACCATAAACATCTATATTCCACCATTTTTTAATCATCTCATAGATGGTATCATGAGTACACCACATCAACTCAAAATGAAATGGATTATTCTTAGGCCAATCTCCCATTATAATTTCCAAAAGAAGCGGAGAGTGATTAGAAGCCACCCTAGGAAGAGCCCTGAGAGAAAAATTATTAAAGAAAGCCATCCAAGTTTGGGATACTAGAAACCTATCCAATCGACACTAAATAAGGTTTGAGCCCAATCTTCTATTTGACCAAGTATATTTGGCCCCTTTCAAATCAACATCCAACAATTGGCAATTCAAAATAAACTCATTAAATGCAGCCATACTTTAGATGCAACATTATTTTAATATTTCTTGCATGTAACAATCTCCTCCTCGGGAGTATCGATCTTCTTGTTTGTAACACCAAGGCATGTATTAAATAGGCTCTTGCATCAATGAATGAATTGCTAAGTTTTGCCATGAGTGGTTTCAAAGCAGGGGTAATCCGAGTATGATCTAAACCTATGGTAGTAAGCTGATCTGGTTTATCAGAAAGGAATCCTTGGCTCAAGTGCACCAACCCGGAGAGTGTGTGAGGTTTAAGAGAAGGGACAATTGTCGCGATCTGAGGACATACCCTTATATTTGTTTGATAATTACAGCTTTTGATTCAGAGATAAATCAAATTCGAAGCCTTGGCAACAAAGTTTTGGTTGATTCATGGAGAGCTCATATCCAAGCGAGGAAAAATGTAGACAGATCAAAGCACGTAGCCGAGAAAATTCTTGGGTAAAGTGCATAAGGCGGTAGTAGACGAACTGGAGAGAAGCTAATTTATGCTCTTTATAAGGCGGAGCCAACGACACGGTCGAAAACCAGGTTGACCCAATGAACACAACAACCTGGTGTTCAAACCAGGTCGATGCGGCCAAATACCTACCCACGCCTGCTATTGATGCTCTATATAACATTGTTGACGACTGGAGCCCAAGTTCTCGCACACCCCTTTCATCCAACTCTAGTAATCCTCTATCGCGAACAAGGGCAAACCATGATGCGTGACCCACTCGTTCAGCACGTGCAAAGGCATCGGGATAGACATCGACCAATCCATCTATGCCTATCTTGCAGTTTATGTTAGGATTAGGGTCAAATACCTATGTCTCTACATGGTGTGCCTTGGTTTTTCCCAATCCGCCCCACTGTAGTGGCAAGTGTGTTTGTTGGTACTTTGCACTTGTCAGATATTGCAAGTGATTTGCCTACTTTAGTGGCATGTATAAGGCACACCACCCCATGCATTGCCATCTTGGAGGGAAGTAGTATTTATTTTTGAAGCACGTCATTGAATGCTACACATCATACGTGTTTGATCATCATGCACGACTTTGAATGCTACTCAAATCATATGTGCAATGCAATAAATGGCACATTGTCGTGTGCAACAGATCTCGAGTATGTGTCATCTAAACCTTGAAATGACACGTCGCCATGTGCTACACAAACCTTGAGTGAGTGTTGTAAAAATATTTGGCATGTTGCCATGAGCTACACAAATCATATACATATGCCATGAATGAAATGCAATACAGTACATCAAATAAAATCATCACACATATCAACAATAGATGCTACAATGAAAGAAATGAATCTCGTATATATATATATATATCAAAAATGGTACATGGGACACCGAGTGCCATCATCCTATATGTTTGAATATTTTACTGCAAAAAGTGAACTTTTTTTTTGCAGGGATAGCAAAAGGACAGCGCTTCTAGGGGTTTTGGCCTACTCTAGACTCGTCTAAGCATTCTGTTTTTGATCATTTTGCACCCAACCAATGTTTTTCAGTGCTTTGGGTATTTTTCACATGTAAATTTATTTCTGGTCAATTTCTTTTGGTCAAACTTCTTCAAGGGCACGTACAAGTAAGTATTAGGTCTGTTTTCTTGTACTCTTGCATTCTTGGCTAATTTCTTTCTGTTGTTTATTCAAAATTTTCACATTTTTGTGTAGACAATAGAATAAAAAAAAAATAGAAAAATTGTCTTTCTTCCGTAGCATAGAATTTTCATTTCATTGCTTCGGTTATCGCATATTGCTCTTTTTCTTTTCTTGTTTTCACTAAGGACTCACGAGTGGTTATCTCTTGCAGTGTCGTTTGCGGTCCTTAGGGAGGGGCAATATGTATTTGTAAACAGAGCACAAACATCTACCTTTGCAAGTGGTGGAGAGTCTTGTCCTCCTACATATAAGATAGGGGTGGACTAACTTTGTTAGTCGTTGGGTAGGATGATAGCAAGCCATGTTGGTCGATGGTTTTGGTTCCCTTCATCCAATTGCCATTTTTCTACCATCTTTCATGATGCTTTTGTCTTCTAACTTTCCCAAAACCTAAAAACAAGTATAGAAGTGGGATTAAGGCATGTCATGACATGTGTCCCTAAAGCACACTTCCTAAAAATCAACAGTGCCATGATTGTCACTTTAAGTGATGTTTGCAGTCCTCTGAATATAATACCCCTCTTACCCTATCATTCTATGACCATCCATTCAGTGATCACACTTTCAAAAATTAAGACCATTGCCTTCATGCTAATTGCCTCTGTTGCTATTCTCTCTCTCTCTCTCTCTCCCTTCCTTGCAGATACAACCAAAGCCATTGACTGCTGGTTTGTTGCCTTTCACAGAGCAAGATGAGACGCTCTACTAGGACTCGCAGTCACTGATTGCCATTCAAGGACCAGATTCCAAGACAGGCCACACCCTTTGCAAAAATCCTAGGTGTGATCTCTCCATACTTACTATGGTGATGTTGCAAGCAAGATAGGGTAGGAATGAGCTTTCTTTATTTGTTGAATAGTGTGGTCCTTGATGCCCTAGGTGTCAAGTAATTATTTTTACTGCATTAGGATTAGCCCTAGCTTACTAGTATTTTGTGGATGATTTTAGTGCAGTTATTCTTGAATGCTTCAAATTATTTATGCTGGAATTTGGATAGCTTACGGCATTTGCAATTTAATTTACTGCTTTACTATCTTAGTTTTAGCTTTTTGGTTTATCAGGTATCAATTTGAATAGTAGTATTACATATCCCCTTTTCCCCACAAACACACCCGTTAAGCTCAAAATTAATGATAACATGTACTAATAAAAAAAATTCTCTCAATCTATTTCCTCTTCTAAAATTGTCATCATCCTTGTGACCCCAATCAGCATCAGTTGGGAGAGTAGCTGACAAAGTTGGATCAGGTGTCCAACAGAGGTAGAACTAGTGGGACTGATGCTGAGATAAGAGGGTGCTGCCACAGCTGTAGTACTTTACTTTGTTTGCTTTAATTTCGTTCTATGTTTCTCATACATTTTTGTAAGTTAGCTGGCAATTTGTACTTTTGTGGCAGCCTACAGGGCTTCACTGGCCTTCTTTCAGATTGCAAATCTTTGCTCTAAGTCTGATTTCAACTGCTTCTTTTCTGCCTCTTTAACCTTCATTTGTGCCAAGTCCATCTCCAAGCATACTGCCTTTAAACAACAGTCGCACAAGAAAATACCATGTTGTTTTATCTGACTTGCTGCTCTTTCTCCATTTATAACAATTTTGCAATTAGTTTTAACCAACAAACATTAATGCTTTTATCCCTGTCCTTTAGTTCAGTTGTCATTCACCCATAAGATTATTATGCAACTCTTTACAGTCACTCATGTTTTCAAATGCAAAGCAATTTTTAATGAGGTAATTGCCTCTTGCTTTCTAATTGGATCTCTGTGATGCATATCATCATACAGGTTGCTTCTAAAGTGCTACATGCCTATGTTTGGCATTCTGTTCCACTCTAATACCTGGTTCTATGTTAGAAGAGTTGGGATACTTTTAAAAGGGATAACTGTTTCCAGAAAGTTGATTCCATGTTGCTGGGGACAAATGCTCAGACATTAGCCATTCTAGTTTTTATAGCACAAGGCTTTGTCTTTCCATATGATTCTGATGGTCAATTGATGCAATTATCATGCTTTTTGGAGTGACATATGACAGATTTCTTTCAAAAACACTTAAATGTCAATTAAGACCATGGTAACGACAAAACTATGTTTTCTCCTTTGATCTCTTGCCCAAACAGTGGCCTACTAACTCATGCAGCACCAGTTCTCCATGAGGTAGTTTGCTTCCACCTAAGATTTGTCCTTCAAGTATATCATAAGGTCAGTACGTGCATTTATAATGCACTTTGATGGAATCTATAAGTTTTGTTATTATGAAGTCATCATCGATGGGCAGTTGCACACTTCAAGCTAGAAATTCCCTCTGTGCAGTCTTCGTATGTAAAGAAAGGCCAATGGAATATCGGTATGCATATGAACAGTTGACTACTAAAATGGCAAATAATTCTGAAAAAATGATTGCAGATGAACACCTGTAAGTACACGTCATGATATTTAAAAGCACATGATCCAGATAAAACATACACAATTTTTCCTTCACAGCATGTGGCCAGCATATGGTTCAACTCAGTAAGAGCACATATTGTAAGTATTACTCAATTATAACGTCTGTCCCCTTATGTTTCCAGGACAGAGAAAGCACAAAATAGCAGGATGCAGTTCTAGGACAGTGGGACGCATTTCAGAACAGCGGTCCAGGCTTCCAGGATGGTAGGCTGGGTTTCAGGACAGCGGAATGCATCTCCAATACGACCCCCAAAGCCTGATGCATCTCCATGGAACATTTTATAAGACAAGCAATGAATTACTTCAGTGAATACTACAGAGGTGCACTTTAGTTGAATGGAGATGCATGGTACATGACAGGGCCGAACATGGGCACTCTCCATAGCAGACAAGGACATAACAAGCCATGACATCAAATTGACGCCTGAACGCAGACATAGATGGTTGACTGTGTCAGCAAGAGTCTAGCATCATGTAGCAGCCACTCGAGAGCTTATCTAGATCTCCACTCTGTCAATTTTTTATTATGGTTGATTGTTTTGCCATGAAGTAGCAAAGTCTAGTTAATAATCTTGAATTCAACACATAAATTCTGGTCATGATAGATGGAGGTCAGTCTACTAGGGATTATGTTAGTCTGGCACTGGCAGAGGTAACATGCTTCCCAGAAAACATGCTGTGGAAGTGATGGCAAGAAGCTCGATAAAGGTACCAGTAAATTCATTCAGGGCACTATAGAGACAGATTTTTGCAAGCAGCAGGTAGCTACTACGTCATAGAATAACAGTTTTTCCCTCTATGCTAAGACTATCATTAATCTAGAAATTCCAAGATTGTGAGCCTTAGCACTGTAGTCTCTGATCTGCCTAGCTTTGTTTAAGTACTTGCTTCATACTTGAAGACATCAGAATATTAAATATTTCAATTACCATTTCCATCAACATATGAAGCTACAAGTTATTGGATAGAAATGCCCTAATCCTGTGAACAAAAAACAATGCCAGTGAAAACAGCCACTTTACATGTCTGTAAAAAGGTGAATTTGAAAATGGACCTAGGTAACAAGCCATATGCAAATTATAAAGGCCAATCTGTATATATGTAGTTGTCTTTGTGGGAGAGGAATTTAGACTTGCTTCTTGAATAATATCCATCAAAATTGGTGCCATAATCAATTAACTGCTAAGCTTAAGCATCAAAATCCTCTGCACTTAAACAGTGAGAATTATATCACCGTAATGCACTAGCCTGAATGAAAGATAAAGAAAATAATGGAAAGCTTAAGAAATTATGTTACCTGTACTTTCAGTGCATCAGATCGAGATCGGACTTCCCTTTTTGCAGGAGCAGCACTGCCAAAGTCCATCAAAATAGCAAGTGGTGGCTGACCCTTTCTCCACTTTATCAACACGTTACCTGCCTTCACATCATTATGTGCATATGGAGGATCAAAGCTATGCATATGCTTCAAGCCTGCACATAGCTGTTTCAAAGTTGCGAAAATTAGTATCAGAAATTTGGTGAATGTTACTAGTTAGGAATCTAATTCCAAACATATGGTCCCAGTTCCGTTTTGCCATTTTGTGGCAAGAAAAGAAAAGAAAGATCAATTTCCAGTTGTAACTTGTCGATCCTTCCAAAAGAAGTATACATGCAATGACAGACATCCATAATGTAAGTTTAATTTCACAACAAAGATAATTCATTAGCCAGACATTAGATGTGATTTAAATCACCAAGCAAACAAAATAACACTGAAGCAATATTGGGTCAATACCAAAAAAGGACTGGATATATGTAGCATCTATTATAGCAAATTAGATTTATAATTGGATCTAGGTAGCATCTGTTAGAACAATTGGAGCTACCATATCCGGCACTCCTCCTTCCTAGATACCCGTACTGCATATCAGATACAGATTCAAATACAATACTTCTCAGATACCATATCCAAATGTATCCTAGTACATGGATTATGAATCCAGACTATTTGAATATATGCTCTATTTGATCCACCATATCTAATACATACAAATATGGTTTGAGTACATCTAGTGTCGTATTCACAACATGAGACTAAAAGAAAAACACACAATTAAAAACAATAATATTTTGATTTAAGATACAAGGACAATCCTCTTCTTTATTAATAAAAATACCCTATTTAAATCTTATATTTGTGTAAACACTCTTATGTTGTATGTTTTTTGCTTTACTATATAGAATATGTATGCTTTTTATAATGATTTATCCAGTTGTATCCATTTTAGGTGGTCTTGAAAAATTGTCATATCTATTTCCAATACTTATTGTGTCCATCTTCATGCAACATATGTTGGAATTCACAATATTTTCCAGAAACAAACAGAAGCAAAATATCCAATCAATCATATATAGAAAGCGTAAAATGACAAAATAGAGAGACAAATATGATGGGTGCCCGTAGGCACTATAAATAACCACTATCCGTAGATTATATTGCATAGCACGGGTTCAATCCCCATGGTGGATGTGTATAAGAAGTATTACTTAAAAAATGAGGAGTGTGAGGGGGGTATTTATAGCAATACTAAAACCCCTATTACATTATACAGTTTAACCTAAGCTGACATAATAAGTGGGCTTTAGGTTAATTACAAATATTAAATAAGGTTTAGCCATAACAAGACTAACCATAGCCCATATCAAGTGGCATTAGCTCAACCAGTTAGATTCTTCAACATTTCAAGGAGAAGACCCAGGTTTGAATCTTGCCAAACGATGCATGGATAATATCCAAGCTTTGTTGTAATACCACCGTGGTGATGATGTAATACGGGTGGGGCCCGTTTCAATCCCATATAACCCATTGAAAAAAAAAGATTAACCATAGCCCATCGAACTTGCATAGTAAAATATTACAAAATATTAAATTGCATAATGAAATGCCCTTAGGCCTATCCAATACATCACACAATGTCGGCTCTTGGCCATGAATCAGATTACAAATTCAACATAGACAAACTATCCAAATTAAATCAAGACAAACTTCCATCCATCACCCAATAATCATGCTTAACCCAAATCCAAGGAAAAAACGATTGGCAAAAGGATTAAGACTCAAATAACTAGCTGAAGTAGTTGAACGTTCATGGAGATACAATATTCAAAGAACTAAACACAATGGAATAAAAAATCCAACAAAAATCATCAAAATTGATATCTAATGGCATGAGCTTAAGTGGTTAAAAATGTGGACTTCCAACATGGAGACCCAAGTTCAAATCTTGCCAAGCAATATACACATAACTGCCAAATACTATTATGTAATTTGTTGAAACACCATGGTAACGTGGTCATGGTATAGGGGTGGAGCTTGTTTCAATCCCAAATAACCAATTAAAAAAATGATAAAATGAAAGATTAAAAAAAAAAACGACACTAACAAAACACAGTGTTCCACAAGGATGTGTCTCCTCTCTTGATAAAAAAGAAAAAGGTTGCCACCAACAAGAAGACATCTGGGCCTCCCTAGGAATGCCGTATGGTTAGAATGACTAGGGATGTCCCCAAGACAGCATGTGATGGTTTGGCATATGAAACTGTATATAGATGTATGTGTGCATATAGAAATGAAGAGAATTTGAAAAATGGTGAGGCACATGGGTCCCTTACGCTCCTTTTACCCTATCCCTAGTCCTTGCCATGACGAAAGACAAATAACAAAACATTTCATCATGATACAGCTGAAAGTTTGAAAGACAAAAAAGACCTTACAACTCTTGGAAAACTCAAAACCTTGATTGACAAGCTGATTTTTGTGGTAGATCATTAAAAAGTAAAACTATTGTTTACATCAACTATACATGCAAATGTCTTGTAGCAACCATATGTTACTATATTCTGCACCCCAACCCCAATTAAAAAAAAAAAGAGCAACTGTCATGCCCCCAAAAATGCCTCTCGTCCTTGCAATGCATTCCCCCATCACCTGCCATCCCTGTCTCAAATTCATGGAATATGGTAAAAACACCAACCCTAAAGGGGACCATCCCACCTACCTGTGCAAAGTTGCTATGCTCAAAAATAATTCATGATTGCAAAGGTGAAGAACCCACAGGAACAACACATCAAAAGTGATAGACGCATGTGCTCAATGACTTTAACAAGAATTTTAGGACATGCAATATAAACGAAGTAGCGAATGAAAAATGCTTTTAAGACTGCTGACAGTAGAGAGATCTATTCCAATGATGTTATTTTAAAAAAAAAAAAAAATTAGTTGTTGTAATATTCAGCAGGAACACGTTTGCTTTGGTAAAATATAGAAAAGACGATGTGATCGGTTAAGTCATATTGAAGCTTTGGTATTTGCAGCAGTATAGGCTATTGGTTTTCTGTTGATTAGTGATGACTTGGTTTAGCTGTTTTGTAGTCCCTATGTATCCATTAGTTTTATTTAAACCCAACAATTAAAAAGAACTTCTAAACTGCTTATTGTACAACAATATTAGGCTCAATTACAGAGACATTTGCAATCACAAAGTAGTATATGAAACTTAAATTAAAACAATCAAAGGCCACTTCGTAATTTGTTCTAAAATTTAACACTCACAGAAACCATATTCTAACCAAATAGATATCTTTAAATAGGCCTAATAAGCAATATAGCCTAAAGGATGCTAAAAGTCATCACATCTCTTGAGTGAACTAGGGATCAAAGGTGGACGATGGCAGGAACTAACAACATCGGTAGTGTCATTTAGTAGAATACCTATTGCTAGTATCTGAATCTAATCCAAGTCATTCTGTATTCCAAACACCAAGAGTGGATGGTCTAGACTTCTATCCTTATAGTGGTGGTTTAACAAACTCAATGAAGAAACGTCCATGCAGTGCTTCCACAAGATACTTGAATTATCCTCCGTCTAGGAGATGGGTCTTCAGGCATTTACCAACATGTTTCCTCAAGTTTATCTGTCATTCTTGGTTTCTCAGGAGGTCTATCAATAAGTCATTATATTTAGAGACCAGTAAGACATTGAATGAATATAACATATTGACTTGCAAATATGGGTAGCATTGTAAACGCACTAAATACTGGATTTGGAAAATCTTATCAGCTAATTCTTTATCTACTAATCCCATCCTCCAAATATTTCCCAGATGACCTTCATAATAGTGATGAAAAACCCATGTAAACTCAAAATTTATCAAGAGGCATTAGCTCAACCGGTTAGATTCCTCAACATTTCAAAAAGGAGACCCATGTTCAAATATTGCCAAACGATACATGGATAATATCCAAGCTTTGTTGTAATACCACTATGTTATAATACGGGTGGGGTCCATTTCAATCCCTTATAACCCATTGAAAAAAAAAATAGTGATGAAAAAACGTTGGTATATTTGTGAAGATATTGGTAGATTTGTGAAGATATTGCAAGTATAATTAGCAAGTTCTGACTCATGAACTATTTGTCAATGATACCTCTGGACCCTCAAATCAATTAGCAGAATAAATTACCTGAGAGTGTAAGTAAATGTGTACTTAACGAAATTAAAAAAGAAAAAAAAAGAATGCAAGGTGTTCGCAAAAGCAAAGGTTAGGTATTCTCAATGATAAGTTGATTATAAAACATCAATTGACTTAAAGAAATTTACAAAAAAAAATGCAATATGTTTGCACAAGCAAAGGTTAGGCAAAATATCATCGATGATCAGTTGATTACAAAACATCAAATAACAAAATGTATACACAAAGGAAATTCACTTCAAAGAGACTTGCAGAGTAGGATATCCATGCAATATCTACCTTCATCTCACTTCACTTTATTGCATTTCATTTAAACTATTTGATTACATGCATATGTGTGGTTGCCAATAATGTTTATGGATGCAGCTACAATAAACACACCAACAACAAATTAAATAAAAAATATATATATATATATTGAATGAAAAAATCCCAAAACAGGGAGGAATCTCCTGTTGTCTCATAACAGATGATTAATTGGTTATTTGGCATTTCTACGTTGCTTAGGCATCATAGTCAGTTTAGAGACTTTATCTTGCTCCTCATAGGCACTGCATAATCATAAGTTTTCAATCAAGGCAATAGTAGTAGGAAGCATATTTATGCAATTGTGAAGATGAGCTGATTTGGTGTTTAAGTTAATGCCCATAACCTTAGTGACTTGGCAACTAAGCATAAGTAGCAGTAGACTTTCCTATAGTCACTAGAGGCAGCCAAATTGGCATCAAGGACATAAACCAACAACAAATTCTCTACAACTCTCCCCATCTCCAACTGCATGTAATAGATTTCATGGAACTAAATCAATGCATGGTTGCCCCTCCTCCCATGAACGTGGAAATTATTTTGAGAGAATGATAAGAGTTGAGCTCTAGAAAAGTTTAGGTCCCAACATCAACTTGAAAGAAAGATTTTTCTGTTTGATCTTGTTGCTTCCTATCATTATGGATGCCACCGTATATGCCAAGAAACCTATTATAAATGGAATAAGGCTTCTATGATGGGTTTCAAATGCAACACGTTTGAATTTTGGGTTTCTTGCTGCTTGCTTGGAATTGGATTGTGGAAAGAGGTCTTCAACTTCATTCTTACAAGCATGTCTTACTTTATGTAAAGGATTTCTTTGGTTTTTGAATGGATGCATTTCCATGGTCATAGTAGGGCATGATTTCTATGTTGATAGTAAATGCCATGAAGCATGAAGTTTTCATTGGAAATGAATGCCCTTATGGCATAATTTTAGTGTTGCATTTTGATTGCTTATAAGGTATACTTTTGGCTGTGGTCGGAATGCCTTGAGGACGGAGATTTGTGATATTTCTGGTATGCCCATGAAGTAAGTTCTTTATTTTGGATATGCAATCCCATAGGGCATGACTGTGTCAAATCCCTATGCCCAAAGTTGGCAACTTCATCTTGCATTATGCATGCCCATAGGGCATGATTTTATGCTGAACTTTGTATGCCCTAAAGTGCATTTTGTGCTAAAGGTTTGTACCTTTGTATACTATGTCTCTATAAAAAACAATATTTATCCTTTTGGTCACATGTTTTATGAGTCTTTCCTTGCTATTTGAGGATGTTTTTCATGGGAGGGGCCTGTTTGCATTATTGCTGAGGATAGGACCCAGTTTTGGAGCTGAAAAATGATTGAACAAGAATTTTTGGACATCTGTGTACCTAGCTAAGTTCCAATGCTTTGAGTTTGGACTGTCCATTTGGAGTTTTGGAGTAAGTTTAGGTACTTCCAATGCTTGTACACTACCAGAACTTTGCTGCCTTTGACCGTCAACACCATCTTCTTTGACAAATTTGGATACTTCCAACACTGTCATGCAATCAGAATTTTTTTGTTCAGTGTCCACGACTCCATCCTATTTTAATTGGCATATCCAATGCTCTCAATCCCTGCATGCAGCTAGAACTACATTGCCTTAGGACCATCCACACTAATTTCTTGGCATATTTTGATATTTCTGATGCTTCTGTGCAACCAGGACTTTGCTGCTCTGGATGTCTGTCAACACTATTTTAGTTGGTGTATTTGGATGCTTCTTTTGTTGCTTGGGATTATGACTTCCCACACTATTTACTTGGCATACGCATGTTTTAATATTAGCATGCAAACAGAACGTTGTCAGACTGTCCACACAAGGTTAATTGATTTATTTTGATGCTTACAATGCTTGTGTTGCAGTCAGAACTATGTTGCTTTAAATTGTGTCCAAACTATCTTACTTGGCATATTTGCATGCTTCTAACGCTTGTAACCTGAATCAACTTTGGTGGGTTATAAGTGTCCATAGTATTTTACTTTGTGAATATGCTTCCAAATCTTGTATGTGACCAGATATCTTCCTAAGTGTTTATAACTGTCCAGACAAAGTTATAGGGTATGAGACTTTTTCAAGGCCTATATGCAGCCAGTTTAGTTGTTTTAGCTCTCTTCAAAGTATATGATCATTCACATGACAAGTTATGGCATGAGTTCCAGTTTCATGTTCTTTGCATGCATCCAGCATGTTTTTACTTGCCCTACCTTTCTATCATCACTGCAAAGACTCTCACGTAGTGTTCCAAATATGATTGTAGGTATACTTCATAACTCACTTGTGGGAAACATGATTGACTTATGTTACTTGTTGGGTTTACTTCTTGAGAGGGGATAGATGATGAAAACTAGAAAGTTATGGATAGTGATTTAAGATCATTTTGGGTATGTCCTTTTGTTATGAAGGCGGATTAAAATAAGATAACATAATTTTGTTAATGTCCACCAATAACCAAAGTAGGCCAATAGGACTTGTTGAAAAGAGTTGTTAGAATGCACTATGGTAACCAAAAGGTACTACGAAAATGAGTTGAACTAGAGTAAAGAATCTATTCAAAACTACACTAAAGTGGAACAACTATATGGCATTAAATTACAGCCTCGAGGGTTACCCAAAACAGATAAACCCTAACATGCTAAAAGTAATGATGAAGAGAGAGCTATATTGCATGGAAAGGGATACGGTATCAGATACAGATATGACAAATTTTCAAGACCTCCTAATATGGATATGGCTGGATATGACATTATAAAAAGCATATATTATATATTTAATAAACTAAAAATAAAAACAAAATAAATAAATAAATATATATATATATATATATATATATATATATATATTATAATTTATATTTGTATATACACTTTTGTGTTTTATATATATATATATATATATAAAACACAAAAGTGTATATACAAATATAAATTTTAAATAGGCTATTTTCATTAATTAAGAAGAAGATTGTCATTATCTTCATTATTTTTTAAATTTAAATTATATTTTTCAAAAATTGTGTATTCTTCTTTTAATTCCATGTCATGGATACAACTCTAGATGTGCCTAGGCCATATCCAGATGTATTAGATATGGACCAAATAAGGGCATGTTTCCAGATAGATCTGGATACAGTAACCCACGCATTCGGATACGTTTGGATATGGTATCTGAGAAATATCATATTTGTATCCCTATTTGACACACAGATAGTGGTATGCAAGCAAGAGGATCTCTAGATACGGCAACTTTGAGAGAAAGCCACCAATCAAGGTAAAAGAGAGATAGAAAGAAGCTCTAGTGGATTAAAGCACCAACACTAATCTATAGAGGAAAGTAAAGTAGTGTAACATGCCACTACCGTGGGAATAGCAATTTTGGAATGTTGCAAGCCAGTGTTATCAGTCTGTCAATGCCTTCCAAAACCCCTCAAATTTTGGCTAAGTTCAAGACAAGTGTCGATTGGCTCAAGAGCAATCCGTTAGCAAAGTGGACCGATTGGCTTGCAAAAGCTAAGCGCTAGAAGTTTGCTGGCGAATCACTTGCAAAGTCAAGTGATTTACTCACATCTTGGAGCAAATCGCTTGCAAGCCTGCAAAAGGGTAAAAATACAAACACATATCCCTAGACAAATCTTTGAAAAGCAACATTTTGGCATGTAGTGGCGCCATAACTCATCTTAGAAGCCTTCTAAGCCTTTTAGAAGCATGTAACATTTGGAGATGCATCATTTTGTTAGAGATGCTCCCAAATTTTTACTTTGAGTAGGAGTAATAGTTTTTCACCATAGGTAACTCTGGGGTAAACTCTCACTATAAATGGTAGCCATGGGCTCCATTGTAAACATCTTTTGACAATGAAAATTCAGAGCTGCACTCTTTAAAATCCACAATGTGCTCTTGTAACTCATGACATTGGTGAGAATTTGATAAGTCTTGCTCTACATCAGTGGCAATACCCTCCTTGATTGCAGAATGCACAATGATTAAGGCATAGCCCTTTTGCCCATCTTGCCATTTTTTGTACAATTTCAAAATTAATCAAATGGGAACATTGTTATAATTTGGATTCTCATGTGTTGATTGATCACACACTCTCCTTGCTACAGTTGCGGCCATATTTACTCAAATTCTCTCACACCCTAAACTCACAAATTTACTTTGCATACATTTAAATTCTGCATTTACTTTCCGTATTTTAATTTTATGCAATTAGATTAGATTAGGTTAGGAATTAGCAAGGATAATCCAAAGCTGGCCTAAATCCGGATGTTGGAAGAGACCATAAACCCTTCCATCCAAACTTGTTGAAAACTAGAATTGGGGCACATTAAAATCACATTAGAAGTCAGACAATTCCCTGGCTCAACATAGTTTTCTGGCATACCCAATGAGACAGATCCTCATTATCCGGCCCACATTACGCATTTAACTCATTATTTGACTGAATTTCTCGATTTTGGCACTAAATTTGCATTCCATTATGAGTGGGAACAATTGGGCGAGATTGAAGGAATTTCACCAAGTTTTAGCACAAGTAGCAATTCAGTCCAAATTTGGAGCGATTCGCTCCACTTGAGCCAATCACTTGAGAAACAACCTAAGTCCGATTCTGGGAGTGACTCACTCTACATTGTTGGCAATTCACTTTGAATCTATCAAACTTGCATAACTTGAATCCAAAACAATTCATCAGACTAAGGGACTTGATTTATCAAACTCGGTCCCAAATTGACCTTAAAATTTCATATCTTTCTTGTTTTTTGTGTCCAATTTTTGTAAGTGCTTTGCGAACCGCAACTCCATTACGAACTTCAGAATTATAATTTTTTTGCAAAGAAACTAATCAAGACAATATTAAATCTACAAGATACCTCGAATTTGACTCCAATTTTGCATCTGCCACAAGCAAGAAGCATTTGGATCAAATTTTGAGAAAATTTTGCCAAAACTCAGATCAGCTAGCGATTTGCTCCATCCAACCAACGATTTGCTCCAAAACAATAAAATTTCTTCAAATCAAATCTGAAGAACGATTCACTCAGATTCTATGAAGCGACTCGCTCAAAAAAATATTTTCTTCCCAACTCCTCCAAGGAGAGTGATTTGCCCCAAAATCAAAGCAATTTGCTCCAAGAAATTTGCTAGGTCCCCTACTTGTCAAATTTTTCAAAATTCAAGTTTTGCTACCGAATTGCCTGAGTCTGGGAGTGATTCACTCTGGTTTGCCAGCAAATCACTCCATAGACAAAATTTTGCAAGTTTTCATATTTTAACCCCAAAACTCTGTCTGTGGAGTTGTGTATGTATGTAAGGTCAATCTTATGAATATGCACTCAAAGACGCAAAGATCAGGTAGAAAACATCAATCGTTAGAGCTAATTGAATACCAAAGGCAAAAGGGAAAGGAACAAATCCTTGTGTGGGTACATCAAGAAGACAAGATTGAGGAGATTCATACATGTAATCTTGCTCTCTCAAGAGAGCAAAAGTCCAATGGCCAATCTTGTTAGTCAAAACCATACATCCTAAGAAATTGGATTCCTTGGCTATCAACTCAATTATTCATCTACTCGCAAACTTAACTTGGGCAAGCACTAGTCCTACTTTGACCCATACAGACCCCCTTTACAAAATTACCTTCAATGTATATAACCCCACAAATATTCTATCATTTACAACCTTTCATAATGCACTTAATGCAAACAATCGTTAGCATCTAATGCTCATATCACTCCTATTAGTACAATTTCATCTCAAAGTCCCCCTAGGTCTAGCTTGTCTAGCACATCAAATCTTCCTCAACAATCTCTACCTCCAAATGTAGGTTCTTTATAACAAACTTTCATTCTAACCAAAGCCATCGCAAGCATCAATTGGTCAAGTGAGGACGCAAAGTACCCAGGGAAACCCCCAAGGACAAACACCGCCTCCAACTAGCCAGATACATCAAGCCCTTTCTTTGCCCAAGCAACAAGTTCCTCCGCAATGCTTCTAGTATACGCCTCCATTCCCAAACATGCAAGCTCACCCAAATCAGCAATGGGCTTATCCAAATCCATCCCCTCCTTTCCAAATGCCAAATCCTCGTTAGCAACCACCTTACTATGCCCCATCAAGGTTACACGAGGTATCCTTATCCAATGTAACAATAGTATGATCAACCTCCACAAAATAATTCGTCTCAACCTCCTAGACCTCAAAACCAACTTCCTAATTGGACGTATCAAGGGTCGTTGAATCTCGAAGGCTATTCTCTCATCTCGTCGGTCCCTATGAAAGCTTTGAAAACCTTTGACAAAAGCAGGAATAAGATGGCATTGGATCACCTCAACAAGAGGAAGATGCCATGGTACGTTTACTGATTTATTGGTTGCATGACAAAGCCACATTGTGGTACAGAGGTTCACCTAATAATTCTGTTACTAATTGGGCATCAATGGTAGAACTTAGCAGTATGGGTAATGGGTATTCTATTTGTTCCAATTAAACATTATGCAAAGGCACCCTCAAGAAAACATAGATGATTACAATACTAGATTCTTGATGACTTTAAATTTGATTTCGCAAAACATTGGGCTAGATGAAGAACACCATAGCTATATTATATCAAAGGATTACAATCTTACTTGACTTTGATGGTTTGTCATGCTAATCACAACACTCTAGCTATAGCCTTTAAAGAAGCAACTCATGCAAAGGATGTTCTAATTAAGGTAGGAAAGTTACCACCTGCATCGCCTATGGCCTATGTTGTCCATGTTACCCAAAATTTGCCAATCCCTAGATCTATGCCCTCCATTCCGCCCCTTCCAAACACCCAACCAAATGTTAATGCAATGCCCTTTCCATACGTTGTAACACACCCTAGTCAAAACTCATTATTGACTGTTGCATTCCAGCCACTGTTCTCACTTCTGGATGATTTCTCAATGTATAACCAAATATGATTAAAGGATGATGATTAGCATAAGACAGCCTTCACCACCAAAAGGGGAACCTTCGCCTATCAAAGAATGTCATTCGGGTTATCAAATGCAGGAGCTACCTTCCAACAAACCATGGACATCACCTTCGCATGATTAGTCGGTGAAATCATTCTCATATATCTCAACAATTTGACTGTACATTGAAAAAATAGGAATAGGATATCAAACACCTAGAGTTCGTCTTTTACAGGTGTAGGGAATATAGTGTCTCACTCAATCCAAAAAAGCCCATATTTTTGGTCCAGCAGGGTAAATTGTTAGGTCATATGGTGTCAAAGGATGGTTTAGCCATAGATCCTAATACGATAAAGGCCATCCAAGACCTTCCTTTGCCCACATCACTCAAAGGAATTTAGTCCTTTTTAAGTCAAGTATAGTTTGTTGCCAAATTTATAGCCATTTTTGTGCAACTAGTCAAACCAATCACCAAAATGTTGAAAAAGGATGCTACCTCAGCCTAGAGTAACGAAGGTAGAAAAGCCTTTTCAAGATATAAAAGATGCCATCACAAGAGCCCCATTCCTAGTCAACCCCGAGTTCTCCAAAAACTTCAGGCTCTGTGTTCAAAACATATGAAAGCATTGTTGTATTTTTAACCCAGAAAAATGATAAAGACAAAGAACACCCCATTTCATCATGAGCAAGGTCCTCCACAACTATGAAGAAAGATACACTTTCACTGAAAAACAAGTGTTTGCTATCATGAAAGCCCTTAGAAAATTCAGGTATTACTTGTCACATAACAAGATCTTCATAGTTAACCCCAATATCTGATATGGTGTACTTCATGGTGAATTGGAAGAAAAAAGATTTGTGTGGATAAACATGATTCAGGAATTTGATATACAAATCAAACCCACCAAGCTCATCAATGGTAAAGCCTTGTGTTTAAACCTCGCAATGTTTGCTCCAAAGGACCAAATCACCCTAGTAGAAAAGATAGAGCTTGATGATCGAGTAAGATGGATGGAAGATATTTGCAAGTACATGGCACCTGGACAAGTCCCATAAGGGTTGACACCTAATGAAATAGTGATTCAGATAAATAGCAACACACAATACATGGCTAGATGGCGTTCTATTTAGAAAAGGATATGATGGCAGCTTACTAAGGTGTGTTGAAGAAGGAAGGACAAAAACCCTAATAAAAGAGTATCATGATGAGGGAGGAAATTATTTTATGCCAACCACGGCAGATAAGATCCTAAGGGCAAGGTACTATTGGCCTACCATCTTCTTTGACTGCTTCTAGTGGGTTAAGAATTGTAAATCTTGTTGTATGTTCATGGAAAGGAGAAGAAAAGCACCCATACCTGTAAGGCCCATCATCGTCACAGACCCTTTCCAGCAATGAGGCCTAGACTTCATTGGCAATATAAGTCCTCTATCTAGTGTAGCACATGGATGGATTCTCACCGCAACCGACTACTTCACAAAAGTGGGTTGAAGCAGTGCCAATAAAATCAGCCAATCAAGAAGTTGTTAGCAAATGAGCCCAAATATCACAGGTCTATAATTCCTAGGATCATATAATCTCACACATATAAACTCATTCAATCATAATAATAACAATATTGCATAAAATGAAAGCTTTATTGATAAAACATCTCTATTACATTCGATCCTTGATTCATTTCATAACACAAAGCTTTGTCTTCAATATATAGATACATGAGACTCTTCACATGCACCTGACTCTTGACCTTTGCTCTCCTCAAACTCACAAGAGATGCAACCTTTCATATTTCCCTCTTTACATGACAAATCTCACATATTACATAATGACAAAGTCTCTCATGATTACACATAACTCCCTACTTCTAAACTTGACACATCACACTCAGCTCTCATTTACACATGAAACGTTACACTCATAACTCCTTGATGTGGACACCAAGATGAACCATTGAAAAATGGAAGCCTTGGGGAAGCTAGGGTAGTCTGACCCGAAAATCCTTGCTTGGCAGAAGATGAGGTACGAGACGAGGACATCAAACTAATCAACTCGAGATGGCCCATTTGACAAAGAATTCTCTGCCATATGGGATTAGAGGCAACCAAGGAGTGCAAAAAGGGCAAGAACAATAGGGAAAGATCCAAAGAGCCCTTTGAGTACACCAAGCCCACCACATGCTCTTGCACCTGAAATTGCCATATCTGCTGCACCAACTATGCCAGCGCTTATGAATTTCGCAGTGCAACAAATAGCAGTGAAAGGCAATAGAAATATTAAGAGGATGCCTCTCGATCAATGTTTGAGAAGGTGGCGGTAGCCCAACAACAACAACAGTAGACAACTCAACTCAAGAAGGTGCAAATCCCCCAAGGAGGTCTCCTCCCAAGTTGGGAACGACTAGAGCAGTGGCCAATACCGCATTCACATTTTCTTGCCTTCCACTCTCCACCACTCCCGCTTCTTTCTCTACTTTCATTTCTCCTATTCTCTCTTCTTACTCTTCCCCCACCCCTTCTTTCTACTGCACTTCCCTCACCATCTACCAGTGCAGCCCATGGTTCTCCTAGAGGCACCTTGCCTCCAACTGCCACATTCACTCCTCGCACCACACCCATCACCTTGTTTCCATCACCACCCATCTAGGTCTCCACAGCCATTAGTGTCGTACGAGTCCACTACTCCGTTGGTCTCTCCACTAGCAAAATCATTGGCACAGCTAGCGTCAAGGGCAACGCCTTCCATGTCCACAACATTCACGCCCATATCCTCTCAACTCGCTGCACCCACTATCTCATCTCAATCACATCATCCACCATCCCAAACCAAGCTACTCCTATTACAACAACGTGGGTCACACCATCCACTGCAACTGAGTCGACAAGAGCACCCCAGAGTCCAATTCAACCATGAGACAAAGTCAAGCCTTTGTATGGAATGTTGCATGCGAGCCCAAGGAAACAAACGTCCAAAAGGCAATTAATTTTCTTGCAACTAAGGAAAAAATGTTGAAGAAAGAGTATAAACAATTGAGATAAAACCTCTCAGGCTCCAATACTACTACAATCACAATTGGCTTCTGGGGAAACAAGATCCTCGTGACAAAAGCAGCATAAAATAACCCACAAGACCGCTACATCCCCTGTTGACTTCACTGCTAGGGTATCCAAGCTAGTTCTAAGCCAAATGATTCAGCTCACAAACCAATTTTCAGTTGGTGCGGCCATGCAATTGGGCCAGCTAGCAGTGAAGGATGAGGCATTGAAGAAGAACAACAATGAGGTTGAAGAAGAAATGGCACAGCTAAAGGTTGAAAAGGAGCAACTCCAGCAAGAAAATGAGGCATTGAAGGACGCCACTAAGAAGGATTAGTTGAAGAAGCAAGTTGAGGACCTCAAATCCCAGCTTGACAAGGCTGAAAAGAAGACGCAACAATAGGAGGATCTCTCACAACCATAGTTGAGAAAATCGGCAAAAAATCGACGGACTCTCGATTTTTTGAAACGGCGATGCAATTGGCAAAGAATCAATGATGCGCCAATTATTTGCCGATTTTTTGAAAAAATTGGCATCGGTGATATTGAAAAAATCAGCAAAAAAATCTGCAATTTTTTTTTTTATATAATAATTTTTTTTTTTTTTAGGCTGTGGCAGATTTAGGGTTTTTTTATGCAAGCCCATTTTTCAGCTATTAATGTTTGAACTTTGAAGTTTAAAGTTTAAACCCTAAATCTAAAACCCTAGTTTAGGGTTTCGGGTTTTTTTTTCCCTCCTCTTTTAAAGTAAATATTGCTGCCTGATAACTATGTATGCAAGCCAATTTTTCAGCTGTTAATGTTTGAAACTTTGAAGTCTAAACCCTAAACCCTAAGGTCCGAGATGTAGACCAATTGGTTCGGCGAAACCCTGTAAGGGGGACGGATGTCCAAGGTTCAAATCTAGGGCCTCATCGAACTGAACGCTTGTCCGTGTTCATGGTGCTTTCAACAGCGTAGAAGGTTTAAAATGATGTGGCATGGTGGTTATAGGGGCGGGCAGCACGGATAACCATGGTGGCTACCGATTCCACCATGTTAAAAAAAAAAAAAACCCTAAACTCTAGGCTAGGCCCGAGGGTTTAGGTTTAGGGTTTGTTTTTTTTTCCTCCTCTTTTTAAGTAAAACAGTAAATATTGCTGCCTGGTAACTATGTATGCAAACCCATTTTTCAGCTGTTTGAATTTGAAACCTTGAACTCTGAACTTGAAGTTTAAACCCTAGTCTAGGCCCCAAGGTTTTGGGTTTAGGGTTTTTTTTCCTCCTCTTTTTAAGTAAATATTGCTGCCTTATAACTACGTATGCAAGCCCATTTTCAACTGTCAATGTTTCAATTTTAAACCCTAAACCCTAGCCTTTTGGTTTAGGGTTTAGGTTCTTTTTCCTTTTTTTCAAGTGATTGTAACTTTGTTGTTACTTATTTCCATGTGCAGGCATATAAAAAATGAAACCTTTTTTTCCTTGTTACTTGTAACTTTGTACCCTTTCATATTATAAGCACAAGATGTGTTTTGTCACTTTCATGTGTACTTAAAGCTTGAGCCTTGTATGATGTGTTGACATGAATTATTGATTTTATTGCAATATTTGATTTGCATAATGTTAATTCATTGTAATATGCATGAAAAAAACTTTTTTTCAATGAAGATTTTCATTTTCTTTGGTTTTTTTTCCCCGATTTTTAAAATGCCGATTCTTTGCCAACTCCGATTTTCTCAACTATGCTCACAACAACTTGCACAGGGGCAAGACCAGTTGAGGCAACAAAATGAACAAGAAAAAGCCCAACTTGAAGACCAAATGAAAAAAACTTCAAGTCACCTAGCAAACGAGAGATTAGAAGATTGATGAGCTCCAAAAGGAACTAACAACATTGAACGAAAGAGAAATAACTGCAAATCCGAAGAAAGCCTTTAATATCCAATGAATGAAGTCCCTCTAAGACAAAATCAAGGCAGAAGTGATGAACGCCTAGGGGTATTTCTACTTTGTAGCCTATGCAAAGCATATCCTGAATCAAGTAATGATTACCAGCAAACAGGTTGAGAAACAATTGGCTGCAAAGGAGAGGTTCCAAGAAGCACTTAAGCTTTTATCGATGATGCCAACATCACAGGCATAGCAGTTAAGGATAGACCAAAAGGACATGCTCAAGAAAATCAAGAAAATCCCTGATGCTTAGAGAGATCTACATGCTTGCAAAGACACATTAGCCTCTCTGAAAGCTCCAGTGCAAGAGATGATCAAGGAAATTTAGGGGCTTGTCGTTGTTGGACTGCTAGACTTCTTTGACCCTCAAATGAAGCTCCTTGATGATGATATCATTGATGCAATGTTCAAAAAAGAGAAAGATCAAGCTGATTCTAGAGATGTAGTTGAACTATATAAGAAGCTAAAGCCACTCTATGCCAAGCTTCAGGAACTAAAGGGGAAGCAGGACGGGTTATTAGAAAACCCATATGAGGATATGATGGGAGAAGCAGAGGACCTAGCCAACATTCAACTGGCAACAAATGAGGAATGGCAAAAGCAGTCAAGGTTGATGCCATGAAGAGAAAAACAAGAGAACAACAGTTTTGAAATTTTGCAATAGGGATTCCAATTTTGAAGACTTTGTGCCCAAGGGCAAAGGCAGGATCTAGGATCTCTTGCCAATCGAGCTTGGCTCCCTGTGAGGTCGCCAGAAATATAGTGACATGTCACTACCTTAGGAATTGCAACTTTGGAAGATTGCAAACCAGTGGAATCAATGTGTTTCAAAACCCCTCAAATTTTGGCTAAGTTCAAGACGAGTCAATTTGCTCATAAATGTCAATTGATTCAAAACCGATCAGTTTGGAAAGTGGACCGATTGGCTTGCAGGAGTGAAGCACTAGGAGTTTGTTGGCAAATCACTAGCAAAGTCAATATATTCACTCACTTCTTGGAGAGAATCGCTCACAGGCCTATGGATCCTAAAGAGAACCTTTGAAAAGCAACATTTTGGCATGTAGTGGTGCTATAACTCATCTTAGAAGCCTTCTAAGCCTTTTAGAGGCATGTAACATTTGGAGGTGCATCATTTTGTTAGAGATGCTCCCAGATTTTACTTTTACTAGGAGTAATAGTTTTCCACCCCACGTAAATCAAGGGTAAACTCTTACTATAAATAAGAGCCATGGGCTCCGTTGTAAATATTTTTTGGCCACGAAAATTCAGAACTACACTCTGTGAAACCCACATTGTGCTCTTGTAACTCATTAAAAGTATGATAAATCAATAAGTCCTTACCTCTCCATTAGTGGCACTGCCCTCCTCGATTGTAGAATGTGCGGTGATTGAGGCATAGCCCTTTTGCCCATCTTGTCATTCGCACTATGATTTCATAATTAATCGAATGGGAACATTGTTGTTATTTGAATTCTCATGTGTTGATTGATCACACACTCTCCTTGTTATGGTTATGGTTGTATTTACTTTAAATCTCACACACCCTAAACACAAATTTACTTTTCATGCATTTTAAATTCCACATTTACTTTTTGTATTTTAATTTCATGCAATTAGATTAGATTGGGTTAGGAATTAGCAAGGATAGTTGGGAGCCAACCTAAATCTGGAGGTTGGAAGAGGCCATAAACCTTTCCATCCAAACTTGTTGAAAACTGGAATTGGGGCACATAAAAAATCACATTAGAAGTCAAACAATGCCTTGGTTCAACAAGTAGAAACACAATCTTCATCATCACCAACTCTCCCAAAAGGGCCAACACATGATCTAATGATTCTCCTAGAAGAATGACCATGACTAAGGGGAGTTGGTTGGATAATACTAGGAGGACATGGAGTTCGACCCCTTCAGACTCTTCTAGCATCCATGGCCTTGGAACCAATAGAAGATAGGAAACTAGTACCCTATGTCTATCTACAACTCCTTAGTCTATGAGGGATGGCCAAAACCCAACGGCAAAGAACTCCATCCCTATCTCGCCACATGCAAGGAAAATAAAGAACCAAAGCCATAGTAGTCACTCTCTATACAAACAAGAATGCACAAATCTATCATTAACATTCTGGACAGCTATAGCTTCAATTGAATGCTTGTTATTCTCGACTACAGAGATAGAGTGAAATAATATGGTGATTAGTCAAGTAGTAGTCGATCTCCCCTGTAATAACTAACATCAAAGAGTGATAGCTTCCCCAAGGTAAAGTGCCACGCATCTTTGGTCAGGATCGATAAAGTGGCAAGCAATCCACTTGAGTCTCTAAACAAGCAATAGTACCTCCCTCGAATCTCATAATAAATAGGACACCTAAAGATGCAATGTTGCTTAGTGTCCACTTGTCGAAGAGAACAAAGATGACATAACCTATCATCTCGAGAAATATGGTGGTCTATCTCTAATCAAACACACTGAGCTTACCAAGAGGAATCATAAGGCTATATGTCCAATGTCGTTGGACATAATAAAGACGAGTAATAATGTCATTCTCAATCCTCGTGAAATGTATAGTGTAGAAAGTCGACTTAGGACTAAGAGACTAAGATAGAGCAACCCAAGTGATCTGAATATATTCTTGATAAATCTTATCTCTAACTACTTGATTAATAACTATCTTATCAAGAAAAATGTGGGATGAGCATTTAAAGGATATTTGAATGGGGGTAATTGTTGAATGGAGAAATTGTCTGATGAGATTTTCACCCACGATAGTAGTTCAACAAATGGATAAGAAGGGATTACACTTCTCAACCTTTGGATTTGGGTCGATTCCCTACTATCTACCAAATAGCGCAAATATAAACTAAACAAAGCAAATCTAATCTACTTTTGAGGGAAAAGAAATGTGAGAGAATAAGCAAATACATAAAGTTATTTGGCCTCAACTTGAAGATTATCATTAGACCACGCTTATATCGCTACAGTGTTGGTTGTATTTACTTTATGTAGACACACTGTTGTTTCCTTGAAGAAAGGTCCACTTTTGTTGTAGTGGGGTGCACCGAGTGTTGAGTGGGTCGCATCACTACCCCAGAACCAGGCACACTTTTGCTGTAGCAAGATGCACCAAGTCTTGAGTGGGTCACATCACTGCCTCAGAGCTAGGCCCATTTCTATTGTAACAGGGTGCATTGAGTCCTAAGCACAAGTGTTTCCTTGGAGCTAGGGGCACTTCTATTGGAGCAGTGCATACTGAGCCCTCAGTGGGACTCATCACTGCCTCGAAGCCAGGCATGCGAACATGTTTTTGAGTTGGGTGTACTTCTGCCAGAGCAGGGCCAATCATTGCCTTACATCCAAGCGCACCAATATATCCATGGATCCAGGCACTAATGCCTTAGTGAAGTGGTCACTCAACTCTAGCCTCTAGCCTTTGCTCTACTTTTTGCCTTTGCTATCGTGAAGGTAATAGTAAACTGCTACAATTATGGGGGCTCCTACAAGTGTCAATCCTAATTAACTGAAGCTCCCTAAATATGTCTTATCCACTGGGTATGGAGTCTTACAATACAAAATCAGCCAAAGTGGAACTTCTCAAGATTGTGAGGTCCAATTCTTTTGCCTCACAAGATCTCCTAGTTGGTGTCTAAAGGAATCAAGAAGTTATCCACTGTGCCAATGCCAGTTACCATATCATCAAATGGATCTCTTGGGAGATCTTTTGCTTTATCTATGATCTACTTGGTGTTGTCTAGCAACTCCTCCAGTTTGCTAGTGATCTTTCGTAGTTGATCTAACTAGGTGTGCCTCTCCTTTCTTTCTTCAATTGCTTCAATCAATTGTTCTGACATGAGGATTTCAAGATCCGATAACCTATTTTCCACCAATTGTCAAACCTCTTCTTGCATTTCTTTTACTATCTCCTCTAGGTCAGCAAGTACTTCTTCACAATGTTCCAACCTCTTTTGTTTGTCAAGAATGTTCTTTAGTTGGATGAGACTTGTCGTTCTATCTGCTATGCCAAGTCGTTTCAACTGATTGCCAATCATCTTACGCACTTGTCACAGCACTTCAATTTGTCCAGCTCATGCCTCCAATTGGATTCTCTCTTACTTAACCCTAGAAGTAGTTTGACTAAAAAAAGCTTTACACTCTTCGAGGTAGGTGAAGTATCCCTTTGCACATTCTAGCTTAATGTGCAACGATACGAGTTGCCCTACAACCAATGGATACTAATGGATTAATGAAGGTGGGTGCAGGTTGGGGTGGTATAGATGGCATGGGTGACAATGATTGGACGACAAATGAGGGACCATATGAGGAAGTGGTCGCTAGCTCCACTTCTAATACTTGGACGGCAGCACTTGATAGAGGTGAGCTAGATGCAGCAACAGAAATAAGAGTGATAAAAGGAGCGGGATTAGAAGAAGAAGAGGGGGAGAGATTAGCAACAAGAGCGGAAGAAAAAGAAGGGGGAGTAGATTTTGAAGGGTGGTGAGAGGAGCATTCAAGGCCTCCAAAATAGCTACTCTTACCTTAGCTGCTTCTTCCTCGGTAGAACTCTCTATGACTAACTCTACATCCTGGCTTCTTGCTTCTGTCTGTAATAGACCCAGACAATCCTTGGCTTCTAAAACTGGTTCATCGCCCATGTTAGTATATTGGTTTGGAGGCTCTTGCAGTATTTCACCTTCCTCCTCACTTCTTTGTATACCCTAGGTTGATGATAGCGAACCCCATTCATTTAATTGTGTTGGAGAGTTTGCAAATATTATCTTTATCCTTGGGAAAATAGTGCCATTTTCTATTCTTTCAAATGTGCTACCCTCCTTACACTTACTTCATAAGGATGGAATTGATCCCAATTTTATTTTAAAATTCAGTCTCATTTTTCTCTAAACAGTACAGTCCCAACTACATCTACTTCATATCGCATGCACCTCCATGCCAAAATCTTCTCTAAGCTCCATTTGTGCTTGCTCATCAGGACATTCGTAATCCTAAAAGTGATGTTTTTGTTGGGGTTGAAATCAATTTCGACTCTATCATACAATGAAAACCATGGGGTGGTTCATTGTACCATTTGTCAAGCTCATACTCATACGCTTTTGAAGCGTTTATCCTCGCTTTTGCAAGCTCTTCGTCCAAATTTTTTCCACCCTCTAGATCAGGTCTTATTTCATGTGCATACTTACATTTTGAACCCTGTTTGTCAACAAAGTTGCCACAAACACTGCATCCAGATCATATGATCAACAATCTGACATTTCTCTCAGTTCAAGTTGTTTCAGTCTCCTTGCCAGTTGCTGATTACAATTTTTGTATTCCGGGGTGATCACAAAGTATTTTTCTTTTATCCTGTATAAGTAAGTCCTCTTTTGTTCCTTGAAGAAATGATGGTCTATACAGTCAAGTTGACAAATAAATTCAAGGCTAAAAAGGTAATTAGACACATACACAAGCAATTCAAACAGTCTACCTCAGTATCCATATAATCTGATAAATGACTTGTTCTTCCCAAGGTAGAAATCACCTTTTGGGTCTCCCTTCTTCAGCCTAATTAGTGCCCGAGTCCATCCAGACTACCTGGGGACCTCTCCGTCTAAATCTTTGACAATGAGTTCATATACCTTAGCATAGAACTTATCTGTTTTTATTTTCCTAGGAGATACCTTGGTACAGTTGCACACCAAGTGGTTTTCCTCCATCTATTTTGTCCAACTGCAACCTTGGGAACGAATCTTGCTTCTGGAAAATGATCAGCCATGTCAAGTATGAGGGATAACGGAACAATTAGGCTCTATGGAAATTTTTGAGCTGGAATTCTATTTCTTGTTCTATGAACATTGCACAATCCAGAAATAGAAATATTCCAGAATATTCTTGAACTGCATGTAACAATGCAATATGTTCCACACTTTCTTGTCATCATCTTGTCCTAGCATTGTGGATATCCTGGATAGAATGATTCTTGCATTGGGTTTAAATTGACTGTTTTTCAGAGAGACTTGGAAATTTTGGGCTTGCTCAAGCCTAATAAACTGGTCTCTCAAGAACTCAACCCACCTTTCTTTATCAAAATTCTGGTAGTATGCTAATGTTATCCTTGGGGCACAGGATTCATTGTCCTTTGTCGACCTTAGCATCCATCATAATCTTTATTGTGAATGTCGAAACAGAAATTGGTTCCTCCTGTCTGCTCTGACTTTGATGATCTTAGTCTTGTTATCATACCACCTGGTGCATAACTCAATGATTTCAGGGCATTCCTAGATTTGAGGTACTAGGAACAACCCAAGGCCAAAGGTCCACATTCTACTGATCAAACCTAGAATTAATCTTTGGTCCCAACTTGAACCTCTTGGTCACAGCACTAGGCGAATGTATGTACTTTCCTTCATTGACCACCTCATATGGATCCTTATACATGTTTGCGAGGGTCCTCTTTCCCTTCTTACTTTTCTTCTACGTTTTAGGTTTTTGCTCAACTCGTCTATGCATGTTCATCTTCTTAATCTTCCTCACTTCCGCCAATCCTATCTCAGGTGGTGTATCTGACTCTGTCATCGCCTCTATTGCTTGTCAAATAACTTCAATGAAAGGGTCATTGCTTATTGCCTAGAAGTCCATGTGAAAACTGAGGAAAACCACCCTTCTCCAAGCCTACTATCTGCCTGGACTGATTTTGACACTCACTGACGGACAGTGCTCAAAATATGATGTGGGTGCACTCTAACCCAAGCAGGGTGCACTCTTGTGCAGGCGGGGTGCACTGCTGTGCAAACAAGGCACACTAGGGCGAAGCAGGGCACACCAGAACTCAAGCAAGGCACACTCAACCCTTGACAGGTAAGACAAGACAAACAAGTAGGGCAAGATGCATAGGAATGGAGCAAGACACACTAAGATAAAGCAGGGTGCACCAAGAGACAAGTGAGGAGAATATTAGCATAATGGAAGAGAAGCTAACATAGCAAGCGAAGAGCGGATGGTAACACCTGAGCCAACGGAGAGGAGTTTGCCAACGGGTGCGGAAGACGAGAGTTTGGCACCAGAGCAACCACGCGTGGGCACTTGGGAAGGAAGACCAAAACCGCATATCGTTTACTCGTGAAGGAGGTTGCGAAGCATTGACGCACGAGAATTGGGACGAAGACTATTTGGAAGAGAGGCACCAGAGCAAGAACAAGAAGTCGAGCCACCAACGATCGGAAGAGAGTGGGATAGAATTCCACAAGAACCATCATCAAGTGACGAAGAGGTCGAACGGGACCTAATGGCGAACATCGCAAATAGAGCGGGCAAGCAAAAATGCCCACCCTTTATTGGAGAGGGAAAAGAAGATCCAACAAGACACATTGGTACTTGCACCACCATATGGAAAGCAAATGGAGTAACGCAACCTGTTGAATGGTTGCAATTGTTTCCTGCCACACTGCGAGGAATGGCAATTGATTGGTACTTGAAGAGGGAAAGTACACAACCCTTTGGACAATGGGATGCTATGCAACAGGAATTTATAAATGAATTCCGACCGTTACGAGATGACACTGAAATCATAACAGAAATTTATGCTACAAAACAAAAGTCGGACGAAGATGTCAAAAACTATAATAGAAGATTGAAACAATTAGCTGATAAAATGCAGATGCCACCAACCGATGGATTAGTAAAAAGATGGTTTATCGATGGGCTACTACCCAAATATAGGAAGAAGATGAAGGTTGTACCATCTTCCACATATGCAGAAGCCCTGGAGAAAGCAAAGAACTTCGAGAGTGAAGCAAAGCAAACAACGACCGGAATTGTGGGGCATCCTAGAAATGAAGAATCAGATAGCGATACTGATGACAAAGTACAAAGTGCTATCTACTCTTTCAGAAAAGAGTTTGACAAAATAATGAAAGAAGTGAAAGGAGAAGCACAAAAAGATCGAAAGGACATTTGGTGCTCGGATTGTAAGTCGGAAGGACATACGAATGTCAATTGCCCTAAAAACGCGTATTGTAATATATGTGATATAGCAGGACATCCAGTCTCGGATTGTCCATTCAACTTGAAGGGAGCAAGGCACCAAACCATGACGGTGCAACAAGAAGAACAAGTGAATACTTCAAGAAATGGACAAGGCGCAATGAGTGGCGGATATAGAAATAACTATCGAGGAGGAAGGCAAGGAGGTCAAAGTCGACTTCAGTATGATTCAGATGGAAGACCAATCATACAATGCCAAAATTGCCAAGAATGGGGACATTTTGTGAAAAGCTGCCCCAAACCACAGACTGGAGGGAATTCAAATGGAAACAATACCACTCATATGTGTAGATGGTGTGGACCGGGTAACCACAAGGAAGCAAATTGCCCAAATAAAGCAAGTACCAGTGGAACGCAAAATGTCAACTTAATTGACATTGGTGAAGTGAGTGATCATCAAGCAAATGAAAAGCAAGTACTAGCGGTGACAAGAGCTCACGCTCGAAAGATGGAGTAGTACTGAACCCTGCCAAAGAAAAGGAGCGATGGCAGGAAGCTCATGATATGGTGAAGGAGGAGCTTGAGAAGGACAAGCAAGAGAAATTGCTCTAGGAGAAAGCCTTGAAAAAGCCTGAGGTAATGTTAAGCAAACAATCATCAATGGAACGTTTGGCAACACAAGTACTAAGCATGACCATGGAAGTAAAAGTGTCCAATCTGCTTGGTGCACTACCAAAATTATATGCCACAGTAGGCGAAATGATGAAGACAAAGAAAGCAAAGGAAGTACGGGAAGTTGCCAACATCAAGCAAGAACAATTTATTGACCCCACAATATTGATGATTGAAGCTAGGAAGAAACCAACTTTGGTCCACATGGAGATATTGGATCATAAGCTAACCCAAGTAATCATAGATGAGGGGTCGAGTGTCAATGTGATGGTCGAGAAAATATGGAAAAGCATTGGGGCACCAACATTACGGTCTCCAAATTTCAGGCTATATGGAGCTGATCAGTACAAATAGAAATAAGAGGGGTACTAACAAATCAAAGAGTACGAATCGCAGAACAAGACTTCACCTTGGATTTCATGATAATAGCAATGCAAAAACCTGCTTATGATGCATTGCTCGGATGTGGATGGCTACGGATGGCGAAAGTAAATCATAATTGGGAGAAAGAGCACCTTACATTCAAGAAAGGGCAGCATAAGTACATGATAAATCTCAAAAATCAATCTGTAAGTCAAGATATTGCAACCTCGGATGAATCAGGAAGTTCATCATCAGATGGTGAAACAGGATATGAACCTGACGAAGGAGTGTTGCAGTTGGAGGATTGCACAGAAGATGAACGAGACGATGACAAAGGACTACTTCATTGGCAAATGGAAGATTATGAAGTATTCACACCATAGTGCTTATGCATCCACGCGGAAGACGAAAACCAAGATGAAGAGAAGAAGGAACCAGAAGAGGGCCAAAGTAGTCAGAAAAGATCAGCAATAAGGAAGGACCAAGAGAATGAGAAGTGGACATTTCCGAAGAACTTCGCAGAGTACACTATGGGTGACGCGGTGATTGAAGATAAACCAGCCCATCCCATTGATGTACTCAAGGCGGTTGAAGAACCAGAATCGGTGAAATATGAAGGACCAAGGATGGTGCAGGTAAACCTTGGCGAGGATGGTGAAGCAAAGATGATCAAATGTGGAGATGATTGGGATCCTGTACTAAAAGCAGCAACTTTCAAAATCTTTATGAAGTACAAGGATGTGTTTGCATGGACCTATAAGGACTTGAAGGGGATACCACCAGAACTGTGCGTACACAAGATACCTTTGATCGAGGGTGTGCAACCAGTCAGGAGATGCCCATACAGGATGAACCCAAAGTACGCAGCTCTGGTGAATGCCGAAATCAAGAAAATGTTGGAGGCTGGCACCATTTTCAAAGTTATGACAAGTGAATGGGTGTCACCAATAGTGATCACCTTAAAAAGAGAAGCAAACAAAATCCGGATTTGTGTAGATTTCGGAGCTTGAATGTCGTAACTATAAAAGACCCCTTTCCGATCCCATTCACAGACTCCATACTGGAAGAAGTAGTCGGGCACGAAATCTATTCATTTTTGGATGGATTTTTGGGTTATAATCAAATCAGTATTGCAGAGGAGGATAAGTTGAAGACTACCTTCATAGTAGAAAATGGCATATACGCATACAATCGAATGCCATTTGGATTATGTAACGCACCTGCTACTTTCCAGAGGATCATCTTATATATCTTTGATAAAATGTCCACAAGGAACTTCAAAGCTTTTCTTGATGATTGGTCCCTATATGGCAGAACAATTGAGCATTTAAAGGCGTTGGACGAATGTATGGGGTTGTGCCAAAAAGCTCGAATAGCACTAAACCCAGGAAAATGTGTATTGTTGGTGCCTTATGGGAAATTACTAGGACATATTGTGTGTCAAGAAGGCTTGAAGCTAGATCCAGATAAGATACGAGTGATATTGTTGATGGAAGAACCCCATGATGTAAGCTCCATGAAAACCTTCTTAGGAATGGTGGGATACTATAGAAGGTTTATAAGAAACTATGCACAAATTGCCTACCCGCTAGATGCTCTCACACGTAAGAGTGTTCCTTTCAAGTGGGCGGAGGAACACCAAGAGGCTTTTGAAGGACTCAAGGCACATTTGGTGAAGGCACCCATTTTGGTATATCCAGATTGGGAAAAAGAATTCCATGTTCATGTTGATGCATCAAACTTTGCGATTGGATGTGCCTTAGCCTAGGAAGGACAGTTTGGGCTGGATCAGCCCATCTACTTTGCAAGTCGGTTGTTGTCTAGGGCGGAGAAGAACTATAGCACCACAGAACGAGAAGCATTGGGAATGGTCTATGCAGTACAAAAGTTCCGACACTATCTGCTAGCCAACCCATTTGCCTTCTACGTAGATCACCAGGCATTGCTATATTTAATCAACAAACCGACAATATATGGACGAGTGAGCAGGTGGCTCATCACATTACAGGAATTCGTGTTTCGAGTGGTAGTAAGACCAGGAAAGAAGCACGTAATAGCGGATCAACTTTCAAGGATTCACTCTGGAGAACCTGCACAAGGAGGTATACAAGATGAATTCCCCGACGCACAATTGTTCATGATAAGTGCGGTACCAACATGGTATAAACATATAGGGGAATATCTGTCGACAGGAGAGCTGCCAAAGGAGATGACGACAGCAGAACAATGGAAGATTATTACAAAAGCGGCACCATTTTCATTGATTGCAGGCTTGTTGTACAAGATGGGAGAAGACCACATTTTGAGGTGTGTCATGGAGGATGAAGTGCAGAAAACATTGAAAGAGGCACATGAGGGATTAGTCGGAGGTCATATGGGGCCCGATGCAACAACAAGGAAAGTGTTGTTAGTAGGACTGTGGTGGCCCACCCTCTATCACGATGCCAAAGAGTATGTGAAGGCATGTGATACGTGTCAAAGAACGGGGAAGCCGTTAAAGAGGGACTTCATGCCATTACACCCTTCCCAACCTCAAGAACTTTTTGAAAGATGGGGATTGGATTTTGTGGGACCACTTCGAACAAGCCGAAAGAGGAAGTGCCAATACATTGTATTGGCTACAGAGTACTCGACGAAATGGGTAGAAGCAAGGGCTCTACCGGATAACTCTGCAAGAAGCATTGCTCGCTTCTTATATGAACAAGTTATCACAAGGTTTGGGATTCCCCTAGTTGACAAGTGATAGGGGAGGTCATTTCGTCAATGAAATCATTTAGAACTTGACTATGGAATTCAGGATCTTCCATTCGTTGTCCAGTCCATACTATCCTAGAGCAAATGGACAGGCAGAGGCAACAAATAAGGTCCTGGTTTCCATAATGTATAAGACATGTGGCATGGAAGGCGCCGATTGGGAAGAACGATTGCCAGCAGTCCTGTGGGCATACAGGACAACCTTCAAGCCAACAACGAACCATACACCCTTCCAGTTAATGTATGGGCAAGAGGCGGTCGTGCTAGTTGAATTCTTGGTACCTAGTTTGCGGGTAGCAGTGGAAAACCGCCTGAGTGATGATGAGAGCCTAGAAGAAAGGCTCACGACACTAGTACAACTGGGAGAGAAAAGGGTGATGGCACAATGGGCAACGAAGATTGCCCAATGACGATGGAAATTTTGGCATGATAAGCACTTACGGAAGATGGACTTGAAGACTGGCGATTTAGTGCTTAAGTTTAATGGGAAAAGAGAAATCAAGCTAGGTAAATTGAAGACCTTGTGGCTTGGACCCTTCCAAGTAGAGGAAGTATTGGACAATGGGGCTGTCCGACTCAAGAAATTGGATGGTACAATTTGCCCCGAAATAGTGAATGGTTCTAAGTTAAAGGTGTATAAGGCAAAGGCACATGTAAATGTGATTAACTTAGAGTCATCACAAGGAGAAACTTCTGGGAGGACAACAGAAGTACCACAACCAGGAATGCGGTTTTACGAACGAGGAGAGCCTAGTAGAATCGTTGATCATAATACTCGGGAAGATGAACGAATGAACTTGGAGTGGCTATTCGGAATAGAAAGAGAACCTGTAATTGAACAAAGAGAATTGGAACCTCGACCAATGGAACGTAGAAGATTACAAGTTCATGTGAGATTTCCGAATAATGAAGGTGAAGATAGACTTCAAACCCTCACTGATGTTGCATTGCAAGAAAGAGAATCTGGTGCAAGAGAAATGAGGGATGGAACTCCAAATGAAGAATCAAGGATTCTACAACAAATGATCAGGGAAACACATCAGTTACAAGAAGAGTATGAGACCCTGAGGATGTATAATACGCGACTAAGAGAGCAAGTGGTTCATGAATTGGATGAAACAATGCAACGTATAAATGAAAGAGAAGAATTAAGACGAGCAGAGCTAGATGAATTCGAACAAGGGCTAGAAAGACAAATAGAAGAGTTAAGGGGAAGCGCCAATGGCAATGAAGTAGCACCATCAGAAAGTAGCCTTTTCTCCTTAAGCTCTAGTAGTTCATCTTCAGAAACACTGAGAATTCAATTGAACACTGAAAGTACTACTAGTACTACTTCCCCATTGATGAGAAGGTCCAGAAGGCATAGAAACATGATGCCACCAAATCCTCAAAGACAGGGGCAAGATGAGATATTTGAACCACAAAGAAGAAGTGAGGATAGACCACAACAAGGTCTTGCTGATTTTGTAGAACATCGAGTGAGCAGAGAACAAATTGAATTATAGGAGAGAGAAAAACTAAAGAATGGAGGATGGATTGAAGACTCAAGTAGCGATGAAAATCTTCCTAGAGACCCTAATACTCCATATCCAAGTCCCAATCATGCAAGAAGAAGGCAAAGGGATGAAGCTCGAAGTCAGCAAGCGGGGGTACGATTCCTTGAAATGGTTCAAGAAGCTGAAAATAATGAACCACTAATGCCCCAGGAGCAGGAGGATGAAAGAATAGAAAATAGCTCAAGTGGTGATAATGAGCCAATAAGAGGACCACAAGGGAGGTCGGAAGTACAAGAGTACCGAGCTGCAGCTAGACAATTGAGAAGACAGAGAAGAGAAGTGAGAAGGTTGCAAAGACGAGTGCAGGAAACATCCAGATGGCCTATGTATACAACAGGCGAAGGAAATGATTCTAGCATTGACTCTGACTTCTCAATCTAGTACAGAGGTGCACTGGCAGAATGTGAACCACAGAGACAATTCGAAGAGGCAAGATGGCGTAGACGATTGTTGCGGGTAGATCGAAGGTTGAGAACTCTAAGGCAATTGTCACCAGGAACTCAAAACCGTGAAGGGCAACCAACAAGAGCAGAATTACTTGATCGAGCAAGGAATGGAGGTAACTTGAGCAATCCAAGGGGATCGATAGGTCTTCTTGGTAACCCAAGTATACCTGACCAAGGGGGAGTCCGGTTGATCTCCTTCTCGGTAGCTCGAGGGGGAGAAATTCCCTTCCTGCTACCCATAGGTCGATTGATCAACAGAATAGACCGCAAGGACTATTTGCAGATTCAATACAAAACAACCAACAACCACGAGTTCATGAGGATGGCCCATTAGGACCACCTCTCGAGCCCGTGGAAACCGAAGAAGTCATCTTGAACGACTGAGGAACCGGATGAATCTCAGATAACTGGGAGTTCGGCAGTCCAACACAAGGGAGATTCGATTGGAAATAAGGGGAGGACGTTTGGAAAGGTTTCGAGGGAGACAAGGATTCCAGAACAGAGGCCAAGTACCACCAAGGACTCCAGTTCCAAGTCCGACATGCCAAGGAGAATTGGAGATAAGGAGGCATGATGACAACCAAAGAAGAAGACAACTTGCAAACAAGACGATAGTCAACCGTCAGGATGACAGCAGGACAGTCAGTGGTTAGGATGACGGTAGGGCAAATGGCCGACATGAGGACGGCAGGGAAGCAGTTCGTCATGATGATGATAGGAGGAATAGTCGTCATGATGACGACATAAGGGAAGGTCGTTAGTCATTGAGAAGGAATTGTAGAGGAAGCGAGAATGGGAAGAGGAAAGAAACCCACATGTCGGAGAAATGGCACATCGTCAACAAGAGGAAGAAAGGGCGGATTGGCATATTATTAGGAGAATTGGAAATGATCGATAGGTGGAACAACAACCGAAAACACCTTGAAGCCGAGGGAATCATCGGAATAGATAGCAAACGGAATCAATGTATGATGATGATGATTCAATGAGTGAGGGAAGCCATCGTCATAGCTAGGAGGAGGCATCATCGGTAGAAACATTGGAAGTTCGCATTGGCATAGCCATGCGATTCACACGATGTCGGTGACACATGGTAGGGACCCATATAAATAGTGTAAATAAAGAAAAAGAAAAAGACAAATAGAAAAGACAAAAATAAGAAAAAGCCAAAAATAAGAAAAAGACAAATAAGAAAAGGATGACAAATGCATGCAAGGTGGCGAGGTGGCAAACATGCGGCAGTTTGAACACGCAATGGCAGTTAACGAATGGTTTGCATGGGCGGCAATGACAGCAAGCGAGGGTTATAAATAGGGATGGCCAAGGAGAAGAACGCACATTGCAAACAGGAGAAGTTGAAGATTGAAGCATTTGCAGTATCTAGCGCAAGAGCTTGAAGACTCGGTTGGCAGAAACACCTGTGCATCAACAAATTACCACACCAGACGAAGGATGCCATAAGCCGAAGAGAAACCGGTAGACATTAAGGACTCATGAAAATTACAACAATTATCCATGCAACAAAAGGGTAATTCTACTAACGCATTCGTAGTCAAATGAATCAATTGACAAAGTACAACTTGCACGAGGTTGTCGAAAGATGAGCTTGCAAAAGGTTCGCAATTGGAGAAGTCAGGAGCTGCCATCATCACCCTGGTCATCAACAGATTGCCACCACAATTAGGAGATCATCATCATGAGTGCAAAGAAAAGGGGAGGAAGGGATATCAGAGTGGCTAGAAGGACTGTCGTCAACAAGTCGGCTGGAGGGATCGTCAGCAAGTTGGTAGAAGGATAATAAAGTGGAGGTGCTATAGAAAGAGCGTCAAAGTCGAAAAAAGGAGTGCAAGGAAGTCAAAAATAGAAAGCAAGTCACAGTCAAATAGAGGATTGTCGTCTCAGACATAGGTGTTGCCACCGTCACATTGCACAAGTAGGAAGTTGCTAAGGAAGACAATCATTAGCAAGTAGAAATAAGATGAGTAGAAGTCGCCCAATTCATACTAGATTGACATATCCGGAAAAATCTAGAAGAATCGAGACAGGAAGTACCATCAGAGTCAGTGTCTAAAAATGACTCCGACATCACTAGGAGCATTCTCGCATTGGTGGAGAGGCATGTGGATAGGAACATGATCCTGAGCAGGGGTGGACTCAAGGGAAACAAATACGTTCCCAAATAGTTGTTTCGAACCAAAAGAGAAGGAAATTCGACAACTTGAACGAGAGCAAATACCTCTCAAAGATATCACCTGGATTCATGCTATCGGGGATTATTGCAAGCAGTGGTGGGAGCAAACACCACCAGAAAATACGCTTAGACAAAAGATCAAAGATGCAGGCGTACACTTTATACTGTAGGTCCCTAACTTTGACAAAGAATTTTACAAGGAGTATCTGTTGCAAATGCTGCAAACATATGACCCTGCAAAACATGCCAATACGGTGCAGGTGGGAGAAAGAAGCTTGTTTCAAGATAGGACATTCGGGTTGCCAAAAGGAGGACAGCCAGTAGTAAAAGGAGTCGATTCCAAGAGAAGTCGACAATTGATTCAGAGTGTCACGGAGTTGAAGAAAGAAGAGATTGAGGCATTGATGTCACATGGAAGCCATGGGGTGAAACCAAACCAACTGAAGGATAAGGGACTCCAATGTATCATGAATGTATTGATGGCAAGATTGTCTAGGGAGCAACGAGCCTCGGAATTGCCTATCTGGCTGATACCCTACTTGCAAGGCATTGAGAAGGGTGTAGCTTATGATTGGGCAACTTATTTGGCGACACGTATTCAGAATTTTCTGATGCGTACCACCAAGAATTTCTCGATGGTCTTCCATGCAATTGGGTTGTTTTTGGATGCTGTATATAGGGCAGGCATGGATATTCCTGGATTGGACCCTCCCAAAGCATTATTGGAGTTAGCACCAACAATATTGAGGTGGATGGATGCCAAACCTCAGCTGAAGAACACTCTGAGCAAGAAGCAAAGAGTGAAACAACGATTCAGCAAAGCCTCACTCTTAGAAGGGCCAGTGGAGGAATCAGAGGAGGAAGTTGCACCACCAGTGAAAAAGAGGAGGAAGTTCGTACCACCAATATCGTCACCATCACCATCGCCAGGATCCGTTCAGAAGATAACAGCTGAAAAGATTGCAAAAAGTCAGGCCGTGGTGCGTGACATCGAGCAGACATTGGAGCAAGCACAAACTATCCCATTGGAAACACGGTTTGGAAGGATACAAGAAGAGGATTTCGAAATTCTGGAACCTCTTACCATAGTTCCACAGGAAGGAACGAGTAGTGTTGTCCACATTGGACCTGCAGAATTTTTGGCTGAAGCACAGTATATTGATCCCTTGGCATCATTTATCATACCCCCGAAATTCAGTATAAGAAAACCTCAGTTATGCAAGCACTACGAGCTCATTCATTTGAGGAAATGCTTGCTGCTACAGAGATGGAAGAGACAGGACAAACAATAGAACCTGGCAAGGACAAGGGGGAAGAACAGGAGAAGAAGAGGGAAGAACCAACACCAATAGAGATGGAAGAATTAGGTCAGCCATCAGGAACTCAGTTGAACCCCATCACAGTAGAGGAAGGGCAAAGCTATGAGCAAAATGAATTGCTAGCCAAGCAGGAAGATGATCCACAACAGAAAATGCCTCTTGGGAAGTCGGTACTAGCTACAGGAGAAAGTAGCCAGCCACATCCGCGTTGGAACAATAAGTGATCACGGAAGGGAAAGCGGCAAAGAAACCAATTGATCTTTCAGGCAAAGGGAAAGAGACCATTTCATATGAAGAAGAAATTGAAGAAGAAGATGATGGCTTGAATGAGCATGTAATGATTGAAGTGCCTAATTTTCAAGATCCACTAGAACTTGGGGCATGCATCAATCAACAAGTTGTGGCTTGTTTTACCAAGCTGACCCAAGTCATGGATAGGATATGGCTGGAGTTTGAAGTAGGTTGTGTCGGACAATGGAAACAATGGCAGTTGATGGCAGAGGAAGAACTTGATAAATTGGTGCAGTGGGCTGGAAAAGGGAAATAGCGGTCCGACATTTCCAGCATTTATCAAGAACAGCCATGGGAATTTCCAATGGAAAGCCTTAAGACCATGGAAGGAGTAGAGAAACTGCCACAAGGAACACCGACACTTTACCTGGAGCCTGCTCAAGTTTACATAGTGGGTCATGGAACTCATGCATCTTCCGTGAGCAGTGAGGGAAGTGTTGTCACATTTTGCACGGGGTGCAATGTTTTCAATGTTTGTAACAATGCTGCTCTTCTCCTTCCCTCTTCCTCTATTTTCCTTCCTTCTTCTCTCCCTTTCCTTTTCTTTCCCGCATTCTCTTTCTTCCCCCCCTTTTCTCGGAGTCCCCCAGTTGATTTTTCAACTTTCCAGCAAGTTACCTGAAAAATGGCTAAGTGTTGGTGCGAAGTTCGCACTTCGCCCAGTCTGGGTGCGAAGTTCGCACTTCGCCCAGTTTTGGTGCGAAGTGCGCACTTCGCCCAGATTTGGTGCGAAGTCTGACTTCGCCCCACTTTCTGGGCGCACCTTGCAACTGGTAGACTGGCAGGCTGACAAAAGAAAGATCAAGTGCTGGAGCAAGTCCGTACGGCGGCAGACACCAGTTTTCGCCTGTGCGCAGTCCGACTTCGCAGCGAAGTCGGAGTGCGCCCTTGACAGGTGCGTGGTGGGGAACAAACCCAGAATTTGACCAAGGCATGAAGGCCTTCCCGACTGCACTGTATTCTGCCCGCGCAACCCGAGACGCTCTGATCCCAAGCGAAGTTGGATGAACTGCCTTCCAAGGCAGACACGTGTCACACGACATCATCCATCATCTGACAAGTGTCCAGCTTCGGGATTAGAGCCGAAACGTGCCGAGCAAAAGGACAAGCATGGGCTGCACTATCTACGCCAGTAGCCTCATTCAAAGCTGATCTGAGGTTTCACCTGCTCCAGCTACCCGCATCCTTGCCGGAGAGAAGTTACGCCCAACACACCGCCATGTAGCTGTCCGGCTTCCGGGAAGACCATCTGCGGGTACGGTCCGGTCCGACAAAAGGTCGGCATTTGCAGCTCTTTCGCCGCTTTTGTCAGCTTATGTTTGATTGGGACCTTGTGCCCATTAATGTAACGGGAGGGACTCGGGCTATAAAAGCCCACCATGAATTCATTGTAAAGGGTGGAAGGGGAATGTACGTTAGGGAACCACTGTGCCCATTGTAACCGTGCTTACGCTTATAAATATAATCTGTATGCCTGGTTCCGTTACTGCTGCTTCATTTTTTATCTTTGCCTTTCTTTATATATGCCTTAGGCTAACCTGTGTCACGGCTCGTTGATTCATTTCAGCATTTGGTGATCAGGTGCCTCTAGCATTGCTTGTTTAAAGCACCCTCTGTACTTAATAGTTTAAAGGATACATAGAATAGATGTGGTAGCAGTTCCATCAGTTATGTGTTACGTTGTTGGTCCGTATCTGGTGATTGATGCGCTGCCGTACTGTTAGTTCCTTGTAGGGAATGTCTGTTAGGGAGCCATTGAAGCTGTGCGGTTAAATTCTCTACACGACACATATACCTGGCTCTGATATCTCTAGGTTTGCTTTCTACCCATGTTAGTGTACGTATCCGGTGATTGATGCATTGCCGTCTTTGTTAGTTCCTTGTAGGGAATGTTTGCTAGGGGATCATTGAAGTTGTGCATACCTTGCTTAGGTATCGGAAGTACACATAGATTTTGCGGTTCTTAGGTCATGCTTTGTGTTTATAATGCAGTAAGTAGCGGTAATTGGTGTGTTCCCGTACTGTTAGTTCCCCCCACCAACCTCCAAGTATATTTGTAAATTCCTTTACGTACATTTATCTCTTTCCTGCACTCTTAGCTTAAATCAGAAAACCCCCAAAAGGAGCCGGCCTTCTCCGGAGATTGGCTCGGAAGGCATCTCTTCCTTCCGGCCTTTCATGCTGGTGGGCGAATCTGGGCGCATTAACCCAAAATCCTTTCCTCATGGCAGATTCGTAACCAACAGTTTCTCTGGCACGCCCGGTGGGACCTTGGTCCCACGTTTGAAGAGAGATTTTCTGATCAGTCTCCACCTGACGCTGACAGTGTTTCTCGAGCTCTTGGTGAGACAAGGAAGTTTCTCACCCCGACAGAATTGAAGCACCGGTGTTCGCTTCATTGCTGTTCCAAATCTGAACACCTGGCGACTCCGCACGAACAAATCCTCTGAGTCCGAAAGACCGGTCCCGGCACCTTCATGCACACAAGAAGGTGGCAAGCAAGGGATTCAAGAAGCCCGCCTGAGTTCTACGAACTGGACATCAACGCTCGAGGCGAGATTCCCAGGTTGGCGATCCGCGAGCTCGTTTCGACGAAGCCGAGGCTGAGATCCAAGAAGAGGCCGAAGCTGAAGTCGGAGGAGCCGAGTACGAAATAGAAGAGGCCGAGGAAGAAGAAGATCCTGCATCCTCGGAAAGTACCGACACTGAGTACACAACCGACGGCGGAGAAGAAGAAGAAGAAGAAATGGCTGCCCAACAGCCGAATGACGATGACCTCTTCCCGGCGGTGGACTCTACGGGGCCCTTGGCCCTGGTCGGACAGCAAGCTGTGCCCCCTGCTGCTTTAAAGTCTATTCCCACATACGACGGCTACGGTAAGACGGCGTACGAGCACATCCGGGACATCCTTGCCACGGCCGCATTGCATACTATCACCGATGAAAGTGTGAAGACCCGTCTGCTGGCCCTTTCCACGAGGGGAAAGCTTCTCTCTTGGTGGAGATCGGCGCCGGAGGGATCCATCACGGGGTGGCCCCAGCTTGCCGGAAGGCTCGTGAAAGGATGCAATGCAGGGCCCGACCCCCCTTCTCTCTTGCATCGGTTCCAAGCTATCCGGGAGACATCCTCAAGAGGAGGTGTCCGATTTTAACATCGGGTTTGCGAGATCCTGGAAACGGGTACCTCGCGAACTTCGGCCTTCAGCCGGCATGGCTGCTCACTACTATACGAGATCCTTCAACTCAGACATATGCCCGCTGCTGAAGATCGCCAGAATTGACGAGTTTCCTGCGCTGTACGAGGCTGCCCAACAAGCTGAAGGCGACATTATCTCCATCGGCGGGCTCCCGTCCGGGTGCGGGAACCCATTCATCCCGACTTCCCCGGATCCCGGTATCCTTACGCTACGGTGGTTCGCCGTCCACATCAGGGCAGCAACCCCAGCAACAGTGGAATCCAGCGCCGGTCGTAACTCCTTACGGCCCGCCTCAAATGCATTACCCTCATCCGCCTCCTCCTGCTCCGCATTTTCCAGCACTTCCTGCTCCCCCACAGTACGCATCTTATTCTAACCCTCCTCCATTGGCCGCATTGCCTCCACCGGCACAATTGCCGCCTCCCGACAGCAGCATCCAGAACACGATTCTACAAGAGGTGCGGGCTTTGGCCTCCGGATACCATGCCATGTCCAATGACATGACCGCTATGAAGAAGAAGCAGGCCCAGATGGACCTCGCTCCTAGGAGGCCATATGCGCCACCCGCGCTGACGAAAGACAAAGCCCCAGAACACCAGCCGCAGAGGCGTCCGCCTCCGAGAAATGCTTTGCTATAGAAGACCCGCCTGGTCCTCCCGACCAGGTTAACTGGTGCACTACGTGCAATGACCCGCATTCGGAGGAAGACCGCACTTTGCACCAGCACTACATCCAGACCTTGGCCGGCAGCGCCATAGAAGATGATGAACTGTACATGATCTTGGACGGCGAAGCTAACTTCGCCCTCCCGGAAGAAAATCTAGTGCCGCCCGCCAAGGAAGAAAAGAAAGCTGCGGATGCGGCCAAGCCTTTGCAAGTCTACGCAAGAAGAGAAAAACCGCAGCCCGGTGGGCTGCCACCGTACAAGCGGCTGTGGCCTTACACGGCCCAGGAGAAGGCATCCAAAGATAAAGCTCCCGCCAAGCCTTCTCCGGCAAAGGCTGCCCCTGTTCCGGCCAAACCTCCGGCCAAAGGCCCCAACTCCGGCTAAGGCTCCGGTACCTCGGCCTCCGGGTGAAACCAAAGAACAAGCCCGGGAGAAGGCTGAAGTACCCGTCTCGACCAAGAGACGGCGAGTTGAGGCCACCCGGCGGTGCCGGACGAAGTATGAGCCGGCTAAACAAGCGAAAGGAGCTAGTACCTCGGGCTACGACATTGTGAGACGAGTTGAAGAGAACTCCCGCTAGAATCGGCATGTATGATGCTCTTACGCTCCCGAGCCGGGTGGATCTGCTTGCCAAGAATCACTGAAGAACATGAAGAGCGGCAAGCGGATGCAGCCTGCTGTCCTGGTTCAACCTTTGACAGTCTCCGCCACTAGGAAGAACAGACCGCCACCCTTTTATCTGTCTTTACGGATGCAAGGGCACATAGTTCTCAAGCTGCATGGTGGATTACGGTGCTTCCTCGACTGTGATGCCGAAGGCCGTCCGCGATGAGATCGGGATGGAATACACACGGAGCAGCCAAGGCGTGCTGCAATTAGACGGCACCCCTGTCAAGACAGTTGGTGTCATAAAGGACATCCCTATCCGGTTGCACAAGGCTCTCGACATCGTGGTCATCCAAGAGGTCGTGATTGTTGACCTAGAGCCTTACTTCGGCATGTGTCTCTCTCGGGAGTTCACTGCGAAGTTGGGCGGGTACCTGTCTCTAGACTACTCACACATGGAAGTGCCCTTCAAAGGAAGGAGACTGAAAATTTTTAATGAGAAGCCTTCCCCCTTCCTAGTAGACAAGATACCCGGAGGAGAGATGGACTGCATGGTCCAGTTGTCAGAGGAAGAGCTGGTGACAGTGGAGCTGACCGAGCAAGCCTTCGAAGTGCTACAGCTTGAAGATGAGTTCTCGTTGCGGGACTTTAATGCCGTAATCGGGACAGAGCAGGGCTGTTACTCCATTGTACAGCCCGAGAGGCTTGACATGTCAGCTGCGAAAGAAGTGGGACCTGCACCCGAAGAGCTGTGGAAGCTTTTCTTTGACGGCGCGCGATGCAAGAATGGCGCCGGTGCAGGAGTACTTCTGGTTTCTCCAACCGGAATCCAGAAGGACTATGCCTACAGGTTGGCCTGGAGCTGCACTAACAACTCGGCGGAATACGAAGCCCTGTGCTTGGGTTTGCGAAAGGCAGAGAGGCTCGGAATCAAGCACTTGCAGATTTTCGGAGATTCAGAGCTGGTGTGTCACCAAGTTACGGAGAAGTGCGCATCCAAACAGCACTATCTTAGAGCGTACCGCAATCGGGTGTGGGACTTGGAGTCATTCGACTCATTGAATGTCAAAGCAATATCGCGTGAGAAAAACAAGCACGCTGATATTCTGGCGTCTGTTGGAGCCAGGTACGTTCCGGTGAAGACGTTGTCCAAAAACCGAAGCCGGTTCGCACTATCTACAGGCCTTCTGTGCCTGATAAGGACACCTAGCTGGCGGGTGTTCGGTTGTGACGAGGAGATCGTCACATTCCTGGTTAACGAAGTGTGTGTAATCGAAGGTAGAGACCCTGATGACGAGCAATATGAGGGGTTGATACAGTTACGGAATAATCACGTCCCAAAAGGACTGATTACATTAGAAAGTCTCTTTGATCAGAATGACAGAGCAATATCTCACAGAATCAAAGTAGACCCGAGGCAGTATGCTGACCTGGAACTTGAACCTGGTAAAACTATCAAGGTCGGAACAGACTGCACGTCGGAGGAACTGGAGCAGATCAGATCACTGTGCCAGGAGTTCCCCGACATCGTGGCCTGGTGCTACGAGGATTTGAGGGGTATGACCGAACTGTCATCCAGCATACCATTGAGCTAGAGGATGGCGCCAAGCCATTCCGACAGAAACAGAGGGCCGTGAATCCAAAGATTGAGGCCATGATGAAGACCGAGCTCTTGAAGATCTTTGGAGGCCAAGATCATCTACCCCATCAAACATTCATCCTGGGTCGCGAATTTGGTGCCGTGAGGAAAAAGAATGGCGACATTCGTCTACGTGTCGACTTCGAAACCTAAATCGGGCTTCCCTCCGGGACCACTATCCGCTTCCCCAAATCGACCGAGATTCTACATATCGTTCTCTGGAGCCCGAGAGATTTTCACTTTTAGATGGATTTTCCGGCTACAACCAGATTTGGGTCAAAGACGAAGACCAGCATAAGACGGCGTTTACCACGAAGTGGGGGACGTTCGCCTATCAGCGCATGCCGTTTGGCTTATCCAATGCTGGTGCCACGTTCCAAAGGGCCATGGACTTGGCCTTCCGAGAGCTGCTCAATAAGATTATTGTCATCTACCTTGATGACATGACTATTTTCTCTCACCAACGAGGAGATCATGTTTCGCACCTACGGCAAATATTTGAGAGTTGTCGAGAATTCGGCATTTCTATAAACCCGAAGAAGTCTGTCTTCGCGGTAAAGGAAGGAAAGCTGTTGGGACATGTCATCTCCGAGGAAGGCCTCGCCATTGACCCCGACGAGAGCGAAGCCCTCGTTCGCTTGCCGGCCCCCATCGACAAAAAAGGGCTGCGGTCCTTCTTCGGTCGGATTAACTTCGTGCGGAAGTTCATTCCCGACTTCGCACGGGTGATCAAGCCTATGGCCGAGCTGTCGAAGAAAGATAAACTTTACGAATGGACTGATGAGAGAGAGCAAGCCTTCGAGGAAATCAAGGCTCGAATTGCACAAGCTCCGGTGTTGACAAACCCGGACTACTCCAAGGACTTCATCTTGTATGCAGTGGGAGAACCCGAAAGTTACGCTGCAGTCCTAACTCAGAAGGGAGACGATGGTGAGGAGCGCCCCATAGCGTTCCTCGAGCCAAGTGATTACGCCGCATGAAGAAAAGTACAATTTTATAGAGCGGCAGGTTCACGCTGTTATGAAGTCCCTTCGGAAGTTCAGGCACTTTGTCTCCCAGAGCAAGACCACTGTCTTTGTGATTCACCCGGATGTTCGAAGCTTCATCTTACAAGGAGAACCGGGTCACAAGAGAGCGGGATGGATTGCCAAAATCCAGGAGTTTGACATTGAAGTGCGGCCCACCAAGCTTATCAGAGGCCGAGCCTTGTGTCAGGAATTGGCCCGAAGCGCTGTAGCCGGCATCTCCGCCTGTAAGTGGGAGGACACAGCGACACGCATCTACCTAGCCGACTCCTTATCGGAGGGGAGTGATTGGACGGATGAGTGGTGAGATACTTCTGCACCGGAAGATGTCCCGATCACCTGAACGCCTCACAACGAAGGAGATTTCGGCTAGGTGCACTCAAGTACACTCTTCGCCCCGAGGGGCTTTACTTCAAAAACATCGACGGCATCCTGTTGCGGTGCGTCAGAAAATCAGACCAGCCTAGGGTCCTCGGAGATTTTCATTCCGGGATGCCTGGGGGTCACCATTCTTCAAGGCCAACGGCCTTAAAAATAATAAGAGCTGGGTACTATTGGCCCACTCTGTTCGCAGACGCGCATGCGGTCTGCTCTAAATGTGATCAATGCCAGAGGTTTGCTGGCCGAAACAGAAAGGCACCCCTGCCCCTTCAGCCGATTCGAGCCGAGACTCCGTTCCAGCAATGGGGTCTAGACTTCATTGGGGTGATTTCTCCTAACTCCTCTGCCGGCCACAAGTTTATTCTTACGACTACTGACTATTTTACACGGTGGGCGGAGGCAATCCCGACCAAGAACGCAGACCAAGAAACGGTCATCAGGTTCATTGAGAGCACGATTACCCGCTTCGGGGTTCCGAGTCGATTGTGACAGACAACGGTCCGGGATTTGTAGGCGCTGTACTCACGGAGTACACCTGCAGACTTGGCATCTATCACAAGATGTCTTCTAATTACTACCCGCGAGGGAATGGCCTTGCCGAGTCCACTAACAAGAACCTCCTGAAAATCATCCGGAGGACCATTGACAGAAACAAGCGGACTTGGCACTTGCTCCTGAACCGGGCGCTGTGGGCGGACAGAGTTGCGTTCAAGAAATCCCTCAAAACGTCCCCCTATGCGCTCGTCTATGGCAAAGAGGCTGTCATGCCATCACACATTGAGATCCACCGCCTGTGGATGATTGACGAAGACAGAGGCAGCGGAGACCCGGTGGACGACAGACTGTGCCAACTCCTGCAGTTGGAAGAAGACAGAGAAAGTGCATACCAGGCCTTCACTGATCACATTGCAGCCACTCAAGGCTGGTTTGCCAAAGGCACCACTGCCCGAGTTTTCGAAATCGGGGACCTAGTGCTGAAGTGGGACTCATATAAAGCAAAGCCGGGTAATCACGGGAAGTTTGATGCTCTCTGGGAGGGCCCTTATCAGATTGCCCGGGTGAACCAGTTCAATGCCTATGTGCTTCGGGATATGGAGGGTCAGCTCCTGCCTATCCCTGTCAACGGGTTCCACTTAAAGATTTACCGCTGTTGAAGGTGCCCGAGTGGCCCTTCCTTGTAAAAAATTTCCCTTATGCACTTTCATTTCCCAGCATGTACAGTTTCCGGTTTTCAGCTTTTAATTTTATTTTTTATTATTTTTGAGCTTAAGCTGCGGCACGGGAGAGAAAGACGGACTTCGCAGCGAAGTCTGTCGTCGCCCCTCAGGAAGGGCGAAGTTCGGCTGTGCAAAGGAGGAAGCAAACAAGAAAGAAGAAAAAAAAAAAGGGGAAAAAAATCGGCTAAGTGTTGGCCGAAGTCCGACTTCGCAGCGAAGTCGGGCTTCGGGCCAGCCAAGTGCGAAGCTTGTTCAAAGAAAGAAGACTGCAAAGCAAAGGAGGACGGACTGCGCCCAACCTTGGGCGAAGTCCGACTTCGCACGCGAAGTCCGACTTCGGCCGGCTGGCGTGCGAAGTCCGAACTGCGCACGACTTCCGCGCGAAGTGCAGACTTCGCGCGAAGTTCGCACTTCGCCCGAACTTCGGGCGAAGTCCGAACTCGCTTCAATGTTCACGCTGCGCAGTTCGAACAGATCAAAAGAAGCAGTAGGATGCTAAGGTTGCAAAGGACCCGGACTGCGCCCAAACCTTGGGCGCGGCAACAAGGAAGAAATGAAAGACAAAGCAGTCCAACGCGCGCTTCGCGCGAAGTTCGAACTTCGCCCGAAATTCGGGCGAAGTCCGACTTCGCCGGCGAAGTCGGGTCGCGCCCAACTTTGGGCGAAGTCCGACTGCGCCTCGTTTTTTGGGCCAGTTTGGGCAAAGGTTAAAAAATGAATAAAATATCCAAAAAAGGTCCCAAGCTGGGCCCAAGGCGCGTTGCGACCGTTTCAAAGTGGGTTTCCGCACCAATGGTTCTTTCTTGAGCAGTGTGCCCTGATTTCGGCCGTGACGTCAGCCATGGCGCAGCGTCCAAGACAAAATTAATGATTGCACGTTCCTCAACGAAAGTGCAAGCAAAAGAACATGGCACGTCTGCCGGAGTGCACTTTTTCCAAACATTCTCCTGCGCAGCCACCCAAGAACCTTAACTCAGCCGACCTACCCCCTCCTGCGCGGCATTAATGGCGCTGTCTTTATCTAGAAAAGGGGGTCAGATGTTTTCAAACATTCCAGACTGCACAGATTATTCCTCGGACGGTGCAAATTATTCCTGTGACAGCGAAATCTGCTGCAGACGCCCTGAACTTGTAATTATTGCTGATTCGGAGAGATGGACAGAGGAAAGATGCCAGTGTCAGCGCAGTCCAGCGAAAGTGGCGAACCAAAGGATTTACCGCGGCCGGGCGTTTTCAGAAGTGAAACCCCGCCAGAAAGAAAGTCAAAGTCCCGGACGAAAAAAGTACAGCGTGGGCAAGCCCCACCACCTCCGTTAAATTACTTGTCGGGATACAAGGACGGCTCTTTTTCTATGAGCCTGACGAAGCTGCGGGCAAATGTGGAGAGTTGGGCTGACAAAGTTTCGCCCTCCCACCATTTCGGAGCGGCGTACAAATCCAATCTTTTCAGATTCTTGTGCCCTCCTGTCCACCAATGCCCGGAACTGGTAGACCTAATTGTCAGACACTACAGACCAGTTACCCGGCAAATTTGCAGCTCCAGCGGTAAACCCTTGTTCACACTGCGCAGGGAGACTGTCCAGCCAGCTTTCGCCCCAGGGTTGGAGTATGACTCCAGCACCATCCTCAGAAAGATAAATTTGGGCGAGCAGGCGGGACGTTTCACGCAAACAAAAAGGATGAGGGATTTCCTCAATTCAGAGCTGAACGCCCCGCTTGCAGCTGGACAGTGGCCAACTGGCCCCATGCCCTTGGCACAATTTCAGAGCAAGTACTTGTACACCATTTTGGCATCTATTCTTGGCTGCGACTCTGATGAGCTGGTACAGCCGTACCAGCTAGCGCTGGCAGAATGTCTCCTATGTGGAGAATCCTACGAACCGGCAGCACAGAGAAGTGGGAAGCGTCCCATCTCTTTCGACTAGGCAGAGCGGTGTGGCTTACGCCATTCATTCCAGCCTGGTCAAGATCCAGAAGAAGCAGTCCACCGATTTTCGTTTTAGTTCTGTTCTAGCTTGGCTTTGTTTATACCATTTGCACTCCCGGATGCCGATCCTGAACCTGAAGAAGGTCAACGAGAAGGGAGAGCCACAGCCCGTCTATAGCTGGACGGATGACTTATACCGGAAAGGGTCCTACTACAAGTTCAACTTCAACTTTCTGGGATTCGTCATGTCAGTCTTCAGTGAAAGCGAAATTCCACGCCCCGAGAGAAATGACGAGCGCTTTGCTAAATCAGAAGCTCGGGGACGTTTTCAGACTGACGCAGGGAATTGTGGTCAGAATCTACGGATTCAAGGGCAAACCCCATTTGCTGCCCTACTGGTGCTCGGAGCATCTGTTCGGGATGGAGGTTGCCCGACAAATGGACTATGTTGAAGAGGAGTTCGGCCTAGGAAAGAAGAGAGGACAGATTTTTCAATATCCTCTTTCCTGGGCAAACGTTGAGATTTTTGAGGTAGGACAGCATGTCTACCTTGAGCAGGAGTTTTCCCGGATTGGCCTGGTTTTGTTGCCGCAACGCTGGAAGTATGACCCGTATGGAATAAGGGGAAAGTTCGCACATCTCTGCCCCCGGGCAGACATAGTCGAAGATAAATGCGACGTGGTCCATGTGGACCTTGACTGGGAAATTGAATTGATGGAAGCTTCTCCTCCCTGGCAGGATTTTTATTTGAGGAGGTGACATATGACCCCAAGCGAAACCCGGACCACCGGTTCTCATCTCCGGGGTTCAAAAAATTTCTATCCAAGATAGCGAGGCCTTAAGCTGGTCTAAAGAAAAGATTCTTGAATCTTTGGAAGATGAGATGCCGCACGCAGCACGACAAATCAACAAGGAGGAACCTGGCCGTAGATGACGACTTTTCGGTTCTCTATGACCAGCATCATGACAGCTGGCGGCCGTTCGCATATCAAGGTTACGTTCCCCGAGGTCCCTTTGAAGACTATAAAGGAGGGTCTTCCTCCCAACAGTTGTACACTTCGGCAACTGCCAGCGTGGGCCCGACAGACTTCCAGGTCGATCCAATGCAGCCCGTGGCTTCCAAGGCGGCGCCTGAGAAGGCGAAAGAATTAGTCAAGGCAACGCCGAGGCAATCCCTCAGGCACGAAAAGCGCCGAGCGCCGTCGGAAGGCAGACCAGTTGCGGCGGACCTTCTGCAAGTCAAACCCCGGTACAAGTTTACCGTGGGAGCATCAGCGCTGCTGCACCTGCTTCATCTCCTTCCCCTGATCCGACCGTTATTCCAGAAGAGAAGAAGCGGAAGAGAGTTGAGAAAATCAGGCGACCCTAGCACGATAGTGCGGCGACCGATCGCGAGCCGCAGCCGCGTCCTGCCGCCGCAGAGACAGTTCCTCTGGGCAGTCCCAAGCCAGCCGCCGAAATCAGAAGCACAGACATCCATCCGGCATCGGCTCAGGCGGAGCCCGCAGGTACGTTTGCTGCCCCTGTCTCTTTGGTCTCATCCAGTCCTACTCCCACTCCGTCTCCCGCTCAATCCGAGCAAGTTATGGCCGCATCCCCCTCCCCGTCTCCGCGCCCTTCTAGCGGCCCCCATTCTTTTGATCAGTTTGCTCAGAACCCTAACGTTTCTCTTTCTCTGAGCACAACTCCAAACCCTTCGCCTGAAGTTAGTGCTGAGGCCGCCCATTCACCGTCACATCCACCGTCTCAGCCGCTTCAAACCCTCACAGTATCAGCCGCTCCCATCTCCATTTCCCGGTCGCCCCCACAAGCGGCCGATTCTTCCAAGGTCTGTCCGGTTCCTCCTGGTCCCATCCCCGCAGGAGAGACGTCTCAGGAGAACCCTAGGCTGGGGGAACCAGATTTCATGGACGACCTCCAGAATACAGACGACTTGCCCCTGGCAACGAGGGCTGTAGAGTATTCTGTCTCTTTCCTCCAGAACCTGAAACGGAGGAGACCTGAAGAGATAGCCGCCCCGGTAAAACGCGCCAAGTACGATTTCGGGAGGAGAGTGCTTACAACAGAGAAGATAATCCCAAAAGTGAAGAAGCCTCTCCGGGAAATGACCAGGGGCGGACTACGAGCTCCGGACAAAGGAGAAGAGCTTTGACGACATTAACAAGCAATATGAGATTCGATCAATCATGCGCAAAGGCGATAATCTCTTTGTCAAGAGTACGGAGGAGCGGGAAGAACTTTTCGGGTTGCGAGGATAAAACAAGGCAGCTTGAAGAGGAACTGTCTAGGTCCACTGAGCAGCTGGAAGCGGCACGACAAGAAATAGATGAACTCAAAGCCTAGCTGGCCGCTTCTCAGCAACAAGCCGCAGCCGAAAAACAAGCAGCCTCGGAGCAAATTTCTCGGCTCCAAGAGTCTTTGAAGCAGGCGCAGTCGCAACTTGCGAAGAAAGCATCTCAAGCGACGGTCTTTTCGAAGACAAAGGTTAAGGAGATGCGGGCTGGTTTGCTGCGGGAATGCAAGCCCCACACCTATAAGGCGATGGCAGTTCTGGATTTCGCATCCAGAATTCAAGAAGTTTCTCCCCAGGGAAAGCCTGTGGTAGAGGAGGCCGAGCGTCAGGCGAAGCAATGGCTGGACCTGGCGGTAAATCTTCAGGAGCGCGAGCGCAACGGCCTCCAATTTTCTCCCGTGTCCTCATTCGCTGCAGAATGGGCAGGTGCAAGGGTGACCTTGCACAAATATTTCAAAAAAGTTGAAGAGGTGAGAGTTGCCAGACGAATGCTAGATGCATTCGGACATGAAAGAGATATCTGTCTGGCCCCCTTTCGCGCTCTTTCCGAACTAGGGTGCCCAGGTTTTGTTGAGAATGGCGAGCTTCTCACCCTAGATCGGGTGAAAAGGAATTGGCAGTCCTTTGAAGCAGATACAGCTGAAATTGATAGGCTGGGTGAGCCAATCCAAGACAATCGGGTCACTCGGGATGGTGTCCAAATATTCCAAGATCAGCTCCTACTTCCAGGAGTTAGAAAAAAGATACCTCACCATCGACCTGCACGCGGTCGCCGCTTTCCACGCAGCATTAGAAGATGCAGCTGACCGCCGGCCATTCGAAGCAAAGGCCTGGCGCCAAGCCCAGGCCGCATACACTCGCATCTGCGAGGCAGAAGCAAGAGATGGAGAGCTTTCGGAAGGTGATTCTGAGGGGGCAACCGACAAAGATGAATCTGAAGAACAGTTGCCGCAAGGAGAACAGTTAGACCAGCAAAAGGCAGGGGAGGCAAGTTCCTCTGCACCCAAAGGATGAAGGCATGGATTCTTTGCGCCGAGGCGAGCTCGACACCCCGCGAGCCGCCAGAAATGTTGTCACATTTTGCACGGGGTGCAATGTCTTCAGTGTTGTAACAATGCTGCTCTTCTTTTTCCCCTCTTCCTCTATTTTCCTCCCTTCTTCTCTCCCTTTCCTTTTCTTTCCCGCATTCTCTTTCTTTCCCCCCTTTTTCTCGGAGTCCCCCAGTTGATTTTTTAACTTTCCAGCAAGTTACCTGAAAAATGGCTAAGTGTTGGTGCGAAGTTCGCACTTCGCCCAGTCTGGGTGCGAAGTTCGCACTTCGCCCAGTTTTGGTGCGAAGTGCGCACTTCGCCCAGTTCTGGTGCGAAGTCTGACTTCGCCCCACTTTCTGGGCGCACCTTGCAACGCGGCAGACTGGCAGGCTGACAGAAGAAAGATCAAGTGCTGGAGCAAGTCCGTACGGCGGCAGACACCAGTTTCCACCTGTGCGCAGCCCGACTTCGCAGCGAAGTCGGAGTGCGCCCTTGACAGGTGCGCAATGGGGAACAAACTCAAAATTTGACCAAGGCATGAAGGCCTTCCCGACTGCACTGTATTCTGCCCGCGCAACCCGAGGCGCTCCGATCCCAAGCGAAGTTGGATGACTGCCCTCCAAGGCAGACACGTGTCAAACAGCATCACCCATCTTCTGACAAGTGTCCAGCTTCGGGATTAGAGCCGAAACGTGCCGAGCAAAAGGACGAGCATGGGCTGCACTGCCTGTGCCAGTAGCCTCATTTAAAGCTGATCTGAGGTTTCACCTGCTCCAGCTACCCGCATCACTGCCAGAGAGAAGTTGTGCCCAACACACCGCCATGTAGCTGTCCAGATTCCAGGAAGACCATGTTGCGGGTACAATCCGGTCAGACAAAAGGTCGGCATTTGCGGCTCTTTCGCCGCTTTTGTCGGCTTATGTTTGGTCGGGACCTTGTGCCCATTAATGTAACGGGAGGGACTCGGGCTATAAAAGCCCACCATGAATTCATTGTAAAGGGTGGAAGGGGAATGTACATTAGGGAACCACTTGTGCCCATTGTAACCGTGCTTACGCTTATAAATATAATCTGTATGCACTGGTTACGTTACTGCCGCTTCATTTTTTATCTTTGCCTTTCTTTATATTCATGCCTTAGGCTAACTTTGTGTCACGGCTCGTTGATTCATTTCAGCATTTGGTGATCAGGTGCCTCTAGCATTGCTTGTTTAAAGCACCCTATGTACTTAATAGTTTAAAGGATACATAGAATAGATGTGGTAGCAGTTCCATCAGTTGTGTGTTACGTTGCTGTCCGTATCTGGTGATTGATGCGCTGCCGTCTTGTTAGTTCCTTGTAGGGAATGTCTGTTAGGGAGCCATTGTAGCTGTGCGGTTAAATTCTCTACACGACACATATACACAGCTCACGATATCTCTAGGTTTGCTTTCTACCCATGTCAGTGTACGTATCTGGTGATTGATGCATTGCCGTACTGTTAGTTCCTTGTAGGGAATGTTTGCTAGGGGATCATTGAAGGTGTGCATACACTGCTTAGGTATCGGAAGTACACATAGATTTTGCAGTTCTTGGTCATGCTTTGTGTTTATAATGCAGTAAGTAGCGGTAATTGGTGTGTTCCCGTACTGTTAGTTCCCCCCACCAACCTCCAAGTATATTTGTAAATTCCTTTCTGTTCATTTATCTCTTTCCTGCACTCTTAGCTTAAATCAGAAAACCCCCCAAAAGGAGCCGGCCTTCTCCGGAGATTGGCTCGGAAGGCATCTCTTCCTTCCGGCCTTTCATGCTGGTGGGCGAATCTAGGCGCATTAACCCAAAATCCTTTCCTCATGGCAGATTCGTAACCAACAGGAAGGAGGCAGCAAGTAGAATTGGTAGCAAAGCTGTTTTCGATATATAGCCATATGAATTTTGTGGCACATTTGATATGCTGGCTAGCGGAAGGGATTAAACAGCAACACTTGGTAAAACAGAACCTTGTGCAGAAGTTGCAAGAAATTGAAGACAGATTGTATGAATCAAAAGGAAACCTACAGTAAGTCAAACAACAAGTGAATGATGATCTTGCTCAGCTGAATGAAACAATGAAGTAAATTCAGACAACTCGGAAAGAATTGCATAATCTTCATGAGCAACTAATGGACAAAGAAAAGATTATTGTCGAAATGGAAGCTAAACTGGTGCAACAACAATCAGCAAACACACCATTGCAGCAACAACAAGTAGAAGTAATGGCCCATAAGAATCAATGCGAAGAAGCGTTACTGAAGGAGCTTGAACAGACAAAGCAAAAGGAGGAAGCATTGCTTAGAGAATTGGCTCAAACACAACAACGAGAAGCAGCATTGAAAAACGAGTTGGAACAAAAGAAACCAACGTTCCCAACTCTGACACAACAGAGAATGAAAGAACTTTTTGTCAAACGAGAAGAGGAGATCTTGCAGCAATTGCAAGTAATGGAGGATAAAGCCAATGCCTATGGGGTGGAATGGGCCAAGTACTATAGCTATGCCAAGAAGCTACAAGATGAACGAGAAGCCTATAAGCTTCGTGTTCAAGGACTAGAAAATCTACAAGCGTCAGAACCAAAAGAGACCGAAACCCCAACAGAACAATGCAGGAAGTCACTGAAGACATCGACTAATGTAAAGGGCAGGATAGATGTAGACAGCAGCACTAAGAAAAAGTGAAACTGTTTGTAAAAAGGTCTACACATTTTGCATCAAATGAATGTCATGTAAATATGGTCAAAATGAAATATAATATGATCAAATGAAATATTTAGAAATTTAGACGTAATACAAATGCAGCCCTCATTGTGAACAATTAACAATTGTGTTAATTATCATTTTGATTAAGGCTGTTTAGAACAGGCAGTTTTGGTAGTTGTGTCACGTCACCCTTAAGTGGTTTTGATAACTACCAAGGCCAAAGTATAAATAGACCCCCTACAATTCAATTTGTATCCATTGCATTGAGAAGCAAGTCCATGTACGAAGGGAGAGACGCTAGACTGTTACAGCATAAGGTTGGGCGTAGCATTGTTGCAGTCACAAACTGAACTGTACATGATTCCAATGATAATGCAAACTCATTCACTTGTGCCAATTGTGTCTCCATTGATGCTGGTATTATGCTAGATTCCTGTCTCTATGTTGTGAGTGTTGCAGGTAGGATTGCTTAGATGGAGACCAGATTCATGCCATCTTTAGGCGAGCAAGCCGAGTTGTAGAATTCGATGCCGATATAGGCTAAGTGTTGCCGACACCGTCTAAACCAAGCTATCGACATACTTGTCAACGTTGTCTGAACCAAGCTGCCAACATCAGGAATGTCGACATGCTGACTTCCCTCAAGTGCAGTGTCATCATGGGTGAAGCCATCATGCCGACATGCTGACTTGCGCCAAGTGCAATGTCGTCATGAGCAATGTCGTCATGCCGACAAGTCATCTACCGTCATGCTGAATGCCATCTTGGGAGATGCCATCAAGATTGGATCTGTCACAAGAAGTTGTCGTTTGAAGCTAGGCCAACATGCCAATTGTCCTCAATTCACTATCGTCTAAGTTGCACTGCAATCATTGATTCATTCTGTCACAGATGCATTCCTCTGGGAAAATTTCCATTTCTCCTTCCACGAACTGTCATTCCCTTGTCTCAGAAATCCTCATCACTGTCTAGATTTGGCCATGCCTTCACAAAGCCCTCAACAAATTTTATCTTCAACAAAACATCTGTCAAACCACAAAATTGCATTACACATACTCCAAGTATTAATGGTAGTACTCCACCTTCCCGCTTCAATGCCCTCATATGTCTTCATCTCTAAAATCCATTCAGTCACTACCCTAGGAATATTTATATCAACAAATTTTCATCACGGGTCAGCAGTTGATGGAAGAACAACATATCTTTGCACCTCATTTCTCTTGTTCTAAGCCACATGTCATGCAACAACTATTGAATATGGCTTGAATGGCATCGAACATTGTCCTACAACGCAATTTTCTTCTCTTGTTCAATGTTGTGTCTTCGACTTATTTGCAAACTTCAATGCCTTTGTTGATTGCACGTGCTCCTTGTCGCTCAGCAATGATGTCTTCTACTAAACCAAAAAAATCGTCATCTTTGGTTTAACAATGTCTTCTTTCCATGCCCAAACGTCTCTAACTTTGCAAAACATCACTGTAAAATATTCAACAACACAAATAGTCTTCTTCCATGTTAAGCAGCAAACGTCTAAAACGATCTCTTCAACATCTTCAATCCAATAACATTAAAATCTTTTGAAATATCTTTAGCAGACACTTGTCTTCAACTTCGAATCTTCAGCACATGTCCTCAAGAAAACATTATTTGCATAGCCTTCAACGCATGCCCAACCAATCTTTATCTTTGAATGTGTCAATCTTCATTCCTCACATGGCATCTGTCACATGCTCTTGGAATGGCTAGGAAATGTCGCCTTCACTTCATATGAACAGATCTTCATCCACACTCACGAATAGCTTTCTCTTCTTAATGAACGATATTCGAGTGTGTCCTCACACAACATGAATACCATATCTCCTTCCTGGACTGGAGTCTTCAACCATGAACAGGTCTTCAACTCTTTAACTCTAACGTTCTCACCTCGAAAACAGCCTAAAAGCGCTTAAAACCATTCTGATACCAAATATTGGTAATGCAGAATGGCTGTGATAAATTCCCATTGAAGTAATGCATGATATATAAATGGGCAAGATGGTTATTCGTTGTGAAACAGGCATAACCAAAACAAAAAATGAATAACCAATTGACGAGGCTATTCATAACAGTAAGCAGCAGCATACTTGCTTATTTACCTCAATAACACTTGTTACTTGAAAAAAAGAATATCAACTCTTGTATAGCACTTGTTACTCGAAAGTAAGAATATCAACATTCATATTATATTGCTTGAACAAACTCAAGCAGAGAACATGTATGTTGTATGGAATGGCCTACTCACACAATGGATTTTATGTACATTAAATGGTTAAGTTATATGAATTGAATAAAAGGAATAATAAATTCTATGCACTCTAGAGAGTTATGTATGATGGCATAACAGAATGGTAACTGCTTTCTTATTTATGTGTTCCATGGCGTTTTTTGGTAAACAATGAGTTTCAATTTCAGGAAATTACTTGGGTTGTCAGATGATCATGAAGCTAAGCTATAGAGTTACCAATGCTTGAATATGCTATGTTTATTTTCCTTAAGTCCACAGCAGTAGCTTTATTCTAAATATTTTTGCACTTTATATGCCCTGAATATGGCATTCATTTGCCTATGACTTTTTGGTTAAGGGTCAGGAGCAAATGTTAATATGATGGGACTCAAGATGGAATTCTCATCCAACAAAGCTTGTGTGACTGCTTGTCTAGTAGCAAAGGAATGCTACATTCAAACAACTTTGAGGTGTAGCTATAAGGGGCACACGCATGGGTCAAAGTCTGCGATGTCCTAAGTGACAATCCCAACTACATTTAGTTCCATAGAGACCCAAAGAATTTCATTCTCCTAAAACCTGTCGCAGAAAGATGACTTGATCACAGCAAAATTCCTTCCTTGGACTACTAGCAGGATGTTGGCATGTTTGAAAAGAAGAAAAGAAGTTGCACCCCTCCTAGCACTTAATAGACGAGTGTATGAGATACAATCTTATAATTTGGCCAACAAACTGCACCACACCAGGGCAGCCTTGCTTCATTGTTGAATTGATTTAAACGTTGTTGAAGGAGTAGTCTGTTGACTAGATAAACCAACAACAGTTCAAATATGGCACAAGACAACCACTGTGAAAGCCGATTCTCAATATCATATTTAGATGCAAAGAAAAATATTAACTGGCACATTTATGAGTGCATTACAACATTTGGCAAATCAGTTTAACCTATCAAAGATACATATTGACAAGATTCACTCATTTGGGACTTGACCGAAATTTCATTATACAATTGCATGAACAAGTATAATGTAAGCATGAAGAAATATCTAGGTAAGTATTACAAGCTAAAACCTGTCGGAATATGTGAAGAACTGTGATGGGGGTAAAGTATTCCTCCTTTGCCTTCATGCTCTGGGTGTTTTCCAGTAAAGTCCCATCCAAAAGCACGGGAAACAACAAATAAGCTTCTTGGTTCCAGGTTCCTTCCTGTGGTCCCTGCATTAGCATGCTTTAGCCATTGCCCATAGGCAAGAAGATGGAAGATAAAAAGTATAAAACAAAATAAAAATAAAACTGTTAATGTTCACTACAACTTTCATGTCCCTCATGTTGGAATGTTGTCAAAACCATTGAAAATCACCTTCAAATGTTTTATTCTAACATTAGACAAACTATCAATATGTCCACACCTGAGATTGTCTGATAAGGACATACACAAAGATTATAATTTTAAATAATACAACAATATTTTCAAAGATGATTAAATCCACCCAAATACTATTCATAATTAGCATCATTCCATATTTTCTTTCTAAATATTCAATTCCCATGGATCCTCAAAAAATTAAAAGAATATGCCTCCTCAAATTTTCACAAGCCTAGTAATTTTGGTTAAGGCACACTCCAACTACAACTATGCACCTTTCTATGCCTGATTGATTGTCGAAATTTGAAGTTTGCCTGCAATTAGTGTGTACATTGTGATGTTACGATTTTCAGTGTAAATGCAAGTGCATATATACTGTGAAGGTTTTGAAAATGGTGACCAATCAAATTCAACTCCGGCATAGCAGGGTTTACAGAAGCAAAAAACTCTTGATTGACAAAAGGAATCAACAAGAAAGAAAGAACAAAAACTATGAAACTGACAAAATTAAAATATCAAACTTCAAAGAGAAAAGATTAATGTGACTCTGAAAAAGAATAAGATCCTCAAAGTTCTAAATAATATGAATGCTAAAAGATGAAATCCATCTCAAGTGATGCAACAAATGGGAAGATGGAAGAATAGGGAGATTAAATGTAGATTGCTGAACTAACCACACCTGTCAAGTTTGAATTCAACTTATGGATACAGCAAGTGGAAAGAATATTCTAACCTTTCAGAGGCAAAGTTGCTTAAAAACAAAATTTAAGAAGAACAAGTTCAAAAACAGTGTGCTCCCAAAAGTTTTCGCCAACCCTAATGAACATGGCAAACAGTATGATTAGTGGGATACAAGAAACTGGGGTGCAATCTACAGACTCACAAAGACAACTTTTACTAACTTGGACCTCATGATGTCAGATGGATGTTAAAACGCACTAAGCCAAACTGTCAAGAGATGTCCTCCTAGTTCCTAAGAGCAATTCTAATCTCATGCACAATTCATAAGCAAAGACAGAAAGCTAACATGTCCCAAATTCTACTATGAGGTAACTCTTGAAAACTACTTGTTATTACAGATCCAAGCACCTATAATTTTGCTTGCAATAATTTAGATTCCCTCACTTTTATTGGTTATATTGTTAAGGCACATTGTCAGTTTTCTCTTCAAGGGAACTCGGACATTTACAACTGGAATGTTAGTGTTGGTTACGAATCTGCCACTAGGATAGGATTTAGTGTAATGCGCCCTAGATTCGCCCAGCAGATTGAAAGGCCGGAAGGAAGGAATGCCTTCCGTGCCAATCTCCGGAGGAGGCCGGCTTCCTATGTTTTCTCAATTTGGTTTAAGCTCAGAGTGCAGGAAAGAAATTAGAAATGCAGAAAGAAATATAAATGTGATTGTTCCGGGTGGGGAGGATAAGCAGCACAACAACAGCCAATCACCACTACTAACAACAATTAAACACAAAATATGTTGCAGAAACTATCAACACCATTCATCCTATGTATCCTCTACTTTTGCATTCCAGGAATACTTAACTATCAAATACCGATATCCAGTAAGCAGAATAACAGTAAGCAATAACATAAGCAACATGAGGCAGAAATACTCAGTAAAGGCGGCATACAAGATAAAGACAATCAATAGAGCCAAGTATATTTTGTATTCAGAAGCAAACGCACAGCTACAGCAGTTCCCTAGCAATATATCCCCCTTCCACCCTTTTACAATGATATGGCGGAGCTATTTATAGCGTAATTTTCCCCCCATTACAACTTTGGGCACAGGATCCCAGACCTGACAAAAGCTGACAAAGCTGACAAAAGCGGCAAAAAGCGGCTGATGTTGACCTCTGCCGGCATGGAACGTACTTGCAGCAAGGTCCACCTGAAAACTTAGCAGCTACGTGGCAGTGCGGTGGATGACGCTTCGAGTCGGCTTGACTGAGGGCAGTTGAGGTACAATAAGTCAGTTCACGCTCGCACACCTCCCGTCGCATCTCTGACTCGAATCTCGAGGCTGGACACCTGTCGGAATCTAATAAGGGGAAAAATCTGCCTTAGAAGCTCATACTTTCTCTCCTGCCCGACTTCGCCCAAAATTGGAGCGCAACCGGGCAGCGCAGGGGGGAAGTAGCGCAGTTGGGAAGCTCAACACTTAGCCGATTTTCTGGAGTCACCATGATAAGCTGCCCAACTGCGCACAAGTTTGAGGGCGCAGCCCGACTTCGCTGCGAAGTCGGGTGGTCCCAACACTTAGGCATTTTCTGGATCTCCCTCATTGACATTGCCCAGGTGCGCACAAAATTGAGAGCGCAGCCCGACTTCGCTGCGAAGTCGGGCGGCTCAAGACTTAGTAAAATTTTGGGCTCAGCTCCACACATCAGCTCCCCAAGTGCGCATGAAACTAAGAGCGCAGCCCGACTTCGCTGCGAAGTCGGGTTGCGGCAACACTTAGAAAACACTTAGAAAATTTTGGGCCTTTTGCCCTCTCGGAGAAACAGCCAGAAGTATGGAGGGGGAATGGAGAGAATGAAACTGATGGCAGGGAAGATAGGGGATAGTGGAGAAAGGGAGAGAAGGAAGAGGGAAGGGAAAGCAACATCCTTACAAAAAATCCGAAGACATGGCACCCCGTGCAAAATATGGCAACATTCCTGGCGGCTCGCGGGGTGTCGAGCTCGCCTCGATGCAACGAACCAGGCCTTTATCCTTTGGGCGCAGAGGAACTCCCTTCCCCTGCATCCTGCTGCTGCTGAGTCCCCTTTTTGGGTAACTGTTCTTCTTCGGGCTCGCTTTCAGCAGTCTCTTCTTCTGACCCTTCCTCTTCTTCTCTTTCTGAATCTGAATGCTCAGCACCACCATCGCCCTCTTGTTCGGCAGGCTGCTCCCGCTCGCGGACGTGCTTGTATGCGGTCTTGGCCTGATCCCAAGCTGCTGCCTGGAAGGGCTCTAAATCGCTGACATCTTTCAACGCTGCTTTGAATGCCGCAACCATGTGCACATCAATGGTGTCATACCTCTCTCCCAACTCCTGGAGGGAGGTGTTAATTTTGCAAAATCTCGACACCATTTGGGTCACCTGTGCCTCTTGGACTGGTTCAGTCCAGCCATCAATCTCTGATGTGTCTGCCTCAAAAGACAGCCAGTCTTGCTTTACCTGTTCTAGGGGCAGAAATTCCCCATCCTTGACAAAGCTCGGAAATCCGAGCGCAAAAAGAGTGTTGAAGGGGGCCAGGCAGATATTCATTTCGTGGTTCAGCACATCCAGCATCTTCCTGGCGGCCCTGATCTTCTCAGTTTTTTCAAAATAATTTTGCAAGGTTACCCTCGCATCCGCCCAATCTAGGGCAATCTGGGACATAGGAGGAAATCGGAGGCCCTTGCGCGCAAATTCTTCAAGTTTTATTGCCAAGTCCAGCCATTGCCTCGCTTGGCGTTCAGCCTCCTCTACCGCAGGCTTTCCCTGGGCAGATACTTCTTGAATTCTGGATGCGAAATCCAGGACGGATAGGGACTTGACCACATTAGTCCTGCAGTCCTACAACAAACTAGCCCGCATCTCCTTGATCTTGTCCTTTGAAAAGGCAGCCGCCTGGGACGCCTTCTCCTTCAGCTGAGATTGAGTCTGCTTCAGCGAATCTTGCAACTGGGAAACATGTTCCAGTGCTGCTTTCTTCTCTTCTGACAGTTGTTCGGCTGTCTTCCTCTGTGTTGCCACCTCCTGCTGGGACGCGGCGAGCTGAGCTTTCAAGTCTTCAATTTCTTTCTGAGCAGACTCCAGCCGCGTGGTGGCCTTGGCCAGATCCTCTTCCAGCTGTCTTGAATTGTTCTGAAGCTGAAACAGCTTCTCCTGATTCTCGAGCCGCTTAACAAGGAGATTATCAGTCCTCCGACGAATACCATTGATTTCGTATTCTTCGCTTATATCGTCAAAACTCTTCTCCTTGGTTCGGTGCTCATAATCTGCCTCAGTCATCTCCCGGAGAGGCTTCTTAACTTTCGGGATTAACTTCTCTGTTCGTAGCACCCTCCTGTCCAAGTCAAACTTGGTGCGCTTCACAGGGGTGGCTATTTCCTCGGCTCTTCTCTTTTTTACGCCCTGGAGGAAAGAGGCAGAACATCCTGCGGCCTTCGCGGCTAGAGGCTGATCGTCCGTAATTTGCAGTTGTTCTCCCATTAGGTCCAACTCTGCCAGCATAGGGTATGCCGAGGCCAAATCCTGCTGCGGCATCCTTCCTGAAAACAATGAAGCAGGAGATATTCCAGAAGATAAAGCCGCTTTTAAGGGCGACCGGGTCCTAGGGGAAACGGGCGGTTGCGTAGGAGGTGGAGATGGGGTTTTGAATGCGGCGGGTGAGCGGCGCGGCGATGTAGATACAGCTTCAGCGCTGGCCGCGGGTGAGGGGTTTAGGGTTTGACCCAGGGTTTGGAAAACGTTCGGGTCCTGGGCAAAACGTTCAAAGGAATGGGGACTGCGGAGGGACTGGGAGATAGGCGATAGGGATGATGTGACTAAGGCGTGCCCTGATGCAGAGGAGGAAGGCGTTATGGCAGGGCCAACTGGGGTTTGTGTAACAGGGGAAGAGGACGTACCTGCGTGCTCCGCCTGAGCCGGTGCTTGGATGACGCCTGCTGCCCAGACCTCTGCTTCCTTCTCTGGACTATCCAGAGAGATTATTTCGGGCGCGACTGCTTCTGCCCGTGGGGCCGCTACTATTTGCTGCGCAGTCTCCTTTTTCGGCCGCTTTATCTTAGTCTTCTCGCCCCTTTTTCTTTTCTTTTCTCCTGGAGCGGCAGTTTGTTCGGTGGAGGCAGAGGCGGTTGGTGCGGCGGGTAATGAGGCTCCCACGGTAAACTTGTACTTGGGCTTTGACGGAGGGATGCCCGCTACTGCTGGCCCACCGGTTGACCTCTCTGGCTCCTCCTTTTGAGGCACTGGCTCACCGGTTGACCTTTCTGGCTCCTCTTTTTGAGGCGACGTTTCGGGAGCTGGAGACAACATTGGGCCCACCTGACTGCTTGTTGGCGCCTTGCTGGGTGGCTTTCGAATGGACAAATGTTGTGGTGGGGGTTTCCTTTTATATCTCTTCTTGGCGCCTAGGGGGACGCAATCTCGAAATGCGAACGGCTCCCATTTGCCGGCGTATTTATCATATAAGGCCGAAAACTCATCATCTATGGCCAATGTCTTCCTGTTAGATTTATCGTGTTGCGTGCGACACCTCATCTTCCAGCATTCAATGATTTTGTCCTTTTCCCAGCTGAGGGGTGCCACCTTCGTGAGGAACTTTCTGAAACCCGCCGAGTCTAACCTGTGATCTGGATTACGCTCTGGATCGTAATCCACCTCCACACAGTAGAAGTCATGCCATGGTGGCCATGACTGCATCCGTTCGATGTGCCACTCCAGGTCTGCCCCTGTCTTGTTGCACCTCTCCTCCATGATTTCTGCTCGGGGGCAAATATGCACAAATTTTCCCCTGACCCCAATCGGGTCGTATTTCCAGCGCTGTGGTAATTGTATCAGGCCCATGTTGAGGAGTGCCTGCTCTAGGTAGATGTGCTGCCCAATTTCATGGACTTGAATGTTCGCCCAGGTAATAGGATATTTGAAAATATGGCCCCTCTTCTTTCCCTGGCCAAATTCCTCCTCGACGTAGTCCATCTGCCGCGCTGTCTCCATGCCGAATTGATGCTCAGTGCAAAAATAGGGCAGCAAGAACGGCTTCCCTTTGAATCCGTAGATTCTGATAACGACGCCCTGGGTCAACCGGAAAGTATCCCCGTATTTGTATTTCCTCAGGTAGTTCGTCATGGCCAGGGGAGGGCGAGACGCCTTGCCGTTGAACAGTGCCAGGGTCATACCCAAAAATTTGAAATTGAAATCATAATAAGACCCCCTTCTATACAGGGCTTCCGTCCACTCATATACCGGCAGCGGTGCTCCCTTCTCATTTACCCTCTTAAGATCAGGCACCCTTATTCGGTAATGCGTATGGTAAAGGCACAACCATGTGAGGAATGAGCAGTGCCGGAATTCGGTTGTCTGCTTCTGCTGTATCCTGACCAGGTTTGAATGTATGGCATACGCCACCCAGTCTGCCCAATCAAAAAAGATCGGGCGCCTTCCGCTTCTCTGCGCAGTAGGGTCATAAAACTCTCCATGCAAAATACACTCTGCGAGTGCCAGCTGATACGGATGCACCACCCTGTCCGTGCCGCAGCCAAGGACCCATGCAAGGATAATATAAATATATCTGTTTTCGAACCTTTCCAGGGGTATGGGACCTGATGGCCATTGTCCAGCTGGTAGTGGACACTTCAGCTCTGAATTGAGAAATTCCCTCATCCTTCTGCTCTGATTGAATCTGCCCGCCTGCTCTTCCAAATTAATTTTTCTGACGATGGCATCGGGGTCGTACTGGAGCCCCGGGGCGAAGGCTGGTTGTACGCTTTCTTTGAAGAGGGTGAACAACACCCTTCCTTGGTAGTCGCAGACTTGCCGGGTGGCTGGTTTGTAATATGTCACAATTGACTCAACCAGCTCCGGGCAGTGGTGGACGGGAGGGCACAAGAACCAGTACAGGTTCGATTTATATGCGGCCCCAACGTGGTGCGAGGGTGAGACTTTGCCTGCCCACTTCGCGATATTGGGCCGCAGCTTGGTGAGACTAATGGAGTACTCGCCATCTTTGTATTCGGCCAGGCGATTGATGGGCGGCGGCGGAGGACCTTGCTTTTTACTTCGCCTCGACCTGGATTTCCCTCTCTGCTCTTGTGGTGCCTCGCTCTCATGAGCGCTAGACTCCGTGCGTTCCTCAGCCTCTTGCTCTGTATCACTGGACTGCGGCTGCATTGGCGCCTTCCCCTTGTCCATTCTCTGTCCTTCACTCATGGTGCCAGAGATAGGAATTACAGTCGCTGCAGACCTTAATTTCGCACTTCTCTTCCTTTTTACTGCGCAGCTCTGATTTACACTGGTAATTCTGGTGTTCTGAGTAAGCAAGGGCCCTTTTCTAGGAATGGAAACACAACATTAATGGCGCGAGGGGGGATTTAAAGTGATTTGCCCGAAGTAGGTAGAAAGCGCCGTTATTCCTCGACGGCCGCGCGTGGGATCTTCTATTGGAAAGCGCACCTCGTACGCGGTTGGCCCCAATGCGCTCACTTCTTAATGACATCTGCTTTGAAATCCGCGCAATCATTCCTTAAAATCTTTGAACTTCGTGCTTTCAATGACGTCACCGCCGCCATCTGGGCACACGCTTCGAGGTACCAAACTTGAGGAAGACTCTGACCAAGTGGGCTCAAAAAGGAGCGCGGTCCAACTTCGCGCTATGCACGGTGCGCCCTCGGGGACCCACACTTAGAAATATTTCGTCATGCACCTTGCTCTCCATGATGCGTCGGTCGAAGTGCGCAAAAATTTGAGTGCGCAACCGGGCTTCGCTCGAAAAATTTGCGCAGTCGGGCTTCGCTCGGAAAATTTTGCGCAGTCGGGCTAGGACACTTAGATATTTTTTTCCATTTCCTTATCTTTTCTGCCCGACTGCGCTCCCAAAAGGGTGCGCAGCCCGACTTCGCTGCGAAGTCGGGTGGCGCGCCCAACACTTAGAAATTTCTGGGATTTCTCTTGGTTGCTTTCTCTCTTCTTAAGCTCCCGACATCGCACAATGCAAAGAGCGAAGCCCGACTTCGCTGCGAAGTCGGGCGATTTTCCGCCTTGGTCAGACTTGAGTTAGCAACGCAAAATTTTGCTTCTTTTTCATACTTAGCCCTCTTTGGACTCAAAAGCTGAAAACTGAATAACTGAAAGAAATATTTACATTCTGAAATAAACTGAACTGCAGGAAATAAATAAGAAAAATATGTACAAGGAAGGACCTCTTGGCAACCTTCAATGATGATAGGCCTTCAGGTGGAAGCCATTAACAGGGATCGGGAGAAGCTGTCCCTCCATGTCCCTGAGCACGAACGCGTTGAATTGGTTTACCCGAGCGATCTGATAGGGGCCTTCCCAGAAGGCATCAAATTTGTCATGATTGCCCGGCTTCGCCTTGAGTGAATCCCATTTGAGCACTAAGTCGCCGATTTTGAAAACTCGGGTGGTGGTCCCTTTTGCAAACCAGCTCTGAGTTGCCTCGGCGTGTTTGGTAAAGGCCTGATATGCCTTCTCCCTTTCCTCTTCTAGCTGCAACAGTTGACAAAGTCTGGCATCCACTGGATCCCCGTCGCCTTTCTCTTCTTCTAACAACCAGAGTGCGGGCATTTCTATGTGGGTAGGCAGGACCGCCTCCTTGCCGTATACAAGCGCGTAGGGGGACGTCTTGATGGATTTTTTGAAAGATATGCGATCCGCCCATAACGCTCGGTCCAGAAGTAGGTGCCACGACCTCTTATTCTTCTCCACAGTTTTCTTTATGATTTTCAAGAGGTTTTTATTGGTGGATTCGGCCAGGCCGTTTCCCTGCGGATAGTAATTTGAAGACATCTTGTGGTAAATGCCATACTTGCTGGTAAACTCAGTGAGTACCGCGCCTGCAAATCCTGGACCATTATCTGTGACAATTGCCTCTGGAATCCCGAAACGGGTAATGAGGCTCTCAAGGAACCCAATGACCGTCTCTTGGTCAGCATGCTTTGTAGGCAAAGCCTCAGCCCATCGGGTAAAGTAATCTGTGGCGGTTAGGATAAACTTGTGTCCCGCCGAAGAGTTGGGCGTTATTGTCCCGACGAAGTCCAGACCCCACTGCTGAAACGGAGTCTCGGCTTGAATTGGCTGGAGGGGCAAGGGTGCCTTCCTATTTCTGTCGGCGAACCTCTGGCATTTTTCGCATTTTACACAGACTGCATGTGCGTCTGTGAAGAGGGTGGGCCAATAATAGCCGGCTCTGATAATTTTTAAGGTTGTAGGCCTTCCCGAATGATGTCCTCCGGGCATCCCAGAGTGGAACTCTCCGAGAACCTTTGGCTTGTCTGATTCCTTGACGCACCGCAACAGGATGCCGTCAATATTTCTAAAATACAGCCCCTCGGGGCGCAGTACATACTTCAAGGCGTTCAGCCTAAACCTCCTTCTCTGCGAGGTGTTGAGATGATCTGGACATCTCCCTGTGTTGAAGTACCACACTAGATCATGTGTCCAATCATCCTCTTCTGATAAGGAGTTGGAAAGGTTGGCCTCTCATTATCGGATCCTCCCACTAGCGAGCAGAGATTTCGGCTGCAGCACTCCGGGCCAACTCTTGGCATAGAGCCCGACCTCGGATTAGCTTTGTTGGCCGTACCTCTATGTCAAACTCTTGTATCTTGGCTATCCATCCTGCCCTCTTGTGACCTGGCTCCCCTTGGATGATGAAATTTCTGACATCCGGATGTATCACGAAGACAGTTATCCGACTCTGGGAGACAAAGTGCTTGAACTTTCTGAGAGATCTCATGACTGCGTGCACTTGCCGCTCAATAAAATTGTATCTTTCTTCGTGCGGCTGAATCACCTGGCTTAGGAATGCTATGGGGCGCTCCTCGCCATCATCTCCCTTCTGAGTCAGGACTGCAGCGTAGCTTTCGGGCTCTCCCACCGCGTACAGGATGAAATCCTTGGAGTAGTCTGGATTTATTAACACTGGAGCTTGCGCAATTCTGGCCTTGATTTCTTCAAAGGCTTGCTTCCTTTCGTCAGTCCATACGAATTCAGCATTCTTTTTTAGGAGCTCAGCCATGGGCTTGATTACTTGTGCAAAGTCTGGGACAAACTTCCTCACGAAGTTGATTTGGCCAAAAAACGATTGTAGCCCCTTTTTGTCAACTGGGATGGACAAGCGAAGAAGAGCTTCTGCTCTGTCAGGATCGACTGCAAGGCCCTTCTCATAAATAACGTGTCCTAGCAGCTTGCCTTCCTTCACCGCGAAGACTGACTTCTTCGGGTTGATGGAAATGCCGAATTCACGACATCTCTCAAATACTTGCCGCAAGTGGGAGGCATGGTCCTCTCTTTTATGTGAAAACACAGTCATGTCATCCAAGTAGATGACAATGACCTTGTTGAGCAGCTCTCGAAACGCCAAGTCCATAGCCCTTTGAAATGTAGCCCCGGCGTTAGAAAGGCCGAAGGGCATGCGCTGATATGCAAACGTTCCCCATTTGGTGGTGAACGTTGTCTTGTGCTGATCTTCGTCTTTCACCCATATTTGGTTATAGCCGGAGAACCCGTCCAAGAGAGAGAATCTCTGAGCTCCAACAACTACGTGGAGGATTTGATCAATTTGGGGGAGCGGATAATGATCCTTCAATGAAGCCTGATTGAGGTTTCTGAAATCCACGCAGAGGCGGATGTCTCCATTCTTTTTCCTCACAGGGACCAGATTTGCGACCCAAGAAGAGTGCTTGATGGGGTAGATGATCTTGGCCTCCAGCATCTTCAAGAGTTCAGCTTTCATCATGGCTTCAATTTTTGGGTTCACCGCCCTTTGCTTCTGTCGGAAAGGCTTTGCATTATCTTCCAGTTCTATAGTATGCTGGATCATCTCTCTGTCGTACCCCTTCAGGTCTTGGTAGCACCAGGCCACAATATCTGGGAACTCTTCGCATAGAGATCGGATCTGCTCTAGCTCCTCATCAGTACAATCCGTCCCGACCTTAATCACTTTTCCAGGTTCCAGTTCCAGGTCCATGTACTGCTTGGGGTCCACTTTGATCCTGTGGGATATGGCTCTATCGTTCTGATCAAAGAGGCTCTCCAGAGTAATCAGTCCTTTCGGGACATGATTATTTTTTAACTGTATCAACCCCTCGTATTGCTCGTCATCAGGGTCTCTACCTTCGATTGTACTAGCTTCATTTATCAAAAAGGTGACGATATCTTCGTCACAATCGAACACCGCCAGTGGGTGTCCTTGTCAGGCACAGAAGGCCTGTAAATGGTACGAACCGGCTTCGGCTTCTGGACAGTGTCATCAGCCGGGACGTACCTGGCTCCGACAGACGCCAGAATGTCAGCATGCTTATTCTTTTCACGAGATATGGCTTTGACATTCAAAGAGTCAAATGACTCCATCAGATCCCAGACACGGTTGCGGTACGCCTTGAGATAATGCTTCTTGGAGGCGCACTTATTCGTAATCTGGTTGCACACCAGCTCTGAGTCGCCAAAGATCTGCAAATGCTTTATCCCAAGTCTCTCTGCCTTTCTCAAACCCAAACACAAAGCTTCATACTCCGCCGCATTGTTAGTGCAACTCCAAGCCAGCCTATAAGTGTAGTCCTTTTGGATCCCGGATGGGGAAACCAGAAGTACACCTGCACCGGCGCCATTCTTACATCGGGCGCCATCAAAGTACAACTTCCATAGCTTTTCTGGGGCAGGTCCAACATCTTTCTTTGCCGAGTGATCAAGTCTTTCAGGCTGGGTGACAGAGTAACAACCTTGTTCGGTCTCAATCATGGCATTGAAGTCTAGTAAGGAGAACTCATCCTCCACTTGTAACAGCTCGAGGGCCTCTTCTGCCAAATCCACCTCTACCAGTTCTTCAGTCGTCAGATGAACCATGTCGTTCTGTTGTTCTTCCCCAGGTATCTTCTCGACCAGAAACGTGGAAGGCTTTTCATTATAGATCTTCAATCTCCTTCCTTTAAAAGGCACTTCCATATGTGAATAATCTAGCGACAGATATCCACCCAGCTTCGCAGTGAACTCCCTAGAGAGACACATGCCGAAGTAGGGTTCCAAGTCAACCACCACGACCTCTTGGATGACCACTATGTCGAGCGCTTTATGCAGTCGGATTGGGATGTCTTTGATGACACCAATTGTCTTGACAGGAGTACTGTCTAGCTGCAGCACACCTTGGCTGCTCCTTGTGTATTCCATACCAATCTCTTCGCAGACAGCCCTCGGCATGACAGTAGTGGAGGCACCAGAGTCCACCATGCAATTGTGTACTATATGGCCCTCCATTCGCAAAGACAGATAGAAAGGTGGTGGCCTGTTTTTCCCAGTAGCAGATATTGTCAAGGGCTGAGCTAACACAACAAGCTGCGTCGGCTTTCCATCTTTCACGCTCTTCAAGGATTCTTGCAACAGGTCTACTTGTCCTGGGAGCAGAAGAGCCTCATACATGCTTATCTTCGCCGGAGTCTTCTTGAGCTCATCAACTATATTGTAAGTTGAAGTGTCGGCTCCCTCTATCTCTTTCGCTGGCTCGTACCTGGTTCGGTATTGCTGCGTGGCTTCAACTCTCTGTCTCTTCGTCAGCGATGGATACCTCATCTTCAGCTTCGAGTTCGTTTTGGTGAGCTTGGTAGTCAGCCAGCCTTACGCGCTCTCCAGGAGCATTGATGTCGATTTCGTAGAGATCAGGCTGCTGTCCTGGGTTCCTTGCTCTCCACCTTCTTGTATGCATGAAGGCGCTTTTGATATTGGACCGGTCTCACGAACTCAGAGAATATTCAGGTACTTGCAGAGTCGCCAGGTGTTCTGATTTGATAGCAATGAAACAAACACCGCTTCGATTATGTTTTGGGGTGGGAAACTCCCGAGTCCCACCAGGCGTGCCAGAGAAACTGTTGGTTACGAATCTGCCACTAGGATAGGATTTAGTGTAATGCGCCCTAGATTCGCCCAGCAGATTGAAAGGCCGAAAGGAAGGAATGCCTTCCGTGCCAATATCCGGAGGAGGTCGGCTTCCTATGTTTTCTCAATTTGGTTTAAGCTCAGAGTGCAGGAAAGAAATTAGAAATGCAGAAAGAAATATAAATGTGATTGTTCTCGGTGGGGAGGATAAGCAGCACAGTAATAGCCAATCACCACTACTAACAGCAATTAAACACAAGATATGTTGCAGAAACTATCAACACCATTCATCCTATGTATCCTCTACTTTTGCATTCCAGGAATACTTAACTATAAAATACCGATATCCAGAAAGCAAAATAACAGTAAGCAATAACATAAGCAACATGAGACAGAAATGCTCAGTAAAGGCGGCATACAAGATAAAGACAATCAATAGAGCCAAGTATATTCTGTATTTAGAAGCAAACGCACAGCTACAGTGGTTCCCTAGCAATATATCCCCCTTCCACCCTTTTACAATGATATTGCGGAGCTATTTATAGCGTAAATTTTCCCCCCATTACAACTTTGGGCACAGGATCCCAGACCTGACAAAAGCTGACAAAGCTGACAAAGCGGCAAAAAGCGGCTGATGTTGACCTCTGCCGGCATGGAACGTACTTGCAACAAGGTCCACCTGAAAAATTAGCAGCTACATGGCAGTGCGATGGATGACGCTTCGAGTCAGCTTGACTGAGGGCAATTGAAGTACAATAAGTTAGTTCACGCTCGCACACCTCCCATCGCATCTCTGACACGAATCTCGAGGCTGGACACCTGTCGGAATCTAATAAGGGGAAAAATCTGCCTTAGAAGCTCATACTTTCTCTCCTGCCCGACTTCGCCCAAAATTGGAGCGCTTCCGGGCAGCGCAGGGGGGAAGTAGCGCAGTTGGGAAGGCCTCCGTGCCTTAGAAAATGTCTGGGCAGGTTTCAACGTTCTTTTCCCGAGTGCGTACAGGTCAGTGAGCGAATCCCGACTTCGTTGCAAAGTCGGGCAGCTCAACACTTAGCCGATTTTCTGGAGATACCATGATAAGCTGCCCAACTGCACACGAGTTTGAGGGCGCAGCCCGACTTCGCTGCGAAGTCGGGTGGTCCCAACACTTAGGCATTTTCTGGATCTCCCTTATTGACATTGCCCAGGTGCGCACAAAACTGAGAGCGCAGCCCGACTTCGCTGCGAAGTCGGGTGGCTCAAGACTTAGTGAAATTTTGGGCTCAGCTCCACACATCAGCTCCCCAAGTGCGCACAAAATTAAGAGCGCAGCCCGACTTCGCTGCGAAGTCGGGTTGCGGCAACACTTAGAAAACACTTAGAAAATTTTGGGCCTTTTGCCCTCTCAGAGAAACAGCCAGAAGAAGGGGGGGGAATGAAGAGAATGAAACTGATGGCAGGGAAGATAGGGGATAGTGGAGAAAGGGAGAGAAGGAAGAGGGAAGGGAAAGCAGCATCTTTACAAAAAATCCGAAGACATGGTACCCCGTGCAAAATATGGCAACAGTTAGTCCTATCCAGAACCTCCCATTTGTGTTTTCTTCCTTTGGTCTCCCTTTCCATTCCTTAGCATGCTGAACAAGTCACATATACAGAACAATCGATATTAGTTACTGTGCATTACATGATCTCAGTATAATTTCCTGTCTCAACCATGCCCATACAGGACAGGCTTTTGGTTAGGCTTTAAAATCCATATAATCAAATGCAGTGGTGCTTGATAATTACAATATCATATCTTTTGATGAACATTTTGTCAAGCTAATCCAAATTTTGCTTCTAAATGCTCGTCCTACCATAACCCTGAAAGTGACAAGAAGAAAACTATTCAATCATTTTGAGTTTGTTGGCCATGGTTATCCTCTACCCCAACCATGCATCCTTTGGATGGTGATACTTTTCGGATCGTGTTGCCAGGAGTGCGACACAATCTAACAGATGTCTGGCTGCGACAAAGCAGACAGACCTTAAGTATTGGAAAGATTACAAAGCAGCTATCTAGAAGAGCATAAGTTCACTGGCACCATCTTCATAAGTCATCCAAATACTAAGTCCAACAGTATGGTTATCAATTTGCCTCTCCTTTCAAGTTAGGCAAAGGATACTAATGGAGTCCGTTGCATCAAATTTATCTCTGGATTGTGTTCACGTCTCCCTGAAGAGTTAAAGCCTTTCACCATCACTTCCTTGGAGCATACATTCTAGATTGTTTTCACAGTGGAAACCAACAAACATAAGGGACCTCTGAAACCTATCCACTCTTTACTCTAGTTTAGCTTATTTTCGTAGTGCTCTGGCTACTACAGTGCATTGTAACAGCTCTTTTCAATGAGTCCCATGGGCCTATTTTGGCCATCTGTGGACATTAATAGAATGATCTTATTTTATCTAACCTTGGTAAAGACAGGAATTCCTGCCAAAGTAGCTTCAGTATTGATTTAACTCCTTTTTCTGGCAATGGAAAGAAGTATTGCACTAATTATAGTGAACAGAATGTTCTACTAGATAGTCTCACTTTTTTCCAGTCCAAAAAGTGCATCAATCACAATATGGAGGATTAGAGAACCTAGAATCCAATGCCAACAAACCTAAATCTGAGCTCATCCTCATCAACGATAATTCTACCAGAATGAAGAAGTTCTCTTCACACATAACTACCAAGTCAAAGATGGATTCCTAGATCTTTGCTCTAACAATGATAGCCAAAATTACCTAATTTCACAAAAATTGGTACATGAACTTCAGATGCCTACTGCATTGCATCTCTACCCATATTAGATGGGATGGATCAAAAAGAAAGGCTAACCATTGCTTGTATCTTGCAAGTATCCTATGATGTTAGCCACTGAGCCTTCCCAGTACACAGTTGATTATGACATCAGTCCACTTAATTGCTACACTGTATACTTTGAGCACCTCATCTATAAGACCACACAGCTATCTTTGATGGCTATCACGAAGTCTATTTAATGCAAGAAAATAATAAAAGTGTATAAACAATAGTCATCAAGGCAACACAAAGATAGTCCAAACCAACTATGGCAAAGATCTTACACATCTGAATCTCATTTTGAATAAAATTCCCACTCAAATCATCAGTTCTCCAAGAAGATGTCTGTAGCATAGTTGTCATACTCAGACTCGACTCGGACTCGATGAGGTCCCCTCGGGGCTTGGACTCTGGACTCGGAAAAAAAAATACAATTTTTTATTGAAAAAATAAGTTTTTTCATGTATATTACTTATTAGTATCTTCTAACACACTTACTCAACATTCAACATTATCTTTTGAAATATTGTAGCTTAATTTCTACGACACTCCAATTAAATCGTAAATGGAAAGCAGTGAATTAATAAACATAAAAATAAAAGATCACTCTGTGTCCATGTAAGTTGGTTATCATGGTAACAAAAGAAACGTTTTAAAAATTCATAATGTTCCTTGTCTTAATATATTTTCAATATGCTACGTCTTATTTTTATATAGCTGTAATTTTTAAAAATAAATCAACTTTACTATTAATAATAATATCTTTATATTATATATAAAAAACCAAGAATGTGGTTTAACGGCAACGATGGGTTATTTAGCAATCCTAGTGGTCCGTGTTCCAATATGAAATCCATCTGATTTGCATTTTTTATTCCGGTGAATTTTATAATTTTTTATATCATATTAAATACTATAAATCAATGATAACACAAACTTAAGACCTCTTAACAACTGTAGATGTTCTAGAAACTGAGGGCACTGCAGATGCCCTGGCCCTACGGCCCTTTTTAGGTAAGTACCTTTCTAGAATGCAGATTGACTTCTAACAGATCTGATTTACTTCATCCGTTTCCGAAATAATTCCTTATTAACAAATTCATAAAGTAAACTGCAGGAAGATTATAACAACCTGCATGACAAAATGCTCTCTCAAGCTATAAATTACTTGAATTTTACTAATTTGCTATTGCTCGCTGGCATTCCTGAATCAAACAGGTATGAAATGATTGTAAAATCTCATGACATTCTAGAAAAATTAACCGGAATTCATAAGGCTACCATACCAGAGAATGAATAGGGAGAAATAAGCTAAAACCATACTTGGCCATACGTATTCAATGAACCAGAGCAATGGATCAGAACCCCTTGGAAGGATGATTTCAAACCCTCAGAAAGAGAAGTCGGGACTCGAACCTCGCACATACTGTCCATCGTTTCCGCTGTTTATAATAGCAGAAGAGTTTTAACAGGGAAATATGCCTATTCAATCAATGTGTTGGAGCCTCGGCCTGATTGCAGAAAATGTTCAACTAGAATCTGTAAAAGCTGATGCCCCGTATGTTGGGACTGTTATTGAGTATGCAGGGACTTAAATTATAAGGATAACGTCGAATGTTTAAGGGAATGAAACCCTTAGTGTAGAATATAATTTCTGCAGGCTCACTTTTCTTGGGCCGGCCAAGTCCCGACATCGGGACTCACTAGTCCCAGTCAGACTCGGACTCAGCCCTAAACTCGGCTGGACTCGCCCGAGTCCAGAAAAAAACCAAGTCCGAGCGGACTAGGTGCAGCTGAGTCCACTCGGACTCGGGACTCAGGCCAAGTCTACAGGACTCGGACCAAGTCTAACATCTATGGTCTGTAGTAGGACAATCATTCTTTAAAATGTGTCAAGAATCAATCAATAGGATAGTCACGAGTGAACTTGTTAATGCAGGTCAACACATTCCTAAAGGAACTAAAAGAGAGAAGATAGATGGATGGTGGCCCATTATAGTGCTGAACGTATCTTACAAAATACTAGCCAAAATCCTTGCTAGAGTAATTAAACTTCTCGAAGAACAGACTGAATTCATCAAAAGACATTTTGTCCTTGGTAACCTGATTATTGTATGGGAAAGCATAGAATACATTTTGATAAAATCTTGTGAAATAATAGAGTAGGACTTTATTTTGCACATGTTGCACTGTTTGGTATTTGATACTTTCTTTTGTCAAGTTTTTGGAGTCCCCCTTGGTGATGACAACTCTGTTTCTACTTTATGTCCCACTGCAGATTAGTGTTGGTGCTTGGATCCACTAGAGCTCCTTTCTATTTCTACTTTATGTCCCACTGCAGATAAGTGTTGGTGCTTGGATCCACTGGAGCTCCTTTCTATTTCTGTTTTACCTTGAGTTCTTGCTCTCTCTTCATGATTACTTTTTAGCATGTTAAAGTTTATCCATTTTGGGTTACCTTGAGGCTGTAACTTTATGCCATACAGTTGTTCCTAGCTTGTTTGCATAGTATTTTTTGGTTGCTACAGTGCATTGTAACAGCTCTTTTTAATAAGTCCCATTGGCCTACTTTGGTCATCTGTGAACATTAATAGAATTACCTTGTCTTATTAACTTCTATTAATTTGTAAAGGTCCATTTGATAGGTTGCTTAGTAGCTCCTCTTTATGTGATTGCCATGGATGTTCTTGGTTACCTTGAAGAGGCAACCCTGCACACAATCCACTCACTTGGCCGATAAAATATCAAGCCAGGCAAAATAATCCGCTACCACGGGCATTCACTTTGATATTCATCTTTCTATTACAGATCAATGGAGATGGAACATGGCGAAATTTGAGATTGCAAACTTGGACCAGTATTGATCGTCTTGTTGGGGGAGTTACTGTTGTTAATCAAAGCTTTAGATGAGGGACACATCTATTACTCCTCTTGCTTCTTGTCTCTTCCATTCACATGCAGCTTGTAGAATCAAGAACAGCAGTGGCATTCATGTAAGACTTAAGTAAAGGCACAAATGCAAAGCACATCAGATAGACCAGATTCTCAAGAAATTTGTAAATTAATCCCTGAGATTTGTATCTTCAAATCACAACAGTGAGGATAGTGACTGCAATTGAGAAACTATAAATAGGCTAATGGAAAGGCCTTCCACAACTCCAGATACACATATGCTGAAATCAGTAACTCTCTTCACATTAGTCCACTTCTAAGAAAACCCGAAGGTGCTAGTAACCTAGAAATCAAGCTTCTTTTTAATAGAAAGTGCTGGCAGCTTCATCAAGCGTTAGCTGTCAACCTCATCATACTAAGATTAAGATCTCAAAGTTGTGTATTTGATATTTGCTACAAGAGTCAATCAACCATGTTTCTTGGTTTTCTGCAGCCAAGAGGATTTAGTCTTGGTCTTAGGGTAAATTAGACTTTCTCTTTAGCTCCCGTCTCTCATGGTATAGCTAGCTTCTAAGAGATTCTTGGATGGTCAAGGATAATTGTAAAGCTGTTTGGCAACCCTTCAAGTTGGCCACTACCAACTTTGATGTGGAACAAGCATTGTAGGGCTACTTTCCAAGGGGACATCTCATTATTTTGTGTTGAAGACTTAAGGTTGTTTAAGCAGGACTGGGCTTTACTTATAAAATCAAAGTTTGTTTCATTGAAAAAGGATGCTGAGTCCTCACAGGTTTGTTATAAGGCCTAGGTGTTTTCTTTCCTTGCTTTCATAGGGACAGATTCCAGTGTAATGTTAATATTCAGTTGTTGTAAATGTCATGAATTGGTGAGTATGTGCTGCATTTTTCAAAAAAATGGAGGGTATAAACTCATCTCTTCTTTTGTTAATTCTCTGTTCTCTGACAGAAAAACTATTGAATAGATCAATTTGCATAAATTCATGACTATTCGTATCATTTTGGAAGCTAAGGCAAACAATGGTAACAAGCTCCCATCATCTACAATCAAGTTTATTTTAATTTGAAGAACCCAAAGGACTTTGCCCATTATGCTCCCCTCATGAAGTATGCCATCCAACAAAATGTATATGTCATCTAGTAAAATTGTCAAACAAAGAATGTCATCAAAGACAAGTCAGATGTCGCCAGCTATATGGAGGGTGACATCAATCTCCAGCATGTAAAGGATGTCGTGGGGCTCACAACGTAAGTCATCAGGCAGGTGGGGAGAAGGCATGTCATCCTAATTCTCACTTATCATGATGTCTGAATTCCCACCCACTATTTAATCCCAGCATGTGTCATTCACGTCAGTGCCATCCATGACAACACCAAAAAGCTAACAACACTCCATGGTCATCAATGACTAACCGCCAAGAGGCCACCAAGCCAACTAAGAATATTAGGTGGGTACTAGGCTGCTGAAGCACTGCCCCTCCACCCACCAAGGAGGCCTGTCATAAATGTGTCCTCATGTTGAGCCCTTCCACAAGAGGACAAGAATCAAAAGGTTGAAGAGGGGTACCATGCTGGGTAACCAACATGCAAAGTGCTACAAAACTTGGCTCAATTTAGTCACTATTAAACAAAAACAGAGGTTTACTAAGGTGATTGTAGATTCCAGATTTGTAGAGGCCATAAGAAATATGAAGTGAAAGAAGCAAGAAAAGTTTCCACCCCGATTGGTGATTAGCTGGTCAGTGAGGGCAATGACGAATAGATAGTAGCTGAGCTTGTGTGATGTTTTGTTATCTTATGTGTTGAGAATAAATTATGTAATAATGGCATGTATTGTAAATAGTTGTTTAAGGATACACTTAGTTTTTTTTATTGTTTGTGTGTGATACGTGGGTGTGATGGTTGCACTCCACCAACTTTGGCCTGCAAGACTATATGTACCAGTCGTACAATCTTGAGAAGATGCTTGTGGTATGCATACAAGAGGCTGATAATTCTATCAAAATGCATCTCCAAAGGGATATCTTGGCAGTTTATCTAAAAGCACTAATGCTCCAAACTAAATATGGTGGCATATCCCTTACAAAGTTGTGAGGAAGACCCAGGCCTCAAATTGAAAGTTGGACATATGAATTGAATCCCCAAATGGCTGCAACCTATCATAATCTCCATCGACCTCCCCTTCCAAGAAAAACTAAGGTTAAATAAGCTTAGTTTTACTAAGGTTAAATACTGGTTGATGAAGCTAACATACTAGAGCAGAGCAATCTCTCTTAAAAAAGAGTCAGAGGACAACATTCTCAACCAAAAAAACACAAACACAACAAACAAGACATGACATAAGGCCTAGCCACCCTCAACATAAGTCTTTACGGAAGATATCAACTTCATCTATGTAGATCTGAAATAGAGTCAATAAATGAAGGCTCCACGTTTGACTCCAATTATATCTTTGAGTCAGAAAAGATCATACAGTCGATGATCTATATATGGCCACTGGCATCGCATATAGCTTCACAATGGCAATTCAATAGAGCATTGAGATAACAGGCAAGTTCACACCATACTGAAGAAACTAAGCCTAAAGATAATTGCAATGCGTTGCTTTGTTAATGCACACATTTTGAATAGTCTCTGAAGTCAATACAAGACAAGAAATAAGAGAGGATGGGAAATCAATATGGGACTACGCAAGAATGCAATAAAAAAAATTAGTTTTGGAGTCCCACATGGGAGTTGACTTTTGAAGGAGAGGCTTTCCTTGAAGAAAGGTAAATGAAAACCTCTAAGGGAATTGTAGTGGATCAAGAAGTTCATGCCTCCTAGACACAAGAAACTCAAATTTTAGAGCACAACAATCATAACAGATACAAAACTGCATTATTATTCGGGACAAGCTAAAGGTGGGCTTGAACTTGGAAAGTAAACATTTATAACTAGCAAGTAGGTTCCTGCAGTTAAGCATTAAGGCCTAAGCAATAATAAAAATAATCAATCGTAAATCCCCGACAGAAACAAATTGCATGCTCTCCAGAGTCCATACCTTTAGATGCCTCAACAAATTTTATATGCATGGCTGCTCTCAAAAAAATATATCCTTCCTCATAGTGTTAATGATATAGTATTCTCATACACATGCCAGTAATATCTATTGAAAACATTGTATCACAGTATGAAAGAGAGATTCACTATCAAATTTCTTAAGTTAATTTTGTTTGAAGCATATTTTCTACTTTATTGCAAGGCAGAACTTTTCCAATGCAGTAAATAAGCTTAATAGACATCACTGATAGCTCAGATCTTTTAATGAATAGAACTAGAAAACAGGGTTGTCAAACACTCAAGATGAGAGGCAACGAACACTAAACATAAAGGGAAAAACATCCATTACATTGCAAAATCAGATCAAGACTTCAGGTCAACACTCTTGCTTGATGTATCATTAGTTCTAAAGTTTAGAGTGAAAATCCTTATACAATAATCCAAACCTCGTCGAACTAAATGTTGTAATGAAAGAGAAAACACTGTACTGGAATTTTCTTTGAGAAAATATTGGCAAGCAGGATCGAATGCATCAAGATAAGAGCATATATATGCCTTCATATGTGAATAATATCTTTTATTCTTAGTCAATGTTCAATATTTTAATGGATCTGCTTATTGTTATTGCAATGTGTAATAGCAAACAGTTGGAAAACCTGACAAAATTATTCAATAGATGCAATCTTAAAGATAGCTCCAGTGATATTATTCAGTTCCACTTGTGCAAAGTAAACTAATAAAAATTGGTGATGAAATCACAACCTTCACTGCAATGATGGAGTGATCAAGAAGCGGAAGCAGATTAGGATGGTTGAAGAGGGATGACACATGTATCTCCTGTTTCACCAATTGTAATTGCTCCTCAGTTTGTATCAAAACCTTCTTCAATGCATATATTCCATCCTCTGCAACAGACATAAAACAACTGTCAAAACAATATTCATATTCTAACAGTAATCCAGTATTATTGTGTAGTAAACTAGCAATCTTGTACAAAAGTATTATGAGAAGAAGACTTTGCTTTACGTAAAGTTCTCATTTCAGCATTAAGTATACCTTATTAGAGCCAATTACAGCATAAGTGAAGATAGGTACATAAAAGAATTTTGCAAACAAACATAATAGTCCATAAAGAAAGGTTTATTTTCTATCATTTTGATCTTTTACAGTTGCAATCTTTTGGTATAGGTGTATTTTTCATTTTCTTGATCATCCAGTAATGATAAGGTAATTTAGACATGAACTTTACAAGTCTTAACAATGCCAGCCACATGACCAAAGTGGATAACATGAGACATAAATTTGAAGTTGTGGCGCAGATCGAGAAAAAGAGATCAACCATCATCTTACATAGAATTGATCCATGCAGAGCAAGATTATGTTACTGGACACCTGGATGCCAAAACTCTCAAGCTGGACTCTATAATATGTCAACAGATGTAAAACATGAAAGGGGACAATCATCTAGAAAACTTTATCGAGGCTTCATGAATGTATTAGTATAAATATATGCAGGCACACATATTGCAAATGCTCTGTATAAACTAAGGTAGATTGATGAGGAATAATATGTAATAGTTAGGCTTACAGGCTTAGTATTATTGTTAGTAGTTTTTGTAAACGTGGGACTACAAAAGCACACGTTAGATTTGATTTGTTAGTGAATGTTCTAGATAGCTAGTTGTTAGTAGTTGTCAATAGATTGCTAGTTGTCATTCCCTAAAAATAAACTATGTTGCTAGTTTGTTATTAGCTATCTTCCAAATTTATAACCTTGTTACAATTTGGAATATATGCAGTTATGTAATTTGTGCTTATTTAAGCACTAGTTGGTAATGTAATTGTTAGCTTCAATTCATCCACGTCAGTGGTATCAGAGCAATTCCATTCACGATCTCCCAGATCTATGGTTTGGGTTGTGAAAACTCATCAACCAAAAGAGACTTGGTTACCATTACCCCTCTTTCAAAGTCTTAACATTGCTAGTTGTAACGTTCTATTCGGCTAGAACATGTATTGGCTGAAACATTTTTCCGGTACCCGTTTTATATCATCTCTAGACGGACAATTTGTTGCATAGCAATTTTCTAGCATTTGAGGTAGATATCCCCTGCTGGAAGGACAACCAAACTATGTCTCTTTCCCTCTGTGTGCATTTTTGGGTGCCGGGAAAAAGACCTTTTTAGCATTTTCAACTTGGACTCAAGATTAATTCTTATTTATCTCTTAAGAGAATTAATTTACCAACATTGATGCTTTGGAGCTTTTCAAAAAGAATTAATCTTGAAGTTACCGACTTGGTACTGATTCTGACCCTGGCTCATTTTCTCTTTTCATCTGATCCGCATTTTGCAACCGCCTTTTTCTCACATCGGCTTAATGGTATTTAGTCCCTTAGAATGTGACCTCCTCCAAACCACATGCATTCTCCAGATCTGAGCACGTTTTATTATGTAGACTCTTGTGTCGACGTCACATTTTCTTCCCTCCTTTTAGTAGAGTGTGGCACCCATATTAGTTGGTATAGGACATGACACTCTACATCATCACCCCCAACTTCAACAACGTGGAGTGCAGGTGTCACCAACTTCTGCAACTCGTAGCGGCTCAACAACGTCACTCCCATTTCAGCTCTGACATTGGCCATGATGATGACACCAGCCATGGAGATCCCGTCCTGATCTGTGGTATGAATCAATGCATATCCCTTTGCTATGAGCATATCGGAAAGCTTTCTCAGCCCCATGCCAATGACCATGCTCTAGAGGAGGAAGAGTTGCGGTTGGCCAAGATAGACACCATGGTTGAAGGATTGTGCAAGTGGACGAGGGTTTATACCAACTCGGTAGCTCGGGAGTAGCATGGTTCAAAAGGACAAAACGCAACACAACTGTCCATTTTACGGCTGCAGCATGCGTAGAGTGCCACTTGGCACAAATGGACAACACGAAAAGCTTTGGAGCCGTGGTTGTTGCCAAGGTGGACAAGGTCAACGACGAGAAAAAAGGATGTTGAGAAGTCTTTACGACCGCAGCACGCGTAGAGTGCCACTTGGCACAACTGGACAACACGAAAAGCTTTGGAGCCGCGATTGTTGCCAAGGTGGACAAGGTCAACGACGAGAAAAAAGGACGTTGAGAAGTCTTCTTAGGAGCGCCACGTGGCTCAACGCCAAGATGAACTCAAAGTGACCGTTGGACAGTTTGGCGCGAATTTGAAAATTCAACCACTGAACTCAAAGTGACAGTTGGACCGTTAAAATAATTTAATTTAATTTAATTAATTAGTTAATTTAATTAACTAATTAAATTAATTAACTAATTAGTTGATTTAATTAGTAAATTAGTTAATTTAATTAATTAATTTAATTATTAATTAGTTAATTTAATTGATTAATTTAATTAATTAATTTAATTAATTAATCTAATTTGTTAGTTAATTAATTTGATTAAGTTAATTAATTAAAACCTTTGTGAAGCGCATATTTTATATCCTTGATTTATGCACTATTCGAATTGTATGCAAGAGGTTGCATCTTTGTAATTATTTGGGACTTCCAAACCCTTTTTTAACCCTTTTGGGTCATTTAGGGCACATTTATTTAGTTGCAATTGGCTTATACTCTTTCAGCCATGGCCACTAATTTGGCTAAAACTATGGCCGAGTTAGCCAATGTAGTTAGTGCCTTGGCCAATAAGGTCAATGATATTAATGTCCAAGTTGCACCTTCTAATGTTGAAATCTAGAATAACGACACTCACTCAAAAGCAAAATGCAAGGTCAAGATTTATGATGGTTCTAGGGGTCCTGATGTTCTCAACGGTTGGATCCTAGCTATGGACACCAGGTTTGCATACACCCAAATTTCTGAAGAAGAACGAGTCCCCTTTGCAAAACTAAAACTTTTTGGAGTGGCAAAATTTTTGGTAACAGAACGTCAATGTACTCAAAATTCCATTGATAATTGGGATGAACTAGTAAAAGCATTGAAGGATACTTTTTATCCTTCAAATTATGGAGAAGATTCATCATAAAATGGCTTCACTTGAGACAAGGAAGCAATATGAGTGTTCAAAATTATATTTATCAGTTTAATAGGTTGAGAATACTAATTGGCATGTAGGACTTAGCTATTGCTCTTATCATCATATTTAAGAGTGGATTGCAAGAACCATTATTTAGGGAGTTGAAGCACACTTCCTTGCCACCTTAGATGTGGCATTCAATCAGGAACAGCTTGCAGCCCAATCGCGAGGAGCTTCCAAAACTTAAGGTTCACAGTTCCAACAGCAGTCATTCAAGGCAAAGAAGCCTTCTTCTTCTTCTTCTTCTTCTTCTTCTTCTTCTTCTCCTTCTCAAAAACCTTCTCCTCCATTTGATACAAAAAAGTTTGTACTTATTGTAATGGGAGAGGACATGCAGAATCTGAATGTTTCAGGAAGAAAAAGAATCTGATTGTAAAATCTCAAGATGAGAAACCACATGTTCCCATTGAAGTTATAGGAGAAAATAAGGTATACGATGAGCTCAAGTGTAAACTCAATAATGGCACCTTGATGTCTGATCATTTGTCTGAAGGTGACAGTGACAATTTGTTCATCAAGAGAGCTCACCTCACTCATGATTTCTCAATTGATTGTATCGTTGACAATGGCTCGCAGAAAAATCTGATTGCACGATCCATTGTTGACAAGTTGCAGTTGCCACTAGAACCACATCCTCATCCATACTCACTCGGATGGAAGGATAATGGTTCCACCTCACAAATCACACATACTTGCACAAAGTCCTTTGCTCTTGGCCCAAATTTTGTGGATCGAGTAACCTATGATGTGACTCCAATGGACTGTTGTGGCTTACTAAGTAAACCCTATCAATACGAAAGGAAGGCTCAATATAATGCTTATAACAACACCTACACTTTGCATCATGAGCACAAAAGTCAAGACATTCCTCATCTGCTGCATCAAAAACACCACACTTCTGCACCATGCAAATCAATCACAAAAGATTGCTCTAATATTTAGCAAGCCATACTATCAAGACACAATAGCAACAGTTGCACCTCCTCTTCACAAAGATATATCACTACTTCACCTCCTACACCTCTTCCTGTTCTTCCTGTTCATGGTACTAATTTTTTTTCTATTGCAACCAAGTCCATTCCGGAAGAGCACAAAGGCATCTTCCTCTATCCAGCACTTGCCACCTCCTTCATCCCCATAGGTTCCAGTTTTGCAGAAGGCTCAGCGACAATATTAGCAGGCCATGGGTCCTTGTCGACTAACTCGTTATTCCCAGGTTGGCGACAAAGTTTTGACCAAGCGTTGTCTTGCAATCAAGGCACCTCTAGCCATCATTGACATCATCAGTCCTCCTGTCAACCTGGTACCTAATTTGCAGCTTCCGTTGAATCCTGATCGAGTGTTCGACATGACAACTCACCAGATCATCAGGGCTCTTCCACATCAAGCAGATTTTTCTTCTTTTCTGAAAGCATTGGAGTCCAACGCTTCTATTGTTGGGAGGCATGATGAGGAATAATATGTAATAGATAGGCTTATAGGCTTAGTATTATTGTTAATAGTTTTTATATTAGTTTTTGTAAACATGCGGCTACCAAAGCTCACGTTAGATTTGATTTGTTAGTGAATCTTCTAGATAGCTAGTTGTGAGTAGTTGCTAGTCAATTGCTAGTTGTCATTCCGCAAAAGTAAACTCTGTTAGTTTGTTATCAGCTATCTTCCAAATTTAGAACCTTGTTACAATTTGGAAGATATGCAGTTATGTAATTTGTGCTTATTTAAGCACTAGTTAGTAATGCAATTGTTAGCTTTAGTTTATCCACATCATTGATGTAGCATAATTTAGTTCCCATGGTTGCTAGAAGCATATATACCATGTATGGGAAGTTTAGTTTGAACAAAAGGAGAGCCTTAAACGTTCGCTTTTTTCTGAAAAGTTTTAGTTTGGTTTAAAAAACTACAAAACATATAATTATAAACATGCACAACAATTAAAAAAATTTAAGGAAAAAACAAGTTTATAACTGTTACAAAGGAGATATTCCGTTAAATAGCTGGTTGAACTGGTTCAATCCATTCCTTATCCAATTCCTTTCTTCCTTTTTAGTATATATGCACTATTATATCAATAACAATCTATCGCAGCCTCTTCTGTGTTCTCATCATTTGGGTATCAGAGTTCTTATATATTCCTGGCCATTCCGGAGCATGGAAGAGTGACGGCAAGGAAGCAAGCCATTCTTCCTAGCCAAGGAGATAGAAGAATGCATAGAAGGATGTTTGCTAAATGCACAAAGGGAAATGTAGTGGTGACATTCCAAAAACGAATGTTGTTGTTCTTCATGCTAACATTTCGAGAATGCTGAAAAGAGTTGTGATTGAATACATTTGCTGTTTTGCTGGGCCAAATGATGCAGTTCCTAGCTGAAGGAAGAGTTTCTGGCTGGAGGACAAATTGCTGGAACGAGTTGCAGTGAATAATGAGTTGCACTTTGATGTCATTGTAATGAAAAATGTGTTTGAAATAGCAAGAATGACAACATTAGTTCATTGCGGAAGGATCATTTGGGCACAATATACATGACTGCATTGGATCTGGCCTGTGTGGAAATCTTTTTTCATTTTGTGCATGCTGAATATGGAGAAGTCTGGTGTGTTTTCTGAGCATATATTGCACATGCATAAGATGATATCACAAATCTGAAGGTGTCTGTAGTGTGCTGGAGTGTATATTTCAGAAAAAAGGAGTGGAGCATAAAGGCATCTGTTGTAGTTTGCTCTGGACATAGGAAATTTGTTGGACTGCAAACCATCATAAAGAAGACAGATTTGGAGCCATTTCTGCAAAGACATGAGTGGAAAAAGTCATTTCCAAGCATATGCAATTTGGTTGTTGAGATCCCAAGACCATTGATGCATGAGAAGTTGTACTCCCAAGGCCATTCCAAGAAGGTGCCAATGACATTGACATTCTGATTTGAATGTGTACACCAAGATATCTATATATTGCTGGAAGGACAATTGAAGAATGGCATCTGGTTTTGTGTAGAGCAATGGACTTTTGTGAAAATGTGTTTGAAATAGCAAGAATGACAACATTAGTTCATTGCGGAAGGATCATTTGGGCACAATATACATGACTGCATTGGATCTGGCCTGTGTGGAAATCTTTTTTCATTTTGAGCATGCTGAATATGGAGAAGTCGTGTGTGTTTTCTGAGCATATATTGCACATGCATAAGATGATATCACAAATCTGAAGGTGTCTGTGGTGTGCTGGAGTGTATATTTCAGAAAAAAGGAGTGGAGCATAAAGGCATCTGTTGTAGTTTGCTCTGGACATAGGAAATTTGTTGGACTGCAAACCATCATAAAGAAGACAGATTTGGAGCCATTTCTGCGAAGACATGAGTGGAAAAAGTCATTTTCCAAGCATATGCAATTTGGTTGTTGAGATCCCAAGACCATTGATGCGTGAGAAGTTGTACTCCCAAGGCCATTCCAAGAAGGTGCCAATGACATTGACATTCTGATTTGAATGTGTACACCAAGATATCTATATATTGCTGGAAGGACAATTGAAGAATGGCATCTGGTTTTGTGTAGAGCAATGGACTTTTGTGAAGAACATTGAACACATAGACAAGGACATGTCTAAGAGTCATAAAGATCGCAGGTTGAAGGAGTGAGATGTCCAACTACATAGAAAATATCATTGTAAGATTTTGTTGTGTGATTCGTTGAAGTGTGTGCTGCATATGAACATTTGAATACAAAACTTGAGGTTTGTTGGACATTTGCTGATCATATTTGGCTCCATTCAGATTTTATTGCCATCCAATCAACCATTTTGGTGAACATTCAACAAATGTGAGAGAACTCATTTGTTGGAAGGTAATGTGTGACGATTTGGTCTTTTGAGACGATTTTTTTCCATAGTGGCATATCCATTGGTCAGCCAGGTTTGGATGGTAACCAACACCGAGTCCCATGTGGCTCTAGTAGTCATCGAGCAACTGGTCCACTAACCTGGTGCACATCGATCTCTACAGAACCATGGATACCAGCTTTAGTGACCACAGGTATTTTCAACTTTTTGTTGATGATTATACACGTCGTATGTGGGTGTATTGTTTGCAAGCTAAGGATCAAGCCTTAAACTTCTTCAAGGAGTTCAAAGCTCTTGTGGAGAAGTCCATTGGTCACCATATCCATGTACTCCACTCAATACCAAACGAGACCCTTATACCAATATCTCTCTAAGGATTTGGATCAAGCACAAGGAGGGGTCAAGTGCCACTAGGCTAGACTAGCATTGAACCTGGTTCATTGAGGTTGTAACAAGAGGACTCTCCCTTGCAGCATAGTTAAGATGGAAGGAATATTAGATGGATGTTAAGAGTGCCTTCAAGTGCTTACTTAAGCCCTAGGCCCGGTTATTACATAAATAATAAACTTATTGGATTCGTTGCCACATTTTGCACGGGGTGCCATGTCTTCAGTTTTTTTTGTAAGGATGCTGCTCTCCCTTCCCTCTTCCTTCTCTCCCTTTCTCCACTATCCCCTTTCTTCCCTGCCATCAGTTTCATTCTCTTATTCCCCCCCCTTCTCCTTCTTCTGACAGTTTCTCCAAGAGGGCAAAAAGCCCTAAATTTGACTAAGTGTTGGTATTGCGCAACCCGACTTCGCAGCGAAGTCGGGCTGCGCCCTTGATCTTGAGCGCACTTGGGGAGCCAACGTGCGGAGAGCTGAACCCAGTTTTTCTAAGTATAGAGCGAACCCCGACTTCGCAGCGAAGTCGGGGTGCGCTCTCAGTTCTGTGCTGGGCATCGGTGGAGCCCTAAAATTTTAATTTATGTTGGGTGCGCAACCCGACTTCGCAGCGAAGTCGGGCTGCGCCCTCAAGTTCATGCGCAGTTGGGCGATTCATCTGAAGAAGCGGCTAAGTGTTGGGTGCGCAACCCGACTTCGCTGCGAAGTCGGGGTTCGCCCCGGAAGAAGAGCGCAGTTGAGCAGCCCATCATGGTACCTCCAAAACGGCTAAGTGTTGCGCAACCCGACTTCGCAGCGAAGTCGGGGTTCGCCCACTTACGCGCACTCGGGCACAGAATGTTGAAGCCAGCCCAGGAATTTTCTAAGGCACGGAGGCCTCCCCAACTGCGCTACTTCCCCCTTGCGCTGCTTGGTTGCGCTCCAATTTCAGGCGAAGTCGGGCAAGAAAGGAAATACGAGCTCCTAAGGCAGATTTTTCCCCTTATCAGTTCCGACGGGTGTCCGGCCTCGGGATTCGAGTCAGAGATGTGACGGGTGGTGTGCGAGCGTGAACTGAATTATTGTACTTAAGCTGCCCTCAGTCAAGCCGACTCGGAGCATCATCCCCACACCGCCACGTAGCTGCCAATCTTTCAGGTGGACCTTACCGCAAGCACGTTCCATACCGGCAGAGGTCAACATCAGCCGCTTTTTGCCGCTTTTGTCAGCTTTGTCAGCTTTTTCAGTTATTGTCAGGTCTGGGATCCTGTGCCCAACGATGTAATGGGGGGAAATTTACGCTATAAATAGCTCGGCAATATCATTGTAAAAGGGTGGAAGGGGGATATATTGCTAGGGAACCACTTGTAGGCGTGCGTTTGCTTCTAAATACAAAATACACTTGGCTCTATTGATTGTTCTTATCTTGTATGCTGCCTTTACTTAGCATTTCTGCCTCATGTTGCTTATGTTATTGCTTACTGTTATTACGCTTTATGGATATCGGTATTTAATAGTTAAGTATTCCTGGAATGCAAAGGTAGAGGATACATAGGATGAATGGCATTGATAGTTTCTGCAAAGTATTTTGTGGTTAATTGTTGTTAGTAGTGGTGATTGGTTGTTGTTGTGCTGCTTATCCTCCCCACCCATAACAAACACATTTACATTTCTTTCTGCATTTATAATTTCTTTCCTGCACTCTGAGCTTATAAACAATTGAGAAAACATAGGAAGCCGGCCTCCTCCGGAGATTGGCACGGAAGGCATTCCTTCCTTCCGGCCTTTCAATCTGTTGGGCGAATCTAGGGCGCATTACACTAAATCCTATCCTAGTGGCGGATTCGTAACCAACGGTTTCTCGGCACGCCCGGTGGGACACGGGAGTTTCCCACCCCAAAATAGAATCGAAGCATTGGTGTTCGCTTCATTGCTGTCAAATCAGAACACCTGGCGACTCTGCAAGTACCTGAATATTCTCTGAGTCCGTGAGACCGGTCCAAGCGCCTTCATGCATACAAGAAGGTGGAGAGCAAGGAACCCGGGAAACCAGCCTGATCTCTACGAAATCGACATCAACGCTCCTGGAGAGCGCGTAAGGTTGGTGACTACCAAGCTCACCTAAACGAACTCGAAGCTGAGATTGAAGAAGCCGAGATCGAAGAAGCTGAAGTCGGAGAGGCCGAAATTGAAGAACAACCTACAACTTCGGACAACATTGATACCGAGTATACGACCGGAGAGGAAGAAGACATGGCTGCCCAACAAAACGATGACGACCTCTTTCCAGCAGTTGACTCCACAGGGCCCTTGGCTCTAGTTGGACAAGAGGTTGTGCCCCCGCTGCCTTGAAATCCATTCCTACTTACGATGGCTCTGGGAAAACGACATACGAGCACATCCAAGACATTCTGGCCTTGGCTGCACTGCACTCTATCACGAGTGAGAGTGTTAAGACCCGTCTATTGGCCCTTTCTCTGAGAGGGAAGCTTCTCTATTGGTGGAGATATTTGCCAGAAGGAGCTATCACGGGATGGCCCTAGTTAGCAGGCAGGCTCGTAAAGGGATGCAACGAGTCCGCCGATCCTTCTTCATTGTTGCATCAGTTTCAGAGTATTCAACGCCACCCGCAAGAGGAGATATCAGACTTCAACGTGAGGTTTGCGAGGTCCTGGAAGAGAGTACCTCGCGAACTGCGACCTCCGGCGGGACAAGCTGCGCACTATTACTTGAGGTCTTTCAATTCGGATATTTGCCTACTTCTCAAGATAGCCCGGGTCGACACTTTCCCTGCCCTATATGAAGCTGCCCAGCAAGCAGAATTAGACATAATCTCTATAGGCGAGACTTCCACATAGGATGCGGCCTCCCATCTACCCCTGATTTCCCTCAGTCCCAATACCCATCGGCGTCTGGTGTAATGCCATCCTCGTCAAATCAGTACCCCCAGCAGCCATGGAATCCAGCGCCGGTTATAAACCCCTATGGTCAGCCTCAGATCCATTATCCTAATCCGCCACCTCCACCTCCACCCAGTATCCCGCACTCCCAGCTCCCCCTCATTACGCGGCGTATTCTGCACCTCCACCATTAGCTGCAATACCTCCGCCGGCCCGGCCGGCGCCTGCTGATAATGACATTCAGAATAAAATCCTTCAGGAGGTACGGGCTCTGGCCTCTGGTTATCATACTATTTCCAATGATATGACAATAATGAAGAAGAAGCAAGCCCAGATGGAGTTTCTTCCGAGGAGACCATATCCTCCCCCGGCGCTAACAAAAGATCAAGCTGCGCAAGCGCAAAGGCCCCGGCAAGGAATGCTGCCAATGAGGTTCAACCTGGCACTTCTGACCAGGTTAACTGGTGCTCCACATGCAACGATCCACATGGAGAGGAGGGTTGCATCTTTGCATCAGCATTATCTTCGGACTCTTGCGGGCGGCGCCATGGAGGACGAAGCATACATGATCCTGGATGATGAAGGCAACTTTGCAGTCCCGGAAGAAGATCTATGTCACTCTTGACCAAGGAAGGCGAAAGGCCCATTGAGGCTGCCACGACCCAAACAAAGCCGTTGAAAGTATACGCCAGAAGAGAGAGGACGCAACCTGCTGGGCTACCACCTAACAAGTCACCTTTACCTCCTACGGCCAAAGAGAGGTTCCCGACGCTCAAGGCTCCCGCGATGAAGGCTCCCGCAGCCCAACCTCTAGCCGAAACAAAAGAACAAGCTCAAGAGAAGGCGAGGTATCCATCGTCGACGAAGAGACAGAGAGTCGAAGCCACGTAGCAATACCGGACAGGTATGAGCCAGCGAAAGAGATAGAGGGAGCCGGCACTTCAACCTACAATATAGTTGATGAGCTCAAAAAGACCCCGGCAAAGATAAGTATGTACGAGGCTCTTCTGCTCCCAGGGCAAGTAGACCTATTGCAGGAATCCTTGAAGAGCGTGAAAGATGGAAAGCCGACGCAGCCTGTTGTGTTAGCTCAGCCCTTGACAGTATCCGCTACTGGGAAAAACAGGCCGCCACCTTTCTATCTGTCGTTGCGGATGGAGGGCTATATAGTACACAACTGCATGGTGGATTTTGGTGCTTCCACTACTGTCATGCCGAGGGCCGTCTGCGAGGAGATTGGTATGGAATATACAAGGAGCAGCCAAGGTGTGCTTGCAGCTAGACGGCACTCTGTCAAGACAGTTGGTGTCATCAAGGATATCCCGATCCGACTGCATAAAGCCCTCGACATAGTGGTCATCCAAGAGGTCGTTGTGGTCGACTTGGAACCCTACTTCGGCATGTGTCTCTCTAGGGAGTTCACTGCGAAGCTGGGTGGATATCTGTCTCTGGATTATTCACATATGGAAGTGCCCTTCAAAGGAAGAAGATTGAAGATCTATAATGAAAAGCCTTCCACATTTATGGTAGAGAAGATACCAGGGAAGAGCGGCAGAACGGCATGGTTCAGCTGACAACCGAAGAAGCTGGTAGAGGTGGATATGGCGGAAGAGGCCCTCGAGCTTTACAAGTGGAGGATGAGTTCTCCTTGCTAGACTTCAATGCCATGATTGAGACCGAGCAAGGTTGTTACTCCGTCACCTAGCCTGAAAGACTTGACCAGTCAGTAAAGAAAGATGTTGGACCTGCACCAGAAAAGCTATGGAAGCTGTACTTTGATGGCGCCCGATGCAAAAATGGCGCCGGTGCAGGTGTACTTCTGGTTTCCCCATCCGGGATCCAAAAGGACTACACTTACAGAGGCTGGCTTGGAGTTGCACTAACAACGCGGCGGAGTATGAGGCTTTGTGTTTGGGTTTGAGAAAGGCGGAGAGACGGGGATAAGACATTTGCGAGATCTTTGGCGACTCAGAGCTGGTGTGCAACCAGATTACGAATAAGTGCGCCTCCAAGAAGCATTACCTCAAGGCGTACCGTAACCGTGTCTGGGATCTGATGGAGTCATTCGACTCTTTGAATGTCAAAGCCATATCTCATGAGAAGAATAAGCATGCTGACATTCCGGCGTCCGTTGGAGCCAGGTACGTCCCGGCTGATGACATCGTCCAGAAGCCGAAGCCGGTTCGTACCATCTACAGGCCTTCGTGCTCGATAAAGACACCCATTGGCGGGTGTTCGAGCGTGACGAGGATATCGTCACTTTTTTGATAAACGAAGCGAGTACAATCGAAGGTAGAGACCCTGATGACGAGCAATACGAGGGGTTGATACGGTTAAAAAATAATCATGTCCCGAAAGGACTGATTACTCTGGAGAGTCTCTTTGATCAGAACGATAGAGCCATATCCCACAGAATCAAAGTGGACCCCAAGCAGTACATGGACCTGGAACTGGAACCTGGAAAAGTGATCAAGGTCGGGGCAGACTGCACTGAAAAGGAGCTAGAGCAGATCAGATCTTTATGCGAAGAGTTCCACGATATTGTGGCCTGGTGCTACCAAGACTTGAAGGGGTATGACAGAGAGATGATCCGACATACTATAGAGCTGGAAGATAATGCAAAACCTTTCCGAGCGAAGCAAAGGGCGGTGAACCCGAAAATTGAAGCCATGATGAAAGCGGAACTCTTGAAGATCCTTGGAGGCCAAGATCATCTACCCCATCAAGCACTCATCTTGGGTCGCGAATCTGGTCCCTGTGAGAAAAAGAATGGAGACATCCGCCTCTGCGTGGATTTCAGAAACCTCAATCAGGCTTCACTAAAGGATCATTATCCGCTCCCCCAAATTGATCAAATCCTCCACGTAGTTGTTGGAGCTCAGAGGTTCTCTCTCTTGGACGGGTTCTCTGGATATAACCAAATATGGGTAAAGGACGAAGATCAGCACAAGACAGCGTTCACCACCAAATGGGGAACGTTTGCATATCAGCGCATGCCCTTCGGCCTTTCTAACGCCGGCGCTACATTTCAAAGAGCTATGGACTTGGCGTTCCGAGAGCTGCTCAACAAGGTCATTGTTATCTATTTGGACGACATGACTGTGTTTTCACATAAGAGAGAGGACCATGCCTCCCACTTACGGCAAATATTTGAGAGATGTCGTGAGTTCGGCATTTCCATCAACCCGAAGAAGTCAGTCTTCGCGGTAAAGGAAGGCAAGCTGCTAGGACATGTTATTTACGAGAAGGGCCTTGCAGTTGATCCTGACAGAGCAGAAGCTCTTCTTCGCTTATCCATCCCAGTTGACAAGAAGGGGCTACAATCATTTTTTGGCCAAATCAACTTCGTGAGGAAGTTTGTACCAGACTTCGCACAAGTGATCAAGCCCATGGCCGAGCTCCTAAAAAAGAATGCTGAATTCTTGTGGACTGACGAAAGAAAGCAAGCCTTCGAAGAAATCAAGGCCAGAATCGCGCAAGCTCCAGTATTAATAAATCCAGACTACTCCAAGGATTTCATCTTGTACGCGGTGGGAGAGCCCGAGAGCTACGCCGCAATCCTGACTCAGAAGGGAGAAGATGGCGAGGAGCGCCCCATAGCGTTCCTAAGCCAAGTGATTCAGCCGCACGAAGAAAAGTACAATTTTATTGAGCGGCAAGTGCACGCAGTCATGAGATCTCTCGGAAAGTTCAAGCACTTTGTCTCCCCGAGCCGGATAACTATCTTTGTGATACATCCGGATGTCAAAAATTTCATTATCCAAGGGGAGCGAGGTCACAAGAGGGCGGGATGGATAGCTAAAATCCAAGAGTTTGACATAGAGGTACGACCAACGAAGCTAATCCGAGGTCGGGCTCTGTGCCAAGAGTTGGCCCGAAGTGCTGCAACTGAAATCTCTGCCTGCCAGTGGGAGGATCCAATGACGGAAATTAACCTTGCCAACTCCTTATCAGAGGAGAGTGACTGGACGAATGACTTGGTGTGGTATTTTAGCACAGGGAGATGTCCAGATCATCTCAACGCCTCACAAAGAAGGAGGTTTAGGCTGAATGCCTTGAGATATGTACTGCGCCCCGAGGGGCTGTATTTTAAAAATATTGACGGCATCCTGTTGCGGTGCGTCAAGGAATCAGACAAGCCAAAGGTTCTCGGAGAGTTCCACTCTGGGATGCCCGGGGGACATCATTCAGGAAGGCCTACGGCCTTGAAGATTATCAGAGCCGGCTATTATTGGCCCACCCTCTTCACAGACGCACATGCAGTATGTGTAAAATGTGAAAAATGTCAGAGGTTCGCCGGTAGAAATAGGAAGGCACCCTTGCCCCTCCAGCCAATTCAAGCCGAGACTCCGTTTCAGCAGTGGGGTCTGGACTTCGTCGGGACCATCACGCCCAACTCTTCGGCGGGACATAAGTTCATCCTTACGACCACTGATTATTTCACTCGGTGGGCTGAGGCGATTCCTACTAAGCATGCAGACCAGGAAACGGTCATTGGGTTCCTTGAGAGCCTCATTACCCGTTTCGGGGTCCCGGAGGCAATAGTTACAGACAACGGTCCGGGGTTCGCAGGTGCTGTACTCACGGAGTTCACCAGCAAATACGGCATCTATCACAAGATGTCCTCAAACTACTATCCGCAGGGGAATGGCCTAGCCGAGTCCACTAACAAGAATCTGTTGAAGATTATAAAAAAGACAGTAGAAAGGAACAAGAGGTCGTGGCACCTACTTCTGGACCGGGCGTTATGGGCGGATCGCATATCTTTCAAGAAATCTATCAAGACGTCCCCCTACGCGCTTGTATACGGCAAGGAGGCAGTTATGCCTACCCACATAGAAATGCCCGCACTCTGGTTGTTAGATGAAGAGAAATGCGACGGGGATCCGGTGGATGTCGGACTTTGTCAAGCTGTTGCAGTTAGAAGAGGAAAGGGAGAAGGCATATCAGGCCTTTACCAAACATGCCGAGGCAACTCAGAGCTGGTTTGCAAAAGGGACCACCATCCGAGTTTTCAGAATCGGGGACTTAGTGCTCAAGTGGGATTCACTCAAAGCGAAGCCGGGCAACCATGACAAATTTGATGCCTTCTGGGAAGGCCCCTATCAGATCGCTCGGGTAAACCAATTCAACGCGTTCGTGCTCAGGGACATGGAGGGACAGCTTCTCCCGATCCCTGTTAATGGCTTCCACCTGAAGGCCTATCACCACTGAAGGTTGCCGAGAGGTCCTTCCTTGTACATACTTTTCTCCTTTTATTTCCTGCAGTTCAGTTTATTTCAGAATGTAAATATTTCTTTCAGTTATTCAGTTTTCAGCTTTTGAATCCGAAAGGGGCTAAGTGTGAGAAAAGGAGCAAAATTTTGCTTAAAAGTCGACCAAGGAAATCGCGCGACTGTCGTGCTCTAGAATTGTGCGATGTCGGGAGTTTGAGAGAAAAGAGCAAACAAAAAAGCCTCAAATTTTCTAAGTGTTGGGTGCGCAACCCGACTTCGCAGCGAAGTCGGGCTGCGCACCATCTTGGGAGCGCAGTCGGGCAGAAAGGAAAAAATCGCCTAAGTGTCGAATCCCTATTGCGCAACGTTTTCCGGGCGAAGTCGGATTGCGCACATTTTTTGAGCGAAGCCCGGTTGCGCTCTTGGTTTTGGGCGCACTTCGAACGACCCGTCAGGGAGAACAAGGGGCATGACGAAAAGTTTCTAAGTGTGGGCCCCAGAAGGCGCAATGTGTATAGCGCGAAGTTAGACCGCGTTCCTTCTTGAGCCCTGGGCCAGAGTCTCCCTCGAAGTGTGTGCCCAAGCGGCGGCGGTGACGTCATTGGAAGCACGAGGTTCAAAATTTTTAAGGAATGATTGCGCGGATTTCAAGCGGATGTCATTAAGAAGTGAGCGCATTAGGACCAACCGCGTACGAGGTGCGCCTTCCAATGAAAAATCCCACGCGCGGCCGTCGAGGAATAACGGCGCTTTCTACCTACTTCGGGCAAATCACTTTAAACCCCTCCTCGCGCCATTAATGTTGTGTTTCCATTCCTAGAAAAGGGCCCTGGCGTACTCAGAACACCTGAATTATCAGTGTAAATCAGAGCTGCGCGGTTAAGAGGAAGAAAGGTGCAGAATTAAGGTCTGCGGCGACTGAAATTCCTGTCTCTGCCACCATGAGCGAAGAACAGAAAATGGACAAGGGGAAAGCGCCAATGCAGCCGCAGTCCAGCGATACGGAACAGGAGGCTGAGGAACGCACGGAGTCCAGCCCTCATGAGAGCAAAGGGCCACAAGAGCAGACAAGAAAATCCAATTCAAGGCGAAGCAAGGGGCAAGGTCCTCCGCCGCCGCCCATCAATCGCCTGGCCGGGTATAAAGATGGCGAGTACTCCATTAGCCTCACCAAGCTGCGGCCCAATATTGCAAAGTGGGCAGGCAAAGTCTCGCCCTCGCACCATGTCGGAGCTGCGTATAAGTCGAACCTATACTGGTTCTTGTGCCCTCCCGTCCACCACTTGCCGGAGCTGGTTGAGTCAATTGTGACATATTACAAACCGGCTACCCGGCAAGTCTACGACTACCAAGGAAGGGTGTTGTTCACCCTCTTCAAAGAAAGCGTCCAGCGAGCCTTCGCCCCGGGGCTCCAATACGACCCCGAAGCCATTGTCAAAAGAATTAACTTGGATGAGCGGGCGGGCGATTCATTCGGAGCGAGAAGGATGAGAGAGTTTCTCAATTCGGAGCTGAAGTCCCCACTTGCCCGGCAGGACAATGGCCGTCAGGCCCCATACCCCTGGAGAGGTTCGAAAACAAGTACATTTATATTATCCTTGCATGGGTCCTCGGCTGCGGCACGGACAAAATGGTGCACCCGTATTAGCTGGCACTCGCGGAGTGTATCTTACATGGAGAGTTTTATGACTCCATTGCGCAAAGAAGCGGAAGGCGCCCGATTTTCTTTGATTGGGCAGATTGGGTGGCGTATGCCATACATTCAAACCTGGTCAGGATACAGCATAACAGACAACCGAGTTCCGGCACTGCTCATTCCTCACATGGTTGTGCCTTTACCATACGCACTACCGAATCAAAGTGCCTGATCTAAAGAGGGTAAATGAGAAGGGAGCGCCGCTGCCGGTGTACGAGTGGACGGAAGCCCTGTACAGAAGAGGGTCTTACTACGACTTCAATTTCAAATTTTTAGGTATGACCCTGGCGTTGTTCAACGGCAAGGCATCTCGCCCTCCTCTGGCCATGACGAACTACCTGAGGAAATACAAATGCGGGGATACTTTCCGGTTGACTTAGGGCATTGTTATCAGAATCTACGGATTCAAAGGGAAGCCGTTCTTGCTGCCCTATTTTTGCATTGAGCATTAGTTCGGCATGGAGACATCGCGCCAAATGGACTATGTTGAAGAGGAATTCGGCCAGGGAAAGAAGAGAGGCCATATTTTTAAGTATCCTATTACACAGGCGAACATTCAAGTGCATGAAATTGGGCAGCACATCTACCTAGAACAGGAACTCCTCAACATGGGCTTGATACAGCTACCGCAAGGCTGGAAATACGACCCGATTGGGGTCGGGGGAAAGTTTGTGCATATTTGCCCCCGAGCGAGAAATCATGGAGGAGAGGTGCAACAAAACGAGCGCGGACACTGGAATGGCACATCGAGCGGATGCAATCATGGCCACCATGGCGGGACTTTTCCTTGTGTGGAGGTGGAGTATGATCCGGAGCGCAATCCAGATCACAGGTTAGACTCGGCGGGCTTCAGAAAATTCCTCACAAAGGTGACGCCCCTCAATTGGGAAAAGGACAAAATCATTGAATGCTGGAAGATGAGGTGTCGCACGCAACACGATAAGTCTAACCGGAAGACATTGGCCGTAGATGATGAGTTTTCGGCCTTATATGATAAATACGCCGGCAAATGGGAGTCGTTCGCGTTTCGAGATTGCGTCCCCCTAGGCGCCAGGAAGAGATATAAAAGGAAACCCCCACCCCAGCAATTGTCCATTCGAAAACCTCCCAGCAAGGCGCCAACAAGCAGTCAGGTGGGCCCGATGTTGTCTCCAGCTCCCGAAGCGTCGCCTCAAAAGGAACAGGGAGCCGAGAAAAGTCAGCCGGTGAAGCGGTGCCTCAAAAGAAAAGGCGCCGAAGGGTCAACCGGTGGGCCGGCGGCGATAGGCGTCCCTCCGTCAAAGCCCAAGTACAAATTTACCGTGGGAGCGCCATTGCCCGCCGCACCAACCGCCTTTGCCTCCTCCGAACAAACTGCCGCTCCAGGAGAAAAGAAGAGAAAAAGGAGCGAGAAGACCAAGACAAAGCGGCCGAAAAAAGAGGCTGCGCAGCAGACAGCTGCGGCTCCACGAACAGAAGCAGCCGCGCCAGAAATCATCTCTCTGGATAGCCCAGGGAAAGAAGCAGAGGTCTGGGCAGCAGGCGTCCTCCAAGCATCGGCTCAGGCGGAGCCCGCAGGTACGTCCTCTTCCCCGGTTACCCAAATCCCAGTTGGCCCTGCCGTAACACCGTCCCCCTCTGTATCAGGGCAAGCCTTAGTCGCATCATCCCTGTCGCCTATCTCCCAATCCTTCCGCAGTCCCCATTCTTTCGAACAGTTTGCCCAGGACCTGAACGTTTTCCAAACCCTGGGTCAAACCCTAGACCCCTCATCCGCGGCCGGTGCTGAAGCCGTACCTACATCGCCGCGCCGCTCACCCACATCATTCAAGACCCCGTCTCCACCTCCCACTCAGCCGCCCGTTTCCCCTAGGACCCGGTCGCCCTTGAAAGCGGCCTCATCTTCTGGAATATCTCCTGCTTCATTGTTTGCAGGAAGGATGCCGCAGCAGGATTTGGCCTCGGCGTACCCTATGCTGGCAGAACTTGACCTCATGGGAGAGCAGCTGCAAATTACAGACGATCAGCCCCTAGCCGCGAAGGCCGTAGGGTGTTCCGCCTCTTTCCTCCAGGGCGTCAAACGAAGAAGAGCCGAGGAGATAGCCGCCCCGGTGAAGTGCACCAAGTTCGACTTGGACAGGAGGGTGTTGCGAACCGAGAAATTGATCCCTAAAGTTAAGAAACCTCTCCGGGAGATGACCGAGGCCGATTATGAACACCGGATCAAGGAGAAGAATTTCGATGATATAAGCGAAGAATACGAAATCAATGGTATTCGTCGCAGGACTGACAATCTCCTTGTTAAGCGACTCGAGAATCAAGAGAAGTTGTTTCAGCTTCAGAACAACTCGAGACAGGCTGGAGGAAGATCGGCCAAGGCCACCACGCGGTGGAGTCCGCCCAAAAAGAGATTGAAGACTTGAAAGCTCAGCTTGACGGGTCCCAGCAGGAGTCTACAGCACAAAGGAAGACGGCCGAACAGGCTGTCGGAAGAAAAGAAGGCAGCATTGGAACATATTTCCCAGCTGCGAGGATTCGCTGAAGCAGGCCCAATCTCAGTTGAAGGAGAAGGCGTCCCAGGCGGCTGCCTTTTCGAAAAACAAGATCAAGGAGATGCGGGCTGGTTTGCTGCAGGGATGCAGGGCTAATGTGGTCAGGTCCCTGTCCGTCCTGGATTTCGCATCCAGGATCCAAGAAGTATCTGCCCAGGGAAAGCCTGCGGTAGAGGAGGCCGAACGCCAAGCGAAGCAGTGGCTGGACTTGGCGATAAAACTTGAAGAGTTTGCGCGCAAGGGCCTCCGATTCCCCCCTATGTCCCAGATTGCCCTAGATTGGGCGGATGCAAGGGTAACCTTGCATAATTATTTTGAAAAAACGGAGAAGATCAGGGCCGCCAGGAAGATGTTGGACGTGCTGAACCATGAAATGAATATCTGCCTGGCCCCCTTCAACACTCTTTCTGCGCTCGGATTTCCGAGCTTTGTCAAAGATGGGGAGTTTCTGCCCCTTGAACAAGTAAAGCTAGATTGGCTGTCTTTTGAAGCAGATACATCAGAAATTGATGGTTGGACTGAGCCAGTCCAGGAGGCGCAGGTGACCCAAATGGTGTCAAGGTTTTGCAAGATTAACACCGCCCTTCAGGAACTGGGAGAAAGGTATGACACCATCGATGTGCACATGGTTGCGGCATTTAGAGCAGCGCTGAAAGATGTCAGCGATTTAGAGCCCTTCCAGGCAGCGGCTTGGGATCAGGCCAAGACTGCATACAAGCACGTCCGCGAGCGGGAGCAACCTGCCGAGCGAGAGGGCGACGGTGGTGAGCATTCAGATTCAGAGAGAGAAGAAGAAGAAGAATCAGAAGAAGAGACTGCTGAAAGTGAGTCCGAAGAAGAACAGTTACCCAAGAAGGGGACTCAGCAGCAGCAGGAGCAGCGGGATGCAGGGGAAGGGAGTTCCTCTGCGCCCAAAGGATAAAGGCCTGGTTCGTTGCATCGAGGCGAGCTCGACACCCCGCGAGCCGCCAGGAATGTTGCCACATTTTGCACGGGGTGCCATGTCTTCGATTTTTTGTAAGGATGTTGCTCTCCCTTCCCTCTTCCTTCTCTCCCTTTCTCCACTATCCCCTTTCTTCCCTGCCATCAGTTTCATTCTCTTATTCCCCCCTTCTCCTTCTGACAGTTTCTCCAAGAGGGCAAAAAGCCCTAAATTTGACTAAGTGTTGGTATTGCGCAACCCGACTTCGCAGCGAAGTCGGGCTGCGCCCTTGATCTTGAGCGCACTTGGGGAGCCAACGTGCGGAGAGCTGAACCCAGTTTTTCTAAGTATAGAGCGAACCCCGACTTCGCAGCGAAGTCGGGGTGCGCTCTCAGTTCTGTGCGCACTGGGCATCAGTGGAGCCCTAAAAATTCTAAGTGTTGGGTGCGCAACCCGACTTCGCGAGGCGAAGTCGGGCTGCGCCCTCAAGTTCATGCGCAATTGGGCGATTCATCTGAAGAAGCGGCTAAGTGTTGGGTGCGCAACCCGACTTCGCTGCGAAGTCGGGGTTCGCCCCGGAAGAAGAGCGCAGTTGAGCAGCCCATCATGGTACCTCCAAAAACGGCTAAGTGTTGCGCAACCCGACTTCGCAGCGAAGTCGGGGTTCGCCCACTTACTTACGCGCACTCGGGCACAGAATGTTGAAGCCAGCCCAGGAATTTTCTAAGGCACGGAGGCCTCCCCAACTGCGCTACTTCCCCCTTGCGCTGCTTGGTTGCGCTCCAATTCTGGGCGAAGTCGGGCAAGAAAGGAAATACGAGCTCCTAAGGCAGATTTTTCCCCTTATCAGATTCTGACAGGTGTCCGGCCTCGGGATTCGAGTCGGGAGATGTGACGGGTGGTGTGCGAGCGTGAACTGGATTATTGTACTTAAGCTGCCCTCAGTCAAGCTGACTCGGAGCATCATCCCCACACCGCCACGTAGCTGCCAATCTTTCAGGTGGACCTTACCGCAAGCACGTTCCATACCGGCAGAGGTCAACATCAGCCGCTTTTTGCCGCTTTTGTCAGCTTTTTCAGTTATTGTCAGGTCTGGGATCCTGTGCCCAACGATGTAATGGGGGGGAAATTTACGCTATAAATAGCTCGGCAATATCATTGTAAAAGGGTGGAAGGGGGATATATTGCTAGGGAACCACTGTAGCTGTGCGTTTGCTTCTAAATACAAAATACACTTGGCTCTATTGATTGTTCTTATCTTGTATGCTGCCTTTACTTAGCATTTCTGCCTCATGTTGCTTATGTTATTGCTTACTGTTATTCTGCTTTCTGGATATCGGTATTTAATAGTTAAGTATTCCTGGAATGCAAAGGTAGAGGATACATAGGATGAATGGCATTGATAGTTTCTGCAACGTATTTTGTGTTTAATTGTTGTTAGTAGTGGTGATTGGTTGTTGTTGTGCTGCTTATCCTCCCCACCCATAACAAACACATTTACATTTCTTTCTGCATTTATAATTTCTTTCCTGCACTCTGAGCTTATAAACAATTGAGAAAACATAGGAAGCCGGCCTCCTCCGGAGATTGGCACGGAAGGCATTCCTTCCTTCCGGCCTTTCAATCTGTTGGGCGAATCTAGGGCGCATTACACTAAATCCTATCCTAGTGGCAGATTCGTAACCAACAGGATCTAGTAGGCATCAAGAAAGATGAAAACATCAAATTGGCTTGGTTGTTCCGATGGAAGCGGGTTGAATTGCGAGTACGGTTTTTTGAGTTCAATCTTCGCCCCATCGGATGTTCCTTCAAAATTGGATATCTATGGGTTTTGGAGTTTTCCCATACCATTTCCCACATTGTGTAATATGGGTGTTTGGCTTGTGTCGATGCAAAGAGGCATAATCACACTATTCAGGAGATAGTGCAAAGCATACTGACTAATGCACAATTGGAGTCAGCATCTTGGGTAGAAGTTGTACACACAACAGCTTTTCTATCGAACCATGCACCCACAGTAGCATTGGATGGTGTCACTCCAAAAGAAACATGGATGGGAGTTAAGCCCTCAGTATCACACATTTGAGTGTTTGCTTGCACAAAGTTAATATATATTCAAAAGCAGAATCGGACAAAGTTGGAAATAAATCCAAGATATGCATCTTTCTTGGATACAACGATGAGTCCAAAGCCTATCAGCTCATGGATCCTGACACCAAGAAGTTGTACATCAGCAAAGATGTGTTTGATGAGAAGAATGAGCCCAACTCATCTTCAAATGAGCCACGTGTTTTAGATCGAGCTCCTATTCTTTTTCTTGATGATGAAACCTTTGAGAGGTTGATGATTTTGATGAAGCATGATCTTGCTAATGGAGATGATCATGTTGATGATCTAGGTTCATTTGAGCCACCTTCTTCGAGTACCATATAGTCGACCAAGTGGTACCTCAATACAACTCCAGATGCAAAGTTGAATAGAGTCCCAAATACATCAACTTCAAGGCTAAGGAGACGCAACAAAATCCATAGTGAGGTCAATCTTGCTCTTAGGAGCACAGTGGTGTAGAGTTTTGGACCATCAACGGTTCAAGAGGCCCTTGCATCAAAACCATGCAAGGATGCCATCGATGTCGAGTATCAAGATTTAATGAAGAGTAAGATATGGCAACTTGTTGATCTTCCACCAAGTAAGAAAGCCATTGGTTGCAAGTGGGTTATCAAGATCAAATATAAATCAAATGGTAATATGGACAAGTACAGAGCAAGGCTTGTTGCAAAGGGCTGTGTAAAAAGCAAGGCATTAATTACGAGAGACATTTGCTCCTACGGCAAAGATCATTCAAATGGTGTCTGCAATGGCAGTACAATTTGGCTAAAAGTTGCACCAAATGGACATGAAGAGCGCTTCCTTCAATGGTAACCTTAAAGAAGAATTTTATATGACACAACCAGAGATATTTGTCATACCTTGTCAAAAGAAGAAGGTACATCCGTTTTTCTAGTCTCTAAATGGGCTGAAGCAAGATCCCAGAACCTGGTGTATCAAAATTGATAAGCATCTTGTATGGGGTGGATTTCATTGCAGTCCTTATGATCTGAACCTATACCCCAAACAACAACAGAGGGAGATCATGATCATAATGTCAACGACTTAGTTATCATAGCAATTCATAGAGGATAATTCAGAGGACCAAGAATGATTTGAAGAAGGCATTTGAAATTGCAGATCTTGAGCTCATGCACTATTGTCTTGGTTTGAAGGTATGGCAAACAAAGAATCACATTTTCATTACGCAGATGCAATTTGCCAAGACATTGCTCGAAAAGTTTCGAATGATAGACTACAAGCCAATGCCTATCTCCCTCAACACAGGGTTGCAACTATCCCAAAACGATCCTTCATCACAGATAAATGTAACTCTCTGTCAACAGTTGATTGGGAGTCTCATTTAACTGACCTCATACCAAACCAGATATCTATTGTGTTGTCAACTATCTTTCATGGTCCATGTAGTAGCCAAGGATGTGTTACTAGAAGGCAACAAAGCGGGCACTTAGGTATATTTGTGGTACTACTAAGTATGGTTTGGAGTACAAGAAGAAAAATCAATTCTTCTTGACAGGATTCACGGATGCAGACTATGCAAGATCCATATACGATAAGCGATCCACTTCTAGATACGTATTCTTTTAGGGATCCAATCTAATATCTTAGGGAAGGAAAAAGCAGCATGTCATTGCTCAATCTTCAAATGAGGCAGAATATCATACTATAGGAGGAGTTGTCTGTGAGGTGATATGATTGTGTTGCATTTTGACTGTCATGGACATTTCATAGAAATAGCCAACAATCCTAAGTTGCAACAATCAAGGAATTTTGAACTTGTTCACAACCTAGTATTCCATGAGCACACTAAGCACTTTGAGGTACAGTGTCATTTCATTCACAAGCATGTTCATCATCATAACATACAGCTCCACTTTTGCCACTCCGAAGATCAATGTGCAAACCTCTTCAACAAATCTCTTGCATGTATGAAGTTTGAGAATTTTCAATATTTTCTTGATTGTTTTTTTTATGTAAATTGAACATTGACATAGTAAGGGATTCATTTGAATAATTGGTTCAATTGGTTCGATCTGTTCCTTAACGGATTCCTTTCTTCCTTTTATGTATATATGAACAATCTATTGCAGCCTCTTTTGCATTCTCATCAATAACATGAAAAAGATATGTATAACAAGTGTCTCAGCTCAATAGCGTTTCACCTTTCAGATGATATGTCACTCAATATTGGTGATGACGTTACAAGTCTTCAACAAGAATAATTTTGAATGGTTTTGACTAAAAGTATAGACTCTAGAGTTCTTACGTTCTATTTAGTTTTTCCTTTTCAATTTCATCCTTTCTTCCTTTTATGTATATATGAACAATCTATTGCAGCCTCTTTTGCATTCTCATCAATAACATGAAAAAGATATGTATAACAAGTGTCTCAGCTCAATAGCGTTTCACCTTTCAGATGATATGTCACTCAATATTGGTGATGACGTTACAAGTCTTCAACAAGAATAATTTTGAATGGTTTTGACTAAAAGTATAGACTCTAGAGTTCTTACGTTCTATTTAGTTTTTCCTTTTCAATTTCATGGCTTTTTGTGACTTTCAAATATTAAAAAAATTGGGCCAAACTGAACCAGACAGGTTCGGCTTAGCCCAAAACGTCGGGCTGGCAATGAATCTGGTAACTGTGGTTTAAAAAAAATGATTTATCTTACATGATGGAATAATAGTTCTAACATCTCAAGTTACTGTGGGGTTCTGTTTTTGAAAATAAGTCATAAGGGTAAATAAGTTAGGATACTTTTTAATTCCTAGATTTCTTACTTTCTCTTATGACTCATCTTCCACATCCTCACTAGTCTATGTACTTGTCATAGTGTCAGATTTTTGTCACAGATACTACTACTTGCATCTATCCGTTTCCTTTTCAAAATCCCCACTCTCTTTGCAATTAAGATCTACTACTCTGGTTCACCTGTAATAGGGTTCTTCTTTTTGGGCTTACCCCCTCTTTCTCTTTACTTTCCTAGTTTGTTCCCTTGGTCTTCATTATTTTGGTTAACTACTAGGACTCCTTAATCCCCACTATGATCTATTGCAACCTACTACTCTGCTAAGTCCCATTGACCTATTTTGGTCATTCATGATTATTAATATAATTTCATTTTATTTTGATTTGCCTCGTCTCAGCAAAATAAAACATCTCTTTACTTGGTTATCTTTCTCTTTCCACATAGAATTTTAAGATCCAGGACTGTATCCTTTCTATTCATTTTCATTGTTTGGAGCATAAGGTTTGACCTATTTTGGTCATCTATGAATATTAATATAATTTTCATTTTATTTTGTTTTGCCTCATCTCTGCAAAATAAAACATCTGTTGCTTGGTTATCTTTCTCTTTCCACATAGAATTTCATAATCCAAGACAATCTTTTATATTCATTTTCATTGTTTAGAGCATAAGGTATTTTGTTGAACAATACTCAAAGGCTGATGTGATTAATTCTAACTGAAAATTTGCTACCTAATAAGTATTTTCTCCAATTTAATGCATGCACAACTGCCAACATTCCTTTTCATAAACTGACTCTAATTTTTCCTCTGCTTTTAAATTCTCACTTCCAAAAGCTATAGGGTTTCTGTCTTGCATAATAACTACTCCAATTCCCACTCTTGAGGCATCACACTCAATCATGAATGATGTTGAAAAATAGATGATAATGCCTCTTTTGACTTTTTAAAACTTTGTTTCTCTTCAATAAACCATGTGTGATAATCATTGTTAATACATCACAGGATGAAGCAGCTATGCAAGCATAATTTTAAATTAAATGTCTGTAGTAACCAACTAATCCAAAAAAAAAGCTATCATTTCTGAAATTTTTTTCAAAATAAGCCAATAGACTATTGTTTTTATTATAGTAGGGTCTACCTTAACACCACCTAAGCTTGTCACCCAAATATTCAAATTCATTTTCTTTCATTTTTTTTTGGGGGGGGGTTGGGGAGGAGCAGGTGCGCGAAAGGGAAATTCATTTGGATTGTGTCAAAAAAATATTTATTTCCTTTCAAAATTTATAAGAATTTATTCAAATGCTCAAGAGTCACTGATGACACAAACTTTCATAAATAACAATGAAAAAATTATATGCATTGTAGATTAAACAGTTGCAAAGGCATTAGTTAAATCAAATGGTATGACTCTAACCTCATAAGAGCCTTCAAAAGTTATAAATGTCATTCTTTGAATATCTTCAATTCACATTTTAATTTGATAATTTCCCTGATCAAATATCTATTTGGGTTAAAAAAGATAAAAATAAAAATAAAAAAGAGTACCATGTAGCTCATGTAACAATTCATCTGTAAATACTGTATTACTGCCTCTCTTGCATAATGTTTACAAACATGCTGTTCATCATGTGAAGTCTCAAGTGTGGAAAAAAAGGTGTTAGCCTCTTGGTTATAGGATTTGAATATACATGGAAGGGCCATCTATGACAATGGAGTTAAAAAATAGGATCAGTTTTGCTTTATGTGAAAATGGAAAATGTCCAGAAATTGAGTTTTTCAAAATTAATTTTTATAGCACTTCCAAAGGAAATCCGAGAAAAGCTGGTGGAGGTGGTGTTTTTCATAATAATGAAAACAAAGTTCTCCTCACTTACTCAGAATCATATAGAACTTCAACTAGCAACTATGTAGAAGCTAGGGCACTTCTTATAGGTATCAAAATTGCAATTGAAATAGGATGAAAATATATTCAATTGAGGAGGATTCACAAATTATCATTAATGCTATCAACAAAAATGGGTGTGGTGATTGGATTAAAAAAAACATTATTGTTGATGTTCATCAACTATTGTTGGAGGCAGTCTTTTAGGCTTTCTATAAACCCTAGTTATAACTTGGATAATGACAATATTTCTACCTTGATGGACTTCAACAATCAAGAAGGATCATCTCAAGAGAAATATTCACTGACAGGTTTCATCATATCCCTCTTTCCTAGATATTCAATCCATTATTTAAATAATATTATCTTGTGATAACTCGTTCCAACAGATTTTTGTCCGTTGAAGGAGCGACTATGCTACAAGACAATGAATTGAACTTTTTAATGTTTTTTGCAAACCTTAACTAGTTTTTAGGATTTTTATAAAAAAATCATAACTTTCTATTTTTTGAATTTCTTGGCACTAAAGCATAAGAGACAAGAGGGCAACTTGCTTGGCATTGGGAAAAATTAAGGTGTTGATCAACTTGCAACCATCCCCAATTGCCAATGAATTCTTGTATGGATTTCAATTCATTTCAAGGGCCTCCAACTACCGACACCAAAGAACGGTTGTTGGTAGGTTCCAACGATTCTCAAGTTGCTTTGACGAAGGAGGATCAGTTCATGTGTGTTGCTTCAAAAAATAATTGCACAAGACCAACTGTAAGGGATAGGGATGAATCATTAGCATTCTTGGAATCTTTGTGAAATTTCCTGGGGGATCATTGTTCAACACTTTGTCAAAATTTCTTCATTCAAGGACTCATTTTAGGCACTCAAATTGGTGTGTACTTCCCTCCCTTTTGTTTATTTCTTGACTTTTCAAATTTTGGGGGATTATTCCAAGGAATATTTTGCCCCTTAAATCAAAAAATAGCAATCGTCTTGGAGAGAACATGTCGCTTTCAGAGGTTTGAGAGGGTTGAGAACGTTGTTCATGTTGGAGAATATTACATTATTTGGTACATGCTAATGTATCCCCATGGTACCTTATGGTACAAATATAAATATTAGAATAGGGTGTGAGTCTATAGTTTAAGAGTGTGATTTATATTTCCCCTTATGTATGTATTTATGTATAGGATGTGCACAAGTGTCATGTAATAATGTGTGCAAGTGTGTAGAGTGAGAATGTGCACGTGTCTTATAGTAAAGTGTGCAAGTTTGCAAGTAGGAGTGTGCAAGTGTTAGAGTAAAGTATGCAAGTAAATAGAGAGTCAAGAGTCATGTATACAAATGGCAAGATGTGAATGTAATGGCCCATCTTGGCAAGACTTTCCCTTGTTGTTCGATTGAAGTATAGATGGTTGATATTACTGCATTATCCTGTTCTATTCTATCAAGACAAGTTGATAATTGTACGTTATGCTTTCTAAGTTGGATTATGCTATTTTTGGAATATGGTATTGCTAATGAATTTTGTGGTTGCAGGATCAAGTAATCTCGCGGGTGGATTGGTATGGGACAACCACCAGAGTTGAGAGAAATTAGAAATGGGAAATGATGGATTTATATCAGTTGACAGCCCACAGGGGTAAAACAATCATGTAGAAGCATTTGCATGTGTATGTGTGATTAAAATGCATCAGCGGGCAAGGAGGTTGCTATAAAGAAAAAAGATCCCCTACCTCTGTGCTTAAGGGTCATTTGTAGGTGGTTGATAACCTTGTAGTTATCATAATGCCTCTTGCTTAGAGAATAGATTTGTTTGTGCATATTCTTGTTTTTGTTGATTGCATTCTAGTCCGGGCTAGGGCAGCTTTAATAAGATCCTATATGTTACTTAGACCTTTAATTTATTATTAGGATGCATTAATACTTGGTATTAATAATAATGTTGGTATTTTTTTTACTTAAAATATATATATATATATATATATTATTAGCATTAGTCAAGGATAAATTAGTAATAATACTAATTGATTTAATGCTAGTAATAACACTAATTGATTTAATGCTATAATTACTAATACTTTATAAGAAAGAGAAGAAAAAAAGTATTAATAAATTAATATTAACTTTATTTAGTTAATACTTTATAAAAAGGGGGCACATTTAATATATTTATAAAGTACACATTTTAATTAGTGAGTTGGATCAAGGAAACGAAGCAATTGGAAAGTTATTCTTTTTTTGAAACGTAAAAGAAACATTTCATGAAGAAGCAAGAAAGAGTTATGGACTCTTGGGTTTCATCTTTCCATTTTTCTAGATTTCTTCTCCTCTTCAAATGCTATTCGAATCCTTGGTCTGGGAGAAGAGGGGTAAGGAGGAAAAGAAAATAAAGGGAAGGAAAATTGTTGGCTGCAGGGATTACACAAGATAAAAGATTGAGAAAGAGGAAAAGTATTCTTGGAGTTTGCTACTGTGGAGGTATTTCCCTTCTGGATTCTTATTTGGATAAAAAAAATGTTTGTATGCTTGTTATGCTGGATTTCAACATTTGTTTACCTTTTATTCGATCTTGCTTGATTCCAAATTGTCGATACCAAAATCTATAAAATAGAGGACTGTTTAGGTTTAAACTTCTGGAAATTTCGTTAACCAGTCCAGCCATCAAAAATATCAGTTAAACATAGAAATTCCCTAAGCTATATTCTTTGGTAGAGGTAAACGAGACCTTTCATGACAAAAGACACGTTATTTTTCCATTAAGCTTAACTTATTAGATGAGTTTTGGATCTTTTTCTCCAACGGATCGATGTCATTTTTCAAATGTAAAACCTCTGTTAAATAATGTAAGCATGAATAGATTTGATAAATCCAAAATGAATAAGCCCCAATCATATGATCTGTACCACTAAGAATAGTCATATAATGGAAAGACCCTTCAATCAATCAAGAAGCTGAAGAAAGACTGAAGATTGAAATTGAAGAATGAGGTTGAAAACCAGCATTGTCATGTGTTTGTGGTAAAACTTGGGGCAAAAGAACTAATAGTGTCACCAGCATCTACCATCATAAGAGGGCCAATGCAAGATCTAATAATGTCCATCGGGAAGTATCTAGGGCCAAGGAAGCCATTTTGGACAAACCTAGAGGAAGCAAGGTACTGCCCCCGGGACCTGTCCTAACATCCAAGACCAATGAACCTCTAAAAGTATAGAGTAAACCAATAATATGCACTGCTTGTTATGCCCTTGGTTGAGGTTTATAAGAAGCAGAGGGACCTCAGTGGTGAAAAGCAGATCCATAACACCTAGAATGAGGGTGCTATGGATGAGGTGCCATAATAGCAATAAAAAAAGATAAATCTTTCTTGCATTGATATGTCTCCTGTAATGGCCCCATCCTAGTTAGTATCGAGGGAGAGTGTGAACTTGCCTACTCCAGGGTTCCCGTAGGCAGGAATCAGTGGGTTGGGAGCCCAGTTGATGTCAGTATGATGTTCCAGTATGTGCAGATGTTTCGAGTTTCCTTTCCAGGCCATTCTGGACAGTTTTGGAAGGGACTTACTATTTTTAGTAAGTCGGTGAAGATGGGGTTTCATGGAAGCGGACAGTGGGATGTTGATCTACGGAAAAAAGGGTATCCGTTTCTATGTTCAGTTTGTCGGGATGACAGGTGGAAGGCCAAAATTTTAATATGAACAGTTTAATTATGTGATATTAAATTAATATTACATAGTTAATGTTATAATTTAATATTATATGCATAACCACTTGATGGAAAGATAATTTCATAAAGTAATGTTTAACGGGCCTAGAAAGGGTGGTCGATCCCTTGGAGGATGCAAATTTAAAGATTAAAAGTAAAAGGTGAGAATTTAATTTTAATTCCTCTATAGAAGCATCTAGAAACTCAACGTTGGCTTGGAGGAAAGAATAAATAGAGGTTTGGGGGTCATTCTTGAGGATCTTTTTGGCATATGTTTTTGGGGAGAAATCTGGAGAGCACTTGCAAATAACACTTGCAGGGTTTCTGAAGCTTGTTGGTGACGAAAACCACCCTCAAGAACACCATTTTCGGAGTTGAGAGATACTCTCAGAATGGTTTTGGGCATTCTTGCTTTAGAGGATGCGTTGATATTGCATTGGTGATAGATTTCAGAGGTTTCGAAGGGATTGGGACTATAGTTGGTGGTATTTTATGAGAGTTATAGTTGATGTGCCTGATTTTGTGAAGTTCGAACTATTCCAGCACATTATTGCAGCGGTTTCAATATATATTGACACAAGGGTTTGAGTGATAGTGGGCCGTTATGCAGTTTCGGGGGTTTGAAGATTAGAACGGAGCCATTGTTGGTAGGATTTGAAGAGTTGACAAGCATTTACTAAGGCCGTACCTCTCTCCCAGGACTGCCGTACATACTCCATGCTAGCGTGAGCTTTGGTATTTATTTCTCTTGCTTTTTGGTGCCACTCTTGCATTTTATAAGGGCGCCCAGGTCTGAGTGACCCCTCTATGAGATCCATTTGGTGGAGAAACCCTTACATTGGAAGTTGCAAACAAAAACGTGAGGCATTGTACCACCTGTACCAGCAGCCCAGAGTTCTGATTTCAGAAATTTATTGTAGCCTGGTACTTTGTTCTTTCATTATTTCCTTAAAAGGGTTTGAAGATGAATATAAATACTATCTAGTTTCCGAATTTCAAGTGATTTCGATTAGTATTGTGAAAGTTATGATTTGTTCAAGTTGGCCGTTTGTTTAGTTTTTTGTACTTGCAATTTTCTTTCCATATTTTGAAAAAACTACAAAAAATCAGAATATATCAAAAAACCAAAAACACTTGCAAGAACTACAAATTTCAAACAAGGCAGATCATTACAGTGGTATCAAAGCGTAGCTCTTCCTGCCATCCTGTGGTTTATGACTCCAGAAGATAGGCAGTATATTACATACAGGCGGAGACAACACCATTCAGTTCTCTTTGAATCCGAAGAGGAAGAGGATATGGGTGATAACAGAGATAACAGGGAAAATAGAGGAGAAAGAGAGCCTACCGACAGAGAAATGATGAACATATTACAGGGGGGACAGCGTGATATCCAGCAAAACATGGCTCAACTTCTAGCTCTAATGACACAACAGATGCAGATGATGAACGATGGAAACAACCAAAATAATAATGGACAAAATGGGCACAACCATCGGAACAATGGGAATGGTGATGGTTCAGTAAACCAAGGTGGAGACCAAAACTATAGAGCTAGGGCAGCGCGTAGTAGACCCCTTATTCCCACATTTCCACCACCCAGAGTTGAGGCACAGCCTGAGGCAGAGGTATCTCAACAGGATTTCCAGGAGCAGATTTTACATGACTGGGAGCATGCTAGTATTGAGTTCAGGACAGAGTGGTCTTTTAGAGATTATGCTCACTGGAGGGCACAGAATAGACCTCCGAGACAAAGACAACATAACCATGAGTTTCAGAGGAGAGTTGGCAAACTTTCCATTCCGTACTATGATGGCTCGAATAAGAGTACAGCAAGAGCATGGGTCCAGAAGTTGGATACTTATTTCCAACTTAACCCAATGCCGGAGGTGGAAGTTATCAAATTCTCAGCTTTACACCTAGATGGATTAGCACACGAATGGTGGTATCAAGGGATGCACACTATGGGCCATGGTCAAATCACGTCATATACAGAGTTTACTGAGAGGCTCATTGACAGGTTTGATATGAAGGATCCGGAACTCCATTTTAAGGAGTTAGCACAGCTTAAGCAGTGGGGTTCGGTGGATAGTTACATTGCAGATTTCCAGAGGCTTTCAGTGCTAGTGACTGATATTTCAGAAAGGAGGTTGATAGTCCTTTTTATAAATGGCTTAGCTGCTCCTTTGAGGGGATGGATTAAAGCCCTTAACCCACCAAACCTACAGGAGGCCATACGAAAGGCTAAAGACATGGAGTCTTCCACTTCAAAGAGTAAGTTTCATTCCAAGGGTGATTATAAAAAGTTAAAGGACAAAAAACATTTTCACAAAGGTTCAGAACGGCAAAGGGATAGCTCAAAAAGAGAGATTAGTGATAGTACTAATGAGCTCAGGAAGAAGAATTTATGTTTTAAATGCAAGGAACCTTGGACACCTTCGCATAAATGTTCAGAAAAGGCAAGGGCCAAGCAATTAGAGTATCTTACAGCTGAAGAATCAGGTTCCGAGAGTTCAGATCAGCAGAGTGATTCTAGTAGCAGCAGTCCGGACAACGAAGAAGAAGGTGAGAAATCCCAGGAAAAGAGTGAAACATTGGCCCAACTATGTAGTTGTCAGAAAGCAGGATCATTCAAGGTGCGTGGAGTGTTGAATGGGCAGTGTATTGTCACATTGATTGATACGGGTGCCACACATAATTTTGTGGATGAGAGACTTGTTGCAAAGAGGGGATTGCAGACAGAAGAGTTTGAGGGTTTTAAGGTAATAGTAGCAGATGGTAACACACTTTCTTGCACTCGCAGAATACCTAAGTTATGTATGAGGTTGGGACAGTATGATTTGGTGGATGATTTTTATGTTGTTAATATTGGGGGCACCGATGCAATACTTGGCATACACTGGATGAGCACATTGGGTGAGTTTACTATGAACTTGAAAAGTATGGAGATGAAGTTCAAAAAAGGGGGCAAAAAAATAGTACTCCGAGGTATATCTGATGGTGGTACGAGTGGTGTCACTTAAAAGGATGGAGAGCTTGTTTCGACATGATCAAGTTAACTGGGCAGCAGAATGCCTCATTATGCCTATAGCAGTTGCGCCTCAGGAGAAGACTTATCATCCAGATATACAGGTACTGATGATGTAATATTCCACCCCAAATCTGGATAATTTTTTTTTTGTGTTTTGATTTGTCTTGCAAAACTATGACTTAATTTGCTACATGCATTAATACCCAGGTGAGTAGAAACCATAACTATAACATGCAATGATACCCGAGATGATTTAAGCACTGAATAATCAATTTTATGCAATACCCATAAACATGCAATAGGTTTAATAGCATAAACACTGAATATTTAGCTTTCTTGAGGAAACCCTCAATCAAGAATCTTATAATTTCAAATCTGCAAGTTTACAGCAATTATTTAGAATACTCAGATGGGTAAATGTCTTCAAAATATCAAATTAAACATACCCATTTGTTGTTGTTCCAACTCTGTCAATACCCACATGCAAAATGGTGTTTTTTCAGCCCCAAAACTTTCACATTAACTGCTAAAACTGTACGGACAGGTACCGGAAAAGTACAACAGCAAAGATGATACTCAAATCTGCCTGAAAACCCTTGAAACCAACTTCAAAATCCACGCTAGGTCTGTAGGAGAATGGCACCCAAATTAATGCTCACAAACCCTAGCTCGAATCCCAATGAAATGCTCTGAAAATAGGCTGAAAAGGTATGACCTTTGCTGAAATGATGCCAATAAAATGTATCTGCAATTAATCTGATGTTTGCTCCTCTAAAACCCTCAAGAATCACCTGCAATCGAAGCACAATACATTCCCTGTCACGGAAATGCTCTAAATCACTCTGAGGATGTCTTCCAATCCCGAAAGTGATGTCCTTGCTGGAGGATTTCGTCTCCGAACAAGCTGAAAACCCTTGCCAGAAAACTCTGCAAGTCTCCACAATGTTTGCTCCAGTAAATAACAAGCCAAGAATGCCCAAAATGAAGCCTTGGATGTGCTTTTATAACTTCTCCAATGGGTCGACCTCCTTGGTGGGTAAAATATGAATTAATAATGTTTTTTTTTTTAAATTTCACTTTATTTACATAATAAAACATTATAAGATTCATATGAGTGGCATCCCCTTTTTTTGCTAGGAAAATAAGTCACTTTATAACATTATAATATAACTTAAGTGACTTTTTTAATAACCTCATAACTCCATTTTATAAAAATATTAAAGTAAACTATATTAAATTAAATATTTAATTTAATTTAATATAATTAAACTTCGTCCATTAAAAACTCTAACCTCTGCCACTCCAATCCACAAACTAGAAGTAGATTCGGACACCCATTTCGCCAAAGAGTCTCACTTTACTGTCCAATATGTCTGAAACCCTAATCCACTGACTTACTAAAAATAGTAAGTCCATACTCCAAGGCTCGGATTGACCCAAAAAGCTGGCAACTAAAAGCATTCTGAAGACTGAAGACGACTGCAAACCCTCCAATGGGCTCCCCAACACCTGACATAGCCTACGGGAACCCAAGAGTAGGCTAGCTCCATGTGATCCACTGACTGGCTAGGAAAGGGACATTACAGTCCGCCCTTCCCAAAGATTGCTTGTCCTCAAGCAATACTCCAATATACTCTAGTCAAATATCTGCTCCTGGCTGTAGTCACAAAAATACCAGGATCCCAAACAATCCTCAGGAGAAATCCACCATGCTGACGCTGCGCCACTCTGATCTCAACAGGAAATCCATTGTGCACCAACTGCACTCCCTGCTCCTGCAACCAAATAATATACTCATCCTCAAAATCTGAATTGGATTTCCTGTAGCGGCCAAGCTCTATGTCATGAAAAGTATCATGCCAAAGTATCTCTGTATGAACAACTCCAGTGCTCCCACTGTCCAACATGGTATTGTGCATCCAAGAATGCAATCTGCTCATTAGAATAACATGTTGCTCTGCAATTCTCACCTCGGTGAACCGATGAAAGCACTGATCAATCTCCAACAAGAAGCTGATATAGAAGTGGGTTGCAATGTCAATTCTACGAATAAGCATCTTGGGAATGCTTCCGCTAACAAGGTCTGAGAACATCAAGCTGTTACTCAACCTCCAAGTGATCATATATTCATTCCAGGAGTAACCACACACTCGAACAACAATGAATCTCAAAGCAGAATCAAAAATTGGGAAATCTATCAACATGAGTTGACTGACAAAATTCTTACCCGAAGGCTGAATGACCCGAAAATGATCAAAACTAAAGCTGTCCAAGTCTGAAATTTGCATCTCAAAGTCTGATTTTAGAAGAATCAGCGTTCCATGAGAAGCATAACTGCTGCAAATCAGAGACCTACCAAATAGAATGCAAAGTTTGATCATACCATCAACTGAATTAGCCTCCCAGAGAGTCACCAATCCAACAAACCTCTGGTTCATCTTCAGAATCTCCCTCCAATCCATATAGCCGTTCAAAAAGCAAACAACAGCATCCCTTTCACTCTTTTGGCTAACCAACTCCCAAGGCACGCACCTTCCATCGTTCTCAATGCCTGGAAACACCAACATGCGATCTTGGGTGTAGAAATTCACCTCCTCAAAGGCTTTGACATACTGAGGCTGCACCATACCAAACATCATATGAATGTCATCTATATAGGAATTAGGAATGTTTGTTGGTACATCACAAAGCCTCTCCATCACATCAGTTGTTGAATCTTTATTAATCTCCTCTCCCTGTGGTGAATCCACAAGGTTCAACACCATGTCACAAAGATTCGACCCAACATGATCCGTCAAAGGAAGTAAATCATCGTCATGATGCATCTCAAAGAGTGGATTGTTACAGGTTGTCTCACTATCCACCTCAAACAATAGATTGCCAATCCACTGGATCTCATTACTGTCCTCATGCTCGAACCAATCAACCTGCTGCTCTAAAATAGTGTCTTCTGATTTCGTGGGACAGTGGACTAATTCAAAGTCCTCCTGAATGCTATCAAGCTCTTCAACCAACTGCCCAATCTCCTTGGCTCTTTCCTGATTCTCTTGTTTAGTGGAATCTATTACAGCAGCAAGTTTCATCTCTGTTTCATGCAATGAAATGTGTGCCTCTGACAAAGAACTTCTAGAAGACTTAAGCTCCGCAGTGAGCCTATCAACCTCTTCCTCTTTTCCTTTTAATGCACTATGGGTCTCTTCAGCAAGCCTGATATAATGGTCCCTGTCTGCAAGTATGTTCATGAAATCTGATTTCATAGTTCCCAAGGCTGCTATTAATGTCTTCAAATCTGCAATAGTGACTAACCCTTCAACACCCTTCTTCCTCTTCTCAATTTGGACCTTCCAATATAGTTCTTCAGTGAATTTGTGGGTGTCATCAAAACGAGTTAATGCAGCAACAATTATGTCTTCACTAGTTCTGACATCAAAATCAGATTTATACATTAAGTTTCCAGAATTATTTTCCTGATGATATTCTGCAAAATCAACATCTACTGGGGTTTCCTCTTTGCACATTATATGCTCCATTGTTTGTTCTTTACTTGGGATAAGAGGAATTTCACTCCCAAGCGTTTCTTCAACAGTATTAGGTGTCAACACACCCGGATCCCAAGGCACTGAGAGCTGATCTCTTAATTCTGCTTCATCATGCATGTCTATCTCAGTACGTAAATCGCTCTGTAGATCATCAAAGAAAATGAAGTTACCCGGCACACTTACTTTCATAGGTTTAGTTTCGAAACTAAACCCACATCCATCTGTACTGTCATCACCGAAGTGTGATAGGGAAGTGTCATCATGTGCTGATTGGAAATCTATATCACCTTCAACATGCTTAGCATCTGAAAAAGCATTAGTGAACTCATCATAATAAGCTGTTGTAACAAATTCATCATTCTTTGTCTCTGCATTGGCATTAGTAAACTGAACAAATTTGTCATCATTAGCACCAATTCTAATAGTGCCATCAAAGCATTGGTCAACCTTAGAGCTTCCTTTTGAGTGGTCTAAATCAGCAACAAAGTTTACTGTAGTGTTCTTTTCCCCTTGTTCAGTTTCATCAACAATGAGTGCATGCATGTTATTAAAATCAATCTGAGACTCATCCATACATACCTTATGTGTGGTGTCATTGCCTTCATGAGAATTTTCTGATTTAAGCTCCTCTTCTTCCCTGTGCTCATCAATAATCAAGAAGGGCTGCAACCTTTTTTCACACTCTTGAACTACACTGTTGACCAAGTCATGTGTTGTAGGTGAAGCAACCAAATAATGTCTCCAAACATCCATTAACATAGATATGAGTGGTTGGAAAGACTCATCACTTATATCACTTTGGTTTATGACCAAAATCATAATGTCTCTCATGGCTGCAATAATATCATCATCATGTTCTTCTTTGGCTGTAGCAATAAAATGATGAAACATTTTGTAAATCAGCTTATCCATGTTCAAATCTAACATGATGTTGCCCATTCTAGCTCTTGCAAATGACTCAAGTATGATAGCTCTTCTGGAAAAATGTGAACTTGTGACTTTTCCCAACCCTCTAAAACTGTCAACCAACATCTGCATAACTTTCCTCAAAGTGTCATCGTTGTAAGAAGCTTTAGGTGCAGATATTCTCAAGATCTCACTCAAGCAAGAAGCAACCATGAGTCTTACCTTCTTATCTGAGTGTTCCAACAACTTCGGCTCAACCAATGAAAACATCGAAGGGTCCATAGCTTGTTTCATTATATGAGAAGGTGAGCTATCAACAATGTCTAAACATTTCTCCACATCCCTTAAGGTACTGAGAAGGATTTCTTTTGACAAAGAGGGATGTTCAAGCTTCTTACCTGCAATGTAAAGCTTCACACACAAATTTTCAGGGTTCCTTTTCAACTTCCGATCATACTTTACCATCATATCCATGAAATCTGCAAATGATATTTCAGCTTGATACATGGCTCCCATTGATTGGTATGTTTTATAATCTTTCCAAAAAATCTCTTCTTCACTGAGTGGCTCCATGGAGCTGCCACTAAATATTAACATGCAACTGTTGCAACTTCGTTATGGAAACATAAATTTGAAGACCATGCAACAAATCTCAACTTCCCAACAGGCTGGCAGGGAAACTTGCTCTGATACCACTGTAATAATCCACCCCAAATCTGGATAATAATTTTTTTTTGTGTTTCGATTTGTCTTGCAAAACTATGACTTAATTTGCTACATGCATTAATACCCAGGTGAGTAGAAACCATAACTATAACATGCAATGATACCCAGATGATTTAAGCACTGAATAATCAATTTTATGCAATACCCATAAACATGCAATAGGTTTAATAGCATAAACACTGAAAATTTAGCTTTCTTGTGCAGGGCTGTAACGCAGCAGGTTTGCGAGACAGCCGATAAGGGAGGCGGGAGGATGTCGATGGGCGGGAAGTCTGCAGGGGAGATCGGGAGCGGCGGTGGTTCGGTTCTTGGACGCAGCGGAGCAATCGGAGGGCATCATGATTCCGAGGGAGCGGAAACGCCCGGGCCCATTGAAGATGACCGGGCTGGCAACGGTTTTGGTCGAGGTAAGGACCCACCAGACAAAGGGGGTGGTGGGGCTCAAAAGTCTTATGCCCAGGCAGCGGCCTCAAAAACCCTAAACGGGTTTTTTACCAAAGAGTTGTTTCCGGTTGGGGATGAGCTGGACATCCCGGCGGAAGTTCTTTCAAGCTTCATGGAGTTTGAGAAATTTACCCTAATAGGTAAATTCATTGGAGGCCGTCCCGACATGGAAACTATCCGAAAATGGGCAGCAAGCAAATGGAGGACTTACGGGCATTTGGAGCTGGAGGCCCTATCCCGGGGTTTTTTGCCATTAGATTGAACAATAAGGAGGATTACTGTAAAATTCTGGTTGGCGGGCCATGGTTTCTGGGCCGCGAAGTTTATTTCTCGGGGAAGTGGGACATGGATTTCGGTCCCGAGACCCAGAACATCAACATTGCCCCAATATGGGTTAGGCTCCCGAATCTTCCCCTCTTTGGCTGGCATGAAAATGTCATAAGAGGTATTGCGCGTTCCATTGGGGAGTTGGTCACCATTGACCCTCCCACCCGAGCTCGAACAAGGTTCGTCCAGGCCCGATTTTGCGTTTTGGCAGATTTGGAGGCGAGAACTCCCAACTTCCATCACTCTTCGGTCTAGAGGCACCATTCTTCATAAACAAGCTATTGTCTATGAAAATAGACCAGCTTTCTGCACCCAGTGTCGGTCCCAAGGGCACCTCCAGTCCCAGTGTCCTCTTCAAAAACCGGGAAAACAGAAACGTGAAAACGGCAACCCCCTGGAGCACAAGGAAGATCAGGCAAAGCAACCAAATCTTCCAGGACGCGAAGGGCCATGTATCCCCAGGCCCCTCTAGAGACTGTGGCAGACTCTCGCAGCCTGAAAAGAATCCCTATCTCCAATCGGACCCCAAGCATCTTGAGGTCGACAACCAACAAGGAGCAGACTCCCACTTGGAAAGCGAATCGCGAGGGAAGAGATGGAACGGACCCCTTCCCAAGTTTTGACTCAAGTTGTTCCTCTGCTCCAAGATACGGGTCATCCCGATTTCAGTCAGTCGCAGACGTTGCTAGAAGATTACCTCTTAGGAAGGAGGGGTGAACAATCCGGTCACATTAGGCCCCGGAATACGAGGAGCCGAAAGCAAAGTGTGGATTTTGGTAGTGAGAGGAAGCAAGGTCATCCTCCTAACAAGGAAAGGCGAGACAAAGAGACTGCAACTGACGTTGCAAATGGAACCCAGCGTTTGCTGGTTCTCGATGACTGTGACACACAATCGGACGAAGCTCATGCATCAAAACCTCCCCCTCAACAAGGAAGGGGAGGCAAGAAAAACTTCAAACCTGTCCTAGATGAAAGTCCTCTCATGGAATGTGAGAGGACTGAACGGTGCAGCCAAGAGAAGGTTAGTGGCTGATCTCCGTAGGAGGATTAACCCTTCTATCCTTATTTTGCAAGAGACCAAGCTTGATGCTATCTCCTCTGACAAAGTGGCGAAGGCCATTTGGGCCGGGAGCAAATTGTCTGTCCGACACTGCAGGTGGGAACAGCGGGAGGACTCATGGTTACGTGGGACCCTTCGAGGTTTGAGGGCAGCTCGCTGTCAACTTCCAACGAGAATCATCAATGTCTTGTTCCGGTCCAAAACCTCCAATTTTTCCTGGATTCTATCCAACGTTTATGCTTCCAATTCCGCCACGAGAGAGCGAGAAATGTGGAAAGCTATCTCTACGATGAGGGAGAATTTTAGCAACTTTCCTTGGGTTTTAGGGGGTGACTTCAATTGTCCCCTTCATCCTTCAAAGAAAAAAAGAGGGTCTGATCACTCCAGTCGCAGCTTGGAATATTTCAGAGATTTTGTCTTTGCTAATGGCTTGCTTGACATCGAACTCAAACGGGCTTCCTTCACATGGAGTAACGAGAAGGATTGGGGGCGGTTTGATTCAAGTCAAACTTGACAGATTCTTCATTTCCCCAGAAGCCATTCCCATCCTTGGCGGGGCTATCCTTTCGGCTCTTCCAAGGATTGGGTCTGACCATAACCCTATTTTCTTGGAGGCGAACGATGGGCCTGTTTTTATGACCCCTTTCAGATTCGAATCCATGTGGATTTCCCACAAAGACTTCAAAGGATTGGTTTCAGCGTGGTGGCAATCGAAGGTGGAAGGAAGCGCTCCTAAGAGGGTGGCTTTAAAGCTCAAAATGGTCAAAGAAAAACTGAAGATTTGGAACAAAGTGGTTTTCGGCAACATTTTTGAGTCCAAAAAATCCATCGTTGAGAACACGAAGGTTGTGGAGGAAAGGATGGCTATCGAAGGTTACATCGAGGGTCTCGGGGAGGAAGAGCGGAGCCTTTTGGTGGACTTTCATTCTATTCTCGCTAGGGAGGAAACGTTCTGGCGCCGGAAATCTCGTGACTGTGGTTGAAGAATGGAGACTCCAACACGAGATTTTTTCATGCGTCTACTATGAGGCACGAGAGGGGCCAACAAGATCAGAGAAGTGACTTGTAAGGATGGGCACATTACCGGGGAGATTGAGGAAATCGGGAGCGAAGCGGTTAATTTCTTTCGGGATTTGCTTGGCACTCCTCCAGGATAGCAACCTCCAGGTCCGGAAATCTATGCTCGCCAATTTTCCGACTAAAGTTCCCCATGAGGTAAGCATGAAACTTACGGAACCTTTTTCCTCGTCCGAGATTAAGGAAGCATTGTTCTCCATGCAACCGAGATAAGGCCCCTGGGCCCGATGGTTTCCCTCCCGATTCTTCCAAGTCATGTGGGAGGTCGTGGGCCCGGATGTGTGTGATGCTATTCGGGTTATCCAAGCGTCCGGATCTATCCACCCGAAACTCAATTCCACCTTTCTTGCCCTCATTCCTAAGTCTCCTTCCTGCCAAAAGTTTCTCCGACTATCGGCCCATTAGCTCTGTGCAATGTTTTTTACAAGATCCTTACCAAGTCTATAGCCAATAGACTCAAAACGATCCTCCCCCTCCCGATTGATCCTTGTCGGGGAAGCACTGTCAAAGGCGAAACATTCTTGATGGTGTTATCACTTGTCCATGAGACCCTTCATTCCGCTTACCGCTCTAAGAATGCTTGCTCTTTTTCTTAAGCTCGACATGAACAAAGCCTTCGACCGTGTCGACCGGAATTTTTTGTGTGCAGTCCTCCTCAAGTTCGGCTTTCATCCCCACTGGATTGACCTTGTCTACAGTTGTATATCCACTCCCTTTTTTTCTGTCTTGGTCAATGGGTCCCCAGCTGGGTATTTCCAAAGCTCCGAGAGGCCTCGAGCGGGGCGATCCTCTTTCTCCCATCCTGTTCATTCTTCAGCGGAGGTTACGAGTTGGTCCATGAAAGAGGCTCTTCGTCGGAACAAGATTTCTGGCATCTTGCCGACTTCTAGAATTAATCCTGTCACTCATCAGCAATTTGTGGACGACACCCTCATTTCCATTGGGGCGTCCGTTGCTCAAGCCAAGTCGCTCAAGAGGATACTATCCCGTTATGAGCAAGCTGTTGGACAAAAGGTCAATTACATCAAGAGCAAAATTTACTTTATTAACACTCCTCTGCTGAGACAAATTCGGATTGCTAGAATTCTTGAATGCACTATTGATTCCCCGCCTACGTCCTATCCGGGGTTGCCTCTATCTTATAGCGGGCGGGCCGGTGGGGACATGTGGAACACGATTCTTGAGCGCCTTCACGGAAACTCGGCACTTGGAAGGGCAAACTCCTATCGCAAGTTGGGAAAGCCACCCTTACCAAAGCTCTGTCTTCGAGGGATCCCGACCTACTTCATGTCGGTGTTCATGCTTCCGAGTGCAGTCCACTCCAAGATTGAGAAGATTCGGAGGACATTTCTTTGGTGCAGTAACGAAGAGAAATCTAGACTTCCCCTTGTAGACTGGGACAAGGTGTGTTCGAGGATAGATCAAGGCGGCACGGGGTTGAGAATATCAAGACTTATGAATGCGCTATGATCGCGAAGCACGCTTGGAGGATTATGTCTAGCGACCCGGTGGAGTGGGTTATGCTGGTTAAAATGAAGTATCTTGGCCCCACCCCCTTCTTGGATGCTAAAACATCCTCCGTGGCATCGATCTTTTGGAAATCTGTGCTCCAAACCCGGCATCTGATCAGTCCGGGAGCCCGTTGGATTTTGGGTGATGGCAAGCTGCATTTCCTTTTGGAATGACAAGTGGGCGGTCGAAGAAGCCCTTGGGTCGAGGGAGGACCTCGGCTGGATCGAGAAGCTTGACCGACCCTAACGCCCGGCTCGGGGTGGCAGATCTCATTGATCGGAGCACCCGTTTCCATCGGTGGAAGCTTCCTATTGTGGAGGGGTTTAATAATGAGATTACCTTCCTTGATAATATCCTTCGAGTCGGTTTTAATTCCTTATGCCGGGAGGAATGACGGGATCATGCGGAGTGGTACGGAGGATGGGTGTTTCTCTGTTAAATCAGCTTATGAGCTTCTCACCACCAAGGCTCGCTCTGGACTACGGGTGGAATCTTGTTTGGAGGAAAGGAGTTGTTCCTAAAATCAACTTCTTCGCGTGGATTGCTTTCCACAATAAAGCCTTAACTATTGACAACCTTCACAAGAGAGGTTTTGCCTTCCCCAACAGGTGTTACTTGTGTTTAGCAGATTGTGAGACGAGGGATCATTTATTCTTGCATTGCCCGTTTTCCCACTCTGTTTTGAGCATTGTCCTATCCTCCTTCCAGATCCTTTGGTGCTCTCCCCGATCCCTTAGAGATGCTTTTCACCAATGGCCTAATCCTTTCAAGAATCCCAAGCTCCGCTTCCTCCTCGAGGCCTCCTTCCACCATTTAATTTGGCAAATTTGGTTAGAGAGGAATGCCAGAATCTTTGGAAGAGCTCCTAGAGGGCCCTCTTATGTCGCTCAAAGTGCGTTATCTTATGCCATTGAGAATTCTTTTGCGGTTCCCAATCCCCGTCCCCATCTTCCTAACGAAGAAGCTATTCTCAAAATGATGAATCTCCGGCCGTTTACGGAGGTTGTTAAAGGACCTGTCGAAGGAATGTTGTGTGGACCAAACCCCCGTGGGGTGGATTAAATTAAACTTTGATGGAGCGGCTAAGGGGAATCCTCGGGCCCGCTGGCGCTGGTGGGGTTGTCCGTGATCATGACGGGAATATTGTGATGGCCTATTGTGAAGATTTGGGCTCCCAGACGAATCACTATGCTGAAGCCTGAGGCGCTCTGAATGGTATTCGGATTCTCTCTGAGGATCCCCGACCTCTTATCATTGAGGGTGACTCGCTCAACATCGTGAATTACCTTCTTGGTACCAAAAATCCGTCTTGGAAAGTCTACAACATCATCCTCGAGGCTAGATCTCTTCTCTCCTATCGCTGTAGATGGGAAGCAAATCATATTTTGAGAGAAGGAAATCGCGTGGCTGACCACATGGCCAATAAAGGGCTCGCGACCACGTGCCCGGTTGTGTGGCGGTCTCGCTTCCCATCCGAGGTGGAAAGGTTGGCCAAGGCTGACATCCCTTCCTAATGTTTTCCTTGCGCAATTTTTGGAAGGCCCATTCCGACGTGTTTTGGGGTGGCGTGGCAAAGAAGCTACTGTCCGTTCCGGCGGATCTTCCCGGCGCTCGCGGAAAGTCAGAAAGGTGGAGAAGGATGTCCGTCCGCAGCACATCCCGTCGGACACGGAGAGCGACAAGGAGAGTCGCGGTAATTCTCTCCTGGACTTGGCTGCTTCCATTCTTACTTCTATCAACTCCATGATTTCTATCCTGAAGTAGAACTAGAAGCGCCCAAATTCGGGAGGACAGGAGGATCGTGATTAGCAGTCCATGGTGTCTGTCTCCTTGTTTTCGGCCTCTTTTTGGGTTTCTCTCGGGTCTGTCCTGTTTTCTTTGTTGTTGGGTCTCCAGGCCTAAAAGCCCTTTTTGCTGTTTTCAAGTCTGCAGCATTAGGATGGTTTTATTTTCATTTAGGTTTATTGTTACAGCCAAGAGGTATGATGCATCATTAGAAAGTTGGCTAATTTTGTACATAAGGTTTTGGGATCCTCTATAAAAACCCATTGTTAATTTATTATAATAATTACCAAAAAAAAAAATTTAGCTTTCTTGAGGAAACCCTCAATCAAGAATCTTATAATTTCAAATCTGCAAGTTTACAGCAATTATTTAGAATACTCAGATGGGTAAATGTCTTCAAAATATAAAATTAAACATACCCATTTGTTGTTGTTCCAAATCTTGCAATACCCACATGCAAAATGGTGTTTTTTCAGCCCCAAAACTCACGTTAATTGCTAAAACTATACGAACAGGTACCGGAAAAGTACAACAGCAAAGATGATACTCAAATCTGCCTGAAAATCCTTGAAACCAACTTCAAAATCCACGCTAGGTCTGTAGGAGAATGGCACCCAAATTAATGCTCACAAACCCTAGCTCGAATCCCAATGAAATGCTCTGAAAATAGGCTGAAAAGGTATGACCTTTGCTGAAATGATGCCAATAAAATGTATCTGCAATTAATCTGATGTTTGCTCCTCTAAAACCCTCAAGAATCACTTGCAATCGAAGCACAATATATTCCCTGTCAAGGAAATGCTCTAAATCACTCTGAGGATGTCTTCCAATCTCGAAAGTGATGTCCTTGTTGGAGGATTTTGTCTCCGAACAAGCTGAAAACCCTTGCTAGAAAACTCTGCAAGTCTCCTCAATGTTTGCTCCAGTATATAACAAGCCAAGAATGCCCAAAATAATGCCTTGGATGTGCTTTTATAACTTCTCCAATGGGTCGACCTCCTTGGTGGGTAAAATATGAATTAATAATGTTTTTTTTTTAAATTTCACTTTATTTACATAATAAAACATTATAAGATTCATATGAGTGGCATCCCCTTTTTTTTGCTAGGAAAATAAGTCACTTTATAACATTATAATATAACTTAAGTGACTTTTTTAATAACCTCATAACTCCATTTTATAAAAATATTAAAGTAAACTATATTAAATTAAATATTTAATTTAATTTAATATAATTAAACTTCGTCCATTAAAAACTCTAACCTCTGCCACTCCAATCCACAAACTAGAAGTAGATTCAAACACCCATTTCGCCAAAGAGTCTCACTTTACTGTCCAATATGTCTGAAACCCTAATCCACTGACTTACTAAAAATAGTAAGTCCATACTCCAAGGATCGGATTGACCCAAAAAGCTGGCAACTAAAAGCATTCTGAAGACTGAAGACGACTGCAAACCCTCCAATAGGCTCCCCAACACCTGACATAGCCTACAAGAACCCAAGAGTAGGCTAGTTCCATGTGATCCACTGACTGGCTAGGAAAGGGACATTACAAATGAGTAAACACAGCAAGGTATTTGATAGCATACCTCCTGGGAGACCTCCTGAGAGGGGATTTGAGCATGTGATAGAGTTGGAGGAGGGAGCCAAACCAGTTATCACCACTCCCTACCGTCATCCTAAGAGGTTCAAGGATGAAATTGAAAAAACAATTAAGGAGCTTTTGGAGATGGGACACATCAGGCCTAGCAAAAGTCCCTTTGCATCTTCAGTGGTCCTAGTGAAAAAGAAAGATGGGACAATGCGGATGTGTGTGGATTACCGGGCTCTAAATAAAAAGACAATTAAAAACAAATACCCCATACCCAGGATCGACGAGTTGATTGATGAATTGCATGGGGCACGGTATTTTTCCAAGATAGACCTGAGGTCAGGCTATCACCAGATTCGCATGAGGGAGAGTGACATAGAAAAAACAGCATTCAGATGTCACTATGGGCATTTCGAGTTTCTAGTGATGCCTTTTGGCTTGACTAACGCTCCAACTACTTTTCAGTCATGCATGAACCAGGTGTTCAGAGGGCAGCTCAGGAAATTTGTGTTAATATTCTTTGATGACATCTTGGTTTATAGCAGGACATGGGAGGACCATCTGCGACATTTGGATGTGGTTCTTGGTATCCTTGAGCAGGAGTCACTGTACGCCAAGGAATCCAAGTGTGATTTTGGATTGACGGAGCTTCTCTATCTGGGTCATATCATCAGTGCAGAGGGAGTTAAAATGGATCCAGAGAAGGTTAAAGCAATCATGGATTGGCCACCTCCTACCAATCTTACACAATTGAAAGGTTTCTTTGGTCTTTGTGGGTTCTACAGGAGGTTCGTCAAGGGTTTTTCGCAGATAGCAGCACCACTGACTGACTTGACGAAAAAGGGAGCCTTCAGTTGGACAGATGCAGCACAGGGATGTTTTGACAGATTCAAACAGGTGATGTGTACTTGTCCAGTTCTTGCTATTCCCGATTTTACTAGACCGTTTGAGCTAGAGTGTGATGCCTCAGGGGAGGGCATCGGAGCAGTCTTGATGCAGGATAAGCATCCTATCGCATTTGAGAGCAGAAAGTTAAGAGATGCAGAGAGATCTTATTCTGTGTACGATAAGGAGATGTTGGCCATAATGCATGCATTGGCCAAATTCAGACAGTATCTTGTGGGAGGCAGATTCATTGTTAAGACCGACCACAACAGTTTGAGGTACTTCATGAATCAGAAGGACCTAAATGAGCGGCAACAAAAATGGGTGAGCAAATTACAGGCTTACGATTTTGATATTGTATATGTTAAGGGCAAAAAGAATATTGTTGCCGATGCTTTATCCAGGAGACCCCATTTGTGTGCAGTAGGAGTTGTTTCAGATGATTGGAAGGAGCACATTCTAGCTGAGTATGCAAAAGATGATTGGGCCTCCAGTATTATTGATGGTACCAGGAGAGATGACAGGTATACAATAGTTAATGGGATGATCGTCTACAAGGACAGGATATTTCTGGTACCCAACTCTCAGTTTAAGCATACTGTACTGAGAGCTTTACATGACTCACCATTGGCTGGTCACCCAGGGTTCTATAAGACCTACAAGCAGGTGAGAGAGAGATTCACTTGGAAAGGGCTTAAGGATGAAGTCCTTAAACATGTTAGGGAGTGTACTACCTGCCAGCAGAACAAAGATGAACATACACTTCCAGTTGGCTTATTGCAGCCCCTGCCTATACCAGAGAGCAAATGGGAGAGTATATCTATGGATTTCATCACAGGGTTGCCGAAGGTGCAAGGGAAAGATTGCATCTATGTGGTGGTTGACAGATTGACAAAATACGCACATTTCTTTGCCATCTCAGCTACTTACTCAGCTGTACAGGTTGCTGATTTGTTTTTCCGTGAGGTTTTCAGATTGCATGGGCTGCCACGGAACATAGTCAGTGACAGAGATAGCAGATTCATGAGCCATTTTTGGCAGGAGCTATTTCGATTGAGTGGGACCGAGCTCACTCCCAGTACCAGCTACCACCCACAGACGGATGGACAGACGGAGATAGTGAACAAATGGGTGGAGGGTTATCTCAGAAATTATGTGGCAGGACAGCAGAGAGCCTGGATCCGCTGGTTGCACCTAAGTGAGTATTGCTATAATACCACTTATCATATGTCCATCAAGATGTCACCGTTCATGGCTCTTTACGGATATGAGTCTTCCGGGTTTGTTGATTTGTTGGTTCAGGATTGCAGGGTGCCTAAGGCAAAGGAGATGTTGCAGGATAGTCAGGATATACTGAGGGCATTGAAGGAAAACATCCAGCAGGCACAAAATCAGCAGAAATTATATGCAGATCAGCAGCGTACAGAGCGCAGTTTTGAGGTGGGAGACTTAGTTTACTTAAGACTGCAGCCCTACAGGCAGTCTTCACTCAAGAAAAGTGGAGCTGAAAAGCTCAAGCCGAGATTTTATGGACCATTCAGGATCACTCGGAGAGTGGGAGCAGTGGCTTATGAGCTTGACTTACCGGCAGATAGCAGGGTTCACAATGTGTTCCATGTGTCACGCCTTAAAAAGGCATTAGGACATAATGTTACTCCTTCTACAGTACTACCACCATTGGATGATGAGGGTAAGTTGATTCTAATACCAGAGGCTATAATTGACAGCAGGGAGCGTACTCTCAGGAGACGAACGATTAGGGAGTATTTGATTAAGTGGAAGGATTTGCCGGTTGAGGATGCTACTTGGGAGGACGAGCAGATTCTACAACATCCAGCACTCCGATTGCTTGAGGACAAGCAATCTTGGGGAGGGAGGACTGTAATGGCCCCATCCTAGTCAGTATCGAGGGAGAGTGTGAACTTGCCTACTCCAGGGTTCCCGTAGGCAGGAATCAGTGGGTTGGGAGCCCAGTTGATGTCAGTATGATGTTCCAGTATGTGCAGATGTTTCGAGTTTCCTTTCCAGGCCATTCTAGACAGTTTTGGAAGGGACTTACTATTTTTAGTAAGTCGGTGAAGATGGGGTTTCATGGAAGCGGACAGTGGGATGTTGATCTACGGAAAAAAGGGTATCCGTTTCTATGTTCAGTTTGTCGGGATGACAGGTGGAAGGCCAAAATTTTAATATGAACAGTTTAATTATGTGATATTAAATTAATATTACATAGTTAATGTTATAATTTAATATTATATGCATAAAGTGGTCTTATAACCACTTGATGGAAAGATAATTTCATAAAGTAATGTTTAACGGGCCTAGAAAGGGTGGTCGATCCCTTGGAGGATGCAAATTTAAAGATTAAAAGTAAAAGGTGAGAATTTAATGTTTATTTCCTCTATAGAAGCATCTAGAAACTCAACGTTGGCTTGGAGGAAAGAATAAATAGAGGTTTGGGGGTCATTCTTGAGGATCTTTTTGGCATATGTTTTTGGGGAGAAATCTGGAGAGCACTTGCAAATAACACTTGCAGGGTTTCTGAAGCTTGTTGGTGACGAAAACCACCCTCAAGAACACCATTTTCGGAGTTGAGAGATACTCTCAGAATGGTTTTGGGCATTCTTGCTTCGAGAGGATGCGTTGATATTGCATTGGTGATAGATTTCGAGAGGTTTCGAAGGGATTGGGACTACAGTTGGTGGTATTTTATGAGAGTTATAGTTGCTGTGCCTGATTTTGTGAAGTTCGAACTATTCCAGCACATTATTGCAGCGGTTTCAATACATATTGACACAAGGGTTTGAGTGATAGTGGGACGTTATGCAGTTTTGGGGGTTTGAAGATCAGAACGGAGCCATTGTTGGTAGGATTTGAAGAGTTGACAAGCATTTACTGAGGCCGTACCTCTCTCCCAGGACTGCCGTACATACTCCATGCTAGCGTGAGCTTTGGTATTTATTTCTCTTGCTTTTTGGTGCCACTCTTGCATTTTATAAGGGCGCCCAGGTCTGAGTGACCCCTCTATGAGATCCATTTGGTGGAGAAACCCTTACATTGGAAGTTGCAAACAAAAACGTGAGGCATTGTACCATCTGTACCACCTGTACCAGCAGCCCAGAGTTCTGATTTCAGAAATTTATTGTAGCCTGGTACTTTGTTCTTTCATTATTTCCTTAAAAGGGTTTGAAGATGAATATAAATACTATCTAGTTTCCGAATTTCAAGTGATTTCGATTAGTATTGTGAAAGTTATGATTTGTTCAAGTTGGCCATTTGTTTAGTTTTCTGTACTTGCAATTTTCTTTCCATATTTTGAAAAACTACAAAAAAATCAGAATATATCAAAAAACCAAAAACACTTGCAAGAACTACAAATTTCAAACAAGGCAGATCATTACATCTCTATATGTGTATGAATTAGTGATATTCGAAGGACACTTAGTGCCTCTAATATTTGAGATGAGCTGAAACGAGGTAATCAACATGGTAGAGAGTTAATGGTTTAATGTGTGAGATAGGAACCATTAACTTCTTTCAAAAATGTTTAGAAAATGGACAAAGGAATTGTTTTAAAGCTGCTTTCATATGAAATGGTAAATCATTCAACTTGCCATAGCTTGTTAAGCATGGCAAAGAAAACACTATGGCAATGCAAATTTCAATAAACAATTCCTGAAAAAAATCCTAAGCAAGAACGAGCTTGAGCAGGTCATGCTAGGTTTTAAGTCTACATTTTCAGGCCCTGGCTAGAGCATTCAGACTTGAGTTTCCACAACCAGTGACTAAGCACAATGCAAGGGAATGAAGGTCAAATAAAATTAGCAGGGATTCATGATTCAATCACCCAGCTTCCACTGTTTCAACAGTGTGTTTTTTATGAAGCAAGTCTTCATTGTGAAATTGTTTTTCAATTGCTCTCATGCCAAATGTTAATAGCCTAGTAGGCAAACATTCAGTCTGTATGTAAAACTACAGCAGTTTCAAAAACTTTAAAAAAGCAAATAAAGGCCAGCATCTTTTGCTAAAGCATCTCTCTGTTCCATTTTAGCTGCTTTAGAGTAGGCATCTTGACTTTAAATACACCTCATAGGCTAGATAGTAGATGTTCTTTAAGTACGTTAATAATAGACTGGTATGCAGTAATTTGGTTCGTCAATAACCTAATTTTAGACGCTGGCATATGCTTCCCAACACCAGCTGAAATAGTCTTGATCTACTTTATGTATAAAGCTGTATTCCACAGGGACATGACCCCATTTCTTGATGCCCTTGGGGATGCATTCCTATTGGAAACAAGGATGGGGGATATGATAAGGACATCCAGTAGCCGTCCCCTTTAAGGCAAGTTAAGGGTGCAATTGCATTCCCTCCCCTCCACCCTGTCCCCACAATGTGCCTTACAGATATTTTTTAAAAAAGGAGGAAGAAAAACCTACAAACACCCTCCGCAAGGTTGACTTTTCCTTGCAAGTACTAATCTTCTCCTCTTTTCATTCGGCAATTTCAGACTACATTAAATATAAAATTTTCATTTGTTAAATCCAAGTTAATTTCAGTTGCAGCTGCAACTTCTTCCCATGACATGGTCTTTTCATTTCATTGTATCATTATATGTCCTCTTTGTTTAACATTAGTAATAAGAAAAATAAGAATTACCTCAATTTAGTTTATTTAAAAGTTTTTCCAATTTGTAATTTTTTTCTTTTTCTGTATTCTTTTAGCTGTTTGCATAACCATCTCCTTTTTGCCAAAATTTAGAAATGTCTCGTTTTCATGTATAAAGTGGTAAGGATTGAACCCATAACTAATATAGATATTTGTCTACTGAACGAAGAAAAAATATATAATGACATCTATCTTTATATGAGAAAAACATCTGTATTTACAATTGGCCTTCTTGTTGAAATTCACAATATTTTCTAGAAAAGAATGAAGCAAACCATGCAGTCAAATCTTATACATAGAACAAAAAGGAAGGACAAAAGAAGAAATTGGTGGGCACCCATAGGCACCATAAATAATCACTATGTCCATAGATAATATTACACAATACTCCAATAAGAAATGACTAGTGTGAGGGGGATATTTATAGCAATACCAAAACCCCAATTGCATCATAAAATAGCTCGTCAAGAGTAACAGTCTTCCGAAATTCCAAGAACATAGGAATCATATGAACCGTAAGGTTCAACATTTGAAAGGAAGGGATGAGATTAGCAAGGACAATCTTAACACATTTTGCATCATCTTTCTTTTTGCCTCTAGAAGATGCAATATCTGCCCTCAAAGCCTTGAATCTCACAATATAGTCCTCAACATTATCAAACTTGGCTAGCTTAAGAGAAGAAAGCTCCAATTCCAAGTGACTTACTTCAGTAGTATTAACTTTTCCAAAAATTTCATGCAGCTTTGACCATACCTTGATAGGGTCACTCTCCTCTTTGATATGGAAAAGCAACTCTAGTTCAATCAGTAAGGAAAACGAACCTAGAGCCTCTTCTTTCTTTTGATGCCAAGTTTCATCATCAAGAACAACCGTTTTATCCTCCTGATATATGCACCACAGTTTCTTACTTCATAGCAGGCCAATTATTTGATATGATCAAACAATGTCATTTCACCCATTAAGGCGGGTAACTAAGGCTTTGTGGTCCATCTTGCACAATCCAACTCAAAACACTACAGCAGGTCCGTGAACTAATGCCACTAATGCATAGAGCTCGAAAAGTCGTGCGACTTGAAAAAAAAGGGGCTCAAAACGCTTCCATATGCAAAAGTTATGGCCTTCGAAAGTTTTGCCCTACTGGGCCCCAAAAAAATAATAATTAAATCTCCAAACCTTAAAAAAAGGAGCCAACTACCTACTGCCACTTGGTGATCCATGATTTGCTGAAGTCGTCCACTAATTTTTCAACGCCTTACCGCTCTTGAACCACTCTAACTACAACACACAATTGTTTCTAATTTGAGAGAGATTTAAATATATATAAAAATGTCCTTGTGGCACCAACAAAGGCGATGTCGACCAAAAAGTTAGCTGAAATTCCACCTTGTGAGGAAAAAGGTGTTGAATGCCCTCGACAAGACTCAAACTGGAGTCTTCTTTGTGCTAAGTCCCGTGCGCTATCCAACATACCACAATACTCGATGCATGAAGAGAGGCAAGTCACCACTCTTAGACTGCCCATGTTCTCACCATAGACTTACAAAATGTAGAGGTGCAAGGGTCAAACACACAACCTCCCCTCCCAAAAACGGCTCCAATGACCAGGCTTCCTGTATGGCTTCAGGCAACGGTGAGTTGGTGCCTCTCATAGAAGAGCACGAGCCTAGCTCTAACAACCAAAAGACAAGGACGTGAATTGAACCCACGCTATGCTGCCCCCAATGCAAAGCACGAACCACCACGCCATCTGTGGCTTCACGTCAAGAATAGAGCAAACAAGAAAAGCTATGATTGCACAATTTCCAAGGGGGTCAAGTTTTGCCTTTCCTCCAAAACAACCGATTGCACATGGCCTAAACTCAAAATGCAGAGACACAAATGCCCAAACACCTCCTCCCATAGCTGCCAAGACGCCATCCACAGGTGGGATTTGGTGCCTCCTTTTTTCGAAGAAAATGGGATCGCACCCCTCTGCTACAAAGAGTGCCAGGACAGTGCAAGAAAACACCCATTTGAATTCGAAAAAGGGTGCACAATCCTCTCAAACATTGCTGGATCTCCAATATTGGAAACTAATTCCGCAACAAAAAACCAAGGTTGAATTTCTTGGAAAATTTTCAGGAGAATAGAGGATATTTTAAGCCAAGAGCTTTTGAAAAGGCAAAAAAAAAAAATAGTAAATTTGTCCTAAAATTCAGAGGCTCTGAAGATCAGTCTTGCGTGCCCAAGTGAGGCTGCTCCATTCCCGCTTTGATACCATGCTGGAATTCACAATATTTTCCAAAAACGAACTGAAGCAAACCATGCACTCAAATCTTATACATAGAACGAAAAAGAAGGATAAAAGAAGAATTTGGTGGGCACCCATAGGCACCATAAATAATCACTATATTCATAGATAATATTACACAACACTTCGATAAAGAAATGAGGAGTGTAAGGGCGGGTATTTATAGCAATACGAAACCTCAATTACATGATAACATTTAACCTAAGCCAACATAATAAGTGGGTTTTAGGTTAATTAAAAGTAGTAAATAGGGTTTAACCATAACATGGTTAACGAGGGCCCATTGGACTTGCATGATAAAATATTACAAAATAATAAATACATTGTACAATGAAATGCCCTTAGGCTTATCCAGTACATTGCACAATGTCAGCTCATGGCCATGAATAAGATTAAAATTTCAACACTTCTCACATGCATCGGCAAAACTAAAAAACTTGCAGATTAACAAGAAAAATAAGTCATTGGAATAAACACTTCTTTTCAATGAAGATAGAAAGACTTGTAATCAACATTTCCAAGAATGGCTCAAAGTGAATATCAAGAACACACATTTGAGCTGTAAACAATGAGACAAGAAGGAATGCTCCACTCATTGTGTCCCTTCCACCAAACTTCTACAACAACTTAAATACGTACTTAACCCACTCATGTCAATCCATCCTCAAAATTATCAGGTAAAGTCACCTTGTGTATTTAACTCCATCCTAAAATCATGAAAATGGAAAATTCTCTAAAAGTAGACAAAGACGGAGAAAAATCACAAAGATTATGCAACTTCTGAACTGACTTCGAAGCAACAGAGAAACCAACCAATTATGACATTGAAAAGGAACCCTTGAATTCTCCATCCATATCATACTATCATGGACCAAATTTTAGGCTGAGAGGCCTATTTATTTTGTTTCGATAGTTATAGATAGCGTTAAGCACAAATACACTAGGAAACCTTTCTTGCTCTCTTACACTTAGGTTATTTCAAGTGAATTCATGTACTTGGATCTCATGCCACCTGGCTCTTATTTTTATTATAAATAGTCTAATATTAGCAAATTTAAAGGGTTTCTGATTAAAAGTGCTGTAAATTGTTGAACTTAGGAGACAAAATTTCAAGTAAATATATTCATTTTTTAAAAAACATTCATTAATTTTTATGGATACTGCAGTGGAATATGAAAAGAGACATCGTTACAGCCCTGTCCTGAAGAAAAACTCACATGATCAGAGTGGCTGTTCGTCGGAGACTTCAGTAGTGCCAGTGCCTACTCCTGAGGTGGAAAAAATCAACGAAGAAAAATCAACTAGCCATCTCTTTTGCTCCTAGCCTGTCATGGATCTGTGAAGAAGGTGAGGTCGACGAAGAATCTTGAATTGCAACCTTCCAAGGAAGACTTTGTATTTTTGCAGTATTTACTATCTTCCTTTCAACAAGGTTTATCATGCTATCTTTGCACCGTCAAAATTTATCCAGCTAAAGAGTTTCTAGAATTGAAAGTCAGATCTACAGAGTTTCTATTTGTTATAGAAGACTGATAGGGCATTTCCACTAAAACGGTACAGATCTGACTCAAATGGCTGAATTTCTTCCAAACTCATCAAATAACGAACTCGTTATAACAAATATCAAGTCTAAAGCTTCTTACTTGAAATCCATCGAGGTCCACTATTACGAATTGCTGTGCAGAATGAGAAGCAACTCTAACTGAAAACCTTATTACAACTCAAAGTCAAATATGTAACCAAAAGGACCCTGAATTTTAGCATAACGTCCCATTTCACCCTGAGATGTAAACGAGTTCCTCTCTGGGTAAGCTCTTCGGTTATATAATATTGCAAGGGAATTGACGCTGAATTTTTCAAATTTTCACAGATCCGACATAATTGAAATGCAAAATAAAGGGCAATTGAGCAAGGGCAGAGGACTCGAACCCGATACGTGAGATGGATCCTTGAGCTGCTTGAAGGACTGTTCTTTGACGAGATAAACAAAGGAAAACCCTCCCTCGCCGAGCTGCCTGAGAATTTTGAAGCGGCGCTCATTGATCCAGACGTCCCCTCCGCCATTGACGACGTCGTAGAGAGCATTCAAGCCCGAAAAACTGCAGCCCATGGCTAAAATTGTCCTCCTTTTCAAAATTCCCGCACTGTAGTAGATCTTCTACTTGTTATTCTTTTTATGTCAGCCTGAGCGAGCGCTCGTCTCGCGTCGACGTTGTCAGCGCGATATTTATACAATTAAGGTATACCAAGCATTAACCATGAATATTTTTTTATAATGCAAACTCAACCACCGTGAAAGGTAATTTTTATCCATCCGAGGGATGACTTTTGCCTTCGTGGAAAAAAATCCAGTAAGATTCATTTGCTTGCGTGACAAAATACCGCCCGGTTAAAAAGAGCTAACGTCAGCGTATTCTTTCAGCAGAAGTTATATTAAGTTTGACCTTCTCGGAGTTTGGAACTACCATGGGAAACCCTTTTGACACCCATGTAATCGAAGCGGGAGTTTTTTATTTTTATAATATAAACCCTGCCAGGTTTGAACTTGGATCGTCCAGTAGAAACAATTATAAGAAAGTTTGCATAATACTTTCTAGTAATTAGATTAAGTGTAATGTTCATTATGAGCATATGCAACAGAATAGAGAATCAAAATAGAAAGATTATAATAAGATGCCTAAATGTTAAAGGAGGGCACCTACATAATAATCTTATAATTTATATTGATAAAATTAATATAATGTATCATTTGTTGGTGGTTTTATAACATATACCTAATCTTTAAATTATAATTATATTTTTATTAATCAAAGGTCAAGGTTAAATCAAGTTATTAGATATTTAATAAAAAATTTAGTTAATGTTAATCATTTAGGTGGACCAATCAATCTCATAAAGGGTGAATACAACAATATTGACCATAGGCTTACATAAGATTATTTATTTATAAGATCACATCAAAGGTTGTCTATAGGCTTATATCATTCGAAACTTGGCCAATAAGAACAAATTGTCATATCTTCCAGTACGAAGATTCATGGATTTTCTATTGTTCAAAGTATGTAAAAAGCTTGGAAGAATGTCAAACCTTATCTCAAATGGGATAGACACATTTTTTGGGTAGGCCTATCCATCATAGGCTGATTGTTATGGTGTTTAGCTATAATTTAGTAATTTGACTATATTTTTGCCAAGATAACACAATTTTCCTTGAGGGTGTAGAATAGGATCATGCATTTTAAAAGTGAAATTTATTTATTAACATAGACTTTAAAATTTTTTACAAAAGGGTTTGATAGATTTGAATGGCCTTTCATTTGTCCATGTTGGCGGCATTATAAGTTGGTTCTTTCTTTGTTGTAATAGTGCAAAGCCTCCTATTTGATGTCAATGATTGTCGTATAATTAATGTATTTCAATATAGGATTTTGTTTTGCATAGTTCTATCAGGTAGGTATGACGTCAACCCCTTTCCTGTATGTTTTAATAGTTTGAGCCTTTGTTTGCTTGCCATAAGACTTCACTCAACATTTTCTAAGGGATTGATATGCTTGGCATCTAGGTTAGCTTCTTAATTGCCACTTTGCTAATTATTTTTTTATCATTGTCAATAAGGAGGAGCAATCGGTCAATAAGGCCATGAATTGCCTAAATATGTTATGTAAAGCCTCTAGATCAAGTATTTTGGGGGAAATCCATTGCTACAAAAAAAACCCTATTTGTTATCCCTCAATTGTTAGCTATATTTGCCTAGAAATGGATTTAGCTTGGAAAAATCTTTTAGTTTCTAGAAATCCCTTTTCCTTTTCAAAATATCCCATGGAATTTTGATAGAAGGTTTTGAACAAGATTGAAAAAATTCATATTAGGTTATTGGTAAATTTTCTCTTGTAAGAAAATTTTAGACTTGTTCTAAAGTTTTGGCTATAATAAATGTATATTATCTCTCCCATTAGACACCTTTCAAAGCAACCTATAATAAGTTGGATAAGCTTGTTTGGACTTCTTTTTGGACAAATACTTTAAAAGTAGAGGCCTCCATTGTGTGGCTTGGACTCTTTGTTGTTATTCATGCATTAGAAGAGCCTTATCATCAGTCGTATCTATTTCCAAGGCTTTACTCTTTATGGCAAGTGGAATATGAGGGCATTTTCGGGCCCTAAAACATGGAAGGTGTTGTTAAGAAATTACATTTAATCAAAATCTCCTTATGGGAAGGCATGTTGAAAAGGGTTGGATGTGCATTCCATTCTCATCATTATAGCCCCTATGAAGATTCATGGATCTTATGTTGTTTAGTGTAAATAGAAAGCTTGGGAGAAGGTGAAGCCTCCTCTCATATGGGTTAGAGACCTTTTTTGTATAGGCATATCAATCACAAGCTAACTATTATGGTGTTCACTTGAGATTTGGTGATCCAAGTGGTTTTCAACCAAATTATATGATTTCAAGCCCTTTGTTTGTTCAAGAAGGGGATTCAAACAATCTAAATCCTCAAATAAGATAACTTATTTGCTCCTTGGAATCAACTTAATGGAAAATTTAATCTTGATGATCAAAATAAGCTTATTCTATAAGAAGTGAAGGATCTTGTACCTACTAATTATTTTCATAAGTTGAATGTTTAAAGTGGATTTTGGTTAAGATAATAAAATGTAAAGCCCTTTATTTATACAATGACGAGATTCAAACAATCTAAATCCTTAAATAAGATCATTTCATTACTTCCTAGGTTAAGCATAATAGATAATTTAATCTTGACCGTCACAATAAGCTTATTTTATAAGAAGCAAAGGATCTCATACCTAGTGAATATTTACATAAGACGAATGTTTCTACAATAGATAGGTGGTGTTAATACTAAAATTGGAATGTGAGAACTCATTTTTTTAATAAGGGTCTTCGCACTTCCTAGCTTCAATACACTACTGTAGCACCCTAAAATTGGCGCAATAAAATTGTCATAATTACATTCACCTTAGTAAATAATTTAAATTCAAATTTTAACCTCCCAAACCGCCCGTTAACCGTCGGGTAATCCGTTTCCCCCTTTTTCGCGCCATTTTTAGAGGTTGTTTTGACCGTTTGACGATATCGTCGCCGATCAGACGATATCGCCCCAGATCTGATGATTTCTTCTGGGCTGGGACGTCCAGACGATCTTGTCGCAAAGTGATTTTGCACAATTAGCTTCTGTTCCAACGGGCCTCTAATCCGGGCAGAAGCGTGTCTGCGCCGTTAGAGACCCTCCCCCGTTGGAGATCTCCCAAATAGGGATGATCTCCAACCTCCTAACTACTCCCCTAAGCCTATTTAATCCTTAGGACCTTCCCTTCCCAACCCCTGGCTGAATTTCCCTGTAACTTGATTTTGCGTGCATTAGAATACCTAGAACATTATTTTGCCTTTGTTATTTTGAAGTTTTCTTGCAGGGACCTCATTGATCTTCGGTCGGAGCAAGCTCAGATCATCGCAGACGATCTCGTTCAAATCTCGGACGATCCTGTCGTAATTCGAGACGATTTCATTACTTCCAGACGATTTCGATTGCAATCTGCATTGGGGGCAATCAGTGCCCAGAGTTTGCGCTTTCTCTTATTCCTTTCGTTGTTTTATTCTGCATTTTAGTTAGTTTATCCTTATTGCTTACTATTTTGCATTTGGAGTTCACCCATATAGCTTAACTTGCATGATAAGATCATAATTTATCATTAGAACATCATAATTTGTTTGAATTTCTGTTCATAATTATTTTCTAGTGTTCATACTATCATTTTGTGTTGTTTCCCCCTGTTAGCACAGTAGTATTCTCTGTATTTTGCATCTGTTCTTCTGTTTGCAGGTCTCTGACGAATTCGTCAACGAATTCATCGGATCTCAGACGATCTTGTCTGATCTCAGACGATTCTGTCGAATTCCAGACGATCCTGACTGCTTCAAACATCAGAATCTCCATCAGACATCCGGATCAGGTATTCTTCTTATTCTTCCTTAATTTCTCTATTTTTTTGTCTTAAATTTGTTCTCTGTATTCATTAAATCTGCATTTTCATATAGATTAATTTAGACTCATTTGGCCAAACCTAGGATTTTGAATGTTTAAGGCTAAAAACGAACACATAAAAACACATTCCAAACCTAGGCGTGGAAACTGCCATTAAATGTTTCCTGGTGAACCCACCATCCATCGAAAAATCATCAAAATACACCTCCCTTGAGAGGCGGGACCTTCGCAAAGTCCTCTCAGTCTAAGGTACCGCGACATCCTTTTCCCATCCTCCTTACGGGCATGGATCCTATAGCTTTGAAGGTAAGGATGCGAAAAATTTGGAGCGATACATTTTGGTGAACCCGACGTGAATGCATCATAACCTTTTGAAAACAAAAAACAAAAACAAAACAAAAAAATATAGAACAACTAAAACATAGATGCATTTTAGAACATTTAAAGTTTAAAATCATGTTTAGATGGTAGCTCCTAAGAAAATATTAGCAGTTACTATAAATGTAGAAAACCAATTGGCAGCCATAGAAATCAACTCTATGCTTAATGTGCCTGAAACAAGTAGAAATCAATTCTTGTGGAACGAACTTGATAGAAGACTTAGTCTCATCTCATCTAGGTCCACACAACTTAAGCAGATCAAGAGGCTAGTCCTAGATAGAATCCTGGATCCTCATCAACTAGTTTTTTATCATGAACTTCAGAGAGCCTGCCATAGATGGTTAGCTTATAGGAGAGCTCTAGTATCTTCGAGAATTGTTCACCTTCGAGGAATACCTCGAGAACGCAGCCATTGTACACCAGTTCCTAGGTTGTGTAGAAGACCAAGAGGTTGTTCTTACAGATAGGGAAAGATGGAATAGAGTTCCTCGAGTTGTGTTATATCGAGAGTATTGCCACGAGCTTTACTTCTATCAACCGACATCCGAGACGAGATAATATCACTATAGCTCTTTTCATCAAATTTTTAAAAGAAAACTTTCAATTTGAAGAAGAACACTTCATGACTCCTGAACAACTCGAGCCTATTAATGATATTTATAAATTATTTATAGAAAACTAGATTATTACTTTCAGTCTTATTTCTTGCATTTATTGTGTTATTTGTCTTTATTATATTATTTCAAAAACAAAGAAAAATTAAAAAAATTAAAAATAAAAACTAAAAAACATAGCAAAAACTTAAACATTTCATTTCAAATATTGTAGTAGGTATATAGTAAATATATACCTCTTAATTTTGTTGCATATATATATATATATATATATATATATATATATATATATATTTGCTGAAATCAAAATTTAGCACCATGCCTAAACTTAGGAATGGTAAAGAAACTTTAGGAGAAGAAGAAGATTGGTTACAAGATACAACTAGAGACCCAAATGTCCTTCCTGGAGATCCAATTTCGGAAGGACAAACTCTAGATCAATCAGAACATGACCTAGGTGAAGATAATGAACAAGAAGGAAGTGTTAAAGAGGATGGATCCTCATCCCCTAGAGTAGCTCCAGATGGAACTATTGCTTTTGACAACATAGATCATTTCAAGAAATTTCTTGATGATAACATTGATGCCATTAATGTGGCAGTTCGTATTGATAAAGGGCAAATTAGTGACACTCAGGCAGCCTTGGAACATATGTATGATGTGCGCATTAATCCCTTGTCTTTCATTGATCAAGAAAGTGATAAGGCTGGGCCATCCAATACGGATATGGTCACTATGATTCAAAACATGTCAAAACAACAGGCTATCCAACCTCCTAAGGAACCTGTTATTCAACCTAAAATCATTCCCACACAAAAGAAACCTTCCTTCATTACTTTATTCCGCCAAACTATTGAGCAATATGCTTCAAGTAAACAAAAACCTAAAACGAAGCCAAACACCAATTTTCAACAATCCGGAATACAACATAATACAACTTCAAAATTCCTTCATAATACTTTTCCTACCAATAATTTACACAATAGTAACATGGCATCTAATCTTCATGTTCCTCCATCATATGCCCATAAAACCCATGTCAATGCCCTACCAAACCAATATGGGGGGCAAACTAGTAATCTGGAAGCCATGGTGAAGCAGTTAGCTTCACGTATGGACCGAGATAGATCCCTACCGTCCCTCGTATAATTATCGAGAGATATGTAGTCAACCTTTGGATCCCATAGTTGTAGCTCAACCATACCCTAAGCATTTTCCCATGCCTATCTTGCCTATATATAAAGGAACCGAAGATCCCATAGAGCATCTTCGCATGTTTAGGATAGCATGTCATGACATATCGCATGATGACTTGCTATTATTAAAAATGTTCCCGAAAAGTTTAGGTGGAATGGCATTAGAGTGGTACTATCAATTGCCCACTCATTCTTTGAGAAACTTCGAAGAAACAGTTGAATCATTTGTCCATCAATTTAGTGCCTACATCGAGAGGCATGTAACTATTAAAGATTTATACAATTTAAAACAAGACAAAGATGAATGTTTTGCCGATTTCTTAGCTAGATGGAGGCAATTGACAGGAAAGCTGCACTTTGTGCTACCTTATAGGGAAATGTTGGACATTTTTATCAATAATTTACAAGAACAAATATCTTATGAGCTATCAATTGCTACCTTAACTACCTTCGATCAAGCTATAGATTTAGCTCGAAGAGTAGAAGATGCCCTCATTAGGAGAGGCCAACTTAGGAAGAAGGATGATGAGAAAACATCCAGAAATCAATATAAAAACAAACAAGTTGTCGGTGATGGAGTCACTGACAGCAGGAATGTTGCTAATATCAATGCAACGAAGACAACAGAAAAATTTATATTGAAACCTCCTGACAAGCCTCCTCGAGAATTCACTAGATTAAATCAACCCTTATCAACTATTTTACCTCAATTACTCGAAAGAGGTTTGATCCAATTACCAGCTATCCAGGAACCTGATCCAACTATACCCGGATACAGAGCTGACTTACACTTGTGATTTCCATAGAGGACCTGGACATTCTACCAATGCTTGTAAAAGGTTGAAACATAAAATACAAGATTTGATTGATAATAATGAAATGGAAGTGCAAGCCTTCCAACCTAAACAAAACCCTCCTAATAATACTCAAAAGACCGTTCCCCAAAATCAAAATCAAAATGCCAATCAAACTTTAGACATATTTCAACACCCTTTACCAAGACATGGTAAAGAGGTAGCCAATCAAATCGAACATCATAATGTTCCCCCTCCTACCCGATATGTAGGAACCATTAGCGGACAATTACCTATTCGGGATCCTCAAATATTTGACACAACCTTATCCTTGGTTACGACCAGGCCCTTACATAATTTTCAAACTTCTGATTCTAGTGATATAGAATCGGATAGTGAAAGTGAACTAGACATTACTTCAAACCAATCGAATAGTTCTGAAAACGAATCGGATCCTATTCAACCCGTCACGAGATGCTATGGTTCCAGAAGAACCATTTCCTAGAAGAGTTACTACTCGACCTTCTTCTAATATATTCCTTTCTAATGAACAAGCCATAAATGCTAGACCGAGACCAGTTCAACGTCTTCATTATAACATTGTAGGTACCATTGGAGTCGTCACCCGACAACAAGCTCAAAATTCCCAACAAGAACCAAACCAGAATGATGGATCGGCTCCATTCGTTTTGAAAAACCCCAATAAAGGGAATCATGCTCCTAATGTTCAACCTAAACCCCCTTACAATATTAATGAGCAATTGTCCAATACTACGGCAAGAATTTCCCTTTTGGATTTATTAAGATCCTCTCCCACCCATAGGGATGAGTTGATGCTTACATTAAGCCAAATGATGGTACCTCAAAACATTCAACTTTGAAGCTATGGCCAATACTATCATCACTCGAGAGATTGATTGTATTGACTTACGGGATAAAGATATCCCACAACACAGTTTACATAAGGATAATCCCTTATACATTACTTGCTCTAATTGGAGATGTAGCTGTCAAACGAGTCTTGATTGATAATGGCTCATCTCTAAACATTTGCACTTTTGACTTCTACCAACGATTTGGCTTTAGAAGTGATGAAATGAAGAAAACTGATATGATTATCAAAGCTTTTAATGACGAAACACAAGAAACGTGTGGAGTTATTACCCTCCCATTGCAAGTTGGTCCTAGAACCCTAGAAACAACCGTGTTTATTGTACATTGCCCGACATCGTACAATATACTTTTGGGTCGCCCTTGGATCAATGCCATGCGAGCGGTCCCATCAACCTTACACCAATGTGTTAAATTTGAGTTTAAAAATCAGTTGGTCACTATCCATGGTGACCCTAGACCTTTTGATATGTGTGCTTTGGGAGAACCCATTGGAGTGCAATTTTGCCCTGCTCTGTCATCCACACATCCTAGTTCTTATTTTCATCTAAAGCTGTGAAACACACACCCATAACTTCACCTATTTCCCCTCCATTAATTTCATCCTCCTATATAGATCAACAACCCTCTAAACAAATCACTCTAGAACCTCAAAAAGATCTTAAATCTACAACCAATCCTTCAAGTTCTATCCCTATAAATTCAAAACCTACAGAAACAACTATCATCCCTTCCACATCTCAAGATATAGGTAATAAGCCTTCTACATCTTATGCCCTTTATGATGAACTTTTACAGATTTATCCACAACCTTAATATAAAAAAAAAACAAATGCTTTCATGCAATATTCAATTCTTTTGAATAATTTACCGCCATCTCCTCGTACTTTGGGCCTCCCACAACCTATGGGAAGTACTTACCAAGTCGGGAGTTGTGCCTTCATTTATAAAGGATATGAGTAGGGAAGAATCCCTCGGAATATCAAAACTCATCATGAGGGATACGCTCGGTGTTATTTTACCAATGATTATATTAAAGCTAAACCCATGATGCTTAAAATGGGATATAAAGGGAAAGGCTTGGGACCTTTCCAAAATGGCATGAAAGAACCTTTCGAGGTAGAACCGTGGCTTGCCGATTGTGGTGTGGGCCTATTTCCTAGTAAGGGTCAACCCTTTCCTTTTGAAGATGATGATCAACTCATATGTTATCAAGATTATTTGGATAGGCATGTTGATTTGCCTCTTAAAAATCAGTCGTTTTCATGCAACATGCTATCCATAGCTTACCCTGAAATGATTGCTGACCCCGATGAAGAGTTGGAAGGAGATATCTTCCATGATGTCTCTGTTGAAGAGATGTTACACAATGGATTTTATTTTGATGGTTCTATACCAACTATAGCCCAACTTGAGGCCACTAATCCTCAAGATGAATTATCTAAATTAACCTTACAAGAATTACAAGAATTGGGTGTTTCACCCGCCCCACCTAATTTTGAAAGAGATCTACACATGGAGGTAGAAAACGTCATTAAAATTAATATTGGAGCCGAGGATAATCCTCACATAATCAATATTGGATCAGAATTAAGTCAAGAAAAACAAGAACAATACATTGCATTCCTTAAAGAGTATGAAGATGTCTTCGCTTGGACATATGAAGATATGCCGAGGTCTAGACCCTTACGTAGTCATGCATCATCTAGTGGTCCATCCGGATGCTAAACTTGTTAAACAAAAACTTAGAAAAATGCATCCCAAAGTGGCTCTGCTAGTCAAAGGGGAGTTAGAAAAACTCCTGAATGTTATCTTTATACAAGTTGAATGGATCTCAAATGTAGTTCCGGTCACCAAGAAAGAAGCTACCAAAGTTAGGGTTTGCACAGATTTTAGAGATATTAACGCTGCATGCCCTAAAGATGACTTTCCTCTTCCAAACATGGATCAAATCATTGACTTTACTTGTCGGGAGTGGGATGATGTCCTTAATGGATGGATTCTCCGGTTATAATCGGATCGGGATAGCTCCTGAAGATCGAGGCTAAAACAACCTTTATTACCCCCTGGGGTACCTTTTCTTTGGAAAGTGATGCCATTTGGCTTAAAGAACGCGAGTGCAACTTATCAACGAGCTATGACCTATATTTTTCATGATATGATGCATGATATCCTACATGATTATGTAGATGATATTATAGCTCGCTCTATTATTGAAGATAATCATTTAGATGATTTGAGAAAAGTTTTTAATCGATTACGAGAATATCTTATTCGATTAAATCCAGCAAAATGTATATTCGGAGTTAAGTCCGGTAAACTATTAGGGGTTTTAGTTTCTTTACGTGGTATTGAAATCGACCCTCTCAAGATTGCGGCCATCAGCGATATGCCCGCACCTACTAATATATCTGAGTTACGAAGTTTACAAGGTAAACTTCAAGCTATCCGATCGCTTCATCGATAAGGTGGCGGACAAAGCTGGTCCCTTTCTTAAACTCCTTAAGAAGGATGTCCCTTTTAATTGGGACACCGAATGTAGAGAAGCTTTTGAACTTCTCAAACAATACCTCCTTAATCCACCTGTGCTTTCACCACCTAAACCTGATCGCCCATTTCTCCTATATATTTCCGCTTGATTACGCCTTAGGAGCTATGTTAGCTCAACTTGATGATGAAAAGAGAGAACGTGCTAATTATTATATTAGCCGAACCTTCATCGGTTATGAAACCCGCTACACAACATTAGAAAAACTATGTCTAGCGGTCGTGTTTGCTACGCAAAAATTACGACACTATATGCTTAGTCAAAAAACGTATGTCATTGCCAAATACGATCCCTTAAGGTATCTCATGAGTCGACCTTATTTATCGGGTCGCACAGCCAAGTGGGTTCTTGCTCTAAGCGAGTTTGATCTCACATTCATAGGACAGAAGTCAGTTAAGGGTCAAATCATAGCGAGATCAATTAGCTGCTTGCACCCTTAGAGTCTACCCATCCCCTCATCATTGAGTTTCTGACGAATGCCTTCAATTAGAGGCAGACCATATTGAACAATGGTCCTTATACTTTGACGGAGCCCGATGCATGAGTGGGGCTGGTGCGGGTATTATTTTAATATCCCCACAAAAACATCTTATTCCTCTGTCCTTCAAATTGACATTTGCTTGCACCAACAATACTTGCTGAGTATGAAGCTCTAATCCTTGGATTACGAGCTGCCTTAGCGCTAAAAATTAAACATCTTTTAGTTTTTGGTGATTCTCAACTGGTTATAAACCAAATTAATGAAGTTTATCGGACCGAGAGATGATAAACTGCGCCCATATAAGGCCTATGTTTTACAATTAATGTCTCTATTTGATCAAGTTACCTTGGAAGCTATTCCTCGAACTAGCAACCGTGCAGGTGATGCTATGGCCGTAGCTGCATCTCTCCTGCCCTTGGAGTTAGATGACGAATATGCCACTATCATTATTCGTCGACTCCAGGAACCCACTTCAAATAAGTCATGCTTAGAGCCTTTGGATGTGTTTCTAATCAATGAAACTACTCCTGAACCTTGGTATACGGACATATTTGATTTTCTCCAAAATGGGACTTTCCCTGCCAATTCTAATAGAAACCAGCGTCGGTTATTACGTCGACGAGCAAGTCGATTTGTAATAATTGGCAATACTTTATATAGGAGATCTTTTGAAGGTATCCTATTAAGATGTTTAAACTTAGAAGAGTCTAAATCAGCCTTGAGTGAAGCCCACGATGGATCTTGTGGAGGACACTTTAGTGGTAGCGTCATTGCTAAAAAGCTCCTTCGGATAGGATACTTTTGGCCTACCATGGAAACGGATGCACATGAGTATGTGCGCCATTGCGACAAGTGCCAGAAACATGCTGACCTTGTCCATGCGCCTGCACAAGAGCTGCAGGCTATTTCATCTCCTTGGCCCTTTTCCAAATGGGGTTTAGATATTATTGGCAAAATCAATCCTGTGTCATCTGATGGACACAAGTTCATCATAACCGCCACTGAGTATTTCACGAAGTGGGTCGAAGCTATGCCTTTAGCTTCTTCCTTGGCACACAAGTCTCTAAATTTATTTTTAATCAAATCATTTGTAGGTTCGGAATTCTTGCAAATCTCATCTCCGACAATGGAACTTGTTTCAAAAATAAAGATGTTAAAAAATTATGCCAAAAATATAAGATTCAACATCGTTGGTCCACTCCCTATTATCCTCGGGGTAATGGTCAAGCGAGAAGCATCTAACAAAACCTTAATCAAAATTCTCAAAATATTGGTCAATAAAGCTGGTCGTGGTGGCACATTCGATTATATCCGACCTTGTGGGCCTATCGAACTAGTGTTCGAACCCCCACTGGAACTTCACCATTTGTTTTGGTTTACGGTCTTTGAAGCGGTTTTCCATTTGAATTGGAAGTTCCTTCTTTGGCTCTGCTACTTCAAGATACCGAAGTAGGAGATGAATATCGTCTCTGGCAGACTCGGTCAGCTGGAACTCCTAGATGAAAAATGCATCAATGCTTTGGAGCATCTCCGTGCCTACCAAAACAAGCTTAAAAGATCATATGCTAAAAAAGTTCGTCATCGATCCTTTGAGATCGGCGACCTTGTTTTAAAAGAAAATAAAAAAAAATACAAATGCAACTAAGGACCTTAAAGGTAAATTTGAGCCCAAGCTGGCTTGGACCATACATTATTACTGCTAAATTTGAATCGGGAGCATACAAATTATCTACCTTAGATGGTAAAGAACTTAAAGAACCCATGAATATTTTGCATCTTAAACGTTACTATGCATAAATTTGGTCATTTCATCCATGTATATATTTGTTCAAAATCACTATCTTGTATTTCTTTCAAATTTATAAAATTCAAAAACACCAAAAACATTCATAATCATCAAAATCTTCAAAAACTATTTGTTGCATTTATTTATGGCACTTGTTAAATTTTTTGTTCAAAAACAAAAAAAACAAAAAAACAAAATAAAGAAAATAAAAATATAAAAACAACAATATGCTTGACTCTTTCGAAACCAAAACAATATAAAGAAGAAAGAGAGAGTCAACATTCTCAAAACTTCTCAAAAGTGTTTATATATATTTTCTTACAATTATTGAAGTTATATGTTTCAAATTATTTTGGATAAATTAGCATTTATTTGGAATCCCTCACTTGCACACTCACAACAATAAATATCTTGATTTTATATGGCATGATTACTAATCTCTCTTATATCAAAGTCCACAAAATTCAATTAAATAAAGTTTGAGCATAGAGAATTGATCTTGTTATTTACTTAAACCAAGCACATCTTTTCACAATAAAATGATTATATTTGTAATTTCCATGTTTTGCTACATAGTAGAAGTGATTTCTTGAGCGAAAAGTTTCCCCTGCTATCCTATCATGCACATGGTCTAGAATCTTTGAGAGTTGGCAAAAGGACAAGCTCACCCCTACCCAGAATAAAAATCCCTTGCTCTACAGCTAATCCGAGCAAGTATCCCTAGCAAAGAAAAAGAAAAGAAAAGTTCAAGAAAAAGAAAAAAGAAAAATGTTCTTTTATATCATTACAGCAATATTTCAAGCACTATCTCAAAAAAATCAAGCAAACAAAAATACAAAAAGAAAAAGAAGCAAAGTTCAAAAGAAAGCAGAAAGCAAGAAAGCAATAAAATCCCTTTCCCTACCCTTTGAAAAGAAAAGAAGGGTTGATGAGCTTGAATCCCTGGAATTCTCAATTATTCGAAAAGCGTGAGGTAAGCCCCATAACGATTGGTTTGTGCCCAACACTGCTTGGCCTTGGGTAACTCTTAGCATGGTGATATATCTGTCACATTAGCGACCTTCTTTTGTACAGACCTATTTCTGCTTATGGATTAGCTATCTCTTGATAATCCGACCTACATAGTAGTCTAGTATGGTTATATGCATCTACATCATGGTTAATGAACACTTATTTGGTTTCTTCAAATCACTTGTATCATATTATCTTGCTCAAAGCTGGTAAATGCACAAAGCAATTGCACACACATTTGTATTTGAGAGATTTTGTGTATCATTATGATAAATCAAGATCGGAAATGAATTCACATATGCACATGGGATTCCTTATAAATCTAACTTTTGTCTTCAAAATACTTTGAAATATTATTTTTGCAACTTGTTTGGAATAAATCAAGTACAGTTGCTTACCATAAAGACAACTATATAATAGAAAAATCAAAATTTCTTTCAAAATATACAATCAAAACATATATATCTGGTTGACTTTCGTGACGATGGTATAGTTCCAAAACCAAAATTGGAATTTTATGCCTAGCGCAAGTCCTCATTTTCATATTTTCTGTTTATTAAAAAATCAACCATGCAATAAAACTATCTTTTTTTGGATTTTCGCGATGATGGTATAAGTCTATACCTACATATTCTATGCCTAGCGCAAATCATTGTAACAATTTTTATTCCCCATTTATTAAAAATCATGAAAACCATATGACTTAATTCATTATGTTACACAAATTATGCTTTTAAAAAGCAAACACATTTTCATTATTTCATGTCATTATGTCAACCTTCAATTTTGCAATGATGGTATAATTCCTAACGAATTATCCAAAAAATTTATCACACTTAGGAATTTATGCCTAGCAAAAATCATTTTAACATTATTTCATGCATACTATTTTTATGAAAATCTGAAAAACAAACCATCATCATCATCATTTTCACCATTGCACCAAAGTCTTAAGACAGTCTCTTAAGCACTCTTTTACTTTTAACAATATTTCTATCCTGGGATTAGCTTGACGACCGAGTGAGCAGCGACTCCATGAAATGGTCTATAATAGCGACAATGTCCTTTGAAATTATTGTTAGAAGTCTCTTTTTATTTTTTTTACATCACATTACAAACAATCAATTTGTTACATCAGATTATTTCATTTAAAATATTACCGCATGACATCAAAATTATAAATTTTCAAAACGACATAATTTCATGAATCCTCAATCCAATTATCAAATCAATCAATCAAACATAAAAGCATCATAAGCATACACATAACACAAGTCATATGATCAAAAACATATCATATATATATCAATAGTATATATACATCATCAAAACTGGATTGGTATGCCACAATCTGTACCTCGGCATACTCAATCCTCTATCAACAAAATAATAATAATACAATGTCAATCTATACAAAGCTGTGCAGTCCTCTAGCCTCGAGAGCCCCTCGAGCTCTCCGCCTCATCTCCTCCCCCGCCTTGAGGTGGACGAGGTGGCCCCATCGCAGTCTGAGTAGTCCTAGTCCTCGATCGGGATGAGGTCCTCGACGACCCGATCCTGATCGGATCTACGATGTTGGTGGCAAGGGTAGTCTATCCGCCTCTGGCACCAGTTGATAGTACAAAGTCTGGTAGAAAGTAAGTTGGGCAATAGCCCGTGTTAGCTCCCTAGTGCTCGCCCCTCCGCCCCGTGCCCTGAGGCATGCAATCTCGTCTCGCAGCTGTGCCACCTCAGCTCGGTGGCATGCAGCCTCATCCTGTAGAGTCTACACCTGTGCCTGGAGATGATCTCTCTCCGCTCGAAGAGTAGCGGTCTCGCTACTCTCCCTCGTGTCAATGCCCTTGCCCTTATCGGGCGATGGTGGCCTCTCCCTCTATGGAGATGGGGGTCTCGCCTCCCTCCTCTCCCTCTGTCGTGGCCTCTCCTGTGCCTGTGGCCTCCTCGGCTCTCTCCCGTCGTGACCCTAGGCCGCCTCCATAGCTGCCTGGTATCGCCTCCCTATCCGATGCACAACTGCGTGTATCGGACCCTATGCCCTCGTCATCCGAGGAGGCGGATGCCTGCGTACCAAGCATCGTAGCCATCGGCTACCCCTACGTCGTCCCCATCCACTGGCTGGATGGGGGCATCGTCCGTGTCCTGACTCCAGAACGTGCATGTCTGGAGCCCCGCTAACTATGGTGTTATCCCGGATAGTCTGAGAAAACTCATAATCCCTCAGAGATGGGATCCCCTACTGTAGACCGAACTGACGCAAAACTCGGTCATAGCGGTGGAGCTCCACCTCTCCCCTCTCCATCCGTAGCCGACAAACTCACCTGATGCGAGCCAGCTCCTGTCCATCCTCGGCCCACCCTGGATGCTCCCTCCATGGCCTCCAGGTGATCTGATCTAGGACTAAGTCATCCAGTAGCCTCCGGGACATGGAGGAGGTCGATCCACCGTTGTGACCCTCTCCGGAGCCACCAGTAGAAGACTCGGGGCCTCTCCCCGTCTACCCCTGTCAGAGGAAGCCCTATCGGCCTCCGCACTGCAATGTGCTCCCAGCACCAAACCTGTAGAAGCGATGTCATCACCAGACATCGGCCGCCCTTGTACACGACCCCATATAGGATCCTGTACAATCGGCATAGTACATAGCTGCCCCAAGAGAACCTGTACCCATGGTCCCGCATGTCGTAGATCACATCTGCGAGCATCCACGGCACCCTGCACCCACTCTGGTGGCACAGCAAAAGTCCACCAACTACTCCAGCTAGCACCCGTGTGAGTCTAGATGCCCCAGGCATCTGGCGCAGTGCCTCGATATTCACTCTGCCCTTCTCCAGGGTGAAGCTCGGGTCACCACACAATCGTCCCATAGCATGGCCCTGATTGGCCGTAGGAGTGATCAATCGTCCTTGTATGGGGATTCTTAGAATCCTCCATACATCCTCTAGAGTGGGAGTCATCTCCCCTGTCGGTAGCCAAAAATATGAGGAACCCGGATACCATCTCTCTGCTAGGGCCGTCGGTAGCCCCATATCCGTAGACACCTGTGGCATCTACGCCACATCTTGCAAGCCGGCTCTGTGCCGGTGATCTCGCTCTGCCTGTGTGAGAGCGGCCAAGTCATCCCTCAAACCTCCATACTTCCATTCCCTGCTCTTTAGCAAACCTCTATGCAACATAAACAACAAAACAACAAACAATCATTAATAAACAATTCAAGTAATTAATAATGCAAGTTAAAGTTCAATTTTATGCAATTGATGATATCGCCCACTATTGGACGATATCGTCCCAAATTTGAGCATAATCGTCTCCGATTTCGCATAAGCGGTCAGGTGAAATCGTCCCCCTTTCGTCGATTTCGCCCTTGGGCGAAATTGACGAAATTGAGACGATTTCGTCGAAATCGGGACGATTTCGTCCCGACAACGTCGACGGCCCAAAAATGGCCGCGATGCTCAAAATTCAATCTAAAATCTACCTAAAAAGCATGTAAAATCAAATTAAAGCATTCTAGTTAAGTCTAGACTCTTACCCGTAGACCGCGTCGGACCTCTGTCGATCTGTGCGTCGTCTCCACCATTTTTGCTTCGAGCTCTAAAAACCCAGAAAATGAACAGTAAAAATGAATTAGGGTTTTACCCTATTTTTCTTAATTTTATTCAAAAATAATTTTTGCTTTTCCGCGTTTTTACCTCAAACGTTCGATTTGGGTAAAAACACGGAGGGGGCACCATAGTAAGCTGTCGTACGATTCGACCAAGAATCGTCGCCTAAAAATGGGAATAATTTTTGCTTTCTCGTAGATCGAGAAGAACTCATCTTTAACGCATTTTCTTCGGAAAATTTGCTAAAGAGGGGGCAAAATGTAGCACCCTAAAATTGGCGCAATAAAATTGTAATAATTACATTCACCTTAGTAAATAATTTAAATTCAAATTTTAACCTCCCAAACCGCTCGTTAACCGTCGGGTAATCCGTTTCCCCCTTTTTCGTGCCATTTTTAGAGGTTGTTTTGACCGTTTGACGATATCGTCGCCGATCAGACGATATCGCCCCAGATCTGACGATTTCGTCTGGGCTAGGACGTCCAGACGATCTTGTCGCAAAACTGATTGTTCACAATTAGCTTATGTTCCAACGGGCCTCTAATCCGGGCAGAAGCGTGTCTGCGTCGTTAGAGACCCTCCCCCATTGGAGATCTCCCAAATAGGGATGATCTCCAACCTCCTAACTACTCCCCTAAGCCTATTTAATCCTTAGGACCTTCCCTTCCCAACCCCTGGCTGAATTTCCCTGTAACTTGATTTTGCATGCATTAGAATACCTAGAACATTATTTTGCCTTTGTTATTTTGAAGTTTTCTTGCAGGGACCTCATTGATCTTCAGTCGGAGCAAGCTCAGATCGTCGCAGACGATCTCGTTCAAATCTCGGACGATCTTGTCGTAATTCGAGACGATTTCATTACTTCCAGACGATTTCGACTGCAATCTGCATTGGGGGCAATCAGTGCCCAGAGTTTGCGCTTTCTCTTATTCCTTTCGCTGTTTTATTCTGCATTTTAGTTAGTTTATCCTTATTGCTTACTATTTTGCATTTGGAGTTCACCCATATAGCTTAACTTGCATGATAAGATCATAATTTATCATTAGAACATCGTAATTTGTTTGAATTTCTGTTCATAATTATTTTCTAGTGTTCATACTGTCATTTTGTGTTGTTTCCCCCTGTTAGCACAGTAGTATTCTCTGTATTTTGCATCTGTTCTTCTGTTTGCAGGTCTCTGACGAATTCGTCTGACGAATTCGTCAGATCTCAGACGATCTTGTCTGATCTCAGACGATTCTGTCGAATTCCAGACGATCTTGATCGCTTCAAACATCAGAATCTCCATCAGACATCCGGATCAGGTATTCTTCTTATTCTTCCTTAATTTCTCTATTTTTTTGTCTTAAATTTGTTCTCTGTATTCATTAAATCTGCATTTTCATATAGATTAATTTAGACTCATTTGGCCAAACCTAGGATTTTGAATGTTTAAGGCTAAAAACGAACACATAAAAACACATTCCAAACCTAGGCGTGGAAACCGCCATTAAATGTTTCCTGGTGAACCCACCATCCGTCGAAAAATCATCAAAATACACCTCCCTTGAGAGGCGGGACCTTCGTAAAGTCCTCTCAGTCCGAGGTACCGCGACATCCTTTTCCCATCCTCCTTTTGGGCACGGATCCTATAGCCTGAAGGTAAGGATGCGAAAAATTTGGAGCGATACAACTAGAAATTGTAGAAGCATGACGAAGCAGGTGGTTAGTCAAATTTGTTATCTCGGTTTGTACTATGATCCCAATTCCTTGCATTCATAGTGCCATACATGTAGAGAACATATTTTCTAAATTTTCTCCTAGGTCTTATGTATCTTCTCTCCAAACCCTACCTAGCAAAAAAGTTGAATAATAAATGGGACTCATAGTTTCCTTGATGTGTTTTAGTTGAGACTACTATTTCAAGCAAGGATTATTCTAGTACACATAGGATGATTCAACCCAAAGAATTGGATATGGCCTCTTTTTAAACCATATTGCCCACAACCTTAATATTATAATGAATATTTGTAAGTGATTTCTCTAGCATGCCTACATTGATACTAAATATTTGGCATATTTACAAAGTAAAATTCTTGTTATGGATATGGAAGATTATAAACAAATGTTTATTTCAAATAAAGAGATAAGCCCTTCCTTTTCTTAAACTAAATATATCAATGTTTATTCTTTTGTTATGTTTAAATATAAATTGAGTTGATAGTTGATTTGGAACTTTAACATATCAGGGAGTTCATTGTTCATTGAAGGAACCTCCCTTGCATAGTGGCTCTTCCTAATAATCCTTCCAAATCTAGAAAGGGTGGGTCACTGCAACCACTCATCATTGTCACCATATAAGATATCATTGTCGTGCTTACATTACAGGATAGTATTTTTTTTTTAAATGGATTGACTTCTCCATGGTCACCACAAGTCCATCTTAGGGCATCTCATATAAATGGTTATAATCTAGACCCTTTAGATGGTTTCAGAAGTTTCCATAGTCAATGATCACCATCTCTCCTAAGTTATAATATCCCAAATAGTTTGAGTTTGTTAAGTTGTTTAGATGAACACCTCACTGTAATTTGGGTATGGGATGGATATGATAATGATATATAGTTATTTGATTAATTGATTTGTGTTTACATATATGAATAAGTATTCAATTATGGTTAATTTCTTTATATATAATATATATATATATATATATATATATTTTTTATATATATATATATATATATATTTCTTAATTGTTTTGATTTATGTTGACGAGGTACACTTGAAAGTTTTAGATAACAATTATTGTAGGGATATTTATATTGTTGCATAAACACTTTAATTACAATTACAATTTAATGTTTACTTAACAAAAAAGAAAAAATAATTTAATGTTTATTAAATTTTATTATTGATATATATTTTATATACTATTAACCTCGTCATTAGAGGACACTAGAGAAAAATAGTAGCATTAATTAGTGAAACAAAAATAAAGATATAGTTATGAGTTTGAAATATTCAATGAAAACACAACGGGGACTTCATTTTAAACTCCAAAAAAGGATAACTCTTTGCATGATAAAGTCACCTTATAATCTATGCATGGACCATATGAACCATTTGTCATTGTATAAGTTTAAAACCTTTTAAAAACGAAAGAAAATATAAAAATTAAAATAACATGGATTATGGGTGGGAGAAGCAAAACAAGGTCTAGCTCTTTGTTTGCATGATATTTTTGTTATCCATGCTATGGGTTAAATGAAGAGAAATTGGTTTATGGATATGAGCTTCAAGAAGGGTTTTCTGAAGAGTTATACCCAAACTTATTCCAGAATAATAATGCAAAAATAAATAACTCAGAAGAAAATAACAACTCACAAAATACATGCACATAGAACACAAGAGATTTATCCTGGTTCACCCAATATGGGCTACGTCCAACAAACAAGAGCCACACCTCCTTTTCTATTATTATTCACCTTTACCCGTAATGGGACATTACAATCAATATAAAGGAAACTCTTACAACCCTAAACCACAATGTGGTATTAGAATACCATGGGCACAATACCATGGGCTAAAACCACCCATACCCACCAATCATGGGAATCCCACCAATGCCTCCGAAAATAGCTTCGATAATATCTCCGAAAAAAGGGGCCCAAAATCTTTACCTGGGGACCATCGAAGTAGGGGCTTGTCGTACAGTACTTCCTCTGCAAAGGATGAGACACATCCAACATTCTCCCACTTGTTGAATACTTTGCATAAAGGTTGTAATCAATGTTAGTTCCAACACTTGGTCTTGCCAGACCCATTTCAACTGTACAAAACATGAACTTTTATGTGCTAACTGCCTTGGTTAAAGCATCTGCAACATTTTCCTTGGTATCCACTTTTTCCAGCAACACTTTCTTCTGTTCAATCATGTCCCTACTGAAGTGGTACTTTGTATCAATGTGCTTTGTTCTTGAATGGTAAGCAGGGTTCTTTGCCAGAAATATAGCACTTTGGCTATCACAATTTATCTTCACAACTCCTTGAAAGAACCCAATATCAGCACATAGTCTTTGTAGCCATACTGCTTCCTTACTTGCATCAGTGGCTGCCATGTACTCAGCTTCAGTGGTTGAAAGAGCAACAATAGTTTACCTTTTGCTCATCCAACTAATAGCCCCTCCAAACAAGTTGAATACATATGCACTAGTAGATCTTCTATTGTCAAGATCTCCAGCCCAATCTGCATCAACAAAACCTTCTATATCCAAGGATTTGTTTTCTTTACCTGTACCTTCATAACAGATTGAAAAATCAGATGTACCACACAAATATCTGAAAACCCTTTTTATAGCAGTCCAATGCTCTTTACCAGGTTTAGACATATATCTGCTCAAAACTCCCACTGCATGGGCAATATCTGGTCTAGTACACACCATGGCATACATTAAACTCCCTACAACATTTGCATAAGGAACATGGGACATTTCTTCTACCTCTTCTTCTATTTTTGGACATTGTTCAATAGATAATTTTTCACCCAAAGGAATAGGTACCTTCACTGGTTTGCAATCCTGCATACTGAATCTCTTCAATACTGTCTCAACATACTTTTTCTGATTCAGCCACAACTTTCTGTTTGAACGATCTCTATTTATTTGCATACCCAAAATAAAATTTGCAGGGCCAAGATCTTTCATGTCAAACTGTGATGCTAACTGAGACTTCACTTCCCTGATCATTTCCTTACTGTTTCCAATTAGTAACATATCATCAACATACAAAACTATAATGACAAGTTCATTACCAATTTGCTTTGAGTATACACAATGATCAACATTGCTACGAACAAAATCAAGTCCTAAAACATAAGTATCAAATTTTTGATACCACATTCTAGGTGACTATTTCAGTCCGTACAGATATTTCTTTAACTTACATACAAAATCCTCCTTTCCTTCAACAATGAATCCTTCAGGCTGTCTCATATAGATTTCTTCCTCCAAATCTCCATGAAGGAATGCAGTTTTTACATCCATTTGCTCTATTTCAAGATCAAATGCAGCAACCACAGATAAAAGAAATCTTATTGAGGTTAGCTTTGCAACAGGAGAAAATACTTCACCATAATCAATTCCCTCTACCTGAGAATAGCCTTTAGCAACCAGGCGAGCTTTATATTTCTCCACTTTACCTTCAACATTCTGCTTCTTCTTGAAGATCCATTTGCAACCTATTGCTTTTCTTCCACCAGGTAATTTTACTAGATCCCATGTCTTGTTCTTTTTCAGGGCCATCATTTCCTCATTCATGGCTTCTTCCCAAAGGTTTACCTCTTCAGAATTAACAACTTCTCTAACTGTTCTAGGATCTTCATCAATAACAGATAAAACAAAGGAAGAAGGAAAAGCAGATGGACTATACCTTTCAGGTTGCCTTCTTTCTCATGTTGATCTCCTTACCACAGGTGTATGAACCTCTGGTTCATCCTCTTCTTATGAGTAGGATTCTTCTTCCATGAGATCAAATTGCACCTTTTCAGGTTCTTCTTCTGTTACTTCCTTCCTGTGATCACTTTTCATTTCTCTAAACACCACATCTCTACTGTAAACTGTACTTTTAGTTTCTGGATTCCAAAGTTTATATCCTTTAACACCATATTTATAACCAATAAAGATACATTTAACAACCTTATTATCAAGCTTACTTCTTTTCTCCTTTGGAATATGCATGTATGCATCACAACCAAAAACTCTAAGATGTGAAAGAGAGGGTTTCTTACCAAACCATGCTTCAAATGGAGTTTGATCTGGCAATGCTGATGTAGGAGATCAATTTCACAAGTAACATGCCGCATTCACTACCTCTACCCAGAATTCCTATGCTAGACCAGCACCACTGAGCATACTTCTAGCCTTTTCCATCAGTGATCTATTCAATCTCTCAGCAACTCCATTTTGTTGAGGTGTATATGGAGTAGTCTTCTGTCTTGCAATACCACATTGCTTACAAAAATCCTCAAATTTATTTGAACAATACTCTCCTCCATTATCAGACCTCAACACCTTAATATTTTTCCCAGTTTGATTTTCAACAAGTGCTTTAAATTCTCTAAACTTATCAAACACTTCATCTTTACTTTTAAGAAAATAAATCCATGCATATCTTGAAAAGTCATCAATGAAAGAAGCATAGTACCATGATTGTCCAAGGGATGGAATAGGAACAGGACCAAAGATATCACTGTGAATCAGATCTAATACCCCTTTTGATCTTGCAGCACCAGATGGGAAACTCACACGATTCTGCTTGCCATAAATACAATGTTCACAAAAATCAAAAAACATTGAGCAATTAGGGATACCTTGAACCATACCTTTCGTGTACAGGGTACGCAATCCCTTTTCTCCAATATGTCCCATTCTTTGATGCCAGAGCGTTGAACTTTTATCTGATTCAGCCTCAGGAATAGTTGAGCTATTGCACTCATTTGTCATAGTGCTTCCCAATAGCTTATACAAGGTTCCAATCCGAACTCCTCTTGCTAACACCATAGATCCATGAACCATTTTGCATGAATCCTTACTAAAACTGATGTTCACTACTGCATCAACCATTTTGCTTACAGAAATTAAATTTCTAGCAAGGCCAGGAATATGCATCACACCTGGGAGGGTTTTAACCCTACCATCCTGCAACAATATTTTCACTCTTCCATGACCAATGATTCTAAGTGGTGAATCATCTCCCAAAAGTACCTCCCCTCCATCATATCTTTCATATTCACTGAACCACCCCCTATGAGGAGTCATATGAAAAGAGGCACCAATATCGATCAACCAATCATTTCTATCTGAACGTGTGGAGCAAGATGCCAAATATACATCCCCTCCTTCATCAGTGGATTTATTTATCTCTATGGAAGTGGATTCATCAGATCTCTTTCCAGAATCAACATTCTTTGATCTACAATCCTTCTTCATGTGTCCAAGCTTACCACATTTCCAACATTTTCTCTCAAACCTTCCTCGAGACTTGGATCTACCTCTAGACTTAGATCTATCACCAGATCTCATTTTATATTTTTCCTTGGCACGCCCTCTCACTGTTAGGGCATCCTTTGATGTGCCCTCCATGGCTTTTCTCCTCATATCCTCTGATAATAGAGATGCCACAACATCTTCAAACTTCAATGTGGATGAAGTTGTACTACCAATTGCTACAACCAGGTTATCCCACGAATCTGGTAAAGAGCATAGCAAAGTAATACATTTATCTTCCTCACTCAACTTAATTTCAATAGATGTAAGTTGACTTACCACCGTATTGAATGCATTAAGATGATCTGCTACTGAATCCCCTTCATTCATCCTCAGATTATACAATTTCTTTCAGAGGAATAATTTGTTCACCAGGGACTTAGATTGATACAGAGCCCCTAACTTCTCCCAGAGATCCTTTGCAGTAGCTTCTCCAGAAACATTGATTAAGACTGAATCTACAAGGCACAGTCGAATTAGACTCCTCGCTTTCCGATTCAACTTTTCCCAATCTTCATCGGATGTACTAGCAGGTTTCTGTTCAGAAATAACAGACCACTGATCTCTGTCCACGAGCAGATCCTCCATATTTAACTTCCATAGCTCAAAACTTTTTCCATCAAATTTCTCAATCTCTATCCTTGATTGATTTAACGTCATTTTACTTCAAGCTCCTTCTGCGTAAAACTCCCACTCCAGAATAGGTTTTCTATAACTCCTAGAAACCCTAGATCCTCTTCAAATGAACTGAAACCCTAGCAATAAAGGCGTCCCTCTATGGCTAACAACTTGGCTCTGATACCATATGAAGAGTTATACCCAAACTTATTCCAGAATAATAATGCAAAAATAAATAACTCAGAAGAAAATAACAACTCACAAAATACATGCACATAGAACACAAGAGATTTATCTTGGTTCACCCAATATGGGCTACGTCCAACAAACAAGAGCCACACCTCCTTTTCTATTATTGTTCACCTTGCCCGTAATGGGACATTACAATCAATATAAAGGAAACTCTTACAACCCTAAACCACAATGTGGTATTAGAATACCGTGGGCACAATACCATGGGCTAAAACCACCCATACCAACCAATCACGGGAATCCCACCAACGCCTCCGAAAATAGCTCCGAGAATATCTCCGAAAAAGGGGACCACCGAAGCAGGGGCCTGCCGTACAGTACTTCCTCTGCAAAGGATGAGACACAACCAACACTTCCACTATAATATGTATAAGCTTGATCTATTTCTTTCACCTAGAACACACACAAAAGGCTGATAAGGAAGTCAAGGAGTAAATAGGAACTCAAACAAAAAGAGCATAATAGAGTTCTATGCAAATTTTAAAAGTGCTTATCCTTTCATTATGATGGAATCCCTCTAACTTCATTGCCAATGTATGATGGTATGAATTGTCTATTAATTTTTTTAAACTATGACAATTATTTGGTAATATAAAAGTATGTATACTTTTCCCTTACAATTATTAATTATTAGCATGGATAGTTCAACCTATATATTTTGTATTTTCTTCACCACTCTTGTCATACAAAAAATTACAAATTATTCATATGATCTAAGTGGAGTATGAAGTGATGCAATAAAGATTTTAGCAATATAGGTGAACAAGTTTGAATAGGCCAAAATAGGGCCCTAAAATATCAAAGTTTAGATAAAGGAAATACAAGAAATACAAAAAATACCTAAATCATGGATGATCACTTGATACATGATCCATTTTGCTCAAACTTGATTGATTCACTTCATTCTAGTCATTTCAATAACGAAAGGAAAAAATCATGAAATTAGCTAAGTCAAAGAGCCTAATCTGCTCATCTCAAACCATTCAAGATCAATTTATTTAGTGAATAGAAAGCTTACATCGCATTAAAATTATTCAACCCATTAAATGAATTGATTAGTAATAGAATATGAAGAGACTGGTAAAATGACATCAATTTAATGATTCACTCCAAAGAGATGCAAGCTTGATGTCACCAAACCTATTGATTAGCCATAAAAAGGAAAATATAAATGGGTCATTTCATCAAGCAAAAGGGGATAAGTAATCCATTCAAGCAATGCCATATGGATAGGTTTCCATGTTAGATAACAAGGACCACACAATGATAAATTTTTCATGTCCTACTCCACCCAATTCTTCCATCATGAATTCACCTACCAATTGACCAAGTTGCTTGCTAGTGGATTGATTTACTTATCAGTAGAATTATTTACCTATCAGTAGAATGATTCACTTCGTCTATGATAGAAAAAGATAAAAATATTCTAGATTGCTTGATTTGTTTGTCTAATACTTGTTATAAGTGCCCAACTTAACCATGCATGACATAAAATTATATGAGGCCCACTATAAAGACCTGCTAAAGACATAAATCTTTTTTAAATGAAGATATGGAAGGAAAACAAATATCAAAGTGAATGGAAAAGATAATTTAGAGCCAATGTAGGCTAGGAAGACAATAATTTGATACTATATATATTATTATTTATATTTGGGTGAAGTTATACATTCAACAACTTCAAGAAAAGAGAAAACAATTATCTTAAAACTCGATATGAGTAAAACCCATGATAGGGTTAAATGGGACTTTATTTTTGTAGTATTTGAAAAGTTTTGATTTGGAAAGAAATGGGTTAGATGGATTAAAGTTTGTGTCTCTACATTTTCATATTCAGTGTTGGTCAATGGCTTAGTAACAAAATCATGTAAAGCCAAGAGAGGCCTTAGACAAGGATATCCTCTATCACCATATATGTTCATTATTATGGCAGAGGTTTTGGGTAGGAACTTGAATAAGGCTAACAAATATGGGCTTATAATTGGACTTAAGGCTAGTAATAACATCGACAACATCACCCATAAACTACTTGTAGATTATACAACCTTTTTTGGAGGGGTTAGCATAAATGAGGCTAGAGTTTTGAATAAATTGTTAAAGGAATACAAAAGAACACCTGGTTAAAGTTAATAGGATAAAATCTAAATTTTACGCCTAAACACTCCAACTAAAATCAAAGCAAGAATTTGCAGGTTACTTCAAATGGAGAAAGAAAAGTTACTAGAAACTTATCTAGGGATGCTCTTATTTGAGGGGAGAATGAGGATAAAATTATGGAATCCAATTATAAGTAAAGTTCAAAATTAACTACCAACATGGAAAGGTAGATGATTATCATTAGTAAGAAGAGTGCAGCTAATTAAGTTAGGCTTACATGCCATTCCAACATATTATATGTCATTATATACTATGTCAAAATCAATAGAAATTTTTTTAATCTATATTATGAAATCCTCTTTGTGGTCAGGTTTACATGATAAAAGGAATTTTCCTTTGGTGAAATGGGGTAAGGTGTGTGATGATAAAACTATGGGAGGTCTTAAAATCAGTTTAAGAATTATTACAGATGAAAAATTAACTCTTAGGGAGAAAGTAATATGGATATTGTACAAAGAGAGTCAAAGACAATGAGCAAGAGTTCTTCTAAGTATGTTGAGCCCAATGACGCAAGACTAATATTTATTGCATTCTCTCTACCAAATGGTTTTGCACTTTGAAATGGTTTAAAAAATCTATTGATCTAGTGATTAAAGGTTTAAGATGGGTGGTGGGAACTGGAGAAAAAAATTATATTTGGATGGATACTTGGTGTGATAAAATAACACTCAATTTAGATCTAATTTTGAAACCTTGGATGAGATTACTTAAAGATAAATATGGTGATAGGGTTTCAAACATTTTGTACAAGGATCGAGAAGGAATATATAAATGGAAATAAGATTCCTTTACAAGTATACAAGACACTGATGCTAGGAGGCAGTTGAGTAGAAATATAACAACTGATTATTCTGAGGGGAACCAAGGATAAATTGATTTGGGAGTTGAATATCTCAAGAGAATATACAACAAGAAATGGATATAATGTAAAACACCAACAAAATAGAAATATGGTAAGAATATAGAGATATATTTGGATAGTCCAAGCATTCCTAAAGTCACAATGTTTGTTTGGCTAGTAGGTCAACCAAGGGAGGTCTTAAACTCGGTTTAAGAATTCTTACAGAAGCAAACTTAGATCTAAGGGGGAAAGTAACATGGAGATTGTACAAAGAGAGTCAAAGGCAATGGGCAAGAATTCTTCTAAGTATGTTGAGCTCAATGACCCAATATTAATATTTACTGCATTCTCTCTACCAAATGGTTATGCACTTTGGAATGGTTTAAAAAATCTATTGATCTAGTGATTAAAGGTTTAATATGGGTGGTGGGAATTAGAGAAAAAAATCTATTTGGATTGATACTTGGTGTGATTAAAAACCACTCAATTTAGATGAAATTTTGAAACCTTGGATGGAGATTACTTCAAGATAAATATGGTGATAGGGTTTCAAATATTTTTAACAAGGATCAGGAAGGAAGATACAAATATAAAGAAGATTCTTTTACAAGTATACAAGACACTGATGCTAGGAGGTAATTGAGTAGAAATATAACAACTAATTATTCCAAGAGGAGCCAAGGATAAATTTATTTGGGAGTTGAATAGCTTGGGAGAATACACAACAAGAAGTGGATATAATGTAAAGCACCAACAAAATAGGAATATGACAAGAATATGGAGAGATATTTAGGATAGTCCAAGCATTCCTAAAGTTAAAATGTTTGTTTGGCTAGTAGGTCATAAAATATTTTTTCTTGGGATAACCTTATGAAAAGGGGTTTTCATAGCCCCTCTCAATGTGTTATTTGTAAAAATGAGGAGGAGAGTATAGACCATATCTTGGGACATTGCTCAATAGTATGGAAACTATGGCAATGGATTCTTAATATGTTTGGTAAATGCATGGTGATAAATAACACAATTGAAGAATGGTTAAAGCAATGGCAGAGCACTTTTAAAAGTGAGGTTTTACAGACAATCTAGGATATATCAAAATATACAATACTTTGGATTGTATGGCTAGAAAGGAATAAAATAATATTTAAAGGAAAGGAAAGTAGTTTAAAGGTAATGAAAAAGAAGATATGTTTAGCCATAAAGGAGTCTAATACAACCCTATCAACTCACCCAATCCCTAATCTGGAAGCAGAGAGCCTTGATAGATGGAGTCAAGTCATCAAATGGAATTATGATGTTGGGTATAGGAGAAACAAAAAGAAGGCAAAGAATATAAAGTGGAAACCACCGGATGTGGAGTTGGTCAAATTAAATTTTGATGGAGCATCTAAATTAAATCCAGGACCATCAAGAGGAAGAGGAATATATAGAAATAATAGAGGAGATATTTTGTCTCATTATGCTTTGAATATTGGATTTAAGACAAATAATGAAGTTGAAGCTTGGGTGAATTTAGAAGGGTTAAAATATGTAAACAATTGAAATGGAAAAGAGTATGGATGGAAGGTGATTCACTCATAGTAATAAATGCAATTTTGAGGAAAGCAAAGGCTCCATGGAACATACAAGAGATAATATTGGAAATTTAATATCTTGCTTGAGAGTTAGAAGAAATAAGGTTTACATATACATTAAGGGAAGGAAACAAATGTGCAGATGGGCTAGCCAATAGAGGGGTTTTGGTAAAAAAAATCTAACAATGGCTACAATTGCTCTGTTAAATAACCCTAACAATGGAGCCTTTTCGTTCTTTTCTTATATACCTATGTTTGATCAAGGAAAGTTGGATCTCTTGGCTCAGGCCTTTCCTAAATGTTCGAATCCAACCCCAATTCGAGTTAGAAGCACTTTCATTCTAAAGTCATATGAAGTTCCCATAATTAAGGTTTTTCCCGATCTCATTCAAAATACAACACTCATTTTGTCTTCTCAATCCCTAGTTTGCATGTTCATGGGAATGTGGTTGAGCCCATATATTTATTAAAAATGGATAGACTCTAAATTGGGCTCACAAATATCTAGCTACAAACTCATGCTAGTAGGGACAGGCTATTTTATGGTAGTATTTTCATCTTCAAAATAAATACTCCATATTTCATGGGGGACATGGTTCTTAGGGTTGAGCCCCTTATACATGGCATCGTGGTCTACTAGCTTCAACCCCCAAGTGGAGGAACAAAAGGAGATATCTATTTGGGTAAGGCTTCCATTTCTTCCATTATATTTTTGGAACAAGCCCACTTTGGAGCTTATTGGAAACACCATAGGAAGCTTTGTGGATTGGGCACCACCAAAGGCCAATAATGCTATTTGTGTCAGAATGTGTGTGCAATTCAATCTTAAAACAACTTACCAGAGAGTATCGATTAAAGTGATGGATTGGATACATACACAACCTCTTGATTATGAACACATGCCTTTTAAGTGTATTTCTTGTCATAAGCACAAACACTTTTCTAAAAATTATCCCATCAAAGTGCAGTAGGAAAAAAAATATGACAATCTAATTAGATAAAAGCAGACAAGGTGTTAAAGGAGTTGTAAGAGACACTCAGAGCCTAGATAAACAAAAAGAAAATAAGTTTGTTGTTCTCTCTTTGGAGGAAGAGGAAGCACCCTTAGAAGAGGAACAAGAGGATCAGGCTAAAGAGGCAGAAACCCTAGAATCAGATTTTGATGAATTAATAGAAGAAACACCAATCAAGAAAAAAAACACATGAAGGAAATGCAAAAGAGGAAATAGTGGAAACACAAGAAGTGGAAATCATAATCCCAAGAGGTAATATGACTGGAAAAATGGATAATACACAAGAAGAAAAGTTAGATGAAGAGGTAGAAGGGAGTAGCACTCCAATCTCCAACCACAAGGTCTATAATAAAAGGAAGAAAAACAAATCAAGAAATCAAAATAGAACAAGCAAAAAATGATAAAACTCATAAAACCTTAGAGGACTTCCCTAAGGCAAAAAATACAAGTAAAAAATGAAATACATATCTTGGAATGGAAGGGGATTGGGTAGTCCCCTGAAGAAAAACTACCTAAAATCCTTAATAGAGCAACAAAATCCAACAATAGTGTGTATTTAGGAATCAAAGATGTCAAAGAGTACTGCTAAAGGAGAATGGAACAATATATGTTACCATTTAGAACTGGTAGCAACAGATGCGTCAAGAGCTTCTGGAGGACTCATTCTTGCTTGGGACCCCCAAGCCTTGACTTACAAAAATGAGATAAAAAAATAATAATTGGGTTAGTAGTTAACTTTGCTATGCCAACAGGAGTGGAGTTAAACATAGTAAATTTCTATGGATCAAATCATTTATAAAAGCAAAAAGAGGCATGAAGGCAACTACAATAATGGATTAGACTAGAGAGACCTAACAATATAATAATAGGAGGAGATTTGAATGTAATCTTAGCTCAATGGGAGAAAAAGGGAGGAAACAAAATAAGAGACACAACCAAGGAGATAGTGGACCATTTTATGGCAGAGGTACACCTCCAAGACATCATTACCAAACAAGGTAAATTTATCTATACAAATAGAAGAGTAGGTATCCAATTTATTGCTAAGAGACTAGATAGATTTCTAGTTCATGAGGATATATTATCAAGGTATCCCCTCATCTCCAACCAGATCATCCAAAGTTTAATATCAGATCACAAGCCTATCATTTTGGATAGTGGAGAAAAAGGCTTAGTAAAAGGAAGATTCCTTTTAAATATAATCTAGTATGGGTAGAGGAGGAAGATTTCAACACACTAGTGGAAGAAATTTGGAATCAAAGTATCCTCTCAACCAGCTTGTAGGTGGTTTGGAAAAAAAAAATTCAAACCTCAAGCAAGTCATAAGGAAATGGATTTCAAAGAAAAATCAACAATAACAAAAAAGGAGGAACTCATGCTACAAATAAAGAAGTTATAAAATGGAATTGGAGAGCAACCTCCCACGACACTTCAAGAAGAACAAAGAAGACAATTATATCAAGAGCTAGAAAAATTGCATCAGATAGAAGAAGCACATTGACATATTTGATCCAAAATGAACTAGTTGTATAAAGGAGATAAAAATACAAAATAATTCCACCTTAATATAATGCAACACTATTGAGGTTCCTGCTCCCTCTCCCTGCTCCCCCTCCCCTGGCTCTTGCCCAATCCCTGGTTCACCCCGGGTTATCCCGCTCTAGGAATGTTTTTTAGCAAATGATCTCCTTGGGGGGAGATCCTTCTCCACTTTCTACTCCTTTCCTAGCAGTTTCAGGGTTTCCCTACTTGATCCTGTGGTCTGGTGCATCCCAGGGGTCTCCTAGGGTTTCTTGCATGTTTCTGGGATCCCTTCTCTAATCTCCCTCAGGCTTTTCCCTGGGGTATTTTACAGGTTATTTGCATGGATCCGGTTCCCAGGGCTTCCTCGGTCAATGGTGGTGGCAGGTTGAGATTTTGTCTACTTCCTGTGCATCCTGTGAGGTCCTCTCTGCTTCGGGGTTGGTCTGGGGGGGCCGGTTTTCTCTTCTACCAATGACTCCTCTCTGGTATGCATATGGTTGCCACTAGTCCCGTCCTGTTGGGTAGGGCCCTTTTTGGTTTCCTGTTTAGAGGCTTCTTCTTGCTGGATCTGTGATTTGGTGGACACCCAAGGCATTGGTTGGCCTTCGGGGTGGGCCTCTTCCTCTGCCTGGGTTGTTTCCAGTCCCAGTCCTAGTTCCCTGAAGCTTTCCATGAGCAAGGATGGGGGGATATTGGTCCCTTATTCTGGGGTTCCTAGGGTTTCTGTTGCATATCTAGATCTTGGGGGGACCCATGATTAGTGCATGCAGACCCTGGTTCCCCCAGGTTAGGCTTTCGAGGATCCCATATTTGTGCCTGTTGTCGCTTCCCACCTGGGATCCTCAGGTTATTCATTTCAGTTCCTATTCAGAGGCTTCTGGTCCTAGTTCCCTAGATCTATTTGTGAGCAAGGATGGTGGTTCCTGGGCCTTTTTGCTGGAGTGGTGGGGGCTTCCTTCTATATTATTTGGTCTAGGGGGAGATCAGTGTGTTTGTAGTTGTGGTCCCTCCTTCCTCCATTTTTGGCTTCCAAGATCCTATATTTGCACCTATTGTTGTTTTCCTTGGATCCTTCGACTTCCTCATTTTTCTCCTTGTTGTGCACAGGGATATCTTGGCCTTTGGTATCCCTAGTAGTGTTGTTCTACTTTTTAGGCTCTTGTAGGGGCTTCCTATTTTTTTCCTTTGAGGACCTTGATGCCATTTTCTAGGTTGTCCCATTGCTGATCCCTGACCTGTATCCCGATGCTGCTTGCTGCTTACTACTTTGCTCGCACGACTGCTTGCTGCCCCGCTACACCTTGGGTTGCATCTCGAGCCATCCCTAGGCGAGGATCCTCTCTAGTTTTCTAAAAATTACATGCTACTAGTTGCAGGCTATTCTTTGCCTTCTCGCTCTCCCCATACAGGTCTGGACAAGTACACTATATCCACCCTTGAGAGGATCCCAGACTGCTATATCCACCCCGGGTGGATCCCAGACTGTTGTATCCACCCTTGGGAGGATCCCAGACTGCCAACAATGGGAGGATGATATTTTTGCGAAGTGGGCCTCACTAGTTGGTACTAGAATCTAGTCTTTTTGCTGGATCAAGGGTTGTTTCTGGCCCTTTCCCTTTCAGTTTGTGTTTATTTTCATGTACTAAGTAATTGCTTTAAATATCGGTGCTACGACCCTTTTTGTTATAAGGTTTTGGGATCCTCTTAAAAAATGCAATTTGTATATAAAATTCTAGTTACTCATAAAAAATAATAATGCAACGCTATCAAAGGAACACAATTTAGGAAATTCAACATGGAGACAATCACACTCATAAAGACTATATCAAGGAGATAACACTTGGACATTTCTCTAAACTTATCACCAGAGCCTTAGGGGATGGACAAGCTCAAGAAATTCTCCTCCAAAATATTCCTGTTGTTCTTAAAAACAAGGACAAAACATAATTGACTAAGGAGGTTAAGATGGAGGAATTGGAAGAAGTCATCCACTCTTTGGAGAAATACAAGGCTCCAGGTCCAAACAGATTTACTAACAATTTTTATCAGTAGTTCCTTCACATAATAGGAGTAGACCTTATCAGGATGATAGAGTAAACTAGAAATCAAGGTAAACTCTCTGGTGCTATAAAATCTTCCTTTAGAGCACTAATTCCTAAAGAAAAAATGCTAATTACTTTACTAGATTTACACCAATGTCTTTTTATAGCTCTTCATACAAAATCATGACTAAAATCCTAGCAAACCAAGAGGAATATCAACACCATTATAGGGAAGCAACTATGTGATAATATTATCATGGTTCATGAAGCTCTATAGTATTGTGTAAAGGCAAATAAGAAAAAATTGGTCATTAAACTAGATATGTCCAATCCCTTTGATAAAGTAGACATCAAATTTTTAGAAAAAACTTTTTGTCAAATTTGGATTTCCTATACAATTGATAAATTGGATATTGGCCTGTGTTAACAACCCCTGGGTAGATCAGTTAATGAAGAACTAACAACCTTATTTAAATCCTCTAGAGGTATAATACAAGGTTGCCCCCTTTTGCCATACATGTATATCATATTAGTTTAAGCATTAGGGAGATTAATCAACAAGAGGAAGATCGAAAAAAATATCAGTGGCACTAAAATAGCAAGTGGACTCAAATCAGTCACCCATACCCAATTCACAGATGCAACCATCCTAATGAGAGATGCTTCAAGATTAAACATAAGATACTTAAAAGAAATTAACCAAACTAAGAACATGTTTTATACAATTAACCAAACCAAGAGCAAGTTTTATACAATTAACACTTCTCCCTTAGAGAATAGAAGTTTTAGTCAAATTTTGGAGTTCAAACTTGGTTCTAAGCCCACATTCAAATATTTGGGTGTTCCAATGGGATTTAAAGTTACAAGTATTTGTTGGAACACTACTATAGAGAAATCAGTAAAGTGGATTTAGAGCTACAGTAATGGATGGTTGAGCCTGGTAGGAAGAACAATACTTATAAAATTAATTATAGCAAGTCTCCCAATCTATCAACTTCTGGTCTACCATGCTCCAAAGTATGTGTTTAATAAGCTTGATTGACTCATTAGGAGTTTCCTATGGCAGGGAGGAAAATAAAATGATAAGAAGAGATTCCATATTGTTAATTGGGAAGCTATCTCACAATATAAAGAGCTAGGGGGTCTAGGAATAGGGAAAACTAAAGAAGTTATCAAAGCTTTAGGGGCTACGCTGCTATGGCATCTAGTCAATCCCCTTTCCTCCCCTTGGAAGGAAATACTAAAGGCTAAATACACTAACAACTCTAAAGGTTTGTAGCTGATAAAAAACATAGCAAGCAAGTCTGGTTCTTCCTCAATTTGGAAGCACATTGTTGAGGCAAAAAATAAATCCTAGATAAAGTATCATGGTTACCTAGAGATGATTAGTTTGTCAATATTTGGGAGGATCCAATAATAGTAAGACCCTCTCTCAATACCAGTTGTTATCAAACTCTTCAAGAAGAATTTTTTAATCTAGGAGTTCACAAACTAGCTGATATAATGGAATGAGCAGGAGAACATTGTAATTGGAGAGACCCCCCCTACCTAGTCACCTATAAGAATAGTGGAAAAATTTCAAAGCTCAAATTTCTAAATATAAACCTTATGCCCAAAATATAGATATTATATTTGGGGGGAGGTAAGCAAGACAGTGGAATATCAAGTCAAAATGAGAGTTAAAGCCCAACATATAGGAAAGGTAAAAAAACGTTAGCAGCAATATGTAAACATCAGATCCCCCCTAGAATTCAATTATTTTATTGGCTAGTGCATCAAAATAAAATCTCACTAGAGAGAATTTATAAAATATAAACATAATGAGACCTCATATATGTCCAAGATGCTTAAAAATCAAGGAAACCACCAAACATCTTCTCTTTGAATGCCTAGTAGCCCTACAAATTTGGATAGGAGTTGCATCTAAATTTGGCTCAACAATTACAGGTAACATGAATGTAGAGAATTGCTTAAATCAATGGATCCAAATGTATAAATGGGGTCTCAAAAGCAAACATTTGATTAAGTATTTAGGGAGTCCACCCCTTTATACATAATATGGGCAATATGGAAAGACAAAAATGAATTATGTTTTAAAGGAAAAGACAACAAAATTAGAGTACTAGTAAGCAAAATTATCTAGGGGATAGTTTCAAATACAAAAGCAAACTACAAAAAAAAAAAATCTTAAAAATTGATTGGTTTAGAGTTTCTCATGCTGCAAATAATGGATCTCCAAGCTCTACTAGGCATGAACAACAACCATAAATTATGTATAATCGTAATCTAGTACCCACCTCTATTTTTTTATGGTGCTTCAAAGTCTAATCCAGGAATGGCGGTAATAGGGGGACTCATTTTCCAAGACAAGATAAGATTTATTCTCAATTATAGGATTTGTTTGGGGTAATCTTCCAACAATGTAGTTAAAGTGATTAGTTGTGAAGTTGGTCTCAGACTGGTAACCAAAAATGGTATCCAAAAACTACATGTTTTGAAGAACACAAGCTTATACTGAGAGGGGGGTGAACAATATAAGACCACTTTTTACTTTTCTTTCCCAATCAATATTATGCAATGTATAGATAGCAATATCAACAATAGTAATCAAAGCAATGCACAAATCACCACACACAATAGAGACACCAATTTTACGTGGTTCACCCAATGTGGGCTACTCCATGGAGAAAATATTTCACTAAAATTTTCTCAATCAATCTCTTGGGAATCCTTTCCCTATTACAATGTTTATGGACCTCTTGTCCAAAGGAGACACCAATCCCCTAATCAAGTTCATGGATCTCTATCCATAGGAGAACTCCTTTCTCCTTAGCTCTGACTGGTGATCTTCTAGAAGAACTATTGCCCCCACTACTCTGGCTAATGGATCTCTATCCACTGAAGACACCTATCCTCACTGACCTGGCTAATGGATCTCTATCCACTGGAGACTATCATCCTCTATACTCTATCACCTTCAAAGCTCTATCTCAAATATATACTAAACATAGTCCTTCGGTCTAGCACAAATCTGCTCTATCTCTATCTCTGATCTGGCATAAATCTATCCTCAAATCTGCACCAAAATCTATCCTCAAATCTATACTAAACATAGTCCTTTGGTCTAGCACAAATCTATCCTCAATATCTATCCTCTGATCTACACTAAACATAGTCCTTCGGTCTAGCACAAATCTATCCTCAATCTCTATCCTCAAGCCTTAACACAAATCTTGACTTAATCTCAAATCAACTCTGCTAGATCTGCCCCAAACCTTAACTCAAGGTTTGAACAAATCAATCAATCAACTCTGCTCACAAGTCTTCTCAAAGACTTATCTCAAATATACCTTGTAAGCTTCCACAAAATCTCACACTAATCTATCCACAAGTCCTCTCTAGAACTTGTCCAAATCTTCTCAACAAGTCCTCACTAGAACTTGTCCAACTCTACTCTCAATCTCTTTCCTCAAATCTGTATTGTAAGCTTCCACAAAATCTCACACAAATCTATCCACAAGTCTTCTCTAAGACTTACCTCAAATCTACTCAACAAGTCCACACTAGAACTTGTCCAATCTCATAGAAACATAAAGAGAATTGTTAGAGACTCAATATGCTTCACATTCATCACAATGCTAAATTACTTTCAATCAATATTTTAGAAACATATAGAGAATTGTTAGAGACTCAATATGCTTCACATTCACCATATTCAATCACTCTTTTAGAAACATATAGAGAATTGTTAGAGACTCAATATGCTTCACATTCACCACAATGCTCAATCACTTTCAATCACTCCTTTTACCACATAAACATATAGAGAATTGTTAGAGACTCAATATGCTTCACACTCACTAACTCTCAATCACTTTCTCAACTCAATTTAGAATATAGAACAATTTGTTTCATAGAACTTGAACAATCACTTTAACACATTCACTTGACTAGGTTCAACCAACTTTACTCAACCAATCACTCAATGAAATAATCCTTGCTCACAAACCCTAGTCCAAGCATATGAACACTCACTCAAATATTTCCAACAATGCTTATCAACCAATCTCACATAACAATGATACTCATGTTCTTTTCAAACCCTAGTTCAAGTTCTTCACTCAACCATCCACTTCAACAACAATGCTTATAAAACAAGGTTTTATCAACAACTCTTTATTCCAGAAAACCTTGAAGCATTAATTCAACACACACTCAACAATGCTCACCTAACAATCCTTTTCACTCCAACTTTGCATACACAACATTCAACAATCACTCACTAGGAAGAATATGCCCATACCTTTTATTTGATGTAGAAGTGACCTTAGCAAACTTGTCTTAATCACAATTTCCTTCTTTCCAATTTCAATGGTTAGATGACAAAATCTCACTCTTAACACTTTCTCAAATATTCCTTAGACACAAAAATAAACAAATCTCAAATACACCTTATTGCTCCTACTTGTAATTAACATTCATCAAATCATGCACAAAAATAATTACTTGGATACACCTTATAATCTCCAACTTAAAATAATATCCAACACCACAAAAACCTCAATCAATCTTTAAAACACCTTTATTTCCTTTTCAAACCCTAAAACAAATAATACCAAAAATTTATTTTGCATCAACCTTATAACTCCCCAAAAACCTCATATACCAAATAAAATATGCAAAAATTAATTTTTAATACCTCAACAAACTTCTCCGAAAATTTCGATGCTCAAACTTAATGCATACCTTGTTATCCCCCAAAAGGGTTTCGGCGTGATTCGATCCACCGTCTCCCCAAGCGCCAAGTACCTTAGCACTTTGGAGCCCACCGCATGGGCTAGAGGCACCCACATGAAGGAAGGTGAACTTCCTTCCCTTTCAACCTTGCTCCATCACATTTTCCAACACAAAACAAAATGATCCTCCACGAGGATTCGAACCTACGCCTGTCGCTGCCCTCACGTCTTGCCACTACCGCGGTTGCCAACTGTGCTACCAATGGTTGGTGACCAAGGCTCCCTCCTTGGTGGATGAAATGATTTTGCCTCCTCTAAGCACTTTTTAAAAATTAAAAACTTTTCGTTGCACACCACGATTCGCATGAAATTTGCATAGCATAGGATTTAATTTGAAAGCATTGGAGATTTTGGTAAGGTGGGTAATCCCCCTTTTATACACATGATAAATGTTCTTCCCACGTTGGCGCTAGAAATTTGAATTCAAAATTTGAATTAATTTTAATAACCCTCCTTAGGGTTAGTTAAAAATTAATATAAATTAACTTATAACTAATATCAAAATTAATTAATAATTAATTTAAATAACTTAAGTAAATTAAATTATAAATTAATTTATAATAAAAATTATATTAATTAATTTATAATTAATTTAAAACTTCCCTTTATAATATTATAAAAAATATTATAATATTATTCACTTGGGCTTCTTCTTTTGCACTTTGGACCACATCTGACTTCCTGAACCCGGGTCTTGATCAACTAAAACTGGAGAACCTAAAATTGATGTTGCCCACTGAAACTGCCACTAACTGGTGCTGAAATCTTGACATCAATGACCACTCACTCTTGACATCAATGACAACTTATCTACTCAAAATGTCCAACAATCTCCCCCTTTGTCATTGATGGCAACCCAAATTCTTTTTACCAAAACTTGACCTTTTTCCTGTTCTTCTCCCCCTGGGAAATTGCTCCCCCTAACTCAATGCTCTCTCCTTAAACCAAATCTCTCTCCCTTTGACATCAATGGCAAAGGGTCACCTTTGGGGCTCGAGGCTAAGAATGAGTCTCTTAGCTTAGCCCCTCCCCCACCTCCTTTTGAGGTGGTTAATTCTGGGGTGGGAGTATTTCTACTCCCAACAAGCACTGGTATTTACCTTTGTCATCTTTCCTTCTCATATGATCCTTCTGATTCCTTTGACTATTCCTATTCATGTCCATGTTCCTATTCCTGTTCCTGTTCTTGTTACTATTCCTATCTATGTCCATATTCCTGTTCCTATTCATGTTCCTGTTCATGTCCATATTCCTATTCTTGTTCTTGTTCCTGTTCATGCTTGATTCTGGAATATCTGCTCTACACCACTTTGTTGTATGTCCATAATTATTGCACTTATAACACTTAATGTTATTATTCCTTGGAGGTGCAAATATCTTGGGATTTCTCCTAGTGAAGCCATATATGTTCCTGTCATGTACCTTGCAATTCATTGCCTTGTGACCAAACTGATTACATGAGTAGCAATACCCATGGAAAAGTTGCCTGTTTCTGAAGTTCCCATATTCCTATCTTTCATGTGTCCTGCATTGTGAAGCCTTGTGCCCAAATCTATGACATGAGAAACATCTTCCATTGAAGTTTCCTTGTCTTGACCTCATTGGTCTCTTAGTCTCTCTTACTCTATTCTGATTGTTGTTCCATCTGTTTCTTCCTTTGTGCATTGTTTCTTTCCTTGTTGAACTTTTTATTGTCCAACTCATCCTCAGAAGTCTCACTTTCTCTTACATTGTCTTCTTCTTCGAAGTTTCTTCTTCTTCGAACTTGAGGTTGACTCTTCTTCTTGTTTCTTTTGAGCTTGTTCAAAACCAAGACCTATTTTGTTTGTTGACCTTCTTTGTACCTTGATCATCTTATCTACAATATTTGAGCTCTTCCCAAACTTGTGTAGCTTATCCTTAGACTTTTCTAAATCTTCCTTTAGTAGGGCTACTTCTTGTTCTAACTTTTCACATTCTAAGACCTTTGCTTCTAACTTATCCTTGAACTTCTTTGTCTTAGCCATTGACTTGTTTAGATCCTCTATAAGCTTTCCTCTCTCTTCATCACATTCTTGAAACTGAATCCTCAAGTTGAGAGTTTTGCTTTCTTACCTTCTTTAAAGTTTTAAGAGCATAGATAAGCTCTCCCTCAAGATCAACTCCTCCTTTTTCTGATTCTTCCTCTATTTGTTTGCCTTTGTCAACATCTTCATTTTATTTTGACTTATCTTCTATAGGATCACCTTCTTCTTCTTCTAGTGCCATTAGAATATTCTCTTCTGGTCCTTCAAGTGCATCCTCATATTCATCATCACTGAAACTAAAACCATTCCTTGTACAACTATCTTCAAGATGTCCAAAATTACCACATCTAAAACACTTGAGAATTATTGGTGACCTTTTCTTAACTTCTTATTTTTCTTCAATCAAAAATAGGACTTCATCTTTATCATTATTTGAGAAACTATTATCACTATCACTTGAGTACTTACTTGCCTTGTCTGCATAGTAGCTCCTCTTTTGTCTTTGAAAGAACTTCTTTCCTTGTCTGCCTTGTCCATCCTTGCCTTTCTTTTGGTACCTGTATCTTTCTGATTCCCTGTTCTTATGATCCTATTTTTCTTCATCATTGTTATTTTTAGCTTCTTGAAAATCAGTTGCATAGTGACCATACTTTCCACAATTGAAACATCTAACAGATTTTGCATCTTTAAATCTTCTTGAATCCTTATTCCTTCTACCATAATTAGCTTCTTCATCACTGGATGACTCATTGCTTGAATATGACTTCTTGCCCTTTGTCTTCTTAATCGCTTTGAATGTTGCTTCCTTTCGGAGATTAGGTTCCTCTTTTGTTCTTAACTCAAATGTTGTAAGAATACCAAGTAACATATCTCTTGTCAAAGAATCACCATCTTTTGATTCTTCTATAGCAGAAATATTTTCACTAAATCTTGTTGGAAGAGATCTTAAGATCTTATCACAAACATCCGATTCTTCAACATTAAGTCCAAGTCCTTGCATAGCATTAACAACCTCATCTACCCGAAGTAGATAAGTACTAATGTTTTCCTCATCCTTCATTCTTAACTCTTCAAATTTTCCTTTGATATTTCGTATCTTTACCTTTTTGACACTTTTATCTCCTTCATATATGCTTTGCAACTTATCCCAAATTCCTTTTGCATCTTTACAATGCATAACTTTTATTGATTCTGTTCTATGCAAACCTCTCAAAATTGCATTCATTACTTTTGAATTGTAATGTTGTAGAAGCTTACCTTCCTTATCTGTAGGTGGATCAGCTGGTGGTATGTATCCATTTTCAACTTGCTTCCCAAATTTCATTGCCAAGTGCCATCAGGTGAATCTTCATTCTCATACTCCAAAATATATAATCACTTCCATAAAATATTGGTGTTGAATTATCTGAGGACACATTCTTAGAATCCATTGTGTTCTTGAAATCTTTTCCTTCAAGTTGTTAAACTCTTTCGAAGGAACCCGCTCTGATACCAATTGAAGAACACAAGCTTATACTGAGAGGGGGGTGAACAGTATAAGACCACTTTTTACTTTTCTTTCCCAATCAATATTATGCAATGTATAGATAGCAATATCAACAATAGTAATCAAAGCAATGCACAAATCACCACACACAATAGAGACACCAATTTTATGTGGTTCACCCAATGTGGGCTACTCCACGGAGAAAATATTTCACTAAAATTTTCTCAATCAATCTCTTGGGAATCCTTTCCCTATTACAATGTTTATGGACCTCTTGTCCAAAGGAGACACCAATCCCCTAATCAAGTTCATGGATCTCTATCCATAGGAGAACTCCTTTCTCCTTAGCTCTCGTTGGTGATCTTCTAGAAGAACTATTGCCCCCACTACTCTGGCTAATGGATCTCTATCCACTGAAGACACCTATCCTCACTACCCTAGCTAATGGATCTCTATCCACTAGAGACTATCATCCTCTATACTCTATCACCTTCAAATCTCTATCTCAAATCTGTACTAAACATAGTCCTTCGATCTAGCACAAATCTGCTCTATCTCTATCTCTGATCTGGCATAAATCTATCCTCAAATCTGCACCAAAATCTATCCTCAAATCTGCACTAAACACAGTCCTTCAGTCTAGCACAAATCTATCCTCAATATCTATCCTCTGATCTACACTAAACATAGTCCTTCGATCTAGCATAAATCTATCCTCAATATCTATCCTCAAGCCTTAACACAAAGCTTGACTTAATCTCAAATCAACTCTGCTAGATCTACCTCAAACCTTAACTCAAGGTTTGAACAAATCAATCAATCAACTCTGCTCACAAGTCTTCTCAAATACTTATCTCAAATATGCCTTGTAAGCTTCCACAAAATCTCACACTAATATATCCACAAGTCCTCTCTAGAACTTGTCCAAATCTGCTCAACAAGTCCTCACTAGAACTTGTCCAATTCTTCTCAATTAATCTCTTTCCTCAAATCTGTATTGTAAGCTTCCACAAAATCTCACACAAATCTTTCCACAAGTCTTCTCTAAGACTTACCTCAAATCTACTCAACAAGTCCACACTAGAACTTGTCCAATCTCATAGAAACATAAAGAGAATTGTTAGAGACTCAATATGCTTCACATTCATCACAATGCTAAATTACTTTCAATCAATATTTTAGAAACATATAGAGAATTGTTAGAGACTCAATATGCTTCACATTCACCACAATGCTCAATCACTTTCAATCAATCTTTTAGAAACATATAGAGAATTGTTAGAGACTCAATATGCTTCACATTCACCACAATGCTCAATCACTTTCAATCACTCTTTTATCACAAAAAATATAGATAATTGTTAGAGACTCAATATGCTTCACACTCACTAACTCTCAATCACTTTCTCAACTCAATTTAGAATATAGAACAATTTGTTTCATAGAACTTGAACAATCACTTTAACACATTCACTTGACTAGGTTCAACCAACTTTACTCAACCAATCACTCAATGAAATAATCCTTGCTCACAAACCCTAGTCCAAGCATATGAACACTCACTCAAATATTTCCAACAATGCTTATCAACCAATCTCACATAACAATGATACTCATGTTCTTTTCAAACCCTAGTTCAAGTTCTTCACTCAACCATCCACTTCAACAACAATGCTTATAAAACAAGGTTTTATCAACAACTCTTTATTCCAAAAAACCTTGAAGCATTAATTCAACACACACTCAACAATGCTCACCTAACAATCCTTTTCACTCCAACTTTGCATACACAACATTCAACAATCACTCACTAGGAAGAATATGCCCATACCTTTTATTTGATGTAGAAGTGACCTTAGCAAACCTGTCTTAATCACAATTCCCTTCTTTGCAATTTCAATGGTTAGATGACAAAATCTCACTCTTAACACTTTCTCAAATATTCCTTAGACACAAAAATAAACAAAGCTCAAATACACCTTATTGCTCCTACTTGTAATTAACATTCATAAAATCATTCAAAAAAATAATTACTTGGATACACCTTATAATCTCCAACTTAAAATAATATCCAACACCACAAAAACCTCAATCAATCTTTAAAACACCTTTATTTCCTTTTCAAACCCTAAAACAAATAATACCAAAAATTTATTTTGCATCAACCTTATAACTCCCCAAAAACCTCATATACCAAATAAAATATGAAAAAATTAATTTTTAATACCTCAACAAACTTCTCCAAAAATTTTGGTGCTCAAACTTAATGCATACCTTGTTATCCCCCAAAAGGGTTTTGGCGTGATTCGATCCATCGTCTCCCCAAGCGCCAAGTGCCTTAGCGCTTTGGAGCCCACCATGTGGGCTAGAGGTGCCCACGTGAAGGAAGGTGAACTTCCTTCCCTTTCAACCTTGCTCTACCATATTTTCCAACACAAAACAAAATGATCCTCCATGGGGATTCGAACCTGCACCTATCACTGCCCTCACGTCTTGCCACTACCGTGGTTGCCAACTGCGCTACCAACGGTTGGTGACCAAGGCTCCCTCCTTGGTGGATGAAATGATTTCGCCTCCTCTAAGCACTTTTTAAAAATTAAAAACTTTTCGTTGCACACCACGATTCGCATGAAATTCGCATAGCATAGGATTTAATTCGAAAGCATTGGGGATTTTGGTAAGGTGGGTAATCCCCCTTTTATACACATGATAAATGTTCTTCCCACGTCGGCGCTAGAAATTCAAATTCAAAATTTGAATTAATTTTAATAACCCTCCTTAGGGTTAGTTAAAAATTAATATAAATTAACTTATAACTAATATCAAAATTAATTAATAATTAATTTAAATAACTTAAGTAAATTAAATTATAAATTAATTTATAATAAAAATTATATTAATTAATTTATAATTAATTTAAAACTTCCCTTTATAATATTATAAAAAATATTATAATATTATTCACTTGGGCTTCTTCTTTTGCACTTTGGACCACATCTGACTTCCTGAACCCGGGTCTTGATCAACTGAAACTGGAGAACCTAAAATTGATGCTGCCCACTGAAACTACCACTGACTGGTGCTGAAAGCTTGACATCAATGACCACTCACTCTTGACATCAATGACAACTTATCTACTCAAAATGTTTATGAGACTCTAAATTGACAGCCTCTGCTCTTGCCAATCAAACAACTTTGTCATCACTGCAATTAAGGATCATCTATGCACACATCAAGGATTTGGAATCCAAATTCACTCAAGTCATTTACTCCCACATCAAGAGGGAGTTTAACAAATAAGTGGATGCTCTAGCCAATATGGCTATATACTCAACACACATGAAGCTTTATATCACTCGTCATAGAGAGGATGAAGCACATAAAAGAAGACACATAGAAAAGGATAGACAAGGTCTACAAAAATAGGTCGATTGAGGATAGCGAAGTCAATGAATATGAGATGGAAGGCTCTGATGACAGGGATGACTTCAAGGATTTAGTTTAGGATTTTGACTGAGGAATTTAGTGTTGTAACTATGATTAGATATAGATTAGATAAGGATGATAGTAGCAAGACTAGTATTTTTTATCTTTTTTGTAACTAATCTTAGTTGGTCTGATTAGCTAGCAGTCCTTTTCTTTGTTCTTGACTAATTTTTCATAATTAATACATATATTTACTTAAAACATAGAGGGGTTTTAATTGAGGATCATGAAGTTAAATTCTCTTTTTCATGGTTAGAGGAAGTAGTAAGTATAGCTAAAGCTAACAACAAAATATTTACTACCTTAACAAAATAATGATTAAGATTTACTTTACTGTTTTCCATTGGTAATATCTACTTTATTTTATAACATTAATGTGTTTTCATATAAACTATTTATTATAATTTTTGTGGTTACACTTGTGTTTTAGGAAGGAAACTAGCAATCCAAATTTGGTGAAGTAAACTATGATAGTGCAATGTTTTAGAAATATTACTCTACTAAGATGTAATGCATATATAGTAGAGATGAAGTTTTAGTATTGTGAAGTTTGCTATAGGAAAATGTCAAGAAGGATGTTGAATTATAGAATATTTGTATTCACATAGAAAATTGAAAAGATTCCAAAAAATAAAAATCAAGAATTCAAACATTTTATGTAAAATGATGTAGGTTTCTAGCTATAGCATCTCAATTGAGATGAGAAGTGAATCTATTTGTAAACTCTCAATATCTAAAGAAGAGAGTTGTAATTTTTCAAGGTGGGGGACCGAGTATAACCCCTTGTTATCTAGCAAAAAAATAAATACTTTCTATTATCTAATAGAAGTCAATTAATTTACATATCTTAACCCTCCAGGCATACAAGGCTTTTAGCCACCATTTTATAGATGAGTGACAATAATACTTTATTTGCATTAAGCAATTGTATTTGAAATTAATTCTAGTAATTTATTTTAAGCATTAAGTACACTCATCACTATTACCAACATCAAGACATAAAATAGAGAAAATATATTTCCTAATTTGTTGCACCCACCATCTAGGTGGGTTTCCATAGTAGGTTATATTTACTCAATCCAATGCCCAATTTGTCATTGCATTCACAATATTTTTTGCTCATGTGGAGAATGGATATATTCAACTATTGTAAATATGGTTTACAAATTTCCTATCTTATTAAGAACTCTTTGTAATCTCCAATCTAGGGATGTAGTTCTTGTGGGGTCCTTCAATTGGTTGATAATTAGTTGTGAATATAATTCCACCTATATCACATTACATCAAAATTTGACTACCTCTTGTACACCCTGAAGAATACTATAAGCCTCAACTAAGTTGTTCAAGAGGATGCCCAAAGTCTCTACAAAGATTAAGATAGGGTGACTATATGAAAGTATCGCTATACCCCCTATGCTCCCATTGTTGGTTTGGGTTTGGAGGAGGTATCATTACATATTATATTGTTTCTTTAAAATTAGCTAGGGTCCTATGCCACATGTAATGAGTTTCTTGATGAGAGTCTTTGAAGATTTTGTTATTCCTTTATTTCCAAATTATAATAGAAGTGTTATGCCAACCATACAATCTCCTTCATGGATCTATCCATACAATTCATTTAGGGCCAGGTATGCTATATCTGCTCAAAGGATATGAATCTATAGAATCTAAGACCAAGGAAGGCAACCAACATCTTCTATAGTCTAATAGCTTCATGACAGAAAAGGAATAGTTGATCTGTAGTCTCTTCTTTCCCATAACATATTTCACATTTGTATGGACCACAAAAACCTCTTTTCATTAGTTGATCACTAGTGAGGACCCTCTTATGGAGTAGAAGCCATATGAAAAATATCACTTTAGGACAAATTGGTGTTGTTGGAGAACATTATATTATTTGGTACATACTAATGTACCCCCATGGTACCTTTATTTTTTTTGCTAGAAAACAAAGTGTTGTACTTGGATCCCCCACCCTTGACAAATCACAACTCTCTTCTTTAGAGCATGAGAGTTACAAAAAAATCCAATTCTCATCTCAATTGAGTTGCTATATCTAGAAACCTACATCATTTTACACCAAATGTTTGAATTCTTAGTTTTCATTTTCTAGAATTTTTTCAATTTTTTGTGAATACAAATATTCTAGAATTCAACATCTTCTTGACATTTTCATACAATAGTCTTCACAATACCAACTATATATGCATTGCATCTTAGTAGACTAATATTTCCAAAAAATCACACTATCATAGCCTGCTTTACTAGATCTTGATTGCTAGTTTCCTTCCTGAAGCACAAGTGCAACAATAAAAATTGTAATACATAGTTTTTATGAAAACACATTAATGTTATAAACTAAAGCAGGTATTACCAATGAAAAAATTAAAGTAAATCTTAATCATTATTTTATTAAGGCAATCAATATTTTATTTTCAACTTTAGCTAAACTTACTACTTCCTCTAACCAAGGAAAAGATAACTTAACTTCACGATCCTTAATTAAAACCCCTCTATTGGCTAGCCTATCCGCACATTTGTTTCCTTCCCTCAATGCATGTATAAACCTAATTTCTTCAAACTCTATAGCAAGGCCTTTAATTTCCTTAATTATCTCTTGTATGTTACATGGAGTCGTTCTTTCCTCAAAATTGTATTTATTACCATGATCGAATCACCTTTCATCCATACTTTGTTCCATTTCATTTGTTTGCATATTTTTAACCCTTCTAAAGTTGCCCAAGCTTTAGCTTCATTATTTGTCTTAAATCCACTATTGAAAGCGTAATGAGACAAAATATCTCTATTATTTCTAATTATTTCTCCTCCTCTTGCTAGTCCTAGATTTCTTTTGGATGCTCCATCAAAATTCAATCTAACCAAATCTACATCTAGCGGTTTCCATTTTATATTATTTGCCTTCTTTTTGTTTCTCCTATCCCCAACATCATAATTACATTTGATGACTTGAATCCATCTATCAAGGTTTTTTGCTTCTAGATTAGGTATTGGGTGAGTTGATAGGGTTGGTTTAGACTCCTCTATGGCTAAACAAATTTTTACTATTATTACCTCTAAATTGCTTTCATTTCCTTTAAATATTTTTATATTCCTTTCTAGCTATACACTCCAAAAGTATTATGTCTTTTGATATATCCCAAATTATCTGTAATACGTCACTTTTAAAAGTTCTCTACCATTGCTCTAACCATTCTTCAATTCTTCCATTCATCACCATGCATTTACCAAACATATTAAAAATCCACTGCCATAGTTTACAGATTATTGAGAAATATCTTAAGATATGGTCTATACTATCCTCCTCCATTCTATAAAGAACACATTTTAAGGGTGATTTTCATAAGGTTATCCTATGATAAAATTCTTCTATGTCCTACTAGCCAAACAAATATTTTGACTTTAGGAATGATTGGTCGATCCCAAATATCTCTCCATATTCTTATGCTATTCCTATTTTGATGGTACTTTATATTATATCCACTTCCTATTGTGTATTCTCCTGAACTATTCAACTCCTAAATCAACTTATCCTTGGCTCCCTTTGGAATAATTATTGTTGTTATCTTTTTACTCAGCTACCTCCTAGCATCAATATATTGTATACTTGTAAAAAAGTCTTCTTTCCATTTGTATATTCCTTCTTGATCCTTGTACAAAATGTTTGAAACCCTATCACCATATTTATCTTGAAGTAATCTCATCCATGGTTTCAAAATTGGATCTAGAATGAGTGGTTTTTTATCACACCAAGTATCCATCCAAATAGAATTTTTTTTCCATTTCCCACCATCCATCTTTAACCTTTAATCACTAGATCAGTTGATATTTTTAAATTTTTCCATAGTGCAAAACTATTTGGTAGAGAGAAAACAATAAATATTAAGCTCGAGTTATTGGACTCTGTTAGAGTATATCATAATATATCCTAAGTTGTTACTAGGATAAATTTGTGTGGTTGAGATTAGCTCAATTAGTTATGATCCAATGGATCAGATTGTACACCTTTGCTTAGTGTTAGAGATATCCTAGTACCACTTAAGGGGGTGTTAGAGTATATCATAATATATCCTAAGTTGTTACTAGGATAAGTTTGTGTGGCTGAGATTAACTCAGTTAGTTATGATCCAATGGATCAGATTGTACATCCTTGCTTAAATAGCAAAGGTGTACAATCTAATCCATTGGATCATAACTAACTGAGCTAATCTCAGTCACAAAAATTTATCCTAGTAACAAATTAGGATATATTACGATATACTCTAATAGGCTCAACATACTTAGAAAAATTTTTGCCCATTGTCCTTGACTCTCTTTGTACAATCTCCAAATTACTTTTTCCCTAAGAGCTAAGTTTGCATCTGTAAGAACTCTTAAATTGAGACCTCCCATAGTTTTATCATCACACACCTTGCTCCATTTCACTAAAGAAAATTTCCTTTTATCATGTAATCCCGACCACAAAAATGACTACATAATAAAGATTATTATTATTTTTCTATTAATTTTGGCATAGTATACAAGGACATATAATAAGTTAGAATGGTTTGTAAGAATAATTTAATTAGTTGCATTCTTCATGCTAACAATAACCATATACTAGGTCCGAGGTTTAGACCAATTGGTTCATCCAAATCCCATAAGGGGGACGAAGGTCCAAGGTTCAAATCTTAGGCCTCATCAGACTGAACACTTGTCCCTTTCTTGGTGTTTTGAGTGGTGTAAAAGGTTTAAAATGATTGTGGCATGGCGGTTATAGGGGCAGACTGCATGAATATCTATGTGGCAGCTTCCAGGGCAGACAAAACAGAATACTATGGCGGCCATAAAAGCTGGACAACCTGCCCAGATTCGTGGCGGCTATCGATTCCACCATGTAAAAGAAAAAACAATAACCATATACTTAAGTTGTAAGCTTACTATAGTTATATGGGTTTTGGCCTCTCTTTGAGAGTTCTAAGGTTCAAACCCCACTTAGTATGAGGGGATCAATATCCCTCATAAAACCTACATAAACTCAAATAAAAAATTATAACCATCTACCTTTCCATGTTGGTAGTTTATTCTAAACTTTAGCTGGATTCCATAATTCTATCATCATTCTCCCTTCAAATAAGGGCATCCCTAGATAAGTTGTTGGAAAATTATCCTCCTCCATTTGAAGTAACCTACATATCCCTACTTTGATTTTAGCTAGGATTTTTAGAAAGTAACTTTATGCCCTAATGCTCTTTCGTATTCCTTTAACAAGTTATTCAAATCTTTGGCCTCATTTATCCTCGCCCTTATAAAAAAGGTTGTATCTTCTACAAACTATTGATGGGTGATGTTGTCGATGTTATTACTAGCCTTAAGTCCACTTATAAGTCCATATTTGCAAGCCTTCTTCAAGTTCCTACCCCAAAATTCTACCATAATAATGAATAAATATGGTGATAGAGGATCTCCCTATCTAAGGCCTCTCTTGGATTTAAATGATTCTGTTACTAACCCATTGACCAACACTGAATATGAAATTGTAGAGACACAAGCTTTAATCCATCTGACCTATTTATTCCTAAATCTAAACTTTTCTAATACTGTAAAAATAAAATCCCATTTAACCCTATCATAGGCCTTACTCATATCAATGATCATTGATTTCACTTTTCTTGAAGTTATTGAATGCATAACTTCATTAGCTACTATTACCTTGTCTAGAATCTATCTCCCTTTCACAAATCCTCCTTGCTCTTCTGAAATAATTTTGTCTAACAATGGTCTTAACCAATTCTCCATCACTTTATATTCAATCTTATATGTCATATTACATAGACTTATGAAATGAAATGAATCAAATAATTTTGCATCCTTCTTTTTGGAATCAAGGTAAGATATGTTGCATTTATTTTATAAGGTATATATTTTTTTATCCTAGACTGTTCCACTACCACCAATAAAGAATCCTTTACTATATCCCAATTATGTTGATAGAATGTTGTAGAGAGACCATTTGGACCTGGGAATTTATCCTTATTAAAAGAGAAAAGAGCTAGTTGAACTTCTTCTAGAGTATAAGGCTCAATTAGTTTATTATTGTCTTTGTAAGTTATAACTAAAGAAACTTCTTGTAGTTTATCATTAAGAACTTCAAACTCATCTAATCCTAGAATATTTTGATAAAAAGACATTGCCTTCTTTTTGATTTCACTATGGTCTTCAATCCAAACCCCTTCTATTGATTTAATTCTACTAATTTTGGATGTTGATCTTTGTACTATAGCCATCCTTTGAAAATACTTTGTGTTCTAATCTCATTTTAACCAAGTCTATCTTGATTTTAATCTCAAGTATGTCTCTTCCTTACTTAAAATATTATGGTATTCACTAACTAACTCCATTTCCTTCGAGCTTGGATTATTATGATCACCTTTTTCATAACTTTGAAAGTTTATCTTTTAGTTCTTTCTTCTCAAATATATTTATAAAAGTGTTCTTGTTCCATTTTTTTAATATAGAATTCATTGATTTAATTTGTTTTGGAAATGTATATTTTTTTTTTGCTCGATAAAAAGGGGTTGTACTCGGGTCCCTCACCCTTAAAAAATTACATCTCCCTTCTTTAGATCTCGAGAGTTTAAAAATAGATACACTTCTCATCTCAATTGAGATGCTATAGTTAGAAACTTACATCATTTTACATAAAATATCTAAAAACTTGATTTTATTTTTTTGGACCTTTTCAAAGCTTTTTATGAATACAATTACTCCAAATTTAGCATCTTTCTTGACATTTTCCTACAACAGCCTTCACAATGCCAAAAATTCACCTCTACTATCTATGCCTTGCATCTTAGTAGAGTAATGTTTCTAAAACATCGCACTAACATAGTCCGCTTTACCAAATCTGGATTGCTAGTTTCCTTCCTGAAACACAAGTGCAACCACAAAAATTATAATAAATAGTCTAAATAAACACACATTATTGTTACAAAATAAAATAGATATTGCCAATGGAAAACATTAAAGTAAATATTAATCATTAATTGATTTAGGCAATCAACAATTTTGATTAGTTTCAACTAAACTTTCTACTTCCTCTAACCATGGAAATGAGATGTTAACTTCATGACCCTCAACCAAAAATCCTCTATTGGCTAGCTTATTTGCACATTTTTTTCCTTCCCTTAATATATGTGTAAACTTGATTTCTTCAAACTCTTTAGCAAGATCTTGAATTTCCACAATTATCTCTTGTATGTTCCATGGAGCCTTTTCTTTCCTCAAAATTTCATTTATTACTATGAGAGAATCACCTTCCATCCAAACTCTATTCCATTTTATTTTTTTACATATTTTTAACCCTTCTAAAGTTTCCCAAGCTTCAACTTCATTATTTGTCTTAAATCCACAATTGAAAGCATAATGAGATAAAATCTCCTCTATTATTTCAAGTTATTCCTCCTCCTCCTGCTGGTCCTAGGTTTCCTTTAGATGATCCATCAAAATTCAACTTAACCCACTCCACATTTGGTGGTTTTCACTTTATATTATTTACTTTATTTTTGCTTCTCTTGTACCCAACATCATAATTACATTTAATGACTTGACTCCATCTATCGAGACTCTCTGCTTCCAAATTAGGGGTTGGGTGAGTTGATAGAGTTGGTTTAGACTCCTCTATGGCTAAATATATATTATTTTTCATTACCTCTAAAATGCTTTCCTTTCCTTTAAATATTATTTTATTATTTTCTATCCATATAGTCCAAAGTATTGTATCTTTTGATATATACTATATTGTCTGTAAAGCCTCACTTTTATAAGTGATCTGCCATTGCTTTAACCAATCTTCAATTCTACTATTCATCACCATAAATTTACCAAACATATTAAGAATCCATTGCCATAGATTCCAGACAATTGAGCAATGTCCCAAGATATGGTCAATACTCTCCTCCTTATTACAAAAAACACATTTAGAGGGGCCATGAAAACCCCTTTTCATAAGGTTATCCCAGGATAAAATTCTTTTATGACCTACTAGCCAAACAATAATTTTAACTTTAGGAATGCTTGGGCTATCCCAAATATCTCTCCAAATTCTAGTGAAATTATTATTCTGTTGGTGTTGAACATTATATCCACTTGTTGTGTATTCTCTTGAGCTATTCAAATCCCAATTCAATTTATATTTAGCACCCCTCAGAACAATTACAGTTGTTATCTTTCTACTCAATTGCATCCTAACATTAATGTCTTGTATACTTGTAAAAAATATTCTTTCCATTTGTTTCTTCCTTCTCGATCCTTGTACAAAATATTTGAAACCCTATCACCGTATTTGTCTTGAAGCAATATCATCCAAGGTTTCAAAACTAGATCTAAATTGAGTGGTTTTTTATCACACCAAGTATCCATACAAATAGAAATTTTTCTCCAGTTCCCACCACTCATATTAAACCTTTAATCATAAGATCAATAATTTTTTTAAAACCATTCCAAAGAGCAAAACTATTTGGAAGAGAGAATGCAATAAATATTAAACTTGGGTCATTGGGATCAACATACTTAGAAGAATTATTGTCCATTGTCTTTGAATCTCTTTGTACAATATCTAGATAACTTTTCCCCTAAGAGCTAAGTTTACATCTGTAAGAGATCTTAAACCAAGACCTCCCCTAGTTTTGTCATCACACAACTTGCTCCATTTCACCAAATAAAATTTCCTTTTATCATGTAAACTTGACCATAAAAAGGATCGCATAATAAAGATTAAACTTTTTTCAATTGATTTTTGCATAGAATACAAAGACATATAATATGTTGGAATGGCTTATAAGACTGACTAAATTAACTGCACTCTTCCCGCTAATGATAACCATATACCTTTCCAAGTTGGAAGTTAATTTTAAACTTTACTAATAAATGGATTCCATAAATCTATCCTCATTCTCCCCTCAAATCAAGGCATCCCTAAATAAGTTGTTGGTAAATTTACCTCCTCCATTTGAAGCAACCTACAAGTTCTTGCTTTGATATTAGCATGAGCGTTAAGAAGGTAAAATTTAGATTTAGCCATATTAATTTTTTGCCATGAAGCTCTTTTGTACTCTTTTAAAAAGTTATTCAAAGCTCTAGACTCATTTATCCTTACCTTTCCAAAAAGGGTTGTATCTGAAGAACATGTTCTTATAATGAGAGGGGGAGGGTGAAAAATATAAGATACAACTTTTTTATTTTCAATCCATATGATAAAATCAACAATAGTAAAGTAGTAAACACCACACAAAGAATCACACACATGAGAGACATGATTGAACGCGGTTCATCCAATGTGGGCTACTCCATGGAGAAAATATTCCATATAAAATTTTCTCAAATAATTCTTTTGGGAATCCTTTCCCTATTACAAAGTTTATGGACCTTTTTTCAAAGGAGACATCAATACCCTAATCAAGTTCATGGATCTCTATCCATAGGAGAACTCCTTCTCCTCTACTTTAGTTGATGATATTCTAGAAGAACTATTGCCTCCACTGCACTGGCTTATGGATCTCTATCCACTAAAGACTCCTGCCCTCACTTAGAAGACCTGTCTTCACTGCACTGGCTAATGGACCTCTATCTACTGGATATTGTTGTCCTCTATACTCTGCCTATAAAATATTTATGGGTGATGTTATTACTAACCTTAAGTCCACTTATAAACCCATATTTGTAAACCTTCTTTAATTTCCTACTCAAACTTATACTATAATAATGAAAAAATAAGGAGATAGAGCATATCATTGTATAAGGTCTCTCTTGACTTAAAAATATTATGTCACTAACCCATTGATCAAAACTGAATAAGAAACTAAAGAGACACAAGCTTTAATCCATCTAACCCATTTCTTTCGAAAACCGAACTTATCTAAAATTGCAAAAATAAAATTCCATTTAACCTTATCATAGGCTTTACTCGTATCAAGTTTTAAGATCATAACTTTCTCTTTTCTTGAAGCTATTGAATGTATAACTTCATGAGCTACTATGATACCATACAAAATTTGTCTCCCTTTCACAAAACCTCCTTGCTCTTCTAAAATGATTTTGTCTAACAATGGCCTTAATCTATTCACCATCACTTTGAAAATAATCTTATAAGCCATATTACATAGGCTTATGGGTCTAAAAGAATCAAACAATTCAACATCATTATTTTTTGGAATTAGGGTAAGATAAGTTGCATTTATTTTATAAGGAATGTATTGTTTTACCCTAGACTATTCCACTACCACCAATAAAGGATCCTTCACTATATCTCAATTATGTTGGTAAAAAGTTGTAGAGAGCCCATCTAGACCAGGGGATTTATCCTTATTAAAAGAGAGAAGAGCTAAATGAATTTCTTCTAGAGTAATAGGCTCCATCAGTTTCATATCATCTTCATTTGTTATAACTGAAGGAACATCTTGAAGAAGTTTATCATTAAGAACTTCAATCTCCTCTGAACCTAGAATATTATGATAAAACAATTTAGAATCTTTTCTAATTTCACTCTGATCTTCAATCCAAACCTCTTCTATTGATTTAATTCTATCAATTCTAGAATATCTCTGTACTATAGCCATCCTATGAAAATAATTTGTATTTTTATCTCCTTCTTTTAACAAAGTTTGTCTTGATTTTAATCTCCATAATTTCTCTTCCTTACTCAAAATATTTTGATATTCACTAAGCAACTCCCTTTCCTCTAAGCTTGTATTATTTCATCACCATTTTGGAATTTTGAAAGTTTATCTTTTAGTTCTTCTTTCTTCTAAAAAATATTTCCAAAGGTGTTCTTGTTCCATTCTTTTAATCTAGATGTCATAGATTTTATTTGGTTTGGAAGAGCATACAACCCACCATTACCTAAAGAATTCCATGTTTTAGCTATCATATCAACAAATTGAGGATGGTCTCCCCACATCTACTCATATTTAAAATATAATTTTTTTTAATCCACTAACCACCATTTTAACTCTTATTGGCCAGTGATATGAACCAATCCTTGTTAAGGTATTAATTTTAGCACAAGTTCTTCATCTAGCCAATGATCTAAGAGAATGCATCTATCTATTTTTTTTGCTATTAGGTTTTGGCCTCTCTTGTTGTTGGTCCAAGAAGTTCTAGAAGGATTCCAATAAGTTAGAATTCCCCTTGCTGCTCCTTCAAAATCTATAACATCCAATTCACATCTTGCTCAAACTGCTTTCATAGTTTTTGAAACTTCTTCTTTTGTCATTTTAGTTTCTTGGATACAGAAAATATCAGGTTTATTACTTAAAAATAGGTCCCTAATACACCTATGATTTGAGGGGGCATTAAAACCCCTTATATTCCATGATATGATAATCATGTCTCATTAGGGGCTTTTGGCCCCTCTTGCGTATTATCAATATCATTTTGTTGTTTGGTAAAGAGAAGTTCAACCAACTTAGTTTGTGTTCCTTTCTCTTAGCTCTTGCTTGATAATTTAAGGGTTTTCCTATTTTTACCTTGCCTATATTAGGAGTAGGTCTTATTATTCTATTCCTCAATATTATTTCACCATTTTTTTCAACATATCTATCCTTCCTGGCTTTAGCTTTTGACTTATCCTTCATATTTTATGGTATTTCCTTATTAATGGCAGAGGTATTACCTTCTAAAACTATATTTTATTTACCAATTATTTCCTCCTAAATGGTGCATGGTACTTCAAGAGAGTCTTAAAAATATGATGAAACACATTCCTTGGGTTCATCAAGAATGTTATTCCTTAAATTAGGATCATATTGAATAGACGATTCCTTGCTAATATGTTGAAATTGTTGTCCTATGTCCTCTAAGTTTTGATCTATTTTTTCTTCATAGGCTAAAGCCTCAAAAGAATTGGAATTTATTTTAGTATCATTTCTTATTGGTCTCCACTATTCAGTTTCTTTTATTTTTCTAGATCTATTTTTTGGAAGTTGAAAACCATCTTTATCCATAACCATTTGTAAATTTATGTTACGATTTTCTACAAATGGTTCTGCTAGGCTCTTCTTAGGGCATGATATCTCAATATGCCCCATCTCATGACAGCTTCTACATCTAAAAAATATGTTTTCATAATCTATAGTTTTGATCCACATCTTATCCCCATACTTAAGAATGATCGATTCTGGTAAATCTTTACTTATGTCAATCATGACCAATATTTAAGTATAAATAGCCAAAAATCCATATTTTGTTGTATTTGAAACCTCAAGGAATTCTCGTAGAGTGTTGCCTATTGCCTTGAAGGTATCTATTTTCCAAAATTCAATGGGAAATCCAAACATCCTAACCTAGACTAGTATTAGGAATAACTTTACATTTTTAGGTGAAAAGCCTTCATACCAGCGGGTAAGGAAGAGCCTTGCTCTTCCCATAAACCAAGGACCCCATTTTAGGATTATTTATCTTTCTTCCCTAGAAAAAAAATGGCTAGGAAGAAACCTTTGGGAAGAAATGATAGAATCACTCCTGGAGACTTCCAACTCCTATCAATCCATTTTCTCAAGGTTGAAGCCCCTAGCCAATACCCATTAAATTTACCAAAAATTGCTTTATCTTGGAGCAATGAGGATCTCTTTGAGGTGCACTCACTAACCTTTACCACTAGGGATGATTCTAAGAATTTAACTATAAATCGATCCATGGAAAGGAAACTAAAACTCAAATCTAATGAAATTTATTTGAAAGTTCTATAACAAATATAATATTTGATAAAAACTTTATAAAATTTTCATGCACAATTTCTAAGATAAAGAAAGGGAAAAAGGAACTTGGCTAAAAAATTCTTTGTCTAGATAGAATGTCTTGCCTCGCTGAATTTCTAGGCCTTCATTACTCTTTCCATCGTTTGAACCCTAGTTGGCAAATAATTGAATTTTCATTTTTCGTGACTTGAAAAATCGTCACTACTCTTGTTTCGAATGGTTGACTTCATAGGGTTGTATCTCCCTCAATATTGCTCAGATTTTTACATATGACCACTCATTTTAAAGCTATTCAAATTTTGCACAAGTTTGTACTAGAATCAACTGAACCAAATAAATATTCATGAAGATATGGCTCCTAAAATATGAGACAAATTTTCAGGAAATAACCCTAATCCTTCGCACTATGCAATTTTATTTTTCATGATTTGAAAATCGTCACTACCCTTATTTCAAATGGTTGAATTCATAGGGTTAAATTTCCCTCAATATTGCTTGGAGTTTTGCATATGACCACTCATTTTAAAGATATTCAAATTTTGCACAAGTTGGTCCAATAATCAGCTGAATCAGATAACTCTTCGTGAAGATATGGCTCCTAAAAGATGAGACATTTCCAATAAAAAACCCTAATCCTTTGCACTTTGCAATTTTATTTTTTGCAATTTGAAAAATTGTCACTACCCTTATTCCGAATGGTTGACTTCACATAGGATTGTATCTCCCTCAATATTGCTCCATGTTGGAAGTGTATACAATCCACTGTTTCCTAAAGAATTCCACGTTTGTGCAATCATATCAACAATTTAAGGATTGTCTTCCCACATTTGCTCATATTTAAAATGATCTTTTTTGAATTTGCTTATCACGATTTTAACTTTTATTGGCTAGTGATCTAAACCAATCCTTGTTAAGGTATTAATTTTCCCTTCATCTAGTCAATGATATGAGAGAATGCATCTATCTAATTTTTTTGCTATTAGGTTCTGGCCTCTTCTATTATTGGTCCATGTGTAGTTATCTTCTTCAAACTCAACCTCCCATAGATAATTATTGAATAAAAGTTGAGAAATCTCTCATACTTTGGGTTAGTTTCCTAATTCCTCCAAATTTTTCATCTAGCTTGGTTATGACATTAATATGATCATGAATCAGGATTCTTGGTCTTCTCATAAAGGCTTCAATCCCACTCTAAAATTCTAATCTGCCTCATTGAGTTGTAGGTCCATAGACATTGATAAGGATGAAACAAATATTTGCAAAGAAGCATGTGACTAAAGAGGCTATCCAATGCCTAGTTTTATGAATGGTTACATAGGAGGTTGTAATAGGATTCCAACAAGTTAGAATACCCCTACAACTCCTTCAAAATATATATCATCCCATTCACATCTTGCCCATATTACTTTTAAATCTTCGAAAAGTTCTTTTGTCATGTTAGTTTCCTAGATACAAAGAATATCAAGCTTATTACTTAAACAAAGTCTTTGATACACCTATACTTTGAGGGAATTAACACCCCTTATATTGCATGAGATGGTAATCATATATCATTAGGGGTTATTGGCCTCACTTGTGAATTTCTAATATCATTTTGTTGTTTGGTAAAGAGAAGTTCAACCAACATAGTTTGTGTTTCTTTCTCTATGTTTGCTCTTGCTTCCCTGGATCTCACTTGATAATTTAAGTGTTTTTCTTTGGTTTTTCCCTTGCCTGTATCAGGAGTAGGTCTTATTATTCTATTCCTAAATATTATATTACAACTTTATTTTTCCTCAATTTTATCCTCTCTTAGCTCTACTATGGAAATTTTTGAATCATCCTGCTCATTTTATGGTATTTCCTTATTAATGGTAGAGGTATTAACATCTAACACTGCATTTTATTTATCAGTTTTTTCTCCTAAATGGTGCATGGTACTTCAAGAGAGTCTTCAAAATATGATTTGACATATTCCTTAGGTTCATCAAGAATTTTCATCCCTAAATCAAGATCATATTGAATAGACAGTTCCTTGTTAATATGTTGAACTTGTTGTATTGTGTCCTCTAAGATTTGATCTACGTTTTCTTCATAGATTAAAGTCTCAAAAGAGTTGGTTCTTCTTCCAATATCCTTCCTTATTGGTATCCACTACTTATTTTCTTTCATTTGTCTATTTTTATTTTTTAGAATTTGAAAACCATCCTCATCCATATCCATTTATAAGTTTCTCTTGCAGTTTTTTACATATGATTTTGTCGGACTCTTCTTAGGGCATTATCTCTCAATATGCCCCACATTATGACATATTCTACATCTAGAAGATATGATTTCATAATCTATGATTTGGGTCCAAATATTATCCCCATACTTAATAATTATTGATTGTAGTAAAGGGTTACTTATATCAATCATGACCAATATCCGAGCATAAATAGCCAAGAATCCATCCTTTGTAGTTTATAAAATCTCAAGGAATTTTCCCAAAGTGTTGCCTATTTCCTTGAAGGTATTCATTTCCCAAAACTCAATGGGTAACCCATACATTTTAACCTAGACTATTACTAAGGATAAATTTACTTTTTTTGGTAAAAAATACTTCATACCAGCAGATAAGGAAGAGTCTTGCTCTTCCTATAAACCAAGGACCCTCTTTTAGGATTATATATCTTTCTTCTCTAGAAGAAACCTTTGGAAAGAAAGGATAGAATCACTCCTAGAGGCTTCTGACTCCTATCATTCCATTTTCTCAAGTCTAAATCCCTTGGCTAATACCCATTAAATTTACCAAAAAATACCCTATCTTTGAACAGGAAGGATTGATCCTCTATGGTTTTATCACTAACCTCTACTACTAGAGATGATTCTAAATATTTAGCTATAAATCGATCCATGGGAAGGAAACTAAAACTCAAAATCTACTAAAATTTACTAGAATATCCTATAGAAAATATAATATTTGATAAAAAAATATAATAATTTGTAAGCAACATTTCTAAGATAAAGAAGGGAAAATAAACTTGGCTGAAAAATTATATATCTAGAAAAAATATCTTGCATCACTAAAGCCCATTCCCTCCATTTCTCCTCCCTTCATCCAAACCTTGGCTGACAGATATTTGTAATTTTATTTTTCGTGACTTAAAAAATCATCACTACTCTTGTTTAGGATGTTTGACTTCACAGGGTCATATCTCCCTCAATATTGCTCGAATTCCTTCGTATGGCCACTCATTTTAAAGCTCTTCAAATTATACACAAAGTGGTCCAAGAATCAACTGAATCAAATAACCCTTCATGAATATATGGCTCTTACAAGACAATACATTAAAAATATTACCCTAATCCTTCATGAAGTTACTCCCCATGGTACCTTTATGGTACAATTGTAAATATGTAATATATTAGGGTGTGAGTCTATAGTTTAGGAGTGTGATTTATATTTCCCCTTTATGTAAGTGTTCATGTGTAGGATGTGCACAAGTGTCATGTAATAGAGTGTGCAGGAGTGTGCAATGTGTCATAAAGTGTGCAAGAGTAAATAGAGAGTCAAGAGTCATGTATACAAGTGGCACAATGAGAAGCCAAAAGATATGAGAGACTTATCTTATGTGTGGAATAGAAAAATATGCATCTCCTGGATATGTGAGGAGAGAAAAAGACATAAAGTCCAAAAGTCACATTTATAAGGTTATATTGTGGAGATAAAACTCCATGTTGTAATATGATAGAAATATCGGTGAAGAAGTCATTCAAGCAGTGATAATGATAAAGCTTGTATGCATAGTTTGAGAAATTCTACTGTAAGTTTTCTTCATGTTAATTCATGAATGATCTTGGCCATTTTACTTCATATTATTGTTATTTTATATGAATGTTATGTTCTTTAATATTGGCCATATATATTGAATGCTCAAATATTAATCTTATATTTGATCCTAAACATTGGGACCTATGATAATTTGGCTAAAAACCCAATAATGGTATCAGAGCTACCACACTCTCTCCATTTTGGAGGAGGCATATTTGAAAGCTGGAATCGAAGAAGAATTTTGGTATAAATTTAATTTTTAATAAGTTTGGGACAATCGCTAGCATCAGAGAAGAAATATTTGGTGTAAATAAAATGTAAGAGCCACATGAAGGAAACATTGGCCAAAATTTGGGTATTTTATTACCCTGATAAATATTTGATATTTTTAGCTAGAAGAGACTACAAGATTAGTTCCAAGAGAACACAAATTTTGAGTGTCATCAAAGGCACAAATATTTGAAGATGTTTTAATGCAAAGATAAGCAAACAATAAAAGAGGAGATTTAATGCTATCAAAAGCACTAAGATTTATTGTTGTTGAATACGTTGAACACAACCAGATTGGAAGTAGCAATCAAGAAGATCATCCATAAAATATAGCACCTTGGTTAAGATATCGGGTGAATAACCCAATTGAAGAAGATCAAGCATAAAATATAATGTCTTGGTTAATATATTGGGTGAAGAACCCAAGTGGAGATAAACGAACTTAATTATCTCACATAACATCAGTGTATTTTGGTGAATATAAGGATACTACAACCTAGAAGAATCCTTGGCACTTGAAATACTCTATGCTTAAGATCAAGATACTGAGTGTCATGTTTTTAGCGACTGTGTGCAGACAATAAGTCAAAGCATAGTACCTATGTGAACCAAATTTTGATAAGAGATAACAAGTCGAGCCTTAAGCATCGGGTTTCCAATTCCTATGTACAAACATCAAGTATAACACCTCTATGAACCAAATGTTTATAAGAGGTAACAAGACTAGCCCTAAGGAAGAATCTCTTTGTAAATCAAACAACATAGAGTAGTTTGAAGCAAAAGAATGAAGCTTGAGTAGAATAATCCTTATAGTTTGTTGGCAGAGGGTGAAGTGAAGCACAAAAGTGACATGTGAGCAATGTTAGGTCTAAGTCCCGAGTGTAATTCTTGCTACAGTTAGCACCTAGCCCAATAATAGAAGAAATAAAAGGGTAATTCCTATTGCCAATCTCCATTACCAATTGATGTCCATGATTACCACATGGAATTTTGCATGTGATAAAGTTGAAGGTAACGTATATAATATTTGCTTAATATTTAATTTCCTGCATGTGAAGAATTTGAAATTTTAAAGTTGGATATTCATATTTGGCATTGAGATAATTAGAGTGCTAAGGAAACTTTAATTTTGACTTTCTTCTTGGTTTTTGAAAAGTTGAAAATTTGAAAATATAAAATTGATTAAAGTAGGGAGTCAAAAGGATTTCAACTCCAAAATTAAAAAAAAAATGAAAATTTATATTTACAAATTGATTTTTGAAAATTTTGATTTGAATAATTTAATTGCAAATTGAGTTTTGAAGAATTAAATTTACAATTTGATAAATTGATTTTATAAGTTTGGAGAGATAAGGATTTCAACCCGAAATAAAAATTTGAAATTTGATTTGATTTTTTGAATGTAAAATTGAATATTTTTGTATAAGATAAATCTACCTATGGAGAAATAAGATCTTCAAATTCAAATAAATTATTATGGAAGAAAATCTAAAGGCTATAATAAGAAATGAAATATTGGAAGTCATGAAAATTGACATACAACATTGTGATAATATTTAAATATCTATTTGCTTTCCCCTTGGAAATAATTCATCCCAAACATTCCACCGGTATAATAAATAGGTAAGACAGAGAGGATAACCATACCTAATACCTTTGGAGTTGTAAATAAGGGTGATGGGATTCAATTGATGAGCATCAAGTAGGAGATTAAAGAAATGTAGTCTCTAATCCACTCTATCCATTATTGTAACAAATAAAACTAATCCAATACCCTAAGAAGAAAGTTCCAATATACTCTATCATATGCCTTGGATGAGTTCAATCAAGAAAACATGGACATGGATCTTGTGCCTACATAGAATATAAAGCCTCTTGAGCCAAGACTATCTCGTGTACAATTTGCCTTCCTCCCACAAAACCTCCCTGCTCTGGTGAAATTATCTTATGGAGTAGAGGTTTCAATCTATTTGCTAATGTCTTTGTAATAATTTTAAGTACATTACATAGTGCTATCGGTCTAGAACCAATAATTTATTCCACATCCTGTGACTTAGGGATGAGCATCATGTATGTTTTATTAATTTCCTTGAGCATCATTTTGGTGTTCCTTGGTTCCTTTACCACCTTAATTAGATCCCCCTTTAGCAAATCCTAGAATTTTTAATATAATTAAATGAGAAATGCATTTGGTCTAAGGTGTTTTCTTGATGGGAATTATGCCAGATTATCACATAGGTAAAATACTCTAGGATCAAATAATCACAAATGATAATTCTCATAATATTTCACACAAGAAAATAATTCACTATTACATTAAAAATTCACTTGTTACGTAGCACAAAGCTTTGTCTCCAATATATATATTTACATGACTTTTGCTCTCCTTAAAATTTTGGGAGATGCAACCTTTCACATGCCACACGTTATGACAAAACTCTCATGATTACATAACCTCTTACTTTACATATTGACACATCTCATGACTCTTCCATTTTGGTTGTCTTATGGCATATTTTGTAGTTATAGGTTTTGTTAATTTAATAATTAACCCCATATTTGTTTTTGTCATACTATGAGTTCGAGATCTTGTAGTGGTAAGATCTAGCAATTTTTATAGCTTTGAGTCCTTAAGTACATTTATATACCATTTTTCCTATTTTCTTTGTGGTGACATTATGAATTCCAAGTCTTCAACTAGTTCAATAAATATTTTTGGTTTTGATTCTTCACTTGAAGATTCTTCTTTATATGATGAAATGTCTAGAATAGGACTTGTATTGACCTTTGTACATTCAAGAGATTTTTTTCTTCATCAAAAACCACATCTCTACTCACATAAATTTTCTTTGTGATTGGATCGATTATCTATATCTTTTTGAATCATCATTTTCGAGAAATTTGCCAAACATATTTTTTTCATCTAACTTTATTCTTGTTTTCTTTGGAATGTGCATATATGCTTTGCATCCAAAAACCCTTAGATGTTCTATTGAAGGTTTTCATCCTGACCAAGTTTCTTTAGGAGTAACATTTCTTAGAATTCTTGTAGGTGATCTATTTTGTATATATATTGCAGTCTTAACAACTTTTGCCCAATATTTATGATAAAGATTTGCTTCTTTTAACATACATCATATCATTTCTATCATGGATTGATTCCTTCTTTATACCATACTATTTTGTTGAGGTGAATAAGTTGTTGCAAGTTGCCTCTTTATACCATTTAGTCTTTAAAAATATTCAAATTATTTTGATAGAAATTCACCACCCTTATCTGAGCGAAGATTCTTGATTGACCTTCCAATTTTTATTTTGAAAAGTTGCTTAAATTATTTGAAACATTTAAAGGCTTCAGATTTTGATTTCAAGAAGTATACCCACATTGTTTTGTAATAGTTTTTTTTTGGTAAGTGGTAGAATTTAATTTATAGACGGGGTTTTTTTAAGGAGGATCCCAAAACCTCACTACAAAAAGGCCCGCAGGCAATTGTACCTATGCCATTACAATGGACGAACCAGAAAATTGAAAAATAGAAAGGTGTAAATTGCCGGGAAAAGACGACCACCTTGTTTTGTAATAGTTATCAACAAATAACTGAAAGTATATATGTCCTCTAAGAATTGCATCCACTGGTCCACATAAATATATATACACTATCTCTAGTGGTTCCTAAACTCTTAGTAAACTTAATTAAAAAGGTATTTTGTGTTCTTTACCTACTAGAAATTATGGACAAATGGTATATTGCCATGTTAATTTGGGTAATCATGTTACCATTTGATGTCTACTCATTTTATTTAGAAATGATGAAATTATATGCCCTAGCATTTTATGCCAAAGGTCTCCTGTGTCTAATATTATTGTAGATAGAACAATATTTGATAGAGTATCAAGAGCAAATAAACCATTTATGAATGATCCAGTGGCTATGTGCTTTCCTTGTTTAGTAATGATACATTTCTTTTTGTTTCCAAATATTTTGAATTCAACCAATAGATTTTGATCTATCATCTAAGATATTGAGAGTAGGTTAGTTATTAGACCTGATACATATAACACATTTTGTTCATGCATTTTCCATCAGATACGTTAATTGATATATTTCCTATCCCTTTGACTTCATATGTCCTATAATCTGCTATAGGAAATGGTTTTTCACATCTTTCTTGAAAAGTATCAAACCATTGTTTATTTCTAGTTATATGTCTACTTGCCCCTAAATCAATATACCGATGATACTTTTCTAAGTTTTTCCTTGACATGTTTTCAAATTTTTATTCAATTTTAATCTTCTTGTGTCTCCCTAGTTCTCAAATTTTCAATTCCAAAAAATTATTTTCTTTAATTAATTAATTCCTTCAATAATTAAATCTTTTTTTTTAATTTGTGGAAAACATCCCAAAAGGGATGCCACTTTCGGGTAAGACCCAAGGAGGCAGGGGTATCCATTCCGCCAAAAACGCCCAGGACTCGGACCCGGCCTACCACCTTTGACATACTCAAGGAGCAAACAAACACACAAAACCAAATTAAAAAAAGTAAATAACAACAAAAATAATAAAATAAAATAAAAAACATGCTCCTTGAGTGTGTCAAAACCAAAAGCACAACCAAACACGCACAATAAGATAAAAGAAACCACAACACAAACCACATAGAAAAACACAAGAACCACATAACAAAACACAAACAAGACAAAAACAACAGAACACTACAAAGACATAACCCAAAAAAACATGAAAAATAAACACAACCAAAACCTAAAAAATAAAATAAATAAAATAAAAATAAAAACAACCAACAACAGACAATAAACAAAAACAAAAAACATAGAAAACACTCACACATAAAAAAATGAAATAACACAAACAAAGAGAAACCCAAGAACAAGAACAAAAAACAATAAAAAAAAACAAAACAACAAAAACACAAGAACAACAAAAAACAACACAAAGAACACAAAAACAAAACAAAACAAAAGAACCCACCCACCTTAAAAAACTAAACAAAAAAACAAAGAAGACAAAAGAAAAAAAATGAACAAAACAATGACCTATCTAGACCAGAAGACTATTAATGCAAGAATCAACAGAGGAAACAAAATAAAGAATAGAATGAGCTAGGGAACTAAAAAAACTGAATGAACCAAAGAGAAACAAAAAAAAAACAAGAAGAAACTAGGTACCTTAATTGGAACCATCCAAAGAAATGCTAGAAAGAAGAGCTTCCCTAATTTGAGAAGCCCACCATATAGGAGGGTGGCCATAACAAGTAAGATCACCTTTTTCCAAAGCCCAATTAGCTAAAGCATCAAGCACTCTTGTTTTGATCTCTCGACCACATGATTGTAATCAACTTTCAAAAATCCCATCTGGATTAACTGAATCTTCTCAATAATTCTTTTTATTCTCCAATCCACCTTATGATTCTTAGAAGGAGTCTTCAAGAGATTAATCATAAGTTGAGAGTCGGACTCAACTAACACCTTTTCCCATCCAACCTTAGTAGCCTCCTGAAGGCCTCTAAGGATACCATACCCCTCAAGCAAGGTTATTGGAAAGAATACCCAAATTCTCAAGCAAAAGTAAAAACCAGGGAGCCATCCGAAAGTCTACCAATTCCTCCCACACTGGCTTTTCCAGGGTTCCCTCTAGAGGCTCCATCGATATTGACTTTTCCAAAATCCTTAGGAGGAGGTTGCCAATTTCTAGTCCTATCCATCTTACTAATACTCACATTCCCTTTAAGTTGGTTGCCCTTAGAAGGTTTAATATTCAATATTTGCATCACTTGATCCCATATTTGGTGGGAGTTTTGGGGGTGATTAAGGAGATGATGGACTCGATTCAACTAATTTGGCTATGGTCTTTTGCCAAATATAGTGAATATCCTTCCTATCTTGATTAAAAATTCGTCTGTTCCTTTCATTCCAAATATTCCAAAGAAGAATGGTAGAACCCATCCAAACTAATTGCCTAATAAAATGATCAACACCCTCTTGATTAGGCCAATCCCTCCAAAGTTGTTCAAAAGTGAAAAAATTGGACCACTGTAAGCCAAGTAAAGTTGCCATTCTCCTCCATAGCTCAGAGGCTAAAGTACACTCAATAAAAATATGGTTGATATTTTCTACATTCTCTTCACACATTTCACATCTAAAAGGGCCATGAAAACCACGCTTCATAAGTTGCTCACCAAGTAAGCACCCTACGATGCAATAAAATCCAATTAAAGAACCTCACCTTAGGCCAGAGCTTTTGAGCCCACAATTGAGAAAATATGTCAAAAGAATGGTTGGGATTATTATGGCATAAGGTCAAATAACCTTGAGCAACTGAATACTCACCCTTAGTAGTGTCGTTCCATCCAAAACAATATTTTTCATGGGACCAAGAGAGGGATCTCATATGAAGGATGCCTTGGATATCTTGTCTTTGCCTTTCTAGGATTTGAATAGGCCAGTCCTCAATAGGGATCCAATATCTACCAACCTTTGAATTACCAGTATGGTACCGACAGTAATTAGCCACCTTTATCCAATTAGCTCGGTGAAGCTCCTCCATCCAAGGCCTCCAATCGAGAAACTGAGTTATCAAAGGCTTGTGACCATCCCAAGAATCTGTCCAAAAATTTGCATGTTGACCATTATGAATGATCCAAAATAATTTTTTCTTTATCAAATCCTCACCAGTCTTAAGAACTCCTAAAATGGGAGAACCTTTGGTAGGAAGTTGATAGCGAACAAGGTCTTCAGGACTTTTGTTCTCAACATATTTAGCACGAAGATTATTGGCCCAAAGAGCATTGGGGTTATGCAACATCCTCCAATATAATTTAGCAGCTAAAGCTTTGTTGTTATTAATTGAAGACCGGAATCCTAACCCCCCTTCACTCTTAGGAAGACATAAAGTATCCCATTTCACCAAGGCCCATTTTCTTTTCTCCTTAGTACCACTCCAAAGGAAACGATGACTGATTTGATCCAATTCTCGAAGAACAACCTTTGGGATATTCAAAATGGAAGAAACATAAATAGGAATAGCTTGAAGGACTGATTTTACCAAGGTGATTCTACCCCCGTAAGAAAGCCACTTGTTGGTCCACTTTCCAATTTTCTTCTTGACTTTGTCCAACAACCAATTCCAATATTTATTTTTCTGCCTTTGAATATTTATGGGAATACCTAAATAAGTGATTGGAAGAGAGGTCTTCTTATATCTTAATTTATCCAAGACCATGGATTCCTGTCTAGCAGAGCAGATGAAAGAAAATAACTTTAGATTTGTCTTCATTGATCAACTGCCCAGTAGCCTTAGAAAAATAGCTAATGATTTGCTTAATATTAGAAGCTTCCTTAATTGTAGCTTTACCTAAAAGGGTAGAGTCATCCACAAATTGAAGATGAGAGATAGGTCTAGCTCCATGAGCAATGGTAACTCCCTCAAGGGTTTTGTTTTCCCTCTTTTTGGTTATAGTCCTACCCAAGCATTCAACAAGAATGATGAATAAATAAGGGGATAGCGGGTCACCTTGCCTAATACCTCTGGAAGCTAGGAAATACTGAGAAGGCCTACCATTGATAAGAACTAAGTAGGAAACTGAAGAGATACATCCCATAATCCAATCCATCCAATCCTTAGAGAAACCAAATTGCCTCAAAACTTTGATAAGGAAGTGCCAATCCACTCTGTCATAAGCTTTGGATAAGTCTAACCGGATGAACATAGAAGGAGAATTTTGCATATCCATGGAATGGATGGCTTCCCGAGCAAGAACTATCTCATCTACTATTTGACGTCCTTCCACATATCCCCCTTGCTCGGGGAAATAATCTTATGCAAAAGAGGCTTCAACCTTTCTGCCATGATTTTAGTAATAATTTTGAGAAGAACATTACATAAAGCAATAGGTCTAAAAGTTGAGATATGATCAACCTCTTGAGCTTTTGGAACAAGAGTAATATAAGTTTTATTGATAACCTTCAAAATTTCTTTGGATTTCCTGGCTTCTTCCACCACCTCTAATAAATCAACATGAAGGATATCCCAGAACTCTTGGTAGAACTCAATAGGAAAACCATCAGGACCTCGGGGTTTTCCCTTTTTGCATTTTAAAAACTACTTGTTGAAGCTCATTGATAGTAACAGGAGCAGTCAAAATAGAGTTCTCCTCAAAAGTGATAAGAGAAGGGATTGCTTGAAGAACATTTTGTTGAGAAGTCGAGTCAAGAGGAGTAGCAGCAAAAATATTGGAAAAGTAATCAACAACAATAGAGTTCATGCCATCCCAAGTATAAACAACATCTCCAGAATCTGATTTTAAGGAAGAAATAAAGTTGTGAGATCTTCGAGCTAGAAGAGATTTGTGGAAGAAATTTGTGTTTCGATCTCCTTCTTTGAGCCATTGAATTCTAGATTTTTGCTTCCATAAGATTTCTTCTCTTTTTTCCCATTCCTCTAACCGAGTTGTGAGTTTAATTTCATCTCGCACTTCTCTTCTCTCGTGAGGCCATCTAAACGGATTTTCTTATTCAAATTTTCAAGATGAGCAATAACTTCATGTTTTTTTTTATGAACATCCCCAAACTCTTTCCAGTTCCAAGTCTTGATTTTGGATTTAATGTATTGCAGTCTTTTGGCAAAACAGAACATCTTAGTCCCATGCCTAGGTTTACCTTCCTTCCACCATTGTTGCACACGAGGTCTGAAGGAAATGTCTCTAAGCCACATTAATTGAAAACGAAAAGGAGAGAAACTCACATTGGTTTTCCACATTTCCACCATGACTGGCCAATGATCCGAACCAGCATTATTAAGAGTCTTCACTTTAGGAATGTGACCATGGATTAAGAAATTTTTAGAGAGCAAAAACCTATCCAATCTCTCCATTATACAAGCTAAGCCTTGCCTTCTGTTAGACCAAGTCATAAGGCCATTATCTAGTTGGATATCCACAAGATGGAGGTTTGCAATATATTCGCTCATGAGGTCAGTACTTTTGTCCAAATTTCTATTTCCCCCCTTTTCTCATCTAGAGAGAGGATGGTATTGAAATCTCCTCCGATCAAGATCCAAGCTTTAGGAAAATGAGAGATAATATGAGTAATATCCTTCCACTGTCTTCTTTTTTCCTCCAAAGAAGTCGGGGCATAAACAATAATGCAGAGCATAATCTGGTTGGAATGTCTACTTTGAATAGCTATAGCCAACAAACCCCAACCGCCAACCATATGGTGAATAACTACCTCTTTTGGGTCCCAAAGACAAGCAATGCCACCCGAAGTCCCTTGGGAACCGAGGGAAACCACTTTTCCAACTCGGCCAAATTTTACTGGCAATTAAGTCCATATCCTCCATTGACATCTTTGTTTCTTGAAGGAAAACAAGATGTGGATGATTTATTCGAATCATTCTTCTAATTTCATTTTGTTTTGAAAGACTCCCTTTGAGTCCTCTAATATTCCAAGTGATGATCTTCATTAATACCAGGGCTAAAAATGTTGGGAAGGGCATTAATCTTACCTTCCTCTACAAGCTTTTCACCTTCTTTTACCATATGATATTGATTGGTCTTGCGACCTACTTTTTGATTAGAATCCATCTTCAATTTTTTTTCCCTTGTTTCTTGACTTATTCCAATTGAATCCGAGATGGCTTCTAACCTTGAAGAATGCTCATACACAACCAAAATTTTACTAGATGGTTCAATGGAGTCTATATTGGGACCTGCATTATTTGAAGTTTTGACATTTGAAATATTGTTTTTCTTGTGTAAATTTTCTCCTTTTTTTTTCTCGTTGAAAACCTTTGATTTGTTGGTTTGTCTCTCGAGTTCTTTCCTTCATATTTAAATTGTGTTTCTAAGATTTCAGTTTCCATTATTTCCTCTTCCTCACTTGGGACATCATTTGTGGAAAGGATTTCAAACATATTAGCAAATGACTTTGATTGATCCTTCATTACTCGGTTTTTTTTTAGTGTTCTTCTTCTTAGGTATTTGGAAACCTCCTGAGTTTATATCTTCTTTCTTTTGATCAGGAATTTTATTTGGGCAAGCACTAGCCAAATGACCATATTCATGGCAAATTCTACAACGAAAAAGGAATGTTCTCATAGTCCACTACTTGCTCCCAAGTGTCTTCCCCAAATTGTAATGTGATATTTTTAGGTAGGGGTTTGTCAAAATCCATTAAAACACAAATTCGAGCATAAATAATATGTTCAAAATTTTGAGTACAATCAGCAGATCATCATAAAAGTTCCTAAAGAGTTTCCAATTGAAGAAAAAATAGTAGGATTCCAAAATTCAATAGGGAGGCCAAAGAGTCTAACCCACACGGGAGCTATAGAAGGCATCTCTTCTTCGGCTTTAAATTTAGTATGCCAGGGCTTCATGAAAAGCCCCGCCCTTCCAAAAAACCAAGGACCCCCTTGAAAAGTTTTCTCTCTATCTTCATTATTAGCAAATAAAACAAGAAAATAACCATTTGGATAAATAGAGATTTGTAACTCACCTTTAGTTTTCTAGCTTTTTGCAGCCCGGACTTTGAAAGCAGATAGACTCGGACGAAAACCCACGAACCGACAAATTAGTCCTCTTTTTTCCAAATCTTCAATGCCAGTCTGAATGTTACCCATATCAAGCTTAACAATAGGAGTTCCATCAGCTGCTTTAAGACATCCTGACTCCATTTTCCTGGGATCAATCTTAGGCATTCTTAGAGGTTTATGAGAAGCCCTAATATTGATATTAGCATTGGGCCGAGGCTGTCCACCACGAAGGGCATCCCTAAAATTCATTTTTGGGACCGAGTCTTCAAAATTCTTACCCTTGACAGGGGTTTTCATAGTAGAATTATTTTGTGGGTGCACCTTAGCACCAGATTCACTTGAGATATGAGCCATTTTTTGATCAACTACTTGAAACTTATTTTGTGGTCTCTTTAATCCTTGCCCTAGACGCCGTGGAAAGGTATGGTTTTCACTTTTCTTTTGTGCAACAAATTGGAAGAGAAATTTCTAACCCATATTGTATCCCCTGCAACATTTCTTGCTAAAATATTGAGCATAAACCACAAAAATATTGGCCACTAGGGCCCGAAGGCCCTAAAAACCAACCTCCGGAGCCGCTTGCACTCAACCCGGATGAAACCCTCGCATAGCCGCTTGCCAAATATATCGTTCACACATAGGGATGTGCTAGGATCTGTGTTGCTCCAAATGATATGAAAATTGGTGGAGACGTTCTAGGGTTTTTCAGGCATCTACCCTCAAAATTTTAGCTCAATCCGAGTTCGGATGAGTGAGATATGGCCGAAACGAGTTCGGAAGTTTGGGCAGCCCTTCAATAATTAAATCATTTCCTTATTTCTCCCATAATTAATCAAACATTATTCAAAGCAATAATTCATTTTTCTTGTCTCCACTAATTCCTTTTAATTATTCTTATCTCTCCAAATGCTTTAATAATTAATGAAATAACTTATGCCTTCCAAATAAATATGCACCCATAAATTTAAAATATGCCCTAAATATTAAATAAGAACCTTTATAAGCTCGTAATGTTAGGGTAAATCCAAGTAACATTCTTTGACCAAAAATTGCTCGTTGTCTGACTGTAAACCATTGCTCATTTCCCTTTCATTTACATGCTAGTCTACATTAGATGTTTCACCTACAATCCTCATTCATGACTACATTCAATGAATTTTAGATGTTTGCTTTTATTTGCAGGTTTTCAATGATGGTGCACATAATGATGTTCTTCTGCACTTCTTCATGTCCTTTCTCTGCTTTCATTCTCATAGACTGCTCCCAATATGATACAATGTTCTTTGGTCCTATCATAGACTCCTTCAAATTCTTTGGTTATTTCGTAGACTTATTCAAATATTTTGGTCCTCTTATAGACTCCTTCAAATATTTTGCTTGTCTGACTCACTCTCGTTCATAAGAGCTTTTGCATGTCCAACTCAGGCAATGTCCTAGTAAAACTTATCTTCTCACTGACTTGTTGGCTTAACTTTCATGCAAGTTCCAAATTTCCAATGTATGCTTGCCATTAGACTATCAATTTTATTTAAGGTAGATTGTATCTCCTCCTGGCTTCTCCACAATGTTCTTGTCTCCAATCCTTTTTGTGTTCTCTTCTCTAATAAATTTCACATGTTCTCCAAAAAATCTCTTTTAAAAAATATCCACATATTTCAACAAATATCTCCAACAAATTCTCCTTTTGCAAGTCTCTAATTTTTAGCTTCCAATATTTTCTCCCCGAAAATCCTCCTCTCAACTCTTCCAATAATATTCTCCTCTTCAATATCTCTATCAAGATGGTACTTGAACCAAGGTAGCTTTGATACCACTGATGAAAATTATGCCAGATTATCACATAGGTAAAATTCTTTAGGATCAAATAATCACACACAATAATGCTCACAATATTGCATGATGGATTTTGAAGCCTTATACTGCCACAAAATATTACATATTATATCTCTCAGGATCCGATATAAAATATCAAGATAATAATATGAGTAGAATAATATGAGCACATTAATATGCATATCAAGGCTTATAATAAATAAAATAACATTCAATAATATGTAAAAATATGAATGTAAATAGCTTGAATCATTCATGTACTATGCATGAAGAACGACTTACAATATTAATTGATCAAAATGTATACAAGATTTATTACTCCTCTCAAATATAATGATCATGATGCTTGTTCTCCTTCTTCTTTGAGTACTTTTATATAGAGCATTATCTCCATAATATAGCCATAGTAATATGAATCTTCAAGTGCTAGATAATTTCTCTTCATATGCCAAGTCTCATGACTCTTGGCTTGACTACTTGCCACTTGCATACTTGATGAACACTTAACACTATAACATATGCACACCTATACATGAATCTTACACTTCTATAAATTGCACACCTAATCTAGGATACTTGTGCACATATTTACATTACATATTTGCACTCTTGCATACAAGACACTTGTGCACATTTACTCAATCTACACTTGCACTCTAACTCATATGACACTTGTGCATTTCCTACACATTGCAACTTAACATGACAATTGTATATTTCCTACACATTCACACTTACATAAAGAGGAAATATAAATCACTCTCTAAACTATAGACTCAACTCTAATCTACTATTTAAAAATGTACCATGAAGGTACCATGGGGGTACATTAGCATGTACCAAATAATGTAATATACTCCAACATTGCACACAAGAAGATACTTCACTATTACTTTAAAAAATCACAAGTTACATAGCATGGAGCTTTATCTCCAATATATATCTTTACATAAATTTTGCTCTCCTTAAACTTTTGGGAGATGCAACCTTTCACATGCCACACATAATAATAAAACTCTCAAGATTACATAACCTCTCACTTTACATCTTGATATATCTCATGACTCTTCACTTTCACACTTGACACTTTGCACACTCATAACTCACACCTCACACTTGCACACCTTACACTTGTACTCTTGACACCTTTCACACTTTATTACATAACACATAACACTCTTCACACTTTGATACATACACACTTCCTAATCTAATATTTACAATAGTACTCAAAGGTACTCAAAGGCTAGTCTATTTTTGTTTTACTCTCAGATACTATTTTCTAGATTGTTATTTTTTGGGCCATTCATGGGATCTGTTAGGTTCCCTAGTGGCAGCTTTTTGCTCATACCTTATTGGGTTCTCCAAGAAGGTTAGTTGGCTTATTTTTGTAAAAGGTTTGGGGATATTTTCAAAACCCCTTATTCCACCTAATAATTATAAAAAAAGCTACTCAAATAATGTAATATCTCCAATATTTTTCTTTTTAATTTATTTTGGCTACTGCTTCCTATAATTCCTTAATAGTAACAACACCTATCAAAACTGAATTATCTTCTTCTATGATAAGCAAAGGAATTTCCTGTAGGACTTCTTGTTGAGCTCTTAGATTCAAAGGAGTTGTTGAATTTTTTTTTGCAAAGTAATCAATAACAATAGTCTTCATACCATCCCATGAGTACACTGATTCACCCATATATGTTTTTAAGGATGATATGAAATTATAAGCCCTTCTTGATAGAAGATATTTATGGAAGAAAGTTGTATTCCTATCCCCTTCTTGTAGCCATTGAATCCTAGATTTTTGCTTCCATAAAAACTCCTCTTATTTCTCCCATTCCTTCAAATCCATGGATATTCTTACTTAGGTTCTTTGATAGACTCAAAGAAAATTTGTTCATTCACACGTTCAAGTTGAAGAGCCAACTCTACATTTTTTTCCTTTACATCCCCTAACTTCTACCAATTTTGTGCCTTAATTTTAATTTTTAAATATTGTAGTCTCTTCACAAAATAATACATTTTACTACCAAATATTGGCTTACCTTCCATCCACCATTGTTGGAACAAAGGTCTGAAAGTGCTATTTGGAAGCCACATAAGCTAGAATCTGAATGGAGTGTAGCTATATCTAGGTTTCTAAAGGTCCATAAAGAAAAATTAGTGATCCAAACTAGCATTATTGAGAGTTTATCCTTTTGGGATGGTTCCATGCAAGAGGAGCTCATCCGAGATCATGAATCCATCTAGTCTCTCCAATATGCATGTTGATCCTTACCTCCTATTTGACCAAGTCATCATACCATTTTTTGGTTTGAAATCAATTAAATGGAGGTGCCTCATATGTTCATGCATTAGGTTTGATCCAACATCCAATGTTCTAGTCCCTCCCACTTTCTCTTCTAGGGAAAGAATGGTGTTGAAGTCTCCTCCTAGTATAAGTTGTGTTGTAGGGAATTGGGAAACAAGGTGGCGTATATGGTTTCATTGCTTTATTTTTTCCTCTATAAATATGGGTGCATAAACATTAATACATAAAAGACTCTAATTCAATTGCCATCCTTGACCTAGAAAAGCAATAATTCCCCAACTTCCTATGGCTAAGTCAACTACAAACTCCTTTGTATCCCATAGAAAATAAATGCCTCCCAATGCACCTTAGGAACTAAGAAATTCCACCTTCCCTATAGGCCATATATTCTTTGCCAATATCTCCTTTTATTCCATCAACACTTTAATATTTTGAAGGAAGATTAATCATGGTTTGTTTACTTAAATCATCCTTTTAATTTTGTTGTGTTTGGAGGGGCTTCCTTTAAGCCCTTTGACATGCTATGAAATTATTCTCATTAAGAACAAGGATTGAATATATTCACAGGGGAAATGATCTTACTTCAACAATCAAATTTTCCTCTTCCCTAGTAATGTAGTGATGGTTTGATTTCTACCCTACCTTCTGATTAGTATCTAGTTTCATTCTTTTAATTTTTTCTATCTTATCAGATACAAATCCTAGATGGAACCCAAATATGGGGTGTGTGAATGGACTATAAAAATGTTTTTGGGAGGAAATAAAGGTTCCTCGCCATCCTCTAGGTCATATCAACTTACTTCATTTAATTTATTTTTATCTTTCACTTTTCCCTCTCTTATTTTTTTTGTAGCCTTTGGGTTGTTGACAAATTTTTGCTTGGTTAATACTCTATTTTTCCACCATGGTTTCATTTATTTCTAGAATTTGTGTCTCCATTGAGTTATCCCCCTCATAAACCATGTCTTCTATAGGGAGATTAGAAAAAATATTATTTTTTGCCATGGTATTAGTTATCTTTTTCCTTTGAGTTGATATCCTCTTAGGCTCCCGAAATCTCTTTGAACTAACCTCCTCCTTTCTTTGTTTTCCTCACTAGAAAATATGATAATAAAATACATTAGGGTAAAATATTATTTGGTATTCCCATTTCATTCATCCTTTCTTGGATGCCCATATTTTGAAAGCTGGCAATTGGGGTCTAAAGCCCATAAACCTACATATCAATCCTCTTTTCTCCATAGCATCAACACCATCTTGAATATCTTTCCTGTCCATTATCACTAATGGAAATTCATTTGCAACCTTCATGTAGTCTTCCATTTTTCTAGGATCTCCTTTAGTAATTCTTAAAGGTCTTCTTGAAAACTTATTAGCATTGCTGCCCCCATTTCCTCCCTATCATGTTCTAACTACATCTCAAATAGATAATTTTTTAACGGGGGAGTAATCTCTCCCATATCCATTTTTATGATAGTAGGGACCCACATAGTGGATCACACTATCAAGAAACTTAAAAATCCTTGAGTTAAAATTCATAACATATCTTGGTTTTTTCATTATTTTGCATTGTTTTTGCTTATAAAACCCCCTCAATTTACACCATTTCCCCCTAAAAACCTTGATTTACAACATTTTTCTTTGCAAATAAAAACACTAGGCTGGGAGTAATTGGTTAACCTAGGAAATCCACATACCTAAAGATGCATTCAAAGCCTTATGGGATTTTCCAACCTTTGGAATCAAAGGGTGGTTAGCACATCTAGAATCGCTCTATAGCCATAGCCTCAAAACTGTCCTCGGACCAAGGATACTATTTACCACAAGAATAAACTATTGTATTTTTTAGTTCCACTTTCATTCTTATTTGTTTTTTTAATAGGTTATATGTGGCTTCTATTGGGGGGCACTCCCATAAAAATACCAAAATATTACATTTGTTGCAGCATACCTTTCTATCACAGTTTTTCTTTTTGTTTCTCTTAAATAAATTCTTCAACTTCCTAAAAGTGTTTCTTTTTGTTTCTCTTAAATAAATTCTTCAACTTCCTCAAAGTGTTATGTTTACACAATCAACTCCTTGACATCATTTTGATTAAGACATGAAATCTCACTTGGCAAGTTGCCTTCTAAAATTTTAATTTCATTGAGATGAAGATCAACAACATAATTCACTAATTATGAATATGCTCACACTGCTAGGAGATTGTCTCTAGTAATAGATGATGAAAATCAACAATAGGATTATTTTTTATCTAGTCTCCACATCCATTTTTTTTAATAACATTGATGATAATTTGTGAGTCCCCCTCAATTGAATTATATTTCCATCATTTTTCTGCTATAATTTTAATCCCTGTAAGAAGTGTGCTAGCCTCTGCATAGTTGTAAGTTGAAGTTCCATATGATTTTGAATAAGTGAGGAGAATTTTGTCTCACTATTTCTAAAAAAACCATATCTACTAGCTTTTTTTGGATTTACTTTAGAAGCACCATCAAAATAAATTTTGATAAACCCAATTTCTAGACATTTCCATTTTACCATAGATCGAATTAGATCCTTTGATTTAATTTTGTTATTGCAAATGACTCTTCCATGTATGTTCAAATCTTGTAGCTAAGTTATTAGCACCTCTTTTTTTGCAATTGAGACTTCCCATGATGAGCACCATATTTGTAGATATTCTGCAAGAGAGGCAATAATATGGTTTCAAACTTGGGTTAGATTTTGAGATTTGTTTTTAAAATTTGTTATTCCTTTCAAGCCATAAGTTTCAACAAATAATGGTAGGGCCAATCCTCAAAATAATACATAATGCTTTAGCTTTGAAATAATTTATCCAACATTTTATCAACTCTTTCAATGTTGATGGAGCTACCCAAAATAATTTCATATTTGAAAAAAAATAACCCCAAATGGTGTAAGAAAATAGGCAATAAAGAAGTAAATGGTCTGATATTTCTAAATCCTTCTCACTCAAGGCACATCTGAAGGGTCCATAATATCCTTTTATTTGTACACTCTCTCCCATAAGAATTTTACTTTGAATTGTTAACCAAAGCAATGTTGAGGCCTTAGGGAGAGCCTCTAATGACAAAATGTTCTTCCAAGAAAAATATTTGGTATAATGAAATTTTGATTATTCTAAATCCTCATATCCCAATTTGATTGAGTATCCACCATCCTTTGATGAATTCTAAACCAACTCATCATTTCGTGTAAATATTGACAAATAAAACTCTCAAAGCATCTTTTGAAGTTTGTCTGCAATTTTTTGAGTTCCTCTCCTTCAACTAGGTTACTAAAAGAAATTCATGATCTATATTTTTTGCTCATAATAATATAATATTTGACCTTTGGACCTTTACATGCTAGGCATGCTTGAGCCAATGGTTTCCATTTTGAGTCAGATATAAGAGGATAAGGCTTCAACCAAGCTTCAGGTCAAAAATTTGTATAACTCCCCTCATTAAATGACCATCTAATATGTTTTTTTTATCAATTGCAAACTCTTTGATATGAAGTTCCATGTTGATGATCCTTTGGATAGAGTTATTTTCCTAAACAATTTCATTGCATCAAGAAAACCTATATATTTTTAAAGTAATATTTTTACCCAATTATTTCCTTGATCTCTAAATAATCTCCACCCAAGCTTTGCTCCTAATGCCAAACTCATAAGTCTGTAATTTCGCAAGCCTTCTCCTTCAATATTCTTTCCTTTGCAAACCCTATCCCACTTACAAAGAGAAAACCTAAATTTTTCCTCACAAACTTTCCATATAAAGTCTCTTTGAATTTTATCAATTTCTAATGCAATACCTATTGGCAGTCTTGAAAGTGACATCATATAAATAGGAATGGATTGCAATGTAGTCTTTATGAGTTGTAGCCTTCCTTTCATGGTTAAGAACTTACCTTTCCAACCTACCAATCAAGCTTTAATTCTATCCAAAAAAGAAATCCAAAGCTCCTTTTTATTTCCTTTCATTCTTATTTTTTAAGAATGCATAATATTTTTATAATAACACGATTAGATTAGAATAAGATGCAATCTACTATTTTATTGCTAAAATTAAGATTTAAGGGGTTTTTTTACCATGCAATCAAACTTAAGATATTTTTACCATAAGCATAAGTTAAGATTATAAAGGATCCTTTTGGCAATATGAGAAACACTATAGCTCTTTTAGTCATAATAGTAACTAAAATAACTTCTATAATTGACGCTTATAGATTATGTATAGCCATTTGCTCTTATATTGTATGTATTTATCTTCTCATATCTTTAATTACAAATGAAATAATGAATGTGGTATTGCCCTTTTGTTCTTATTAGTCCTTTTTATGAATTTTATTATAAATTTGTTTAGTTTTATGATGAATTTTAGCTACATGATTTTCATGAAACCTTAATTGGATCATTATCTCAATGCCAGAGCCTCACAACTCTATTTACTTTATGTATTTTTTAATTTCTAATTTTTAAATTTGTTATATGGGATTGTAATGGTCCTACCCATATTACATCATGACCACATAGTGGTATTACAATAGTTTAGAAATTATGCATGTATCACTTGTCAAGATTTGAACATAGGTCTCTTCCATAAAAGTCGAGGAATATAATCGATTGAGCTAATGCTATTAGATTTACTTTTTGTATCTATGCTTTAGTTTTTAGAATCCTTTTCCCATAAATTTTGACTAGAATATATAGAATAGAAGGGAGTTGATCCTCTTTAGAGATTAAGTGGGGTAAAATACCTCTCTTCTAATCTTGCTATGGTGCAAGGACACACAACCATTAGTTACATAAATAGTTGAAATTCTTGGCATGGTTGGTGGAACATAGAAAAATTATAAATATGGTTAAATCTATTATTTTATAGCAATATTTTGAAACTTTATCAAGTAAAGTAGAAAATCCAACAATACCCATAGAGTGTAACTGCATGATAACTTCATTATTAAAGAATATTATCATTTATGCATAATTATAAAGTTTTGGATAATTTTTGACTAGGTTTCCAATAGTTTCAAGAAATTTCCATGGAACAAACATGGGGTTTGTGCAAAAGAATTGGAGATCCAACAAATTTGAGTAAAAGTTTGAGTTTTTTTCTAAGAAACCAATGAATTGCACTATAGGTTTACAACCTTATACTTGGAATCTTGAAGGGATTGAAAATACTCAAAAAGTTTTATGCAAAACTCATAACCAAATATATGTTTTGATAAATTTTGAAGAGCAATTTTTAAACAAATTTGTCGAGAAGGAACATGAGGATTTATAACCACTAAATCTAGGTCCTATATATTGAAAGGAACAATTAATTTTAGTAACTTTCCTTCAATTCAAAAGAAGGTTTTGAATGGAAACAAATCTATGGTTTGAAAAATGGGTGAATAATAAGAAAGTCATAAAACCTCTAATACCAAATTTTTTTTAATAGATTTAAGAACATCATGAAAACCAATAACTGGTAGATCAATATCACCTATAAAATTAAGGAATCCAAAAAAAAAATAAAAAGAAATGAGAATCTATTTCACCTTTGCATAAGCTCTTAATAAATATGGCTTAGAACACCCAACAAGCACAATAGACACAATGAGTGCAACTAATGCCATATAATAATTTCTTGAATTAAGGCATCAAGGTCTACTGAATCTACCCATATACATACACGAACACATAAGCACATTCATGCACACACACACATACACACACACACATGTGTGTGCGTGTATATACATATATATACAAATACATATATACATACATATGCATATATGATAATTGATATTTTTGCTAAAATGTAGTATTGCATTATGGTACAATAACCTTATAGATGAACATATTACCAATTGGGATATGCTTGTATATTTTTTTGTTAGATGATTTGAAAATACTACTAATGCATACTTAGTGCTTCTATAGGTAAATGACATGATAAGACATTTAAGCAAAAATATACATGTTTTTAATATAAGGTTCATGTGTATGTTGTGTTGAATCCTAGTGAATATTTAGTCATTTGATCAATAAGCTATGGTTTATTACATAAAGGTATTACAACTAGACTTAGAAATGATGGTTAGAGTTATGACCATAGTACTCTTGTAAGAGCCTTTGAGAAAACGTAAAATAAATACTTGTGCAAGTTGGAAAACTACTACCAGTGCACCTAATGGCTTATCTTGTAAATATAAACTAGACACCAACATAGTAGTTTTAGTTTCCTCCACTATCACATATCACACCACTAGCAAATATGACATTTCCATGTGCTCTAACCCACCATTAACCATTACTAGCACTATTGACACCACATCAAATCCCATTATTACATAGTAAAATAATGCCAAACCCTTTATTTATTAATCATAATAACCAATATTAGCTTTGCCTACTCTATCAATGTATCTAAATTGATCACCATGGGATTGGAATGTATAGTAGTTCACTACTACCATTACACTTTAAATATAGGATTCATTGCACAAAAGGGAAGTAGAGGCACACTCTATATTATCATAGTTCCAAACCCATTAAAAGCAATTGCAAAAAATCACATGGCACCCAAATTACTTGGTTGAGAAAAATTAATGTTCAAATTCCAATATTTTAGAATGAAATTGGATAAGTCTAAAAATATTTGCTCTATACAAAGTGTTTTAGGGTGCTTTGCATAATAAAACCAAGTGCACTTTGCACTAAAGGTCAAATTGTGCTCCACATCACTAGAAAAAGATACAAACTAAACATTTTGGGTATAATATTTAGGAAGGTCATGTTAGGCATGGATTTTGAGGCATGATAATTGAATTAGTGAAAGATATAAGGTACTATAGTAATTAGAATGTATTTAATGCTAAATTTAGTTGATTGAGGAGCCTTGTATCACCTTTTAATAAATATTATTCTAAATCAATGTAATTAGTAGCAAATATTTAATTTACTATAATTATAAGTAGAGTTAGCTTTAATTTTCCTATAAATAAGAGCTAGTTGCTCATTGTTAAGAGTCCCTTGTCTATTTTTAGAGTACCAAAGCTAATCCTTATTGTTAGAATTGTAATAGTGATTTAAACTACAATTAATGGGGAGATTATGCATGGATCATATGGATCAACTATGGTATTTGACCTCTTTATTTATGGATGTGATGCTTGTAGCTCCACCTTTCCATCTTCTATTAGTCTTCTCACTTTTTTTTTATTGGATATAAGAAGGGGTGTTGAAAGGTCCCCAAACCTTGTACAAAAGAAGAAGAGAAGAAATAAGAAGAGTAGTTAAAGTCTTCAGAAATAGCAACTTGCCCCGTAGGGCAGACCATTGAGGAACAAAAACATCAAGGTCCCAAAAAATTCAGAAGAGACAACATGAATACAAGGTTCCAAACTTGGGAACCAATAAAAAAAGTATAGGACCAAGGGATGTTGAAAGGTTTCTAAACCTTGAACAAAAAGGAGAACAAAAGACCTAAGACAATGGTCAAAGACCTTAGAAAGAAACCAACCCTACAATACATACCATAGTATAGCCAAAAAGGCAACACAACTGGCACAACCCATGAGGAATAGTCCCCATAACTTCCCATCCATCTTGGATAAAATAAAATTTAAAATTTAAAAATACAATAAAAATTCTTGCCCAAGCCAGGAATTGTGAAATTGATCCAAGAAAAGACACAAAAAATTCAAAAAACAATTCCTGCCCACACCAGGAAATTTTATGGGAGGAACTCAAAAATACATATATGCTCCAAAATTACAAACATACATCCAAAACTATGCACAACTCGAAACAAAAAAACCAAAAACCGAGTAGAACCAAAAAATTAGTAGAATAAACAACCATAATTCTTGAGATAGAATCAAAATAGAACTACAAGGACCTCCCTTGCTCTAAGGCATGCAGTCACAACTTCAAGGGTTGGAACAAAAACACTTAGCATTGGGTTGGTAAGCTTTGACTGCAAAACCCCAAAGACCATTCCAACAACCAATATTAGTAAGGATTGATAGCTAAAGTCTTTGTATCCCTAATCCTTAAGGTTTTAATTGGAGCTCTCCCAAATTTACCACTCTTCTCTGGTGACCTCCCAACCATACACACTACATCCACTTCACTCTTTCCCACATTTCTTTCAATCCCTACATTAATGGGTCTTTTATTTAGACTATAAAATTTAGGTCCCAGAGAACCAATTGCCAAGATTTAGTTTATGGGTTCATTATCCTCTAGAGTAAAGGACATCCCTAAGAAATTAAAAGAATTATGAAGATATTTTGAAACCAAGACCTCAGTTAAGAGTTCTGACAGACTTAACTCTGCCAAGAGATATAAAGAAACAACATTATATTGGGATAAAATATTCGACTTCTTGGCTTCCTTCTCTGCCTCACAAACGATCACCTCGACAACCAAAATTGATTTGTTCTCCACTACCTAACCTGAGGAATCTTCTGAGGTTCCTGAGATACCTCAGTACTTAAATGCTTTTGAGACCATCTTTTATTGATATTTTTCTCTTTGATGCCCTTTTATTTTAGGGGAATATAGGATGAGCAATGCACCTCTGCCAGGAGATCTGACGAACCCACATTGTACTGGTCTAAATCCATATCGATATTATTATTTTTCCCTTTGAATCTCTTTTCCTTGAGATCCCAGGAAGGACATTATCCTTGAGAGTGTCTAAAACTATTGCAATATATGCACTTAATGGGTCTATTCTCATATTCAATTGGTTGGATCCAAGAACCTAAATCAAAGATAAATTCTATAGAATAAGGAAGATCATCTTCTGGATTTGCTAGGATGCACATTCTTCTAAAAATTAATCTTGATTTTGGTCTAGTTTTCAAATCAATCAGAATCATCTCCCCTACTACAATGGCAATGCCCCTAATAATATCCTCATGCCAAATATGAAAGGGTAAGCTTGAGAGTCTAACCCATAAGGGAACTGAGTTTTTCTTCTGAGTATTTGGGTTAAAATCAATTCCTTATTTACGAAGAAAAATTCCTCGCTTACCATAAAACCAGGGACCACCTCCCAAGATACACTTTGAGTCCTCTTCACAATTGAGATTGATGATAAAAAAGGTATTGGGGACATCAATAATTTCCAATGATCCCAAGGGTTTCCATTTGGTCAATGCCCACCTCCTAATAAAATCGAGATTTGATCTTCCACCATAAAATTTTCCCACTAGATTTCGAGTTCCCTCACCCAAAGTGATGTTCAAGAGACCCTCGAAATACACATATTATTTTGGATAGGGGTAAGATAAAATAATGAATTTGTATCATGAGAACCAATCCCTATGGATGCTACTGATGTATTAGAGTTACCAAGATCAAAAGGTTTGAGAATAGTCTTGGGTGGAACCTACCCGAGACCACCGTGCACTTCCAATGAATATCGATGATCCACCACCTCACTAGCTAGCTCCCCGAGCTACATAAAAAACCCTGGTAAGTGCACCTCATCAGTCTACTCCCACAACTGAATCATTCTAAAAACCTCATACTTTGAGGGTAGAATGAAGTTAGCATTGGGAAAGACCTTGTTCGATTCTTTGTAAAATTACACTATTTCCTTGTGTATCTACTCAAAGCTGATTTTATATTTCTCTGGAACTTTAGAAAAAATTTGATTAGATGTAGAAACCTGTTCAGATCCCATTCATGCCCTCATCCATTAGTCTTATCACTTTAGTATCATAGTATGTTCATGGATTTGATCACACCAAAGTTATTTGGTTTCTTCTAAAAAACTTAAATGGATCAACACTCATATTATAAGAGTTACATTATTGTATTTATTTTATTGCATTTTGATTTATCTTCTAATATTATTTTCCTACAAAGTTGCTTGGATTAACTTAGATTAATTAGATTTAGTGGGAATTAATGAACACTGCACATGCCAATCTATGTAGGTACACATGTGAGGCATTGGATACTATATATCCGACTATATAACATATTAGATGTCCTAATCTATATGCTCCTATAGGTCAACATGTATACAATTAGTTGATTCTCATTTTTTGCTCATCCCAAAGGAATATGGAGGAAGAGGATGTATATATGTATTGACTAAAAAACTAAGTGAACATATTTGTTGTTGAAACAACAACCTATTTTTCATGGGAGATAATGTGTTTATTTTGATGATTCAACATTGTGTTTCCCAATTATCAACCCATAAGTCAAAATATGTTTTTTTAACATGTAGTTGATGCACTAGATCCATACAACTAGAAGTCATTGGGCGATTTTCCAACATAAGCAAATTATGTTCCCATAGTTTGGTAGGGTGACTTAAAGTTTGATTGCATCATCCTATTCACTTTTCCATAAGGAGTCTAAACATATAAAGTATACAAGAAGATGGGCTTACTCAAGGTGAGACAAATTGTAGAAAAAATCAAGTAGCAAACATTCATAATTTAGCAAAAACTATTAAATTATATTAATTCATACAAGATATAAAATTGATTACCATTTTGAGCAAATCAGGGGATTAGTTCATCAATGGATACAAAGAGATAAGGGTTTCAAAGCCAAAAAAAACATATAGATGAGAAATTTTAGTGACTCATAATCTCCCCCTACTCAAACTATTGCACATCCTTGTGTAATGCATGATGATTTTATTGTCCTCACTGATAGACTTATAGTTCATAGTCATCCTCATACTGAGTCATTTAAAGCCTATACTGATCCAATAGATCATAGAGCATAAAATAAGTGCTAGACTTTTTGTTTGATAGCCTTAGGTCTCTTCAATTTTATTTCAACATTATAACTCATTTATAGTGGACAAAGGGATCCTCTTAGTGTAATCCACAAAGAGAGTTCACAACATAAATTTTTAGAATTTGAGACCTATCCACCAATGTCCCAAAGTACCAATAATTTTAACATATGTCCTAGCTATGGATAGTGCCTTCAGGAAATTTGAATGAGTGAGGCTCCCACTTAAATAGTTTATCAAACAACATGTCCCACTAGGAATTATATTCATTAACAGGTGCTTCTCGTAGTTCATAAAACATATCTTGAAACATCTATAAATAACTTGCTAAAACTTTGACATACAATGCCTATACTCTTTGATGATTTTTATAATAACTATCATCATCTATCGAAAATTTTCATGTTTTGAATGGACCATAAGGGGTTCAAAAAGTTCTTTGTACCAATATTTATTAGACTCATCCTACTTGGCTATCTCATTTTGCATGACAAAATAGAAATCTCAGCATACATCCATCATAAAGAAGTTGAGGTTCAACCATTTGTACTACGATAAACTGTAACTATGCAAGTAAATCTCAAAAAATAATATTTATTTCTATGAAGAGAGACGTAAAATTTGCTTAATGACAAAGGATCTAGGTTATCTAGGGACTGATATTTTCCAATCTACTTGATTTACAAATGAATCCATGCTTCTTTTAGGTATAAGTAATACACTCTAGGAGGAGGATTGTAGTCAACCACCTCTTTGGCAATAATACCTATACTAGAAAGCATTTGAGCGAGTCTTTTTACATATGTTATTTGCTTCTCCTTGTTGATAGAAATTTACGTTCTCTTTCTCATCTCAATAAGATCATTTTGCTACTTCACTATTACTTTCTCAAAGATATTCTCATTGGTACTAAGATCTTTCTCATATTTGAACAAAGAGATGTAACCCTAGTTGTATGGTCTTTTGTCTGCTTTCCACCTAGAAAATTCCTCTTTTGTAATTGTTAACTGATACTACAAACTTTTGGTGTCATCCACTTGGCTCCTTTAGTAAGTAGCTTTAGCCTTGGCTTGGGCTAAATCTTCCTGTAGTCAACAAATTTCCTCTTAAAAATTGTATAGTTGATTTCTTAGGAATTAATTCTATAACCTTGGTTGTAACTATAATATCCCTAGGAATATTCTCAATTTGCATGAATTTCATTTGTTCAATAAATTCTTTGTCTTCATGTTGTGGGGGGAATTATGTAGGTCTTCCTTTGTACAACTATTCTTCTAATTCTTCCACTTGTTGCCCATCACCCTCAATGAGCTCCATGAGTTACCGCTCCTAAACCTACATAGGTTATTGAGTTTTTTGATATCCACTTCATTTGATTCCTCCTATTGTATTATTTCCTTTGGATCAAATTATGGTGGCTTTTGCTATGGTTCTCAACCTTATGACTTTGTTTCTATAAACTCCTCCAATTTTACCTTTATGATTATTTTTAAGGGGTCCTCAATAGTTCATCTTATCCAAACCTTACATTGTATTTTAGTGGACTATGGTGAGGATATTTCCTTCCTCTTTTTGAGGTTTTTTCTATTTGGTGTCATTGATCTCTATTGCTATGCCTGTGTGCCCATAAATATTCACTGGGTTCTTCCTCTTCCTTTATCTCTAGGTCTAAAATTAAAATATTGAGGGGAGGATCCATGATATCTCTAGAATAAAACTTCATAGATCTTGGTCATGACTCCCTAGTATTCCTTAGGTATTGAGTTTATGGTGGGTTCTCTATGTCTACAAAATCCCTCCTTTTTTTGAGCTATGGGTTGCTCCAAATTCTATGGTTCTTCTAGATTTATATCTAAGTTCTCTACTTCCATGTATCTTTCCACAAATCTTGCCTAAGTGACCCTAGGATTTTTCTTGGTTAAGGCAATTTTTTTAAGTAATAGAATTGAGCCATGACGGGCAAGGTTTATTTCCTTTCCTCCTTGGGCATTTTGGCCATATATTGCAATGTTTTCATAAGAAAATATGTGAGATTGATTTTTCTCCAATGGAGAATATGTGAATAATATAAAAATGATATAAAAACTATAGTCATGGCATCCTTCACAGGTAATGTACCATAGTTTGTAGAGGACAATCTTATCATAGGGTGTAGGTAGTGAAGCCCACTTTATCTACTTTAGTGCAATATTGACATCTTCACAATTTTTAGAAAATATTTTCTGGTGTTTATGGATTTGGATTTGGTTTTATACCATATCTCTCCTTCTATGTCCTATAGCTTCTATAATGGTATTGTTTGTTATTGGGATATGAATATTTCAAACCCTTGCCAAGTTTCCTTGTAGTGGCCTAGAAAATTTGAGAGCAATTTCCTAATAGTTTTTGCTAAGAGCTCAAAGAAGTCCATCCCTCCCATAGTTTTGAAGATATGCACTACCTAAAAGGTCCTCCTAACTTTATTTATTTCTTCTAGTTCTCCACATTTATGGTCATACCCCATTGCTATGCAAATAAATTTTTGTAACTTCACCCATTAATCTATAAATTTCCCTCAATATATATCCATGTTTAATAATGATACCTCAATTTAAAAAAAATCTAGGTAGTCATTTGGTAGTTTCCTCATAGTCATATCAATTTATAGGTATGAATACCAATCACGTGGCCATGGTGAATTGGTTTACATTTTTTGAAATCATAATGGTCAGTCATAAGAACCATAATTGAGTCATGATTTTCCATTGCACTGCATGCTTGTAGTAACTATCCTACCATCATGTTCAAATGAAAACCCTATGCTAATGGATTTATCCTTTCCTAATCATGATGTTATCCTTGACAATCATGATTTAATAATAGAGATATTGTGTGATTCTAATGGGATTGAGAGTAATACACATGTGTCAAAAGATATTGCCAATCGACATATATTTAGGAAAAAAATAATAATTTTATGAGCATATGTATGTCAAATAAGGATATGAGCATAACAAAAAAATTGTAGAAAAATATTTAGATTTTTATTTTTGCTATTTATGTATATTTTCATGGAGATTTCAACTAGCAATATGGTTTTGTGAAGTTCTTCCATTTATTAACACCCAAAATTGTTTTTTTTTTATCGGTTAAAATTTAAAGTGGGTTTTTATCAAGGGACCCAAAACCTGATTACATCAAGTCAAAAGACAAAATGATCAAGGCCATAGGAAGGCCATAGATAAGGACAAAAAAAAACCAAATGAAAAACAAAAGGATGGCCATTCAGGACATCCTTACAGGAAAGGCTAAAGGATAGCCTTACAGGACATAAATGATTTTTTTTTACAATTGAAAACTGGGATAGGGCCATCCCGCCCAGATCAAACATCACATGCGAAAGGATGGATAAGAGGATCAGGTCCATCCCACCCAAATAGCATGTGCTAAGAAAAATTAAAATAGGGCAAACCCACCCAGGATAATTTTGAAACATGGCTGGCCCGCCCACCACAACAATTTGAAAAATTAAATTTGAAATTAAAGCGGAAATGCAGAACATTCCTACCTAAGGATGCATAGGGATGCAGTAGAAGGATGCAATAGTAGGGAACACCATCCCGTACATGCCTGAAATAGGAACAACAACCATGGGACTCTAGAGGCCATGAAATCCCGTTGTAGCAAGGAAAACTACTCAAAGGCCAAGGGAGACAGAGGAAACAACAATGCCAGCCGAGGAAAAAAGGTGGGGAGGTTCCAAGAAACCTCAAAAGAGGAACTATAAAGCATGAGATACAAATAAAAATTGTAGGGCCCCATTGTAGGCTAAAAAAAGTAGCAAGAACTCTACAACAACCTCCAATGCCACCAATGAGCAGCTTTAGGGATCCAGAAGAGGATGACCCATAGGAACACAACAACAATCAACACAAAGGCCCTCCCAAAGCCATGAAAAGCTGAGAACCCACCATAAAACCTACAACCAAAAACCCAAAGAGCAACACCATAGGAATAAGCATGAGATGCCATCCCAAGCCAAAAGATACTATGAAGAGTTTCTCATGAAGCTGAGAACCCAAGCCACAATGCACTGCATCAGAAGAACCTCTAATCCTTAGCTCCAAATAGGACCCTATAAGAAAAAGGAAAAGGATTCCTGAAGGAATTCAAGAATCCCAAGGAATGACCTAGGAAAAAACCAGGGACATCCCAGAAAACCCCAAGGACATCCTAGTTCATAGGCACCAAAATAAAACCCCACAAAAAGGCATGAAAAAGGGTAAACAAGAGAAGAAGGGACCTCCCAATCCAAGGAGATTGTATACAACACCAGCTATCCAAGGAGGAGGGCAAAAGGAGTTCTAAGGAATTGAGATAGGACCTAGGGATGTCCTAAAAAAACTTAGGGACATCCTAGATCATAGGCACCAAAAAAAACCCCACTAGGTAGTAAGAAAAGAAGCAAAAAAATAGAAAAGTGACTCCCCACCCCAAAGGGATCATATGTAGTGCCTACCAACTGAGGAGTAAGGGCAAGGAAGTGCCAGGGATCTAGGACAGGACCAAGGATCCGAGACAGGACCATGGATGGGCTGTAGGGAAGTGGAGGACTTCCCACCCAAAAGGTTTTCAACACCAAGGTTTATCTCTTTTTTCAAAACAATTGGAGGCTGGTAAGTCTTATTATAGATTGTAGGAGATTCTACTTCGACCAATGCAAAATAAGATTTAAATAGAAGATGGTCTATGGTTAATTATTTTTGGTAAAGTCAATGTTTATGGCCATTAACCATGAGTGGAATATTTTCTTCATCAATTATTTAAATTTTGACTACTCCCTTATCAAAGATATTGTCAATATTATAGGGCCCCAATGATCGATTTCATATTTTTCTCTTAAAATCCATAAATTTAGAATCATAGAGTAGTTACCAATCTCCACTCTTAAATTTATTTTCTTTAATGAAGAGGTTATGCCATGTATCCCTTTTTATTTGGACCATTTCATTGTGAAAGTGCTTATTATCAAAGTTTGCCGAAGGCATTGAGATATTATATCCTTTGCTTTTGTGCTTCAAAAAGGTCCATCCATAGATCGAAAGTTTTCCTTAAAGTATAGATTTCAAACTAAATAGGTAGAACTACTATTTTTTGTACAAAAGGTCATATTGTGTCAATCTCATAGTAATTTTCCATGTCATCCAATAGGTGCAAACAACTTATATAAGATGGTTGGGACAATCCTTACGATGAATAAGAATATTTTATAAGTCCTTGTTTATTACCTCCACCTATCCATTTGACTATAGATGGTAAGGAGTAGATTTCTTATGGTGAATTTTATATTCTTTGACCAATCCTTCCATTAATTTGGAAGTAAACTATGGTCTTTGATCCATGACAATATCTCTACGTACACTATATTATGTACAAAAAAATCATGTACCTGTTTGGTAATATAATTAGTACATACAAGGATGTACTCCTAAGTGGAATGTAGGTAAATGGGACCCACACAATATTATTCCCATTTTTTAAAAGGTTCAATTGGCAATTGTTTCTATAATGACATCCTATATCACTGAGTAGATCTTCCCATGTGCTAACATTAATCACAATGAGCTACAATTCCTTAGCATATTTGAATAAAATCAACCAATAGTAACCTATGTTTAGAATTTTAGTGGCTATTATTTTAATGACAAAATTTCTTGCATAAGGTTCATTATGACAATCCTAGAGGATGTTAAAATATCATCCTCCTAAACACATTACCTCATCACATGGTCTGGTTTGGTCGTAAAGAGATGTTGTTTTACCAATGTATAAGGAACACTTTGTGTAATCAAGCAATAAATCTCCTTTGGGGAAAAGTATTGGGGTACTTTTCCTACAACCAAGTAATTTTCCAAGTATACAAACCATGGTGTCATAATAGATACCATAAAAATATGTTCATCTAGAAATGCATCCTCCACAAAAGATTCAGTTTAAGTATTTGGAATTCTAGAAAGAAAATTAGCAACAACAATCTCCCTTCTTGGCTTTTCAAGTATATTGATTTTAGATTCTTGTAATAGTAACAACCATTTAATGATCCTACCATTAAAACAAGTTTATTGATTAAATACTTAATTGCAACATGGTCAATATGCATAAGAATACATTGTAATATAATAGCAAATGTTTTCAATAGTATGTACTAATGCAAGGAATATCTTTAGTGAGTGTATAGTTTAGTTCAGCTTCTATGAGGTTTTTACTTATATAATAAATATCATAGGTCTCTTTGTATTTATTTTTTTTAAGAAAAACTCCCAATGGAATGTAAGAAGCATCAATATAAATGTGAAATGGTAACTTCCAATGTGGACTTCTTAGAACTATTGTGGAAATTAGTTTTTCCTTCTAGGTATCAAATGATTTTTGACAATTAGATGCCCAAATAAATTTAGCATCCTTAAACAATAGGGTAAATAAAGGATTCACGATATTGTTAAAATCCTAAATAAACATTTTATAATATTTTGCATGACCCAAGAAGCTATAAACACATTTTTATTTTACAGGATAGGGAGGTTCTTTATGATCTCAACTTTTGGAAATTCAACTTTAATACCATGAGTAGAAATGTGGTGTCCTAGGACTATCCTCTTCATCATATAACATTTTTACTATTACTTAATGAGAGGTTAGTATCTTGGCATCTTTAGAGTACATATTTTAGGTTTATTTCCATTTCTTAAAAAATGGTGTACAAAATAAAATCATCCATATAAATTTCTACACATTGTTAGAAATAAATTATATTCCATCATTTGGGTTATGTACATGTATCTTACAAAGTACATAATTAGGACATTATATTACTTTAGGGGGACATTATCTAGTTACTTCATGCACTGTAATAAATGCACAAGTGTCAATGTTCAAGTTGTATATGTGCAAGTTATCCCTTGCACAGCTAGGTAGAGTGTTGTCCAAGGAACCTATCTTCCTATATAATAAAGGCCTCATAGTTAGATAGATATGATAAGGGGAACATAGTCAGAGAGTGTAGGTTAGAGCTTAGTATAGTTCTATGTAGATCACCATATATTGGTGATGGGTGCAATGTAGTTGAGTAGCTTCATTAATGGAGTGTTCATTTCCTCCATAGCTACATTGTATTATTTTATGTTATTTCTATTTACAAAATATTTTAGTCATCTAGCAGATTTATTTTATTTCATATTATTTTGCATCTTGTGATTTCTATATCCTAGTGCTCGTTACATCAAAAGCTAATAGTGGTATCAGAGCCATGATAGATCTAGTTTGTGTAGGTCAATAGGGAAACCACCATTATCATTAAACCTAAGTATTTTATCAAACTGATGCACCGTTGGACCAACCAATACCAAAAGATATTAGAAGAATCTAGGTGGTAGAATTATGGAGAGTCACAAAGTTAGGACTGAAAGAAATCTCAATTCCAAAAAATACTAAAATTGCATTTGACTAGAGTCTTTCCACAGATTTACAGGAAAACTTGTGAAGACCAAGATTCAACATTCAATCCACTAGATTGATAAATCATCTAGTGAAGATCATCCGAGATATCTGGAATTTGCTAACTATTGCCTAAACTTTCTTTTGCTGTAGAAAATTAATTCTCAGAGGATTGGGACTCCTCCTATAATAAAAATCTAGGAGACTCCAAATTCATTGCCCAAAGGTCGGTGTGCCTTCATAATGTAAAATATTGGTTCCTTGTGCAAGAGAAGAATACTATGGAAGAAGACTTCTAGTGAAGAGTTGTGGTGAATTCAAGAGACTAAAGATCTCCATTTATAAATCAAAGAACTTCACAAGTTGATGAACAAACCATAGAAGCCTTGATACAAAAATGTCACAAAAGCCTTGATACCAAAAAAAGGCCATAAAAGCCTTGGTACTGAAAAAGGCCACAAGATCCTTGATACCAAAAAAGGCCATAGCAGCCTTGGTATTGAAAAATGCCACAAAAGCCTTGATACTAAAAAAGGTCACATAAGAAGCCTTGATACTAAAAAAGGCCATAGAAGCCTTGATCCTAAAGAATAATTCAAAGAGAATATCTGATTCAGAAGTAGACTAAAGATTTCAGTACTAATACTTTGTTGTAGGGAAAGAAGATTCAATGAGTTGGGAAACTTCCTACAAGAAATTTAGGAAGGGTATCTTCTTCAAAATCAATTCAAAATCTGAAGCAAAATTGAAGATATCAAGAGAAGATCTTATTGAAGAACTTCCAGTCAAGGAAGAAGAAGAAGAAGGACAACGTGAGTATTTCTTGAATCTGAAAGTAATAAAATTAGATATCCAGAAGAAGATATCACCACCAACACTTCCAGGATAAAAAGGTTGAAGAGAAGATCTCAAGGAAGACCATCAGAAGCTATAAGATCAAAGACCTTGGGAAGGTCTTATTGAGCATTCGAAAAAAGGCTAGGAGAGCCTTACTGAAGAAAGTCTCAAAGGAGAAATCATTGGATAAAAAAACTATGAAGGAGAAGCCCTTGATAGTGAAGGACTTGGGACATTTATCACAATCCGACAACAAGCGCAAGAGAAGAAGAATTTGGCAAGGAGTGCCAAATTTGTGAAGAAGAATTTAGCAAGGAATGCCAAATTTTTGAAGAAGAGTTTGGCAAGGAGTGCTAAATCCATGAAGGAGAATTTAGCAAGGAGTGCCAAATACCAGAATAAGATCCTGATTGAAGTCAAAATTCAAAAAGAAGACTTGAAGATAGAAGAAGCTCACCAAATATTGGAGATTTGATGATTGCCTCTCATAGTAAGAAGACACCGCTTCAGAGACAGAATTCTTCAAATATAAAAAAAAAGGAGGATATTACAAGAGGAGAACAAGCCACTAAATCCTAGGCTCGTGAAAGAAATTTTAAGACCGTCATTTGGTGAAGGAGTTGTTCAGGACAGTCTAAAAAGAGCTGCAAGGTCATACTCGAAGCAACAACTTGGTGATCCTATAAACCAAGATCTACATCCTCTACAAAAGTGATAAAAGAGCTACAAAAACTTTCAAAAAGGTATGCAAATTTTTGGTGCAAGTAGATTCATTAATTGGATTACTTTTCAAATTTTTTAGAGCACCTGAATTTGTATTAAAGTTGCAAGTAGAAAATTGGAATACAGTCTAAAAAAGTGAAAAAAGAGAAAGTTATTTTTAAGGTTAATTTACACATTAATTAGGATTTGATTAGATTTTAGAATTGCTTCTATCAAATACCTATTATCTACTTTGGAAACAGAAAAATAATACTGTCCTACAATATTGATTGTAGTGAAATTACTGAATAAATTTTGAAGATCAATTTTAGATTATTCTTGATTAGTTGTAGTAAATTTTATTAAGTGCATTAATTTGAGAGTTGATTGGAGTGATAAGGTGAAATTTTTAGTGTGTTAAAAGAAAGTCTATGAGATTTATTTACACTATTATATTTCTCTCAAAAGGATTCTTATTTGTGTTCTCGAGAAGGGTACAAAATTAAAAAATGTCAAAGTGTCTAAAGACACTATTAGTGCATAAAAATATGCAACACGTAGTGGCCAAGTGAATCCACCAAAATAGGTTATAATCCTCCAAAAATTGGTTAACAATATGACTAACTAAAAATAGAAGTAGAAGCTTCAAATATTGAGACTTGGTGAGTCTCAAATCCAAAGCATTAGAGAGTTAATTGTGAGGATAATAGTGTAGAAAATTAAGCATCATATAAGGAGTTTCTATCTACTTCTATCTAAGCTTGGATTTTTCATCATAATATCCAATCAAAAAGAGGAATGTTTCTAAGAAAAAAGATAACCTCAAAACCCCTACACTGCATTCAAAATTCTACCATACAAATCAAAATACTAGACCTGCAAAAAGGGAGTGCGAGAAAAGCTATAAAAGTAACTTATTTACAAATATTGTTACATTGAGTTGCACTACTCTAACTCATTCTACATAGGTAAAAGGGTAGATTGGAAAGTGCCTCAAAGGTACACTACAAGCAGGTTGAATCAGCCAAAGGTGACTGAATACTATCATTCCTCCAAGCATAGCAAAGAGCCTCTATTTTTGCTCATCCTCTATGTATCTTATATGGGAGAATCTACAAAAGACAAGGCACAAATCCAAGGGGAAATAAAACAGTGTATAAAGCAAAGGAGCATCTCTATCAAAGTAAGCATACATAAAAGCAAAGGAGCATTTCTATCAAAGTAATCTACATCCAATCAAGGAGTATACCTACCATAAGTGGAGCATCACGAAGTCTTCATCTAAGTGCTGCCATTAAAACTCCATTCAAGGGCCACCAAAGCTCCTTCATATCTCCACCATAGCTCTACCATTAGTATTGCTCAGCTAGAAACTCTTAGCATCTACGTAGAACAACAAATAATAAGATGGAAAAATATGTTTGAAGGCCTTCAAGAAGGCATTGATGTTACAAATGACGAAGCAATTGATATATTGAAATGGTTTGAAATATATACAATTCATGTTGGTTGGTTTGGTTAGTTGAACCAACCAACCACCTTTTTGTAACTACCCCCTAAAGTGCTTAAACACAAAATGCACTCAACTTAAACCAAAAATGTAATATGCACTATGTTATGCTAACATCCTCCCTTATTACATTATTGGGAAATACAAAGAGCATTGCAAAACAATTTAAATTTGACACGTGCAAGTGCCTTGGTGAAAATATCTACAATTTGCTCATCAGTGGAAATGTAGTGGAGCTGTATGTGATGCTTTGGAACTTTATCACGAATGAAATGACATCGAGTGTCTATGTGTTTGGTACGATCATGAAATATGGGATTCTTGACAAGATTCAAAACACCTTGATTATCACAAAATAAATGTAGTGGCAGATTCTTTGGAAGACCCATATTTGTAAGAATGTGACTTAACCAAATTATCTCATAGACTGCTCCACTAGCTATGCAATATTTTGCCTTTGTAGAAGATATGACAACCACCTGCTACTTCTTACTATGCCAAGAGACAGGACAAGATCCAAGATGAAAAATATAACCAGAAGTTGATTTGTGATCATTAATAGATCCTATATAATCTGAGTCTGTATATTTTTGTACTCCAGGCCAAAATCTGTTGTACCACGGACATAATGAAGGACTATTTTTGCTGCTTTCCAATGACTCACTTTTGGTTCCTACATGAACTGTGAAAGATAACCTACAAAAAAATTGAGGTCTGACCTGGTATTTGTCAGATATATTAGACTCCCAATTAGTTGGCAATAGAGAGTGCCATCTACCTGAGGTGATTGATCATATCGTGATAGCTTGAGTCTAGGCTCAATTGGAGTTGCCTTAGACTTACAATCAGTCATACGATATTTATAAATCATTGTCTTGACATACTTATTTTGTGTGACTCTGATATGATACCTTTCCTGAGTCACTTCCAAACCAAGACAATAGTGAAGAAGTCCTAGATCTATCATTTTAAATGACTGATTCAAATCATTTTTGAATATATCAATCATATTATCTGAACTCCCTATTATGATCAGATCATCTACATATAAAACCAAAATTACTATGTTAGAACCATTGTTCTTGATATAAATATTTGCATCTGAAGGACTTCTTTGAAAATCATGTTGCACTAGGTGACTATCTATTTTTATGTACCAAGCTTGAGGAGCTTGTTTCAGCCCATACAAGGATTTTATCAACTTACAAATATTTTGTTCTTGCCCTTGAACAAAAAATCCTTTAGGTTGGGTCATGTACACTTATTCTTGTAGGTCACCATTCAAGAAGGCACTTTTTACATCCATCTGATGTAACTTCCACCTAAACTGAGCTGCTATGGCACAAAGTACTTGAATGGTAGTCATTTTCATAGTAGGAGCAAAATTATAATCATATTCTATGCCTTATTTCTAAGCATAGCTCTTTACAACAAGATGGGCTTTATGCTTATCAATAGTACCATCTGCATTATACTTCACTTTGAACACCCATTTGCAGCTTATGGGCTTATTTCCTGTAGGCAGATTAACTAGCTTCCATGTATGATTATTCATGAGAGATGTATGTTCTTCTTCCATAGAAGCCTTCCACTAAGGCTCACTAAGTGTATCTAGAACTGTTGCAGGTTTATTTGCATCCAATGTTGTCATATAAATCCGTTCATCATCATCCACATCTGTTTCTATGTCTTCCTCTACATATACAAATAGTTCATAAAATTGTTGGTAAAGTTCATCAACCTCTGAATATGATGCCTCTACTCTTCTTTGTTGTGTCATACTTCGAGTGCAAGGTCGATATTGAGTTATATATGGAAGTGAATTCATCTTAGAATCTATCAATGTATCGGTATACCACTTTGGAACCGTCTTATTTGGGAGAGTACTTTCCTTCTTAGGTTCTTTTGCTTCTTCAAGGTATACATTTGTAGATGTGATATCGGATGTGGAAGCTTCATAAAATACCATGTATCTACTAGTGTGTGTTTTCTTGGTTATTGGATTTATCAATCGATATCCTTTTGAATGCTCATTATAACCAAGAAAAATGCATTGCAGGGTTTTCTCATCTAACTTCTTCCACTTTTGTTTTGGTATGTGCATGAAAGCTTTACATCCAAAAAATATTAGATGAGAAATGGAGGGTTTCCTACCACTCCATGCTTCTTATGGGGTCTTACCCTGTAGAGCCTTTATGGGAGCTCTATTCAGGAGGTACACTATTGTGTTCACTGCTTCTGCCCAAAACCGTTGCTCAAGATGTGCTCCTAGAATCATACAGTGACTCATTTCTATGATGGAACAGTTCCTCCTCTCAAAAAATCCATTTTTGCTGGGGAGTATAGGCTGTAGTCAACTATTTCTTAATCCCATATTATTTCAAAAATAATGAAAACTCATTGGAGGTATATTCCCCCCCAATCTGAGTGGAGGATCTTGATGAAACATCCTGAATCCTTCTCAAAAATCTTCTTGAACTGATGAAAGTATAGAAATACCTCAAACTTCAATTGAAGAAATAAAACCCACATCTTTCATGAGTGATCATCAACAAACAACTAAAAACATCTCTTTCCACCATAACTATTTGGCATAGGATCGCACAGATCGGTGTGTACCAACTCCAATGGTTTCTTAGCTCTTGAAGAGCTAGCTTCAAAAGGTACTCGATGTTGCTTCCCTGCTAAGCAATCCGAGCATACAAGAAATGTGTATGAAATGTTGGGAAGTCCTATCACCATATCATATTTGCTCAACTCTAGAAAATATCCAGAACTAAGATGCCCATATATTTTATGCCAGAGAGAAGTAACCTCCTTTTTAGTTGCTACCAGGACAACATGAGGTGTGGAAACGACATCTAAAATGAACAAGCCATGCTTGTATATGGTTGCTACATGTTTTCCTTTGTTGGTTATAAAACATCTTTCTTCTCCTTTTGCAACATGCAACACAACATCCATATCTCGATCCAACATTTGAGGGACCAACAACAAATTATTAGCCAATCCAAGAACATAGAGTACTTTTTCAATCTGACATTTACCATATGGAAGAGTGACATAAACATCACCTTCACCCTTCACTTGGTAGAATTGATTATCAAAAATGGTGACTGGCTTACCTTATTTCTCCTCAAATATCTTAAACCATGATTTATCACCAGTCATGTGCTTACTAGCACCCAAATCAATATACCATACAACATCTAGCTACAGAGATGAAGTATGAGTCATGAGCACCTTGTGTGCTCTCTCAGAGTCTGAGTTAGATTCTGCAGACTCTAAGTCTGAATTTGATTCGGCATAAGCAACATGTCCCTTGGGTTGCTTATTCTTTTTTTGTGGTTTGTATTTCCCTTTGTTCTTCTTCTTATGATCTTGGTCATTCTGTTGCTTATTCTTAAACCAACACTTGTTGGTGTCATGGTTATTCATATCACAAATCTTGCTATATTTTTTGTCATTCTGTTGATGTTGTTTCCCTTTTCCCTTTGATGAAGATCCTCCTTTTTGAAAATGACCTTGTTTCTTACCCCCTTGTTTGGTGTAGAGGGCATTATCTGGAACTTCATCCTTCTAAAACTAATATACCTCCTTAGTTTGAAGAAAATTCATGAATTCCAAAAAAGATACTTGTCTTCCAGATACATTAAGAGAGGTAATCAACACCTTATAGGACTCGGGCAATGCTCTCAAGATGACAGAGGTCAAGAGAGTATCATCCAATGGTTATCCCATAGTATTCAATTTGGCTTTCAATTCCACCACTCTACATAGGAATAGATCAAATATATCACTAGAGTTCATACTGGTTGTATGAAGTTGAGTTTGAAGGTGTAGAATAGTGGACCGATTCTTTCCTTCATAAATAGTAATCAAAGCATCCCAAGCTTCCTTACTAGTTTTGGCATCATAGATATGAGGTTGGATCTCAACTGTAGTAGCAAGCAGGATAATTATGAGATATCTTTTGTTCTTCTTATCAAAATATTCTTGATATGCTCCTACTATTGTAGGGTGTTTTGTAGTGCCAATCACTACATCCCATAAATCTTCCACTTGAAGAATAGCACACATATTATTCTTCCATGGTGTAAAATTAGAACCTTTCAACAACTATGAATTTGAGAGATATTTGTGAACAGAGGCCATTATGAAGGTTCCTTATAACACCAAATGGTCCCCATTTCTTTATACTTGCTAGGACTTTATACCGAAACTTCTCTATATATATACCCACCCTGTGGGCATATTCTAATTTTATTCATTTCATCTATATTCAAAAACTTACACACACACACACACACACATATATATATATATAGAACGTAAGGAAGGTGAGGAAGGAGGTTGGAGAAGAAGGAGGAAGGTAGTCGGCGTGGAGGGATAAGGAAAGGAAAGGAGAGATAAGGGGCACAATAATAGGGAGGAAAGGGAATACGAGAGAATAGGGAGAGGAGAGAATATCGAGAGAGGAAAAATAAAATCTTGCCGACAATTAAACCTTGCCGACAAACACCGTTGTTTTCACACTGAGCCTAGAAAAACTAGATATTTCTAGGCCGTAACCCTCTTCACATTTGCAACATTCTCCCCCTTAAAGTTGAGAGGACTGACAACACAGTCTCTCAGCTTTATAAATTGAGCTTTAGCCATCGCTTTGGTGAAGATATCTGCAACATTTTCCAAAGTGCGACAGAATTGAAGCTCAACAATTTCTTGCTCCACCATATCTCGGATGAAGTGGTACTTCATATCAAAATGTTTTGTTCTACTATGGTGGATTGGATTGTATGCCAACTGAATGGCACTGATGTTGTTGCAGTAGATTCTGGTCGGATCACTTTGCGGTTCTCCAATCTCTTCTAGCACTTTTCTCAACCATAACACTTGAGTACTAGCATATGTGACTGCTATATACTCAGCTTCTGTAGAGGACAAAGCTACTACAATATGATTTTTGGAACTCCATGTTATTAGTCCCGACCCTAGACTAAAACAGTTCCCTGAAGTTGATTTCCTATCATCAATGTTGCTACCCCAATCACTATCACCGAAGCCTACAAGCTTGATAGTGTTACATTTATGGTAATGGATTCCAAAATCCCATGTACCCTTTACATATCTAAGAATTCTCTTAGATGCTTGCAAATGCAGCTCATATGGGCTAGCCATAAATTGAGAGACAAGAGAAACAACATACTAAATATCAGTGTCCGGTGTTGGCGAGAAACATCAAACTCCCAACCATGCTTTCGAAAGTGGTCACGTCAACTTTTGGTGCTCCATCATCTTTGCTTAATTGGATCCCATGTCCAATTGGAGTTGCAACTCGGTTTGCAATGCTCCATAGCAAACTTCTTGATCATGTCCCGAGCATACTTATGTTGATAGATGAAGATCCCTGTATCTGACTGATGAACCTCCATTCCAAGAAAGTAGTGCATTAAGCCAAGATCCTTCATCTCAAACTACTTCATCATGGAGCGCTTGAACTCCATATTCACTTTTTCATTACTACCCATGAATATGATATCATCTACATACAAGCAAACTATGAGGATGTCAATACCTTGCTTCAGGTAGTAAAGGGTGGGTTCATTTTTGCTTTTTGTGAGCCCAAAATCTTTGAAGTACCCATAAATGCATGAGTACTAAGCTCATGGTGCCTGCTTGAGGCCATAGAGTGCCCTTTTTAGTCTGTAAACAAGGTGCTCCTTGCCTTTCTCTTCAAATCCCTGTGGTTGCTCAACATACACTTCTTCCGTCAAGTAACCATTGAGAAATGCACTCTTTACATCCATGTGTTGGACTTTCCAACCTTTGTGAGCAGCTAAAGCAAGAATTGTTCTGATGGTTTCTTATCTGGCTACAGGAGCAAATGTCTCCTCATAATCAATACCATACTTCTGTGTAAATCCTTTTGCAACCAATCTTGCTTTGTGCCTTTCAATGCTTCCATCAGCATTGAATTTGGTCTTGAAGACCCATTTGCATCCAACACATTTCTTGCCTTTAGGAAGCTTTACCAGCTCCCAAGTGTCATTGTTTTTTATAGAGGTTATCTCCTCTTTCATGGCATCTTGCCAATTTTTTTGAGTACATGCCTTCTCATAACTAGAAGGTTCAAGTTGTGCACTAGTTAACAAGGCATAGTTAACTATATCTCCCCGAGGTTCTTGGGAGTCATCATCACCATACAAATGCATATTTTCAAGTCTTTGCAAGATTGAACTCATTTCACTAGCTTGACTTCTAGTATATCTTCTTTGAAAGTTTTTATCCAACATCTGATAAGATGGATGATGTTGGAGTGTTCTCTTACCTCTAGATGGAGAATCAATATCCATTGGTGAGGAACTGATCGACCTTTGAGGAGAAGGACTTGGTGAAGAAGTTGAACTCGAAGATGAACTTGGGCTTGTTGGAGGAGACTTCTTACCTTTCTCGTGATGATTGTTGTTGCACCTGTTTAGAAACCGCATCATTGGATTCATCATCACTGAATATTTGGGGCTTACCCCATTCTCCCCCTTCATCAAAAATCACATCCCTGGAAAGCACAATCTTTCGAGTCCTAGGATTGTAGAGTCTATAAGCTTTTGTGTTCTCACAGTACCCTACAAATATGCATGCTTGACTCTTTGGATCAAGCTTTTTTCTCAGCTCATCAGGAATATGAGAATATGCCAGTGAACCAAACACTCAAAAATGCTTGACATTTGGTTTCTTACCATACCATGCTTGGTAAGGAGTTTTCCCTTTCAAACTTGAAGTAGGGCTTCTATTCAAAATATACACACTAGTCCTGGCTGCATCTGCCCAATACATATTACTCAAATGCTTCATCTGAAGCATAGATCTTGCCATCTCTACAATGGTGCGGTTCTTTCTCTCAACCACACCATTCTCGATGTGGAGTGTAGGCAGCGATGAACCGCCTCTTTATTCCATGTTTTTTACAAAAATTCAAAAATTCATTAGAGGAGTATTCTCCTCCTTTATCTGATCTCAAACACTTAACAAAATATCCACTCTCATTTTCAACTCTTGTTTTAAAATCTACGAAGCAGTCAAATGCTTCATCTTTATGCTTCAAAAAATATATCCAGGACATTCTTGAAAAATCATCAATAAAAAGAAGAAAGTAAGAGTTGTTATCGATGCTCTTGGTCTGCATTGGACCACAGATGTCCGAATGCACTAGTTGGAGTGGATAATTGGCCCACCATGCTTGCCCTCATGGAAACTTGGTCCTGGCATGCTTGCCCAAAGCACAACCTTCACATACTTCTTTATTATCCTAAACTTTAGGAAGTCCGGTCACCATCGCTTGAGAGGTTAACATCTTCAAACTAGCTGAATTCAGATGACCGTATCTCAAGTGCCACAACACACTTGGATTTAAAATAGCAACATTTTCTAATTGATCTCCCCCTGGTTGACCAAACCTTAAAGGGAATAGCCTATTATTTGTCATTGGCACTTGTGTAATAATTCTATTACTATTATTTTTATCAAAAATGGTGCATTTACCCTCATCAAAAAGCAACTTGTAGTTCTTTTCTAACATTTGACCAACACTTAAAAGATTGTGTTGGAGATGGGGTGTGTAATAGATATCACTTACTTGCTTAACACCTTCTTTAGTTGGAACCGCCATGGCTCCAATGCCTTCAACTACCAATGACTTGTTGTCCCCCAACTTGATGCTGGATTTGTAGGAAGAATCTAGGGTAGCAAAGAGTTCTTCTTTGCCACTCATATGATTTGAACACCCAGTGTCCAAAATCCAGGTGTCATTCATGTTCTGATCTGATCGGCCATATGAGAGAAAGATATTTGTGGTCCCTTCCTCTTCTCCAAAATTGCCATACTAACTGCTCTGGCTATTGCTGCTCCCTTGTGAAGGCTGCTTTGACCAACAATCACGAGCATAGTGGCCAGGTTTGCCACAATTGTAGCAAACTTGCTTCGACTTGTCATTTCCTTTTCCTCGGCCTGGATGCTTTCCTCTATTCTCGTTGTCCACCTCTATTCTGACCTCCACCTCTGTTTGAAGATCCTCCTCTGCTTGGGGTTCCACCTCGTGGACTATTCTTGCCTCTTCCTCTATACTGACCTCTACCACGACCTCTACCTCTTCCTTCTTGTGAAGCAAAGGCTTTATCATCTCCTCCATGGCTGGTGGAAAGAGTATCCTGCAATCTTTCTTCATGTGAAAGAAGAGAACCAATCAGTGCTTCAAAAGAAAGAGTAGTCAAATATTTTGACTCTTCAATAATGATTGCTACATGATTCCACTTCGAAAGAAGTGTTCGCAACACTTTTTTCACCATAACCTCAGGCTTAACATCTTCACCTAGAGTGACCATTTTATCTACTACCGCTTTAACCCGCACGCAGTAGTCTCCTACTTTCTCATTTTCCTGCATTCTGAGATTTTCAAAATCTCTCTTCAGTGTTTGAAGTCTAACCTATTTTACTTGATCACTACCTTGAAAGCTTTCTTTCAAAACTTTCCAAGCATCTTGAGTTGTGACACAGGATGCTATTCTAGGAAAGATACTTTTATCTAGGGCTTCTTGTAAATAGTACAAGGCAGAGGAATTATTTTTTTGGGCTTCTTTTCTAGTTTTTTTATCTGTAGCACTCAAAGCTGCCCATTCAGCAGCTGTGGGTTCTGTATACCCTTCTATTACAATATCCCATAAACCTTTGCCTATTAACAAAGTTTTCATCTTAATCGACCAATATTCGTAATCACCACCATTGAACTCAGGGATTGGTAGACTAGTATTGGATGCCATTTTAGAAAGCAGACTTTATTTCAATTGCAAGCAAGTAGTACAAATAAGTACAAAATAGATCACTGATTTAAATCAAATCTAGCCTTTTTAATTCTCTCACTAATTTCTTGCTCCTCTTGTTGTGGATTACCCAGTATTGGATGCCCAAAATTATCGGCAATGGAATCCTCGTCGTCGCTGATGACGATGATTTTAGGGGCTGGTTCTGGCTTTGGCTCTGGCTCCACTGGCTCTGGTTTTGTATTAGGAGAGTGTGGTGTATAGCTCTCACTTGATTCTATTTCAGGAACTATAGGTGTATAACTGTCACTTGATTGTCCTTCAGGTGCTTCTTCAACCGTCTCCGACTCTTCTATTCTTTTCCCGAAGATATTGTCCTCTGAGTCAGCCTCGTATCCAAAATCGGACTTCCTTTGGTGGGCTATGACCGTGTTTTCTAATTGATTGAAAACTATATGCAAACCATATCTCCAAATTTTTTTGTCAAACCATTCGGTGTTCTCTCTTTGTAAAAGAGAACAAAGAGCATGATAGCATCCGGTTGATCTGCTCATCTACTCATCAATGCAAAAAACAACTTCATTAGAGCCTCTAAGGTTAAAAATTTTCACCCTTTTGCAGCCGCTGAGGCTATTACAAAACAAATATTTAACCTTGAACGGGGTTCCAAGGGGAGTCCAAAAAATTTTGGAGGTGCTAAACGGGCGTTCCGGAAGACTTCCCGTCACTTTTCCAGGTTCACAATATGCAAATTTTCACTTTCCACTTTTCACAATTTTTCTCCAAAAAAAAAGGTTTTCAAAGTTTTTTATAAAGCCATTTTTTTTAAATTTAATAATCAATAATGCTTTTAATAAATTAAAAATAACTATATTAATAAAATAATTAAAAGCATTTATTTGAAAATTAAATTCAATTTAAAAGCAACTTTAATAAAAAAAATTAATAAAACCCTTTTTTTAAAACCTTTTATGAAATGCACTCCGACGGGTTTTGAACTCGTGACCTCATGCAAGCTGATGAGCACCTTTGCCACTACACCGTGTGGCTCCTCTGAAAACAAATCCGCCCGCTCTCCCTCTTAAGGCTCCTTCGTGGTGATAACCACAAAAAAAACTTTGATTTTCCTAACTCGGTGGGATTCGACCCCAGGTCTTCTCCTTTGTTGGCGAAAGGTTTTAACCGCTAGCCCATGGCTGTCAGTTGAGACAATAGAGGCACGAGAGGCACTATAACATCAAGCGACGGTGATTTAAATTTTTTTTTTTTGAACTTAACATCCCACATTCACCGTGTGTGGGGATATTTGGGGTTGAAAAACCCCAACGCGACTATGAAAAATTGATTGCCTTCGGGAAATCAACATCGCCTCCTTTTTCCATTGCTTTAACCAATGACCACCCTCCTTGATGCCAGCTATGTCACCACCTCGATCCACATGCCACTATCACGTGTCCTTGTCAGTCTACCTCGAATCACGTACCTACCATGTCAGTTCCTCGAACTGCATGCGCTTTGCCAAGCCCGTCTGCCTCAGCTATCTGCTTCCAGCTGTCCCTGACAGCTCCTTGAGATGCGTGTCATGTCTATTCTCGGTTCGCGTGCCACACTCTCTGTCTTTCGCTCTGTCTCGTCGAGCGTGCCCCTGGCCTCGACTCTGATACCAGATTGTGGGCATATTCTAATTTTATTCATTTCATCTATATTCAAAAACTTACACACACACACACACACACACACACACACATACACACATACATACACATAATAACTATATATATATATATATATATATATATATATATAGAACGTAAGGAAGGTGAGGAAGGAGGTTGGAGAAGAAGGAGGAAGGTAGTCGGCGTGGAGGGATAAGGAAAGGAAAGGAGAGATAAGGGGCACAATAATAGGGAGGAAAGGGAATACGAGAGAATAGGGAGAGGAGAGAATATCGGGAGAGGAAAAATAAAATCTTGCCGACAATTAAACCTTGCCAACAAACATCGTTGTTTTCACACTAAGCCTAGAAAAACTAGATATTTCTAGGCCGTAACCCTCTTCACATTTGCAACACACCCTTACGTGAGGGGGACTATAAGTATATATAAAAGTAGATCGATACGTGGAACTTAGGCGATACTGAAAGGGAATCATTTTGTTTATGACACCTACCATAGAAGGTCTTTCCTTATACATGGGGCGTAACTTCCCTTAAACACTTCAGAATTCACTTCATCAGGATTTACGTCTAACAACAATAATGATTAGGGTAATAATGGAGTGAATATCAGAGCTGGTTTACCTTATTTTTCCTCGATGATTAATAGAGAACAAGCTCAGACATCGTTGTTGCAACTATATTAGGCATTAGATATAGTGGTCCAAGAATAACAACATTACCTGTAAGTGTGAACCAGAGGTATCATAGATACTGTTGTGCAATAATTTGCACAAATAGGTGTATAAATTTGGGATCTTTTATTTTTCTTTATTTGTGTGATTATTAATGCAAGAAAACAATAAATTTAAATGCAAAATACAATCACAAATGCCCATAAATTTAAACTATTCTAGGTGACGATTTCCACCAAAAATGCACTTATTACAATGCCAATTTTGTAACAATGAAAATATTCACTTCCTAAAACTTTTTAAATCATCAATTTTTCTTTCCCCCTACGTATTAGAATTTAGCAAAAGAAAATGCTTGTGATCCCTCCTTTTTGTTGCAAAATAAACTAGGATGAAAAAAATATGCTTTATACCCTTTCAAGTGCCAAAAAAACACTTATCCCTCCAAAAATTTGCTTGAAAGGAATAAACAAAGGATGTGGTAAAAAAAATACCTTTGAAAATAGCTCCGCCACTTGAGTTGCACTTCAAAGCCCTTTGTGGTCACAAAATGCACTTTTGTTGTCAAAAAAAAACTTGCTTGACAAAAAAATTGTCAATTTTTTTTGTTGGTGACAAAAAAAAAATATGCTTAGCAAGAAAATGGAGGTCACAAAAAAATTGCTTTGGGGTGGTGTGGGTGAGACTTGAACCCATGGCCATGCAGATGCCACGCACGAAAACCGCCCACCCAACCAGGTCGACTATTGGTTTGAATGAGAACTAGAGGACAACTTGTCATTTTTGTCTTATCCCCATCGATGAACAAAAAAAAAACAAACCCTTATGACTCCCTATGGGATTCGATCCCCCAACATCCATTGAAATACCGTGCCACTTGAACAACTCTGCTATAGAACCGCATGGAGGTAGGAAGGGAGAACAAGTCTATAATATTTGTTTGAGAGATTGAGTGGGAAAAAAATAATGTGGGGATTTATCCCACATGCACCACATGGGTGCTTTATGTGTGCTTGAAAAACTGAAAGGCATGTGTAGTATAGTGATTGCCTTTGGGCAGTCACCCATCCTTACCCTTTTTACCGTTTGCAGAGCCAATCAAACCCTTGTCCATGTTAGCCAATTGACATCACTTGTCATCGTCAGATTTCATCCATGCCATATTAGATGCCCTCTATGTCAGCCTCGACATGTTGAAATGTCTCCACATCAGCCTTCTTGGAGTGCGTGTGATCTACATCAAGGTCAAAATATATTAGAGTTAGTGTCTGTGTCATGTCAGTCTGTGTCTGGTCTATTGCATCTAATCAAAATAAGGGTTATGTCATCCTCCACCAATTTTTTGCATTTACGTCCATCCTCTGTGTGCATATGTCAGTCTATTGTAGGCCATTGGGAAACATGATAACCGCCCTTATCCCAATATTGCTGTGTACCTTGCTCTAATACCATGTTACAAATGACAAAGAAATTTGATATATTGAATGGTTTGAAATATATACAATTCATGTTGGTTGGTTTGGTTAGTTGAACCAACCAACCACCCTTTTGGAACTACCCCCTAAAGTGCTTAAACACAATGGTGCTCAACTTAAACCAAAAATGTAATATGCACTATGTTATGCTAACAATTGATAAGACAAGGGTATGCAAGAAAAGAGGATGCAACTTGTTATCCTCCAAAAGAACCCGAGAAAATGCTCAAAAAGGAGACATTAATGCATCATCTTGGTGGTAGAGGAGTTATGTACAACAAGGAATGTTATAGTCAGGTAGGTGCTGAAGCAGAAACGTATTTCTAGACAACACATGAAGTGGGAGTGAAGAGTAACACCTCAAGCATATGAGACACTTGTCACAACCATTGAGATAATATTGGGTCCTCCACCAAACATCCGAGGCTCTCTTGAGCATTTGAGAAAATGACTATGACACTTGTCACACATTTGACTGCCTATTAAAGACATCTTGGACAACAACGAAAGCAAGCAACTCGATAACAACAAAAGCGAGCAACTTGGTAGAAACGATAGCAAGTGAGTCTAAAATGTCTTGATAGTAACATGGTAGCTTCTCTACAGTATCTTGATAGTATCCCAATAGCTACATGGTAGTGGATTGATAGCAATTCAAGAGCAATTCGAAGTATCCAAAAATAGGCGAAGAACATTACTCCTAGTCAAACGGGTCAAGAAAGAATTAAAGTGAGTGTTGATGAAAATATCAAGTGGAAGGATATTCCATTACTCACAATGCCCAAGAAGGACAGTCAACCACATGTTTCATAAAGGTACAATTTACCATCTAAATTGCTTTCCTTTAAAAGGGAGTTATAAGGTTATCTTATAAGGTTGAATTATTGAAAGGAATCACTCTTCATTTGAAAGCAAAATTTAGGGAAATTAAATATCAAAGTTGTCTAATATTTGCAAAACATAACCGAGGAGAAATAGGGGATACTACTTGGAATTAATCCATTTAAAGTTGGCAAATATTTATGTGTTCTAATTTTCCAAATTTGGGAGTCATAAGGGCTACAACTCCAAATTAGTTTATTGGAAATTAGAAACAATCTAAGGGATATAAAAAGAGGTTATTAAGCTTTATATTAAGGTTGGAAAAATTATAATATTTTATCTCAAAACTTCTCATAAAAGAAAAAAATCCAACATTGAAACCTCTTCAAAATTAAAAAGTGCTTAGTTGAATAGGAGTAATAAGGTTTTAAGAAGTTGATTTTTGACCTTTACAAAATTTGTACAAAATCAACCAAAAATTGAACTATATTTTTACAAAAGAACTATATTATATTCCAAAAATCTCTAGGAAGACATAAGGAAGTTCACAAAATCTAAGAATTAATATTAGGGAAATTCTAATGGCATCAAACAATTTTTTCCTAGTTGATTCTCAACTACTCAAGGGTCCAAACTATTTCTCTTCAAAAAATAAAGTGAAAGCAATCTTAGTATATGGAAAAATTTGGGATGTTGTCAAAGGGAAAACACAGAAACCTACCATAGGTGAAACTGAAATCCTAAAGTTTGAAGAAAATAATTCAAAGGCTTTAATGATAATAATTTTTGCTATCACTAATGAGATTCAACCATATACCAGTTCAACTAAAATTTCTTTAGATGCATGGACAAGCCTAGAGAAAATTTTTGAAGGAAAAAATAAGGCAACTATCCTTCATCTCCAAACTCAACTTCACTCATTAAAGATGAATAGTGGAGAAAGCATAGAACTATTCCTAAGGAAGGTAGTATATATTAAAGGAAAATTATTAACCTTAGGAGAATCAGTTAAATATGAACTCCTCACTCAAGTAACCATGAGAGCACTTCCAGACAATTATAAACATCTAGTCACATCTTTATAGGTCTTAAGAAAAGATATATTTTTTGATGACCTAGTCAATATACTTCAAGAATATGAAGTAGAAAATACTGTGAAAGATGATATGACTAACACTGCATTGGCATCAAAAGATAATCCATAGGGAAATATTGTTTCTTCAACAAGAGAACTAAAAACATGGTATTGTCAGATATGCAGAAAGAAAGGTCATAGTACCAGCTACTGCAGATACAATTCCAAAAAGTGAAAGTAAGGAAATCAGATGAATAATGAGAATCAATTTCAAACTTGACAATATCAAAGGAACTCACATCAGTAGCATTTTCAGTGACCAACCAATTATCCTCAACTGGAATATCAGAAGAGAAATCAAAAGGGACACCTGATTCAGAGGATAGATGAAATTGAAGAACTAGAAGAATCCACAAATTTCTATGAGGTGAAAGCTTTATCAACAAATGCTACATATTACAAAGACACTAATTATTTTCTTGGATAGGTTACAAATAATACAGAGGAAGAGTACAAAGATCAAGATGAAGAAGAAGATCCATATTGAAGACTAAAGTATTCAATACCCAAATAATGTAATACAATGGGGATATTAGAAATAGAGTCTATTCAATCATTTGGGTTATGTAAATGTATCTTCCAAGGTACATAATTAGGACATTAGATTACTTTAAGGGGAAGTTATATAATTACTTCATGCAATGTAATAAATGCACAAGTTTCAATGTGCAATTTTTATATGTGCAAGTTTTACCTTGCACAACTAGGTAGAGTGTTGGCCAAGGAACCTATTTTCCTATATAAGAAAGGCCTCATATTCAGATAGATATGAGAAGATGAACATAGTCAGAGAGTGTAGCTTAGATATTTGTACAGTTCTATGTAGATCACCATATATTGGTGATGGGTGCAATGTAGTTCAATAGCTTCATTAATGGATTGTTTATTTCCTCCATAGCTACATTGTATTCTTTTATGTTATTTATCTTTACAACATATTTAAGTCATCTATCAGACTTACTTTATTTCATATTATTCTACATCTTGTGATTGTTATCTCCCAGTGCCCGTTACATCAAAATCTAACACACATTCTCCAATTAAGTCTAAGAAAAGGCTAAGTACTCCCCTATAGAAGGTTGTAGGTGCATTGCTTGACTCTAAAGGCAAGACATAATAAGTGAATGCACCCCAAGGGCAAGTAAAAGTTGTTTTTATCTTGGTCTTTTAGTGAAATTTAAATCTGATTATATTCACTAAAACCATCCAAAAAAGAGCACTTTTCCTAGTAATAGTATCTAGTACCTAATTGATGAAGGGGAGTGGAAAGTGATCTTTCTAGGTGGCTTCATTAAGTTCTCTATAATCAATACATATTCATCACTTTCCTCTATTATTTATAACTACTACTAGAGGAGATACCTATTGACTATCAAAAAAGGGATAATGAATTTGACATTTAGTATATTTTTCAATTCATTATTAAAAATGTCTTTTAGTGTAAGGTTCATCCTATGTTATGGTTGTTGTATAGGTTTAACATTGTATTCTATATAAACGTGATGTATATAAATGATAAGGTGGATTTATTTCATGTCTTAGTAATCTCATATGAAGATAGAAATAGGTTCTTCAAGCATCTAAGTTAATGTACTTTCTTCCTCTCAAGTCGATTGGATGTTGATATTAATATTTTGTCTAGGTTCAATTTTGACAACCTTGAAAAGTGATTCCTTGTCATTGGTAAGGATTTGATTGATGCTATGTGTATGGAATAAAATTTGATAAAATTTAGTAGAATTCCTTCCTAGGTTATAAGGGTCTTTAAGAGTCATGTCCTTCATAGGACATTTGTTAGAAATCTCAATTTGACTAATTTTTTGTAAAGATATAGGTTTTGAAAAAATTGCCAATCATAGCATCCTCATATACTTCTTCCATTTTAAGGGCTTGAACAATTGTAAAAATAGTTGTAAAGTTGTTTCATCATTTTCATCCTATTCAACCCACAAAGGACCTTCAATCTCTAGGGTTGGTTTAGCAGGTGGATATATGATCAAGCTTTTAGTTGCATACCTATTCAAGTTGTTCATAAATCCTAATTGGAAACTTATATAGGCATTTGCTATTGCTTAACAAGGTCTCCCTAAAATTAATGGATCTCCTCTTAGGCTAGTATTTGGTTTTAATACCATAAAAATAGTTGGGTACTCCCAAGAATCTAAAAAAATGACCACATTCTTAACTATTAATTTAGGAGTCATAGTTGAGCAATCAACCATATATAAGACTATGGGTGTGAAAATAAGGTTTAGGAGATGCAATTTATCCATTATTTCTTTTTGCATAACATTAATTGCTACTCCTAAATCAATGAAGACTTTCCTAATTGAAATGTCTCCTATATAGACATTAATAACAAGACTTCCATGATCAAAAAACTTGGGAGTAATGACTTTTACAAGCACAAGTTAAATGATATGGCCTACTAATTGAATGGTTTTAGGGTTATTTTTTATTTCAAATTTATTTAAACATAATTCTTTAATGGTATCACTACGAATTTGGACATCTTTGATGGCTTGAGAAAGAGGTATGCAAACAAATATATCCTTAAGTTCTTCTAGAAAGTCAAATTCTATTTGTAGAGGCTCCTTTTTTTTATTCAATCTTTTAGAGAAAGGAAGATTTTCAACTTGTTTACTACTAGTACCGAGTCTATTGGTGGGATCAAGTTCTTGAGTATATTCTTGATGAGGAGCTTCTTACTCTAGTTTAATGATAATAGGGGTTCAAGATCCTTGAGAATTATTCATGATTGTAATTGTAATTCATTGCAATATATAGTATTTATAGAGTAGGTTGAATATCCTACTAACTCCTAATTGTATATTGATTGTCCTATTTTATTATTAGAGTTTAGTATTGGTTGGGAAGTTCGTTACAATTCTATTTTAGAAGTTGCAGGTTAGAAGTATTAGTGGTGGTAAGCAAGCTTGTTCTGGTTGAGGTGGTTGATGATACTACTAGTTTGGTGGAGTATCAAATTTGTTGTGGGTTCTACCAAGGTTAATGACGGTACTGCTATTGAGGCTAAGGGTTTTGTTGATTCATCCAAGGGTTCTAATTTTAAGGGGTGAGCATTTACACCCTTATGGAGACCGAGTATTCAAAAATTTAAAAGGTGAAAAAGGTTGGGCCTTAGGATTCATACCTTAGATATTCGCTTATGGTTGCCAAAGGTGTAGTAGACCTCATTTTTTCTTGGATTACAATGTGGAAAGCAACCTTGACTCCGATAGCTTGGGGTAGTTGCTCATTTTATGATATTTTTGGTAGAGGTTACAAACCTTAACCTTGCCTAAAGAAGATTCATTGTTGACATGCTTATTTATACATTTAAAAAAAAACTACTCAATCCTTCTCTCTAATTTTATTTCCTCTTGGATTGGAATGTATCCAATTGAGAAGTTGAGAAGAAAGGATATATATCTACAAATATTTGAGCAATTTTTCAATTTTAGCTCTAGTGATTCTAGTTGAAGTCTCTGCTACTAGAGTAGTGCTACTCTTCACTCCTTTACCTTTCCTTATAATGGACCTTTAGTAATTTTGACAAAGGATCTTGATATCTCCAAAATTGATTTAATAAATAACACATATAACCATTAAGTTCAATTCTTCTATGTACTATTCTCATACTCATGAAATAAAATAACCTTTAGAGTCTCAAAATCTAGATTTGAGTGTTTATACCTTTGGAAATTAAGCTAGAGTCTCTCAATGGTGTCTTCCAAGGTCCCCTCTTCTCTTTGCATCATGTGGAGGACTTCATATTAGGCTTCCCTAGATTTATAGTAATCCTAATATTTTCATAGAAAATTTATCCTCATTATCTCTTGTGTACTGATGCTTCTATTTCCCAAACCCATGAACTAGCATAAAGCTACATCTTTGAGCATGGCTATAAATAATTTGAGCTTATGTGCATCAGTCCTATAGTCATAACTTCTACACAACACGTTAAATTCAAAGAGAATAACATATAGATCATCTATGGTCAACCTATGAAAGGTGGGAAGTACATATAGTGATATATTTTTCATTTGGGCATCCTCTTGAGATTCTTGGATTAAACACTCAAAGATTACTATAGTTTGTATTTTCTCTACCATTTTGACTAAAATATGTGTATCCCACGATGTTTAGTAAATGTTGGCTAGTAACCAATCTCCCTCAAACAATTGTTGAGTAACTTTGGAAGGTGAATTTACTATGAAGGGTCCTCATATCTCTCAAACTACAAAATAATTATCATATATAGGAAGAATAATGCCTTAAAGTGAGAAATTAGAATTGGTCTTGAATCCAAACTGATATCCTTCAAATAATCTTATAGGATATACAAAATACATAGTTTGGACTATAGTTCCTTGGGGTTGTTGTGATACCTCACTATTTTCCTTCTTTTAATTTGATCTTCTAGATGATCCAAGTGCTTTCTTAGCTCCATGTCCTACATTGGTCTTCATATTATCTAGTAAAAATCTTCCTTTGTCATCCCTGGGTTAGAATTTGCAACATTACTGTTGAGCAAGGTGCAGCAACAATATTGTCATTGTTGTCAACACAATCAGATAGATCTAGTGATGCAATGGACAGGAAGTTCAAAAGCTATTCAGATGCAGAAGATAGGAATTCAAAGGCCAAAAATGTAGAATCCATAAAGAACAAAGATAAGAAACAGGTTGATCAAGGAAAAACATCTCATGCAAGAGAAAGCAATAATGCCAGACACGAAAGGAGAATTGACAATGATGGATTCACCAATGTCACACATCAAAGAAGAAGAAGACCTATGGCTCCTATGGCAACATGGCAAAGACCCTCACCCAGGTTCAATTATCCCTTTTCTGGTTTTTGTTTTAAATGCAATGGCTATGGACATAAAATATCAGACTACAAATATAATGTAAGACCAAGGAATTTCACCAGTAGAAATGCTTTTTCTCCTTTGATGAATTTTACAGTAGAATGTTATAACTGTCATAATTTTGGGCACATTGCAAGAAATTGTAGAAGTACATTTGCATCAAATCAGTCTCAGGGAAGAAAATTTCAACCAAATAAGATGATACAAAATAGAAAACTTTCTAAAAAACATGCACAAGCTGTTGATAAGGGAAAGGTAAAACAAGAACCCAAAACTACTATCAAAATGGAGTGGAAAGGAAAAGAGCGACTTAAGGAAGAAAATGAATCCTTAATCATACAAAAAACATTTAAAGCACATAACAAATATGTACCATGGATACTTGATAGTGGATGCTCCAATCATATGACAGGTGACAAACAAAAATTTGAGAAGCTACAGAAATATGAAGGTGGTTCACTAAATTTTGGGAAATAATGATGGAGCTAAGATAGTTGGCAAAGGATCAGCTAAAATTAGTTAGGGAAAAATTAAGTCAGAGGAAGTCTTGTTTGTGGATGGCTTGAAACATAACCTATTGAGCGTAAGTCAGATTTGTGATAAAGGTCATGAAGTAGTTTTTATGAAGCAGGGTTGTGAAGTCAGAAAAACAAACAGTGGAAAATTGATAGCAACTGGAGCAAGGACATCTGGAAAACTATACATGCTCTCAGAGACTTCAAAAGAAGCTTATTTTATTGGACGAGAAGAAGAAAATTGGCTGTGGCATAAGAGACTCGATCATATTAGTTTTGATAATCTAGTAAAAATCACCTTAAAAGGGGCAGTGAGAGATATTCCCACCATCAGAAAACCTGCAAACAACATTTGTGCTTCATGCCAAAAGGGGAAACAAATTAGAGTCACATTCAAAACAAAAGAGTACTATACAAGCAAACCTTTGGATCTGATACACACTGATTTATGTGGATCTATGAGAACACAAAGCATAAATGGTGACAACTATTTTATGTTGTGCATTGATGACTATTCCATAATGACATGGATATTTTTATTGAAGCATAAATTAGAAGCTTTTGATATGTTCAAGATTTTCAAAAACCAGGTTGAGAATGAAACATGAAAGAGGATCAAATGTTTGAGATCAGATAGAGGAGGAGAATTCATTTCAAAAGAGTTTACAGAGTACTATAAAAAATACGGTATTAGGAGACAATTTTCAGTAGCTAGGACACCTCAGCAGAATGGAGTGGTAGAAAGAAAAAACAGGATAGTGCAAAAAATGGCATGGACTATGCTGATTGAAAGTAGACTAGCAGACAGATTTTGGAAAGAATCAGTCCATACTACAGTGTATATCCAAAATAGGTACATGCTGAGAACACATGAAAGCAAAACTCCTTATGAATTATGGTTCGGTAAAAAGGCAACAACAAAATACCTCAAAGTTTTTGGCAGCAAGTGCTACATCAAAACAATTAAAGATAATCTTGGTAAGTTTGAAGATAGAGCGGATGAAGGTATTTTTGTTGGTTATTCATCAACAAGCAAAGCTTACAAATGCTACAACAAGACGCTAAAGAAAATTGTGGATAGTGTCGATGTTAAATTTGATGAAGGTAGAGTTAGCTATGAAATGAACTACCCAATTTATGAAGAGGTTATTGAAGGAGATGAGGAAAAAAAATAGAAAAGATACAAAAAATTGACTCAGATGATTTAAGTTGTGATTCAGAAGTGGAAGAAAATAAGAAATTCAAAACAGGCAGCTGGCAGAAAAATCATCCTAGAGAGCAAATAATTGGAGACCCCAAAGTTGGTGTTCAGACAAGAAGAAGAGTAGTAAGTAACTACTCTCTATTATCCAGCATCAAGCCCAAAAATATTGGTGATGCAAGTAAATATGAAAGTTGGATGAAGGTAATAAATGAAGAATTAGATTAGATCGAGAAAAATGAAACTTGGGAGTTAGTACCTAGACCTGCAAATAAAAATATAATCGAGACTAAATGGGTCTTTCGAAACAAATTGAATGAAGACGGATAGATAGTCTGAAACAAAGTAAGATTGGTATGTAAGGGTTATGCACAAGTTGAAGGCATTGAATTTGAGAAAACTTTTGCACCAGTAGCAAGACTAGAGGCAATTAGAATATTTTTGACTTTAGCAGTCTACAAGAATATCAAAGTTTATCAAATGGATGTGAAATCAGCTTTTTTGAATGGAAAACTTGAAGAAGAGGTTTATATTGAGCAACCAGATGGTTTCCAACTTGGTGATGATCCCAACTTTGTTTGCAAGTTGAAGAAAGCATTATATGGCTTAAAACAGGTACCCCGAGCATGGTATGCAAGGCTGGACAACTATCTCACCCAACAAAGGTTTAAGAAAGGTATGGTGGATAGTAATTTGTATGTCAAAATAGAAATGGGCATCTTATTATTCTTGTTGTATATGTAGATGATATCATATTTGGCAGCAGCAAAGATGAGTTGTGTAAAGATTTAGCAAATAAGATGCATAAAGAATTTGAAATGTCAATGATTGGTGAACTTTCGTATTTCCTCAGGTTGCAAGTTAATCAAATTAATAAGGGCATATTTATTTATCAAATTAAATATGTGAAAGAGATGTTGAAAAAATTCACAATGGAGGATTGTAAGCCAGTTAGCACTCCCATGATAATAAGTTGCAAGCTGAGCAAGGATGACAAATCTCCACTTGTTGATCAAACCATGTATAGATCTATGATTGGAAGCTTACTGTACCTGATAGCTACCAGACCAGATATTTTACAGGCAATATGCATGGTAGCACGATTTCAGGCTAATCCAAAGGAGACTCATGTGACAGCAATGAAAAGGATTCTTCGATACCTCAAGGGTACTATGAAATATGGGTTATGGTATCCAAAAGGTAAAGACTTCACCCTTATTTTGTATTCAGATGCAGATTGGGTAGGATGTGTCAATGACAGAAAGAGCACCAGTGGAGGTGCATTCTATCTTGGAGACAGGTTGGTCGCATGGCATAGTAAGAAACAAGAGTCAGTTTCCTTATCGACAGCAAGATAGGCAGAATATATTGCAGCAATAACATGTTGTACGCAGGTATTATGGATGAAATAAATTTTGAAGGATCTTGGTATTAGCTTTAGTGAGCAAATATTAGTTAAGTGTGATAACACCAGTGCCATTAACATATCCAAGAATCCGGTTATGCATTCATGCACAAAACACATTGCTATTAGGTATCATTTTTTGAAGGAGAAAGTTGCAGAAGGTGAGGTTAAGTTGGATTTTGTTCCAACTACAGAACAAGTAGCAGATATCTTCACAAAACCATTGCCCAAGGAAGTTTTTGAGTACCTTCACAATAAATTGGGAGTGGTCACACTTCCCAAGAATTGACTAGCTACAGGGGTCACATTCTCAGGGGGAGCATTTAAGTATTTGATCATCTTTATGCTCATGTTCATGATTTTTGCTAAGTATGATAAATTGTGCCTGAGAATGTTGTGCATGGACTCAGGGGGAGTCTGCAGTAGCCCTTTGGTATTATTGTCAAATGGGGAGAAGAGTTACAAGAAATTGCACATGTGTTGCCAACAATTCCAAAGGGGGAGATTGTTGAGCAAGGTGCAACAACAGTATTGTCATTGTTGTCAACACAGTCAGATAGATCTGGTGATGCAGTGGACAGGAAGTTCAAAATCTATTCAGATGCAGAAGACATGAGTTCAAAGGTTACTCAGAGTATGTACAATGATTTTCCAAGAAGACCGAAGTGGTGCAAAATATCAAAGAAAAAGACAAGTAAGAACAGTGTCGCAATATCGCGACATATATAGCAGGCAAGAAAAACTGTCATGATTTCGCGACATGTTAGAAGAGAGAAAAAGCAGGAAAAATTGTTGCAATTTTGCGACATGTTGAAAGAGAGAGAAAAAGCAGGAAAAACTGTCGTGATTTTGTGACATGTTGGAAGAAGAAAAGACAAGTGGAAAAACTGTCGTTATTTCGTGACATGTTGGAAGAGAAAGAGAAAGCAGGAAAAACTGTCGCAATTTTGTGACATGTTGGAAGAGAAAAAGACAAGTTGAAAAACTGTCATGATTTCGTGACATGTTGGAAGAGAAAGAGGAAGCAGGAAAAACTGTCGTGATTTCGCGACATGTTGGAAGAGAAAAAGGCAAGTGGAAAAACTATCACAATTTCATGACATGTTGGAAGAAAAAGAGAAAGCAGGAAGAAGTTTCATGATTTCATGACAAGTTTGAAGAAAGAGAACAAGTAAGAAAAGTGTCACGATTTCGCGACATGTCGCATTTTCATGACTCAAACAGGAGAGAGAAAGTATGTTGGAAAAATTCGCGATTTCGCGACATGTCACATTTTCACGACAAAAGAAAGAGAGGAAACGTACGAAAGCAGAACTGTCGCGATTTTGCGACAAAAGTAGAGAAGAAGACTTCGAAGGCAGAAGTGTCACGATTTCACAACAAAAGCAAATAAGTGAAGTACAAAAGCAAAAGTGTCACGATTTCACAACAAAAGCAGAGAAGAAGACTTCAAAGGCAGAAGTATCGCGATTTCATGACAAAAGCAAAAAGCAAGACTTCGAAAGCAGAAGTGTCATGATTTCATGACATGTTGCATTTTCGTGACTCGAAAAACCACAAGAAGGTAGAGAAGCAAAAGTGTTGCGATATCTCGACATGTCACATTTTCACGACTCAAGAAGGGAAAGCAGGCAGAATAACAAAAGTGTCACGATATCGCGTAATGTTGCATTTTTGCAACAAAAGAATAGAGAAAGTGTACGGAGGCAAGAATGTCACGATATTGCGAGATGTTGTATTTTCATAGGCCAAAGCTATGAGAAAGAGTAAGGAGAAAAAATGTCATGATATCGCGACATGTTGTAATTTTGCAGGCCAAAGCTATGAGAAAGAGTAAGGAGAAAAAGTGTCGCGATATCGCGACATGTTGTATTTTCACGAGCCAAAGCTAAGAGAAAGAGCAAGGAGAAAAAGTGTTGCGATATCGTGACATGTATTTTCGTGGGCCAAAGCTAAGAAAAAGAGCAAGGAGAAAAAGTGTCGTGATATTACGACATGTATTTTTGCGGTTGAGTTGAAGCCGACGAAAATCGATGACAGCCGACTAAAATTAGTGTTTAAAATTGTCATGAAAGTCGACTAAGATTAAGGTTTACAGTCGACGAAGATTAGGGTTTTCATCACAAGAATTTTGTTATAAAAGGAGGGCTATTTGGAGATTTGATGAGTTGTTAAAGTGTGTGAAGTTCAGTCATAGTGCAAAGAGAGCAAAGTGCACGAAAGGGAGAAGATGATCATGAAGGTCGACTGTAACGAAGCAGAGTGTGCGAAGTGATTGCGCAAAGAAAGCAGAGTGCACAGAGAGGGCAAAGGTGAAGAAAGGCCAGTCAGGATCTTGCAAAAATAAAGGTATCTTTCTATCAATATTATAGGTTCAAAATTGAAGTCTAGGTTGCAGCTTGGCATCAGGGGTTGGTGCTCCTTCCAGTAGGTGCTTGGTAAATCAGGGGTTAGTGCTCCTTTTTGTTGGTGCGGATAAATAAGGGGTTGGTGCTCCTTCCAGTGGGTGCTGGTAAATTGATTGTAAAGTTGGTGCTTTGCAAAGGCTGGATTTGGATGGTAGTCCAAGCAGTCATTTTTTGAGTAGCCACATTGGTGAACCTCGTTAAATCTTGTGTTGTGTGATTCTCTTATGTTATATTTACTGTATCTAATAATTAGTTTTAATTGCTACTGTATTAAGAGCTGTAAATTCAAGTTAAAAGAGCTACACTGATTCACCCCCCCTCTCAATGTCATTGTAAGACTAACAATTACATGGGTTATAATGCAACTAAATATTAAGAAAAAATCACCTTATAAAGAATCATCTACCTAAATGTCAATATTTAATCCAAGCTACCCCTTTAATATGAGGAAAAAAGAAAAAAACTCAAAGAATTATAATATTCAACACCTCCTTGACAACAATAATAAAAGTGATAAGTACTAAGTATGCCAATTCAAGTAGGTACACTTAAAAGGCACTGGGCACTATATATGATCGAGAGCCAAAATTACTAAGAAGAAAAATAGTTGTATTTTATTCAAATGCAGCAGAGAATTACTGTTACAACAAAGTATTACAGTCACAGTAGAATATTACATAAGTCGCAGAAGAGTTGCGCCTTTACAGAATTTCTCAATTCTGGAAATAAAAAAAAAATTATCGTTTTTCCACCCCCGTGTGCATGCCTTTGCTCCCCTTTTTAAAGGTTCTTAGGTGACGCTCCATTTCCAGCTGTCGGCCCTTCGTTTCCTCTTCCAGAACCTTTCGTTTCGCCTCCCCGTGTCGCTTCGTCGTCCAGGTATTCGACACGTCTCCCTTTTCGACTCTTCGTCTTTGGCTCGTCTTTCGGCGCAAAAATACGACATGTCGTGATATCGCGACATTTTGGCTTCCCTGCGCTCCTTCTCCCTTTCGGTCACGATATCGTGACATGTCACGATATCGCGACGTTTTCTCTTCATCTCTGCCTTCCTCGCCTTCGGGTCACGATATCGCGACATGTCGTGATATCGCGATGTTTTCTCTTCATCTCTGCCTTCCTTGCCTTCGGGTCGCGATATCGTGACATGTCGCGATATCGCGACGTTTTCTCTTCCACCACTGCCTTTCTTACCTTCGGGTCATGATATCGTGACATGTCATGATATCATGACATTTGCCTTCGGATGCCCATGCTTATCTGCTCTGGTCATGATTTCATGACAGTCACGATTTCATGACATGTCATGAAATCATGACATTCCCAACTGCCTCCTCTCGGTTGCTCCTCTTCATCATGATTTCATGACATGTCATGAAATCATGACATTCCCAACTGCTTTCTCTATCTTATGTCATGATTTTGTGACATGTCATGAAATCGTGACATCCCAACTACTTCCCTCGACCGCTGCTCTTATGTCGTGATTTTGTGATAGTCACGATTTCATGACATGTCATGAAATCGTGACATCCCAACTACTTTCTCTCTGCTGCTCTTATGTCATGATTTTGTGATAGTCACGATTTCGTGACATGTCATGAAATCGTGACATCCCAACTGCTTTCTCTCGGTTGTTGCTCTTATGTCGCGATTTCATGACATGTCATGAAATCATGACATCCCAACTGCTTTCTCTCGGTTGCTGCTCTTATGTCATGATTTCGTGACATGTCATGAAATCGCGACAATTTGTTTTGCCCTACACTTTCTCTCTCCTTCTTGAGTTGCGAAAACTTAGAAAATTTTTGTTGATGCAAGATTGCGCTGCTGCCACCGGATGCTCCTGCATCAGACACCCAGGGTTGATTGAGAAGTGATCCTCACTTCTGAACTGTTAGAGGGAGACCCAGGCGGTCAACCTCCATTTTAGACAACCAAGTTGCATCTTCTACCGGTCTGCCCTTCCACTTGACCAAATATTCAAAATACTGTCTGTTTCTGGTACTTCTGCCTTCTCTTGTGTCCAGTATTTCCTCTATCTCATCTCGTGGTTGGAGTAGATGCTTGGAATACTCCACAACTTGCACTTGGTGCCTCACTACTATCCCCTTCATGGTATTTCACCAAATCTAAAATATTAAACACGGGTGATATGTTTAACCCACTTGGCAATTCTACCTCATACGCATTGCCTGAATCCCGTTTTGCTAGGATTCTGCACGGTCCAAACTTCTTCATCTTTAGTTTGTTATAGGTTTTAGCAGGAAATATTTCTTTTCTCAGATGGACCATCACTTCATCTCCCACTTTGAATTCCTTAAACTGCCACTTCTGGTCTGCTTTCATCTTATATTGCGTATTCATTTTAGCAATATGCTTCTTCACTTCTTCATGCAGGTTCTTCAGATGCTCTACAAAATCCTCAGCCTCGACACTGCACTTTTCCCCTGTATTCAGCTTCCTTAACTCAAAAACATTTCTTGGACTGCTTCCATATATTATCTGAAATGGAGATCTGTTGGTACTCCTGTTGACATAATTGTTATATGCAAATTCCGCCTGCGGCAAAATCAGATCCCATCCTTTGGGCTTATCTCCTATCAAGCACCTCAATAGGTTACCCAAACTTCTGTTTACCACCTCTGTTTGCCCATCTGTCTGTGGGTGGTATGCTGAACTGAATTTCAAATCTGTCTTTAGTTTCTTCCACAGGGTTCTCCAGAAATACCCAACAAACTTGGTATCTCTGTCGAAAATGATACTCTTCGGTAGACCATGCAGTCAAACCACCTCTTTGAAAAACAAACCTACAATATGAACTGCATCATTAGTTTTCTGACAAGGGATAAAATGTGCCATCTTTGAAAACCTGTCAACTACCACAAATATGGAATCATTTCCCTTTTGTGTCCTTGGTAGACCAAGAACGAAATCCATGCTGACATCTTCCCATGGTTTCTCCGGTACAGGTAACGGCTGATATAATCCGGTGTTCTGTCTCACACCTTTCGCCATCTGACAGACTCTACAGCTCTGCACAAATTTCCGCACATCTTGCTGTAGTTGCGGCCAATAATAATTCTCGCTCACAAGGGCAATGGTCTTATCTCGACCAAAGTGCCCAGCCAATCCTCCACTGTGTTTTTCTTTGACTAGGTTTTCCCTCATGGAACTTCTTGGAATGCATAATTGGTTTCCTCTGAACAACATTCCATCTTGGATCAGAAAATCCAACCACTTGGTTCTGTCCAAGGTAACTGGTGCCAAGCAAGCCTTCCAGGCTTCTGCAAAATCGGGATCTTCAGGGTACAAACCCTTCAACTCATCAAATCCCAACACTTCCACCTTCATTTCTGTCAGCAAACTCTGCCTTCTACTCAAGGCATCTGCAACTCTGTTGGACTTTCCACTCCTGTGCTTCAACACAAAGGAATAACTCTGCAGAAACTCAACCCACTTCAAGTGCCTCTGGTTCAGTTTTCCTTGGCTATTTATATACTGTAAGGCCTGATGATCAGTATATAGCACAAACTCTTTCGGCAGCAAATAATGTCTCCACTTCTTCAGGGCCTGAACTATAGCGTAGAACTCTTGATCATACACTGAATACTTTTTCCTGGCATCATTGAGTTTCTCACTGAAGTAAGCAACAGGCTTACCTTCTTGACTCAAAACAGCTCCAATGGCACTACCACTGGCATCACAGTCTACCTGAAATACCTTATTAAAATCTGGAAGTGCTAAAATAGGTTGCTCAGTGACCTTCTTCTTCAACATATCAAAGCTCTTGTCAGCTCCCAAGGTCCACTTAAAGTCTTTCCTATCCCCTCTCATTGTTTCTGTAAGGGGTGCACAAATACTGCTAAAATTTTTGATGAATTTCCTGTAAAAACTGGCTAGACCATGAAATGATCTCACTTCAAAAGTGCTTCTTGGAGTAGGCCATTCAATGATAGCCCTCACCTTTTCTGGGTCCATTTTTAGACCTTCAACTGAGATGACAAATCCCAGGTATACCAACTCCTTCTTCACAAAATTGCACTTCTTCAAGTTGATCAACAACTGTTCTTCCCTCAGCTTCTCAAAAACCCTCCTGATATGCATCAGGTGCTCTTCCAGGGTTCTATTGAATATCAAAATGTCATCCAAATAGACAATAACAAACTTGCCTAAAAACTCCTTCAGCACTTCATTCATCAACCGCATGAATGTGCTTGGTGCATTGGTTAGCCCAAATGGCATGACCAACCACTCATACAAACCTTCTCTAGGTTTTGAAAGCAGATTTTCCACTCATCTCCTTCTCTGATCCGAATCTGATGGTAGCCACTCTTCAGGTCAATCTTGGTGAAGTACTTGGCTCCACTCAAACAGTCCATAATATCATCCATCCTTGGTAATGGAAATCTGTATTTTATGGTGATCTTGTTTATAGCTCGGGAGTCCGTACACATCCTCCACTCCCCATCCTTCTTTGGTGCTAGTACTACAGGTACCGCACATGGACTCAAGCTTTCTCGAATCAGTCCCTTTTTCAACAACTCATGGACTTGCCTGCTCAGCTCCTCACTTTCCACAGGAGTCATTCTGTGGGCTGCCTTGTTGGGTAAACTAGATCCAGGTACCAAATCAATATGGTGACTGATCTTCCTCATCGGTGGTAAACCCTCAGGCACATTATCTGATATGATGTCTAGAAATTCTTCTAACAGGTGTTCGGCCTCTGTTGGAACATCTGTGTACTGTTCTTTCTTAACAGTAGGGATTAATGCATAACACATTGAATCCCTCTTCAGACCATCCAAAAACTGTCTTCCATCCACCAGGCAGATTCTGGCACTATTGCACACTTTCTCATCCACTTCCTTCAGTGGCTTCAATTTGTGACGTACTCCATCCTTCGTCAGAGAGTACGTATTTGCATGCCCATCATGCACTGCATGTCTGTCAAATTGCCATGGTCTTCCCAACAACAAATGGCAAGCATCCATCGGCAAAACATCACATAGGACCTCATCTTGATAATTCCCAATGTGAAATTCGACCAAGCACTGTTCACTGACAAGTGCTCTGTGGTCTTTCTGCAACCACGCAATCCGATATGGATGCGGGTGCTTCCTCTTTCCCAATTTCAACTTAGTAACCATCTCTTCTGAAACTAAGTTGTCTGTGCTACCATTATCAATGATAACATTGCAGACCTTCCCTGCACATTTGCACCTTGTGCGAAATAGGCTCTTCCTCTGTTCTGGTTCTTTCTCGTCATTCAATAGTGCCCTTCTCATCATCAACACTTCTCCTCCTTCTACTTCTTTAGAGTGTTCTGACTCTGCACCTTCATCTGCCACAGCAGCTCTGGCATGACCCTCAGGTCTCTTGTCCGTCCTTTCTTGGTGTTGAGGACACTCGGATGACCGATGTCCCTCTTCTCCACACTGGAAATAGGTTCCACGAAATACCCATCTTTCATACCCACGTCCAGGTCTACCTCTTCCTCTCTGGTAGCCATTGTTCTGATCATGCGGGCGGTAGGTATTCTCCTTTTTCTGTTCCTGGGGTCTGCTTGTTTCACCAGTCTTCTTCTGGTCTCGGTAATTTCCTCCATCGGTTCTTCCACCGGTTCTTCCACCACGATCCCTTCCTCTCTGGTTGCCTTCGAATCTTCTGTTTAGTTTCTCTTCTACCTTCAAGGCCAACCGGTATGCATCTTCTATGGTGGCTATTCTGATCAAGCTGAGTTCTTCCTGAATGTTCATTCTCAACCCGTTGATGTATCTGGCTACTTTCTCCTTATTAGCCCCTGAATGGCCAGTTCTGATGGAGATCTTGTAGAATTCTTCTGTGTATTCTTGGATAGACTTGCTCGACTGCCTCAGACTCTACATCCTCCTCAACAGGTCCAACTCATAATCTATGAGAATAAATTGTCTCTTCAGCTTCTCCACCATTCGGTCCCATCTGGTTATTTTCTCCTTTCCATTTTTATTTCTTTCGAGTTGTACTCCTTTCCACCATAAACTAGCATGGCCTTTTAATTTTGTTTTTGCAAATTTTATCCTGTCTAGATCTGCAACCTCCTCATACTCAAAGTATTCCTCCATATCGTTGATCCAGTCAATCAACTCTTCTGGGTTGAGGTTCCCAGAATATGTAGAGACATCAAACTTCGGTCTCTTCCCGGCCTGAGATAGAGCTTTCAACAGTCTAGCTTCAGAAGGATCCAATTTCCCAGGCTTCATCGTCACTCTGGTCTTCTCCCTTAGGTTCGACCCTTTTTCGCAATTCTTCCCGCAGGGCTTGCACTTGCCTCTGCAACGCTCTGAAATCTTCATCCTGTGCCACATTTCTCCCGTGACCATGATTTCTTTTTGGAGGCATACTGCTCACCTCTCTCACAAATCTCAACTGGTCCTGGTGCAAACTACCTCACGTTCGACGCTCTATTTACACTACCCAGGCACTCCCGTTCTCTCTTCTCAGAATCCTTCCACCTATCCTGGTGCAAGCTGCCTCACTTTCGACGGTCTGCTTACACACTCAGGAACTCCCGCTCTGATACCACTTGATCGAGAGCCAAAATTACTAAGAAGAAAAATAGTTTTATTTTATTCAAATGCAACAGAGAATTACTGTTACAACAGAGTATTACAGTCACAACAGAATATTACATAAGTCGCAGAAGAGTTGCGCCTTTACAAAATTTCTCAATTCTGGAAATAAAAAAAAATTATCGTTAAATTTTCCACCCCCTGTGCATGCCTTTGCTCTCCTTTTTAAAGGTTCTTAGGTGACGCTCCATTTCCAGCTGGCGGCCCTTCGTTTCCTCTTCCAGAACCTTTCATTTTGCCTCCCCGTGTCGCTTCGTCGTCCAGGTATTCGACACGTCTCCCTTTTTGACTCTTCGTCTTCGGCTCGTCTTTCGGCATGAAAATACGACATGTCACGATATCACGACATTTTGGCTTCCCTACGCTCCTTCTCCCTTTCGGTCATGATATCGTGACATTTTCTCTTCATCTCTGCCTTCCTCGCCTTCGGGTCACGATATCGCGACATGTCGCGATATCGCGACGTTTTCTCTTCATCTCTGCCTTCCTTGCCTTCGGGTCGTGATATCGCGACGTTTTCTCTTCCACCACTGCCTTTCTTACCTTCGGGTCATGATATCGCGACATGTCGTGATATCGTGACATTTGCCTTCGGATGCCCATGCTTATCTGCTCTGGTCACGATTTCGTGACAGTCACGATTTCGTGACATGTCGCGAAATCGTGACATTCCCAACTGCCTCCTCTTGGCTGCTCCTCTTTGTCGTGATTTCGTGACATGTCACGAAATCGTGACATTCCCAACTGCTTTCTCTAGGCTGCTGCTCTTATGTCATGATTTCGCGACAGTCGCGATTTCGTGACATGTCGCGAAATCGTGACATCCCAACTGCTTTCTCTTGGCTGCTGCTCTTATGTCACGATTTTACGACGATCATGATTTTGTGACATGTCACGAAATCGTGACATCCCAACTGCTTTCTCTCGGTTGCTGCTCTTATGTCGTGATTTCATGATAGTCACGATTTCGTGACATGTCACGAAATCGCGACATCCCAACTGCTTTCTCTCGGCTGCTGCTCTTATGTCGTGATTTTGTGACAGTCACGATTTCGCGACATGTCATGAAATCGTGACATCCCAACTGCTTTCTCTCGGCTGCTGCTCTTATGTCACGATTTCACGACATGTCGCGAAATCGCGACAATTTGTTTTGCCCTGCACTTTCTCTCTCCTTCTTGAGTTGCAGAAACTTAGAAAATTTTTGTTGATGCAAGATTGTGCTGCTGCCACCGGATGCTCCTGCATCAATATATGTGACTATAAAACTTGTTAGAGGTCCTAATATATATGCTTCTATATAAACTTCATGTATATCATGAGTTGATATTCATTTTTTTCTCATATGCATATATGTATTGTTTACAATTAAAAATTATTGATTTAAAAGCTACATGAAAGGAACAAAATAGGATAAACTATAGGATTAAAAAGTTTGAAAAAGAAATAAAATTGTATTGTAATAAAAATGCATAACAAGAAATAACTCACACTTAATAATTAACTACAAAAATAAAAATAACAAAATTAAAATTATTTATTTAAAACATGGGATGACATCTAACTATTGCATGAAAAACATGAAAAATGCTCACAGAGGTTCTTACAAATCATACATTTGTAGTTTTCCCAAAATCCAAGGATAGGCATAGTTCCCCCATGGTAGGAAATAAATGACTTAAATGCTTAGGAGTTAATCAAAATGCAGATCTACTTTCATTAACTAAGTGAATTATATGAAAGGAAATGTCCATCCTCTATTATGTTATAGAAATATGCTCTAACTAATTCTATCTAGCTCTAACTTTATCTTTTTATTCTCTCCCTCTCTAGCTATAACTTTAAAATATGTACATGATTAAATAGGATCATGGATCCTCCCTAAAATATTTACTAACTCTAAGGGGCATAGTTGAACCTTCCATGGCCATAATCCATTATAGAACAAAAATACAAAAGATAAATGTAGTTTTTTTAATATTTTATTTAGTTTAAGTATAAACTATTTCAATCTTGAGTAGCTAGCTAGTCACAAAAGAACAAAATAATATACTAAAATAAATTCTACATGGCACCCCTATTTTTTTTTAAAGCAACTACCCATTTTTCATAGGAGGCAGTTTGTTTATTTTGATGATTCTGTTAGAGTTAAAGTGCACTATGCCTTCACCTTGACACTTGTCAAGGTGAAGGTATAGTGCCCTTCACCTTTTTTCTGTAGCGATAGCAAACCCAAATGCAATGATGTCAAAAACAAACGCACAAACCATGACCAACACGGAAGCCATCTTTTCTCGGGACCAAAATTAAATCGATCTCAATTCAGATCAGGTCAACACAAGTTGGATCACGAATCGCCCACCTTAGAACTTGAGAGATCCAGGGCTTAGGAGTGAAACTCAAGGGGATTTTATATTATTGATAAAAATGAGTTACATATATAGGCAGAAGGCCTATATGAAACACATGACACTTGTCAAGTGAAACTGACAAGTGTCAAGGTGAAGGCATAGTGCACTTTAACTCTAACAGAGATTCACCTTGACACTTGTCAGTTTTGTCAAGGTGAAGGCATAGTGCACTTTAACTCTAACAGATTCGACATTGCATTTTCCAATTATCAACCCTTAAGTTAGAACATATATTATTCTTCATGCAGTTGATGCATGTAGATCCATACATTGAGAATCCACTAGGTAATTTTTCAAAATAAATTCTAATTATAGTTCTGATAGTTCAACAACTTATGTTCCTATAATACTTTGATAGGGTGACTTGGAGTCCAGTTCCATTATCATGTTTGATTTATCATAGTGAGTCTAGACATTTAAAGCATACAAGAATATGGGATCATGTAGGGTGAGAGTTAGTATCATCACACACTATATTACAGGTAAATTCAAGTAGCAAATATTTATAATTTAGAAAAAACTATCAAGTTATATTAATTCATATAAGATATAAAACTGATTATCATTTTGAACAAACCAGGTGATCAATTCATCATTGGATACAAAATGATAAGGGTTTCAAAGCAAAAAGGATCATATAGATGAGTCATTTCATTAAATCATCAGGAATTGACCCTTTATTCTAGAGTTTAGGGATTAAATTGATCCCTTTGTATGTTGAACTACAATATTATAGGTGCATAATCATATTAAATGATTTCATGGATTAATAGTTTTGGAAAACCTAGTTGAACAATCAACTTGGTTTCTTCATGAGATCAAACAAATCCCACTTGCACTAAATAGACTTATTACTCTAGGTTTTATTTTTTAGATCTACGTAAATCTATTTTAAATTTATCTAGATTTATTTTTATTAAAAATACCAAAACAAACATAATCTAGAAATATATATTTAGATCTATTAGTTTTAGATTCAAATTTTATAATTTTGCATTATGTTTTTGGTTATATGGGATTAAAAAATGTGCCACCATATATTTTTTATTAATAGGTTAAGAAGGGGATTGAAAGGGCCCCATCCCTTTTACATAAACTTCCTTACAAGCAGATCATAAAAGATGAAGAAAATAGGGTGCCAAGTCCATCTGAACTATTAACAATCATAAAGAACCAACCTAAAGCACCTGATAAAGAAACATACAAACTACACCACCAATAACAAGAATAACTAGACAATAGTTGACTTTACATACATAACAATCTACCACATATAGACTGGGTCACCCATAATAGTCTACCCCAAGAGTTGATCCCCAAAATTTAGCTTCTTCCAACTGGAAAGTGAACATCATTGGGCCACTTTGGCTTCTCCTTAGCCACAAATTCAATAAGTTGAAGTGGGAAATTATCTTCCCATATAATAATATCTTGAGCCTCCACCCCCATGTTTTCCAATAAATCTGCAGCTCCATTCCCCTCTCGATAAACATGCTTCAACTAAAGGTTGTGACAAGACTACAAGATCTCTTTCATCCCCACAACCATATCTGCAATGCTCCAACCAACTTCTTATCTTCCTTTCAGAATATTTATAAGGTTTAGGGAGTCCCCTTCCACAATAATGTTTTTATAATGGCCTTCTTTGATTAACTTAGCCCTTGTAAAAAATGCTCGAGCCTCAACAAAATGGTTGGACTAGATGGATAGAGGTTCAACAAAGGCTTGCACAATCATCCCCCTAGAATCCCTAAAAACTCCACCCACACCAGCATGCCCTGGGTTCCCTTTCGTAGCGCCATCCACATTCAATTTGATCCACCCATCTGGAGGGGGTTCCCAATTAACTTCCAACCTTAAAGACCTCAACAAATTCACATAGATTAAAGGCTTCAAATTACAATGAACAACAATGGCTTCCTCGAGTCTACTTTCAGCTACCTCAAGAAAGGATAAGGTCTGAGTGTTCTCCACAACAACATTGAGAATATAAAAAGCAACCATAGAAGCCTCTCTTTTCCTATTTTCAAAAGCCTTATTATTCCTCTCCTTCCAAATTCCCCAAAGAAAATGGGGGAGACAAAACCTCTAGAGAGCTTTCAATCTACCACTATTGAAAGGAGGATCCCACTGCACACATAAATCTCCTATAGTGGTTGGGAAGACCCAAGGAACATCAAAGGGTTCCAAAACCTTCTCTAAAATCTGTCTAGCAAAGGAACATTCGAGAAAAATATGATGAACCGATTCCAAATTTTGTTCACATAAATAACATCTATTTACAATAGGGATGCCTCTTTTGTGTAAGTTATCAATAGTTAATATTCTATTTTGAGCCACCAACCATAAGAAGAAAGCTATTTTAGGGATGAGCCCTTTAATCCAGATTTTCCTCACTAGAAACCAACTTCTACCTTCTATCTCAAGCAAATGGTATCCAGACTTAATAGAGTATTTTCCATTATTTTCCTCCTTCCAAATGATCGAATCACTAAAATGGGAGGACAATAGAGGATACAAATGAAGCCATATTTTTAGATTGTTAATATGGCCAACCAAGTTTGGGTCTAAATCTAGAGCAGATAAATCTTTCCAGATTTTTTCACTATTTTTGGTTGTTATATAATCAACAACTTTGATACCAAAATGGAGGGATAGAGCAGGTTCCAAGGCACTTACCTCTGGGTCCTCCGAGAGGGGAATGTCCTTCAGCCAATGATATTTCCAAAATTTCACCTGATTTCCATCTCCAATATGCCAACGAAGCCCTTTACATAACAAATGTCTAATGTCCACAAGACTATTCCAAAAGGAAGATCCGATTGGCAAGTCATTGGAGTATAATTTTTTCCCATTTCATAAATACTTGGCTTTGAGGATCTTAACCCACTCAAGCTGATCATTTTTCAATAATTTCCATCCTATATTTCCCATCAAGGCTTCATTCATCTGTTTTACCCTTCTAAAGCCCAACCCTCCTACATCTTTAGCAGAACATATTTGATCCCAGGCAACCAGGGCAAAGCACCTTCTATCTTCTGATCTAGACCAGAGGAAGGATCTTTGAATTTGCTCCATTTTAATCCTTATTTTAGCTAGAATATTGAAAAGAGACATAAAATAAATGGGAATACTCTGTAAAGAAGACTTCACAAGCTGAGCTTTACCTGCTTGGCTAAGAAGACTTCCTCTCCAACTTGTTAACTTTTTTGCTAGTCTATCTAGAATTGGATTCTAAATATGTGACTCCATCCTACCTTTGAACATAGGCATACCCAAATACGTGGTTGGGAGTTCTCCAATGTCACACCCAAAGATCCTCGTGATATTTATTTTCCTTCCAACTAGGGTGTTGATAAAATAAACTTTACTTTTTAAGTTCACTTTTTGACCAACAACTTCTTCATAAGACACTAAAATATTTTTTAACTCCTTAGCTTGAGGGATAGAGGAGCAGGAGATCAACAAAGTATCATCAACAAACTATTGATGAGAAATAGGGTCCGATGTCGAGGTTGGTTTGAAACCATCTACTCGCCCACTTTCTATAACCTCTGAAATAGATCTTCCCAGTGCCTCAACAAGAATAATAAAAATATATGGTGATAATGGATCCCCTTGGTGAAGACCACGCCCACTTTTGAAGTAGCCAGTAGGGACTCCATTTACCAAGACTAAAAACATAGTAGATGAAAAACACTTTTTAACCAACCCCACCCATTTACTCTAAAAGCCAAATTTCAATAGGACTTTGGTCAAGAAGTCCCAAGAAACCCGATCATAAGCTTTGTTCATATCTAACTTTAGAAGCATACCAACCCTCTTACTTTTTTCCATAGAATGAATAACCTCATGAATGGTAATTATGCTATCCAAAATTTATCGATCTTTAACAAAACCACCTTGTTGATCTACCACAATAAAAGGTAGAACCCTCTTTAACCTATTGGCAATAGTCTTGGATAAAATTTTATAGATTGTGTTGCACAAACTGATAGGCCTAAAATTTTTAAGATGTCTTGCTCCTTGCACTTTTGGGATCAAAGCCAAAAAAGTGGAATTGACATCCTTAGGTAGGTATTGGGTTCTCTAGATCTCCTTGATAGCCTCAGTAACATCTGATCCTACAATATTCTAGAACTTCTGAAAGAAAGCAATTAGGAAACCATCTGGCCCTGGGGCCTTTTCCCCACCTAAACTAAATATGGCCATTCTAATTTCCTCATCTATAAAGGGGACCATAAGAGAGGAATTCATCTGATCAATCACCAATTTTGGAATATTAGGAAGGAGTTTGCTTTCAACTTCACCATTCACTACCATAGATTCTCCTAGGAGGTCTAAAAAATAATTGACAACTTCTACCCTAACATCCTCTAGTTCCACTACCATTAAGCCATCATCCCTAACCAACTCCTTTATCTTATTGTTGCCTCTATGTCTTAGGGTAGACACATGAAAGAATCTAGTGTTTCTATCACCTTCTTTAAGCCAAACTAGCCTTGATTTTTATTTCCAAAATACTTCCTCACAAGCTAAAAGATTATGATAATCAACTAAGATCTGGCATTCAGTCCTTCTTCGATGATCATCTAGACCAACTTGGTTCACTTCCTTTTCAATATTTTCAAGCTTCAACTTTAGATCCTTCTTTTGGGTAAATAGATGCTTAAAGACTCTTCTATTCCATTCTTTAAGATTGGCTTTAATCCACCTCAATTTACAAGCAATTTGAATTATTTTAGGGCCCCTAAAAACCTTTTTCCACCAATCTTCTATACTGGGTTTTAAATTTTCATGATTCATCCACATCAACTCAAATCGAAAGGGGCTCTTATGTAGTTTTCTTCCACTCTCTATCTCCCAAAGAATAGGATTATGGTCGGATCCAATCTTGGGGAGGGCTATAAGAGTAGTGTCTCCAAAGATTATTAGACCTTCTTGAGAAACTAAAAATTGGTCTAGCCTTATCTGAATCAATTGGTCACCCAATATTTGATTACTCTAGGTATACTTAAACTACCTAAGATCGATATCCATTAACTCATTATCACTCAAAAACTTCCCAAAATCTTCCATTCCCTCTGATAGAATTGGAGAGCCTCCCTTCTTATTAGATGGGTAAAGTGGTGTATTGAAGTCACCCACCAACACCCAAGGAATATCTTTGAATGCTTCCCTAAGATAACTCAGATCTCTCCACAAAGAACGTCTTCCACTCACCAAGTTAGGGGCATACACGTTCATCAAAATCCAATTTTGGTTATATTCTAGACTATGACAAAACATAGAGATGAAACTACTATTATTTACTATAAGTCAACCTTCAATATTCTCCTTATTCCATAAACACATAAGCCCTCTAGAGGCTCCATTGGATGGGCTAATCAAGAAATCTACTTCTCTCCATAAAAATTGCTTTACACTTTGAGCCTTTTGTACATCCATTTTGGTTTCCTAAAGCATTACCATATCTAATTGTTTTTCCTTCCTTAGCATCAAAATATCTTGGTGTTTTGAAGGGGCATTCAATCCCCTAATATTCTAGGAAAGAAATTTCATTTTATATTTTTATGGGGGGATTTTCCCTCCAAAGTTCAAAACTCTTTGAGATCCATTCACCACTTCCATGGTTGTTTCCTTCTTCTACATTTTAGACTTTGATGGGTGACCCCTTTGGGTCTCAGAACCAACATCATCCTTTTTTTTTTTTGACTTCTAGTGATTCGGTTAGGAGTATTGAGTCCCTCACTCTGAATTAAGGCAAGATCCACATCTTTCCCAAGGCCACAATCAGTAGGATCACAAAAATCTAGATTCATCCAAAAAAGATATTAAAATAGACAAAAAACTTGTCTTCTAGCTTGGAAGCTTCAAAATCCTCTATCATAGATTTATCACAATCTAAAACTTGAAGACAATCAAAGGTATTCCTACATTCAACACCAACATCACAAATAGAGGCAACAACCAATGGAATATTTACCTCTAAGCACTTTCCATCGATTTCATCTATGATAAGGCCTTCAACCGCACCAACATCCAAGCTTTCTATGGAAACTTTACTAAACTCCTCAGGAGCACCATGAGCACCTTTCCTATCTACCCCTAACTCAGATGCCAAAAAACTTGGATTTGGGGTTTGCTTCCTTTCCCATACCTTTTTTCCTTTATCAACTTTTTGAGATAGAGCACAAGTGAAGTTGGGATGACCAAACTTCTTGCATACCAAGCATTTCCTAGCTATGTTCTCATATTCCAAAGGCTAGGTCTAGACCCCAAACTTAGACTCAATTTCAATTAACTTTGAGAGGTCCTTATCAAGCATAACATTAACATAGAATATGGCGTACAAAAACCTAGATCTAGCAATGGTAACAAGATCTATCACCACCATCTCTCCTATTTCACTTGTGATTCCAGCTAGGATCTCCTCATGCCAAAGATATAAGGGAAGGCTAGGAAGGTGAACCCACATAAGAGCTTGGTCAATGCATTGAGAATTAGGGTTGAAATTGGGTGCCCACTTCCTTAGGAATAAACCTCTATGCCCAAAGAACCATGGACCACCTTGAAGAATCCTATCGCGATCCTCCAAACCACTGAGCCTAACTAGGAAAAATCCCTTAGGTAATGCAACAATCTCCATAGAATCCTTAGGATACCATTTTAACTGAGCCCACTTTCTAATAGCATCCAGATCTGGATGAACCCCAATAAATTTCCCAACAAGAGCAAAATCCCCATGGGAAGTAGCCATATCTGCAAGAGGGTACAAAACCACAAGTCTTCCTAAGTAAGAAAGGAGATTTAACCCTAGGCTCATTGCTTTTTACTTCCCCTTAAGTAGACTAACCCAAGATCGAGCCCCTAAGATAAAAGGTTGATGAAATAGCACATGTTTGAGACCTTTTTTTTTACTGTCATTTCTCACTATAGCTAAACCTAGGTTTAGCTAGGTTTAGCTAAATACCACTCCCCGTAGGTTTACCACCTTAATAAAGTGAGCTCTTATCACCAAAACTTATTGCTTCCTAATCGTCATTGCTCCTCATGCTCTAACTGTTACAACTCTCCTCACCCTCCTTGCTACCAATCTCCACACCCTGACCTCCATTGATCCTAGCATCTTGACCTCCACTGCTTCCACCTTGCTCACTAGTCAAACCCTGTAAACTATCCTTACCTTTCTGACTCAAGTTCTCCATCTTCAAACCCAACTTCAAACCCTTCAAAACCATTGCTCGCCTAACTCAGCTATGGATGTTGATACAAATTCAAATAAGGATTGGAATTATTTTTTCAAATCAAACCTAGATTCCAAATATTTGGAGCCATCATTGCTTGACTCAACTATGGATGTTGATACATATTTAAATTTGGATTGGAGTTATTTTTAAAATCAAATCTGGCTTTAAACCATTCAGAGTTACCACCACCTGACTCAACTGTGGATGTTGATATAGATTCAAATTTGGATTGGAATTATTATTATTATTTAAATCAAACTTGCTTTCAAACCCTTTAGAGTCATTGCTCCTTAAATCAACTGTGGATGTTGATACATATTCATATCTGGATTGGAATTATTTTTTCAAATCAAACCTATCTTCAAACCGTTTAGAGACAAGTGCCACCATATTACATCATGACTATCTAGTGGTTTTACAACTTGATAATTATGCATATATTTCTTGGCAATATTCAAACCTGGATCTCCTTGAAAGTTGAGGAATTTAACTCATTGGAATCATGTTAGTTAATGATAGTTTTGCATTGTTATTTATGTTCTTTAATGCATTTTATTTAGATACGTTTGAATTCGTTGGAATTTCATATAAATAGTGAATAAAAAATGAACTTGTTGAACTTATTTAGATCCAAATTTTCGTAGATCCTCGATCAAAATCACATCATATCTTGCTAGATCCGTTTTAACTATAAAATTTTATTTTAGGACTACTTTAAACTATTCAAGTCTAGAAGAGTGAGGCTTGTCAAGAGATTATTTTGCAAATTACCAAAATTGAAAGTTTTTGAAGTGTGCTCTGTCCCAATGATCTGAGTGCACATCGCTCTATGAATCCAAATGCACCCCACTTGAAAGCTTGATATAATGGACCATATTATTATTTATTAGTAAAATTTACATGTTTTGTTAAGGTTTTATCTAGTGTACATGAACAATCTATAAATTCCATCAAAGTGCACTATGCTTTTTGATTGGAAATCTTTTGATCACTATGAATTTTACTAAGTACCTTGAATATTCCACATCCCATTTAAGTGCACTTCACAAGGATAAAATAACTCTACCCCAATATTTTAGATAACAAACCATACAATTTCACTTAAGAAAAAACTCACATGTTGTATGCATAAAGGTGTACTATCGTCTTAATTAGACACACTCTGTTCTCTAACCAAGTTTAGATTTTTAAAATTTTGCGAAGTATCTTAAAATTTTATAAGTGTGATTTTCTCTCCCATAGTAGTGTGCTCCACAAAAATACCAAAGTGCACACTTTATCAAAAGGGTAATGTTTCAAAACTCCTCATTCTTAAGGTTCAATTGACTTTTCTCCCATGTTTTTGCAATAGTAATACTATAGTAACCCCATAGAAGATAAGAACCAAAGACTTATGAATACAAGGTTTAAATATTGTCTAATAGAAAATAAAATGGAGTTAATTAAATTGCTTTCTTATTAGAGAAAGAGTCCCAAAAATAAGAATCCTACTACCACTCTTTGGATTTATGACTCAAAAGAGATATTTAAGACTTCCAAGACTAAGAAAATTGATAGAATAAAGAAAACAATGGAATATAATATTAGTTATAATACAAACATAGACCCTTATTATATAAAAACATCATCATCATCTATAGCTTCACTAATATAGGTCAACACTTATTCCCCAATAGGACAATTCAAGAGTCAAGAAGTCCTAGCCATGACTCAATCTATTAAAGCTTCAACCACATCCAAACCATTTCTTCATTTTGTAATAGTAAGCCCAATGTATATCATGCCACCCAAACCACTTCATCAACCTATAATTTTAAGCACACAATATGATATGACGGGTTGCACACTTTCTTAGTATATAGTTATCAAACAACCCATACCATAATAACAAGTTGTATTAGGCAAGAAAAAAATTGTAACTGATCAAATAGTTGGGTCAAATAAAAAATCTATCTCAAATCAACAAGTGGGGTTAAATAAACAAACAAGTGTCCCTAAACAACAAGTATCACAAAATCAACATGGAAATTAGGGCCAATATAGTGTACAAATCAGAATCAAAGTATTGCACAAAATCAACCAACTTTGGAAAATCAATAATAGAATCATAATTTTGTGCAAAGCCAACAAGTTCCTCCAAATTAATAAAAAATTATGTATGGTCATAATACCATTCAAAATCAATAGATTTCCCAGTATTAACAATTTCCTCAAGGTCAACAGTAGGTTCTGGAAAATCAAAACCTCACTCAAAATTAATCAACCTATAATATTAATCATTTATCAAAATCAATAGAACATGCAAAACTAGTAGCTTATACAAAACCCTTACCCTTAGTGCACCAAAACCAACAATCTATACATAATCTAAATCAATAATATTTCGTTAACCAAATCAATTAGTTGCAAAATGTAACACTAAACTTGCAATACAATGATAAATTTACACATAGCCAACAAGCTATTCAAAACCAATAAATGGTGTAATTATATCAACAATAGATAGGACATATTTTGACGAGGCCACCCATTTATCTAGTGTAATGTTACAATACCAATATAGCCAAGTCGGCTATATTTCCAAGTTTAACCTAATCATTGATTTATTGATATAAGTAGGAGTAGAATGATTTAGTTTTTATCATATTTCATCTTCCATAATTTGCGTAATTGCAATGAATAAGCCCTCCTTAGTGGCAAAGGACTTAGCCCTCCTAATGTGGCAAATAATATTCATTCTGTCATTTGTATTTCATATTGCATGCATTTACAATTATTTTGCTTCAAGTGGTATCAAAGCCACCTTCCTAACATCTGTGATTTTGTTTTTGGAAATATTAGCATAGTAACATTGGCAAGGTAGCGATAGTAGAACATTGATGCTCATAGAGATCTCACTTCTTTTCAAGTGGAGTTCAAATATATTTACACTAAAAAAGGTATGCAGGAAGAACCTGATGCTTGTAGAGAGCTCACTCTATTTTAGGTGAAGTTTCAAATATATTTACACTAACAAAGGTGTTCGATTAAGGAATAAATTGATGCTCGCAGGAAGCTCACTCCATTTTAGGAATTTTTTTAAATATATTTAAGAAGAACTCATTACGTGATAAATCTCTCAACTGCCAGATATGAAGATGAAACATTTTATTATTTCATGGTTCTCACCATCAAATTAAATCTTTATAGGCTATTAAAATGGTGTGCACAATAGTTTTGTCCAGTTTCATTATATTTGGGGCTTCATAGCGGGTTTCCTAACCCTAAAACAGCCTTCGCATACTAAAAACTATGATTTCCTATTTGGTATTTCACCCTTAGAAGGATTGTGAGCTAACCATTGAAGTTGCAGCCAAAAATATTTTGAAGTTGCTCAAATTGGTTTAAATTGATGATTCAATAATTTTAAACCTAATATTTGTCAGTTTCAAACCTTAGGAATTTAAAGTATTACGTCCAAATAATATGACGTGATTGAAGGGTGCAGTTTTAAATGCATCAGTGAATATAATTTATCTTAGCTATTAGCCAAAGAAGATGTTTAAATTATGCTAGCCAATACAAATCAAGAAACTTGTGTAACAAATAAAAATTAAATCAAAGCATTCATAGTTTAATACTTTGTCAAGCTCGAAAGGATATAAGCAAGAATTAATTCAAAGCAATAAAAGCATTCTTTAAACTTCATCTGGCAGTTTTATGAGATTTTAATCCCACACGCAGGGTGCTGGTAATACAATTGGGCTTATTAGTGTCAATTTTCCCATAGATATTTGACAACCACTTGGTGGTCTGCCCTTCCATAATGCGTCCCATTCCCCATAAATTCTTTATATGCGTATCCATTACTGTCCTACTATTAGTGCCACCTAGTTCATCACTTTACTTCAGCTATCCTACCACTAGTGCCACTTGGTCTGTCGCTATCCTACCATCAAGCATCGCTTAGCACCACTTGGTCTGTTGTTGTTCTCCAGTTGTCCTACCATCGAGCATCGCTAGCTTCATATTGTCTGTTGTGTTCCTCCCATGTTTGCATCATTTTCCAAATTAATAAGTCCAATACGTTCATGTCGCTACCAAGATTAATATGTCCACACATCCAAATAGTCATTGAAAGGAAATACACCTTCGCACTAGCCATTGGAATTCAAATTTCAAAATAGCCGTTGAAAGAAAATTCAACTTTCAAATTTCAAATAACTGTTGCAAGAAATTACACCTTCGCAATTGGAGCGAAATTTTTTCCAAAATAATTTTTATATAAAGCAAGTGCATGAGTGACAGGTGGAATCGCGAATCAAACGGAAGACTACATAGCGAAGATATTCCAAACAAAAGACCAATAAACCCACCAAGAAGACCACCATAAAATAAAGGTATGCAACATAATTATCCTTTATGCATTAACAATTTTAACCCCAATCATCTTACTATTAACACCATGGCTCCTTCCACCTCACCCAACTCATCCCAAGAAAATATCACACATGAGGAAATGGGAAACCCCAATACAAGCAACCAAGGATTACAAGCATGTTTGACTCAACTAATGTCTAGTATGAACAATATGACATTAATGCTTAGGTAATTAATGAATAGATAAAACCAAGAAGCTCCTCCTTTCTCAAATAACTACCATAGACAAAATGATAATGTGGATCAAGATACTGAGGAAGTTTATCAACAAGCAATATGGCCTATATGTGTTAATATTCTACGTGCTGATATACCTACCTTTGAAGGTGGAGATCCATGTGGTTGGATAACTAAAATGGAGGGTCTCTTACACCTATATCGTGTGCTTGAATCTAAATAAGTTTCTTATACCTCATCCAAATTAGGTACTAAAGCTTACCAATGGTTCGCTTGGTAAAAACATCAACATATTCGTCCCCTCTTATGGTGTGAATTCAAGGATCTTTTCCTCAAGATATTTGGTGAAGGTAGTTCATCTTCTTACATCGTTCTTCTATTGGCACTTAAACAAATTAGTTCGGTTAGAGATTATATCTCAAAATTCATAATTCTTCTTGCTTATACAGGAGATGTACAAATCGATGTAGTGGTTTCGACCTTTAGACATGGGTTGAAAGAGAATATTAAAATTGAAGTAGACTTACATGATCCATACTCTTTGGATGAAACTATAAGGATTTCTAAGCTTGCTGAGAAAAAGATGCAAAATTTGACATATTTTAAACATGACTCCTATAATCGTCCTCAATATCGCAACAATTCCTTTCATAGAAATGATCAACCATCAAGATATTTTTGCTATAAATTTTGCAATAATCATCCAAAATATCAAGCATGTGTACCAAGACAAAAATTTCAAATAGAATATGATAATAAGGAAGACAAAGAGAAAACAAAGGATATCAATCCACAAGAATCACCTAACCCAAAGAACAAATAAATCATTATGAAGCAACATTTGAAGAAGACACTATGGCTATTTCAGCACATGCTCTAATGGGATTAACAACTCACCATATAATCAAGGTACCAAGATTTATTAGGTAGAAAAGGATAAATGTGTTGATCGATTCAGGTAGTACTCATAATTTTATTGACCTTAAACTTGCTAAGGCGTTGAACTTAAACATTCACTCCTCCAATAAAGATAAGTTCCAAGTTTTAGTTGCAAATGGAGGAAATGCTCAATGTAGTGGTAGAAAATCTTCATTTTCAATACAAATGGGAAGTTATACTTGGCATGAAACTCTCTTTGTCATGAGTTTAGGGAATTCAGATGTTATTTTGGGAGTTGAATGGTTAGAACAATTGGACACTATTAGTTTTAATTTTAGAAAACTATTTTTGGAATGGAAAGAAAATGGAAAGACTATTCGCCTCCAAGGAATTCAAACTCCACCATAAAAGGTAGTGAGTTCTCACAGCATGGAAAAAATATTAAGGAAAGGAGGTTATGGATTCATAGCTCAAATAAATTGTTTGGAAGTGCAAGCACAAGATATTCCTAAAATTCACTCAAAGGATCTTCAAGATATTATGGCTAACTATGATGAAGTTTTCAAAGAATGAAAAGGACTACCTCCAAAACAATCTCATGACCATGCTATACATCTTGTTCTAGGAAGCCTTCCTCCTAATTTTTGTCCTTATAGCTACCCTCAACCTCAAAAAATAGAAATTGAAAAGATTATCCAAGAACTCTTAGAACATGGAGTCATTCATCATAGCACTAGTCCTTATTCCTCACCAGTGGTTTTGGCCCATTGTAAGGATAACTCTTGGTATATGTGTCCTGATTTTCATCCTCTCAATAAAATCACCATCAAGAATAAATTCCTTATCCATGTCATAGATGATTTATTAAATGAATTGCATGATGTAAAATGTTTCACAAAATTGGATCTACGTTCTAGTTTTCATCAAATTAGAGTAAGATACGAGGACATTCCCAAAACTATCTTTCGTACTCATGAAGGTAATTATGAATTCTTAGTCATGCCTTTTGTTCTCTCTAATAACCCCTCCACCTTCCAAAGCCTCATGAACGATGTATTTTATCCATTTCTTCACAAATTTATCTTAGTCTTCTTTGATGACATTCTAGTATATAGTAAAACATGTAAGGATCATTTGATGCATGTGGGAAAGGTTCTTCATATATTACATAAGGAAATTTTTTTTGTTAAATGTTCCAAATGCTCTTTTGGTGTTCAAGAAGTTGAATATTTGGTTCATATAATTTCTCATGAACATGTTAAAGTGGATCCTAATAAAATTAAGGCCATTCAAGACTAGCCTTTACCTAAAACCGTTAAGAAACTTTATGGTTTCTTGGGCCTTACTAGTTTCTTCGAAGAACAAATAAATCATAATGAATCAAAATTTAAAGAAGATACTATGGCTATTTTAGTACATGCTCTTATGGGATTAACAACTCACCATACAATCAAGGTAATAGGATTTATTAGGTAGAAAAGAATAAATGTGCTAAACAATTCAGGTTGTCCTCATAATTTTATTGACCTTAAAATTGCTAAGGCATTGAACTTAAACATTCACTCCTCCAATCAAGATAAGTTCCAAGTTTTAGTTGCAAATGGAGGAAATGCTCAATGTAGTGGTAGAACATCTTCATTTTTAATTCAAATGGGAAGTTATACTTGGCATGGAACTCTCTTTGTCACGAGTTTAGGGAATTCATATATTATTTTGGGAGTTGAATGGTTAGAACAATTGGAAACTGTTAGTTTTAATTTTAGAAAAATATTTGTGGAATGGAAAGAAAATGGAAAGACCATTTACATCCAAAGAATTCAAACTCAATCATTGAAGGTAGTGAGTTCTCACAGCATGGAAAAAATATTAAGGAAAGGAGGTTATTGATTCATAGCTCAAATCAATTGTTTTACAGTGCAAGCACAAGATATTCCTAAAATTAAATCAAAGGATCTTCAAGATATTATGGCTAACTATAATGAAGTTTTCAAAGAATGAAAATGACAACCTCCCAAATGATATCATGACCATTGCATACATCTTGTTCGAAGAAGCCATCCTCCTAATGTCCGTCCTTATTGCTACCCTCAACCTCAAAAAATAGAAATTGAAAATATTATCCAAGAACTCTTAGAACATTGAGTCATTCATCATAGCACTAGTCCTTATTCCTCACCAGTGGTTTTTGCCCATCGTAAGGATAACTCTTGGTGTATGTGTCCTGATTTTCATGCTCTAAATAAAATAACCATCAATAATAAATTTCCTATCCCTGTCATAGATGATTTATTAGATGAATTGCATGATGCAAAATTTTTCATAAAATTGGATCTATGTTCTTGGTTTCATCAAATTAGAGTAAGAGATGAGGACATTCCCAAAATTTTCTTTCGTACTCATGAAGGTCATTATGAATTCGTAGTCATGTATTTTGGTCTCACTAATACCCCCTCCACCTTCCAAAGTCTCATGAGCCATGTATTTTGTCCATTCCTTCACAAATTTGTCTTAGTCTTCTTTGATGACATTCTAGTCTACAGTAAAATATGGAAGGATCATTTGATGCATGTAGGAAAGGTTATTCATATATTACATAAGGAAAACTTTTTTTCAAATGCTCCAAATGCTCTTTTTGTGTTCAAGAAGTTGAATATTTGGTTCATATCATTTCTCATGAAGGTGTTAAAGTGGATCCTAATAAAATTAAGGTCATTCAAGACTGACCTTTACGTAAAATCATCAATAAACTTCGTGGTTTCTTGGGCCTTACTGGTTTCTTCGAAGAACAAATAAAACATAATGAAGCAACATTTGAAGAAGACACTTTGGCTATTTTGGTATATGCTCTTATGGGATTAACAACTCACCATACAATCAAGGTACCAAGATTTATTAGGTAGAAAAGGATAAATATGTTGATCGATTCAGGTAGTACTCATAATTTTGTTGACATTAAAACTGCTAAGGCATTGAACTTAAACATTCACTCCTCCAATCAAGATAAGTTCCAAGTTTTAGTTGCAAATGGAGGAAATGCTCAATGTAGTGGTAGAACATATTCATTTTAAATACAAATGGAAAGTTATACTTGGCATGGAACTCTCTTTATCATGAGTTTAGGGAATTCAAATGTTATTTTAGGAGTTGAATGGTTAGAACAATTGGAAACTGTTAGTTTTAATTTTAGAATACTATTTTTGGAATGGAAAGAAAATGGAAAGACTATTTGCCTCCAAGGAATTCAAACTCCACCATCAAAGGTAGTGAGTTCTCACATCATGGAAAAAATATTAAGGAAAGGAGGTTATGGATTCATAGCACAAATCAATTGTTTGAAAGTGCAAGCACAAGATATTCCTAAAATTCACTCAAAGGATCTTCAAGATATTGTGGCTAACTATGATGAAGTTTTCAAAGAATGAAAAGGACTACCTCCCAAATGATCTAATGACCATGCCATACATCTTGTTTCAGGAAGCCTTCCTCCTAATGTCCATCCTTATCGCTACCCTCAACCTCAAAAACAAAAATTAAAAATATTATCCAGGAACTCTTAGAACATAGAGTCATTCATCATAGCACTAGTCCTTATTCCTCACTAGTGGTTTTGGCACATCGTAAGGATATATATTGGTGTATGTGTCCTGATTTTCATCCTCTCAATAAAATCACCATCAAGAATAAATTCCCTATCCTTGTCATACATGATTTATTAGATGAATTGCATGATGCAAAATTTTTCACAAAATTGGATCTATGTTCTGGTTTTCATCAAATTAGAGTAAGAGATGAGGACATTTTCAAAACTTTCTTTCATACTCATGAAGGTCATTATGAATTCTTAGTCATGTCTTTTGGTCTCACTAATACCCCCTCCACCTTCCAAAGTCTCATAAACCATGTATTTTATCCATTCCTTTACAAATTTGTCTTAGTCGTCTTTTATGACATTCTAGTATACAATAAAATATGGAAGGATCATTTGATGCATGTGGGAAAGGTTATTCATATATTACATAAGGAAAAACTTTTTTTTAAATGCTCCAAATGCTCTTTTGGTGTTCAAGAAGTTGAATCTTTTGTTCATATAATTTCTCATGAAGGTGTTAAAGTGGATCCTAATAAAATTAAGGCCATTCAAGACTGGTATTTACCTAAAACCATCAAGAAACTTCATGGTTTCTTGGGCATTACTGGTTTATTCAAAGAATAAATAAATCATAATGAAGCAAAATTTGAAGAAGACACTATGGCTATTTTAGTACATGCTCTTATGGGATTAAAAAATCTCCATACAATCTAGGTACCATGATTTATTAGGTAGAAAAGGATAAATGTGTTGATTGATTTAGGTAGTACTCATAATTTTATTTACCTTAAAACTGCTAAGTCATTGAACTTAAACATTCAATCCTCCAATCAAGATAAGTTCCAAGTTTTAGTTGCAAATGGAGGAAATGCTCAATGTAGTGGTAGAAAATCTTCATTTTCAATACAAATGGGAAGTTATACTTGGCATGGAACTCTCTCATGAGTTTAGGGAATTCAGATGTTATTTTGGGAGTTGAATGGTTAGAACAATTGGACACTGTTAGTTTTAATTTTAGAAAACTATTTGTGGAATGGAAAGAAAATGGAAAGACTATTCGCTTCCTAGGAATTCAAACTCCACCATCAAAGGTAGTGAGTTATCCCAACATGGGAAAAATATTAAGGAAAGGAGATTATGGATTCATAGCTCAAATCAATTGTTTGACAGTGCAAGCACAAGATATTCCTAAAATTCACTCAAAGGATCTTCAAGATATTATGGCTAACTATGATGAAGTTTTCAAAGAATGAAAAGGGCTACCTACCAAATGATATCATGAACATGCCTTACATATTTTTCTAGGAAGCCTTCATCCTAATGTTCATCTTTATCGCTGCCCTCAACCTCAAAAAATAGAAATTGAAAATATTATCCAAAAACTCTTAGAACATGGAGTCATTCATCATAGCACTAGTCCTTATTCCTCACCAGTGGTTTTGGCCCATCATAAGGATAATTCTTGGTGTATGTGTCCTGATTTTCATCCTCTCAATAAAATAACCATCAAGAATAAATTCCCTATCCCTATCATAAATGATTTATTAGATGAATTCCATGGTGCAAATTTTTTCACAAAATTGGATCTATGTTTTGGTTTTCATCAAATTAGAGTAATATATGAGGACATTTCCAAAACTGCCTTTCGTACTCATGAAGGTCATTATGAATTATTAGTCATGCCTTTTGGTATCACTAATACCACCTTCACATTCCAAAGTCTCATGAACCATGTCTTTGGTCCATTCCTTCACAAATTTGCTTGTCTTCTTTAATGACATTCTAGTATACAGTAAAACATGGAAGGATCATTTGATGCATATGGGAAAGGTTATTCATATATTACATAAGGAAAAATTTTTTATCAAATGCTCTAGATGCTCTTTTTGTGTTCAAGAAGTTGAATATTTGGTTCATATCGTTTCTCATGAAGGTGTTAATGTAGATTAAAAATACACGCCAAACAAAAGATAAAACCACAATAAAGGAACGAAAGCGATTGCACAAAACAAACGATTTATATTAATCGATGGAGTTTAAAAACTCCTTTTTGAATACAACTGGGCCTGTAACCCTTTATGTGATACAAAAATTACAAGTTATGCTAGGGTTCTCCGAAACCCTAGCTGGCACAAATGGTGGCGCTTCCGAAGAACGTATCTTCAATCCCAACAGAGTGAGTGGGCTTTGTCGTATCCCTTGCTTGGACCACTCCAGCTTAATCAGCTGCCATCAATAAACTGGATCTGTTATCAAAAACCCGCACACATTAACACTATCAAGGAGTTAGAAATTAATGAGAGGGCTCCACTGCGTGAGCCCTCAGAAACAATCTAAAACCCTATAAAAATGGAATGCAGGAAATCAATAACAGATTAATACATAAAATACGGCTACTTGCTTTAAACTAATTTATACCTGTTCTCTGTTAACGCAGCTAGACCAGGCGACACCTGGAAGTAATGTTGTTGTCAGAATAGGCTGCGGAAGGCGCCCTGGTGCACTCGCCGAACGCCCGCGTGCTTCTGGATCTGGATTACAAACGCCGGTCTGAGTCTGTGGCTGAAGGTAAACGCCCGTGGGCACTTGTTAAACGCCCGTGGGCACTTGGTAAATGCCCGTGGGCACTTGGTGAAGGGGTAAACGCCCGTGGGCACTTGCGACAGGAATGGGAGATTCTGCAGAGTGCTGCAGAAGGAATGGCGATGAAAGCGGCGACGGAAACGGCGATAGATGCGACGAAAAGGGTAGCAGAAGAAAGGAGATAGCTGTAGAAGAATTAGAATCAGAGATAGAAGTAGCAAAAGACCTAGGCGAAGAAGATAGATAGAAAAATAGATAGGGTTTGAGCCATCAAAGTGACTCGATTTATAATCCACTCTTAGGGCACACTTTAGGGTTTTAACGACACTTTGAACGTGTGGCTAAGATTAAAGCGGATCCAAGGGTAGAGAATAAATCTTGGTTGTGGAATGGATTAAGATGGATGGACGGATGAGATTAAATGAAGGATGGACGGCTCAGATTAAATCACTTAAACTATTATTTAAATATATATATTAAAATATTAAAATATTAAAATATATATATATATATATAAATATTAATTTAAATAAATTTGGGGATGAAAAATGGCGGGAAAGGTGAAATTGGGCCAAATAATGGCGGGAAAGTGTGGATTTGGGCCAAATAATGGCGGGAAGGTGGATGACCGACATGTGGCTGACAGGAAGGTATAGATGACTTGCAAGTGGCTGGATTTTGGTGTCTACAGATGCCCCTTTTGAGTTGCTTTGTGTGAAGACACAATGCAGCACAAAAACTTAGGACACCTGAAAAGCTGGATCAGACGCAACTCTCTCTCAAGACTAAAGCACAACTTTGAAGACCAAAGAATAAAAGAATATTTAAAATTTATCAGCTTACCCCCTCAATTGGCGAGCGAGAATGGTTCTCACGAGCCAATTGGAAGAAATTCGGAAGAAAATGAACCGTTTTTGCCCCAACGGTGAAAAAGGGGTTGGTGTATGAACCATCTGTTTATGTCCCAACAGAAAAGGGGTTGGTGTACAAACCAGAAAAGAATATGATTGAAGACGATATGAGTGATGTGAAAGATGAACCGTTTTCTGCCCCAACGGTTATAAAGGGATTTTTGCCAAATTTTAAATTCCATGATCATGTAAGATGAATTCCACTATTAGGAAAGTTAAAAATTGATAACGGATGCCCCAACTCCCGTGGGTGAATCCATACTTGTTGATGAAATTGCCTTGTTGGCGCCATTGATATGGAGAGATGCAATATGAAAGAGTCCAGAACTTCAGAGATGCTCCTAGTGACTGTATGGATAATTCCTCGGGTCGGAACCAATCAACCTAGGTAGCCTTAATCTCTAGCAAGACTCAAAATAATGATGATATTGAAGATTTGTCCACGTTTAAGGCCCCATGAACTAGGCCATCAATGACAACTGTTGAGCAAATTGATCTTGGTATGAGGTCACTTGAAAAGTAGGATACCCAAAATTGATTTCCAATTTTCAAACGGTGAAATAATTGATGATGATAAATGGTAAGTGTCCTTATGGTGGTTTAATCCTCTTACCGAATTGCATGGATGCAAATCGCTGCAATCGCCAAGGTGATAGAATATACCACTAGATACGAGGTTTACTTTAATTTAATTTGGCAAAAATATGCATGATGAAAGAAGAATGAATGAAATTGACGATAGATCAGAAGAATTGATGAATGTGGTTAATTTTGTGAAGGTTTTGAACATTTTTAACCCAATTTGTAAATCAATGATGAATGATGCGCTTTTTGAGCAAAATGACAAAATTTGTTTCCAAAACTGTTGTAACCTTCACAAAATGTTTTATTATGATAAGAAGAATGGATGGATGCAATTTGATGAAATTTGGAGGAGGTAAGCTTCAATTTTGTAAGTTTTGTTCTTTTATTCCATACTGACATCAAACGCCGGTATGCATTTGGAGGTGGCAGAAATGCCCGTCGGTGTTTGAATGCATCATGAAATGCCCCACTGCGTCTGAATGCGCCATGAAACGCCCCACTACGTTTCAGGGCACCAAAACCAGCTATTTAAACAGTTTCAGCGAGAATTTCGCTCATTTGTGCGTTCAAGCTTGAGAGAAGTGCGTCTGAGGGAGTGAAATGAAGTGAAGTGAAGTGAAAGGTTGTGTGGGAGAGTGAAGCACGCGGGAGCTATGGCGGAGATGGGAGCGGACGCGCCAGTGCAGCCAGCTGAGGTATTTGTTTATTTAAGCAAGTACTTTTATTTGTTTTTTTTTTTTTTTTTTGTTTTTTTTTGAAACAAACTTGTAACCAATTTTTGTTTTGTTGTTTTGCAGCTTAGGGTGTTAGAGGCACGACACCGATTCTCCCCTATCATTCCGGGGATGAGGAGGTCATTGTCCCAGGAAGACTGGGAGACATTGGAAGCAGTAGGGCTAGCGGAGGCAGCCCGGTTGGAGGTAGTTCGGGCAGATGAGGGGTACCTCTCGGCTTTGGCCGAGAGGTGGGATCCAGATCGGGGGACGTTCCAGCTCCCAACTGGAGAGATGACGGTGACGCTTGAGGATGTATACCGCATCCTCAAGGTGCCCGTGGAGGGGGCGCGGGTGGAGGTTGGACGAGATAGGGCCACGGAGATGGCCAAGTTGTTTGGGGATGACTGGAGGGAGATCCGGACGGAGAGCGGGGGATTCCTTACTTGGCCATGTATACGGCCAAGGAGTTGGTAGCGGTGGAGGCTCTGATGATGTTCGTATTGGCCAACATTGTGGCCCCGAACAACATCGGGTGCAGGTTTCCATGGAACCTGATGGGTGTAGTGAGCGAGATGCTCACTAATAGGGTAGTGTATGCCTGGGCACCCGTTTTATTGGTGCAGGTGTACCGGGAGTTGTATGAGGTTCGAAGACGGGGCCGAAAGGGCCTAGGCTGCAGTTTGGTTCTCCAGTGTTGGGGCTGGGAGCACTTCAGAGTGGCTCGACCGGAGGGGTTGCCATGTGCTTACTGGGACATGAGCCAGGCTTATGGTAGGAGATGGCTAGTGGCGGAGGAGAGACAACCGAGCCGCCCCGTGAGATCGGGGCAATGGTATAGGAGTTTATGGGCGGACTTGATAGATGCCCAAGTCATTTGGAGGCCCTGGCGGGAGGCACGGTGGATCGGTGATGGAGAGCATCTGAGACGGGTGCGACAGGCTAGATGGGTAGTGGGTCGAGGCCACAGCGAGGCGGAGTACATACAGATGTCTCGAGTGCTCCGCCAGGTCGGATTGAGACAGGATGTCCCCGATGAGCCAGTGCGCTACCGGAGGCACAGATCAGAGGGGGATTTGCCATGTGCCGAGCCATGGAGAGAGGCGACAGAGGACGATGAGGACATGGAGATCCTCGACGTGGATGACGTCGGGGTAACAGCTGAGTATGCAGCATGGATGGCCGCAGAGCCGAGGTGGGAGCCACCATTAGTGGCTGTTGGAGCTGGAGAGGACGAGGGAACCGCAGAGGTTCCCAAGCGCAGGGAGGGTCCCCGCCTTCGAGCTGACAGTCGAAGGCGAAAGGGGAAGATGGTGCGGCAGGCATCGGGGAGCGGAGATGACGAGGAGGATGATGGCGAGGGCCTAGGAGAGGCCGCTGGAGAGACTAGAGAGGTACCCCCTAGCGGGCACGAGGATGATCTGGCATAGCTGCAGTAGCAGATAGCAGAGCGTGATGCTATGCTAGCTGTCCGGGATGAGAGGATAGCTCGGCTGGAGCAACAGGTTGCAGAGCGGGATGCCCTGATAGCTGTTCAGGAGGGGAGGATGGCCCAGATGCAGGCGGACTTGGATGGAGCGACTAGGGTGCCCCAGGATGACAGGGTGACGAGACTCCAGGCAGAGCTAGCGGAGCGAGAGCGACGACACGGGATAGACATATCTAGACTTAGGTCTAGGACTCGTTATATTGAGGCTCTGGAGGACACATTGTTTAGGCATCACATTGTGTTGCCTGATCCTCCATCCTCCTCTGTCTCTAGGCGTAGTGAGTCTAGGCACACCACTAGGTCTAGGGCTCCTACTAGGTCACAGGGGTCCTCTTTTGATGGTTAGCTTAGTGCTTAGATGCACTCTTTATGAGCCTTGGTGCTCTATTGTATTTTGTAGCCTTTTGGCATTCACTGTACGTTTTGATCTTTATACATATATATACATGGCTTTTATTTTTAGTGTTTTACTTTCTTTTGTGTGAATGCCTATGTTTTTGTGATGCATGTTTTTATATGTTTTAATGCATATGTGATGGAATGGAATGCAAAGTTATAGATGATTAATGCGAGACTAAGTAAATGAAATATGCACTAAGAAGCACTCATACTTTTAGATAGTTAGATTTAGCCAATTGTTATCATAATTGTTTAATCAGGGGCACCGAACTTGGTAGCTTGTGAATGAATGACGTATGGAATGACATGAATATGGAAGAAGATATGGAGGTTGATATGGAAGAAAATATGGAGGAAGACTGTTTTACAAAGACTCAAACATGCTAGTGGTATCAAACAAACTTACTAATACTGCCTAATTCAACTAGGACCAAATGTGTGTGCATGTGAGTTCATTAACCAAATCAGAAGCATGGTAGTGACTCTAGGCAATCAAAAACTTGTGTGTGTGCAAGTGTGTTCATTAACCTCATCTTGCACAAATTAGGTAACCCTGTTATGGAGAAGACCCCAAAGCTAGTTTGTCCGTATGAGCATTCAGAGGTCTCTCTTTGAGGAGAGACATGTCGCCACGCAATGAGTATACTCCACTGCCGATCAAGCGTCTATAGCCCCGGTGAAGGTTAACTCCATAGTCCATGTTGTTTTTGACCTTTGTAAGCCTTGGGGATGACTACCTATCCGTCTGATTGGACAAGTAGTACGATCCTTACAACTTATTTGGGATCAGTGGTGTGTGAAAAATGTTCATTTCCTTAGAGCTTTGGGGAATCGGATTCTCAACCGAAGTATGATGAGAATTTTACCCTATCCTTACTACTCTGTTTATATTTATATTTTGTTATTTGCTTGTGATAGTGGTAAGAACCACTGTTTTATGGACTATGTTTGCATGATAGGACAAACGAGGATTACCCTGTTCACTTCGAGGCACAACCCAAGGATGGTGTTATCTCTCTTTGACACAAGATGTTTTTAAGATGTGAAAATGTGATAGGTTCAAGACCGCTTTTGAAATCATTTCCCAATACTCAAGATTTTATTTAGTGTAATTTGTGATATGGCCCTAGAGAACTTTGACATGCATTTCGAAGTTTGCTTAAAACACTAGAAATGGCTGAGTGATTGAAAACATTTTGGCAATGTAAATATGTGCAAATGGAAAATGGGTGTACGAATGACAATTCGGTTTGATGGATTTTATGAAGGTGCCCTTGATTAAGGCAACATGACTTTTGCTTGACCAAATTTTATATCCAAAAGATAGAATGGTCTCTAACATGATATGCAACTATGGCTGAAAATGAAATGTTATGGTTTTCAATGAGATGTATGCACATGAAATGCAATGTTTTTGAATGAGATGTATGCAACTAACAATGAAATGCAAATTCTTTTTATTTTATTTGTTTTTTTTTTTTTTGTACAAGCCATGTATATATGTACATATAAAATTCAAACTATGCGTAGAATGCTCTTAAGTGTATAACGACTTGCTTGCTCTCGTCTATGTTCTGGAATGATGGAGGGGTGTGGTAATGTGAGTTGGTCGTCGGGATTGGCTTATCCGGATCATATGGATTATGGAGCGGGGTGAATAAGTCTTCAAAATTCATTGTCAACTTATGAAAGAAAGAATGGGTGGAATGGAAGGGAAAACCGGTGAAGACCTCGGAAGACCTGAAGTGCAAAACAACATAGTTTTTGAGTTTTTTTTTTTTTTTTGTAGTGGTGAAAACCACTATTACACACATACATAAAGCAATAAAGTATTTTTATATATTTTGTTTTTTTTTTTTTGGAATTTTCTAATTTTTTTTTTTTTTGGTAGTGGTGAAAACCACTATTTTAGTATATACATATAATACAGGTTTGGATTATGGCTTATGGATGTGGCGGGGGTGGTGGTTCACCTCGTTCTTGTGGAAGAAGCAAGCGAAAGATGGCCTCTTGGAGAGGGAACAATTGGAGATAAAACTCGTCTTGTTTAGTGAGGGGAACAATGGGCGCCGACTCTTCTTCCGATTCATCACCATTTGACATGACGTCAAATTCTTCATAGACTTCATCTTCGGATTCGTCGGGGTGGAGGATTTCTTCTTCTGAATTAAGATTAATGCTTTGAAAAGCTCGTTCAAAAGAAGAAAGGGATGGAAGTGGTTGGTAGCCCAGACCAAAACGCTCAGTGGGTCTCTGATATGGCATATCGATGCGTTCAGTTACCCCTTGCTCGTATCGACCTAGGCCAAATTGCTGCCAATTATGTCTGTGGAAATAGCGAGAGGGAAAACCCTCCATCCTTTCGATATTGGCAGGACTTGGATGCTTGGGTTCTAGTATGGTGGTAGGACTAGAAGATGACTCTATTCCCCCATATACAAAATTAATGGAATTTGGCATAGAACCCATGTTATAAACCGATCCAATGGATAAATGTTGGTCATGTGGACGACCAAAATCTTTAACTTGTTTGCACATTGAACGGTGTGATGTGGACATCTTGAATGGCATACTCACCAATACCTGCATCAGTGAGATGGACCTTGACTTGGGAGGGAGATGGACTTGATGATGGAATAGAAGAATGTGGGATAGAAGAATTGGAAGGATTTGGTTGGGTTGATGCTTCACTAACTTGTGAAACATCAGTTGTTGATGGTTGGGAAGATGGAGGAATAATAGGTGATGTTGAAGAAGGTGTAGAAGAAGGGGGTAATGACGTGGAAAGAGATGATTGGTCATGGCCACATGTGCATGTGGTCACTGATGAAGAAGAAGGAAGATTAGTTGATGAAGAAAGTGGTGAATGAGATGGAATAGCGGAAGAGGAAGATGGTTGCGATATGATGGGTGGCTCCTCGGGAATGGGAGCTTTAGAAGAAGATGGTATAGAAGAAATAGATGGGGTCAAGAAAAGATGAGTGGATGGCAACACAATCTCATAAGGATTTGAGACATAGTTGCAATGTTTGAAGGGTTCCGTGTCAGCAGGTACACAATGAACCTGTCCCTCATATACATACTTCAGACATTGATGCAGTATAGAAGGGACACATCTCATCTCCCTAAGCCAAGGCCGTCCAAGCAATACATTGTATGCCATGGTCCCTTCCAAGATGTGAAACAAGGTATGCAAAGTTCGGGCCCCTACCTCAATGGGCAAGATAATTGTGCCAACCGTGGAAGATAAAGCATCATTGAATGCTTTAAGAGTAAAAGTCGACTTTGTGATAAGGGATGGCGACAGCTTTAGATGACTCAACGCCGATGTTGTAATGATATTGATTGAGGAACCGGTGTCAATTAAGACTCTCTTGAATGGCTTGTTATCGATCTTGGCCATGATATGTAGTGGAGGATCTATACTTTCTGTTGACATAGGTTTGATTTCAAAATCATAGAAAGTGATGGAGGGCTCCATGCATGTTTGAATACTCCCCACAAAGTTGTTGAAGGCATTAGTATCTTGAGTTTGAAGCTCGATTGACTTTAAGATTTCCATTAATGCCTCTCTATGCGGGGGAGATTGTTGAATGAGGTCATAGATCGATAACTTGGCAGAAGCCATTTTTAAACTGGTAGTTAACCGGCTACTCAATGACATGATGGGTCGTTGGCGTTGAGTAGAATGATTTAGCGGTTGTTGAGAAGTACTAGCACGTCGTTGGGTCACTGTTACCTGAGGTGGGTACGGGGTTTGTACCATGTGGCTGTGGTTCAGCCTGATTTGGTTGGTTCGCCCTTTGACCCCGGGTTACTACGTTAATAGTACCCACAAAACCTTGGTATTGTTGTACATGGTTGACTTGATTAGGAGGAGTTACCTGAGTTACTCCCCCTGAAGTTGTTGGAGCTTCCTCCCGATGTGGAAGGGGTGTTTGAAATATACCAAGATTTTGATTTTGTTGGGCTAAGGGGCTATCCAATTTAATGGCTCCAATCTCAATAAGATCTTGGATCACATGTTTGAAATCTGTACAATTATTGATATCGTGCCCATTTTGCCTATGATAAGGACAAAATAGGTACTCCTTGTAATACTTCCCCCTTCTAGATGGGTCTAAAGGTTTAAACTCAGGTAAAGTTAATTGATTTGTGCTATATAACTTGTTGAATATGACCGCATATGGTTCATCTAAAGGTGTGAATTGTCGCTTGGGACGATTGTTTTGCCAAGGTCGAGTTTCCATGGTTGGCCCAATATTGGGATCTGGTTGAGTAGGGGCGGGTACCGCATGATAAGCAATTGGTTGCGGTTGACTTTGCATTACTTGTTGTTGTTGAGCCATTACGGGCCGGCTCGCCACCACTTGATTAACTTGGTTAACATTTGAGGTCGTACTAGCTCGTGCTTGTTTGTTTTGGCCATAATTATTATTTCGTTGTTGGCCCTTTTGTTGCCATTCTTTTCTACGGGGTTTTAAAACACCCTCTTGGACTTTAATGTCTTCTATGATACTTGCTTGGGCCAAAGCCTCTTCAAAAGTCCTGTATTGTTGTAATTGGAGTAACCAAGAGATAGGTTTTAGACAACTCGGGTAAACATTTTGGTTAACTCCTCCATTGGTAGGGAGAATGGCAGTTTATTAATGATAGCCCTCCAACGGTTTCCAAAGTCATAAACAATCTCATCGTCATGTTGCTTGAGCTTGTATAAGTCGGACAATGAAACTCTCTTTTGTACATTCAAGGAGAATCGTTCTAAAAACAGATTAATCAATTGCTCGTAAGCATAAATGCTATGGTGAGCTAAATGATTATACCATTGTACAACATCTCCTCCTAATGTCTGAGGAAAAGTTCTGAGCATAAGAGCATCATTATTTTGGATTCTAAAGCAAGCATGCATGAATGAGCTCACATGTTCATGAGGATCCTCAGTTCCTCGAAATTTGTCAAACTTCGGTAATGTGAAATCAGTCGGATATGGTGGTGAAGGTACCGAAGGATGAATTGGTTGATTGATCAATGACCTTAGCGTAGGTTTCTAACTAAATGAGCCAAGCGCGTTAAGCATAAGGTTGTCAATCTGTTGTTGCATAGCATGGAGTCGAGAATCTTCATGAAAATTTTGACTCGTTTGATGATTATGATGATGTAATGGAAGAGTGGAAAATTGATGAGATGGGATGAAATTGCCTGGATTAGGCGGTGTAGAATGGACATGTTGTTGGTATGGATGATACCGAAAAGAAGGTGATTGGTTTGAATGATGAACTGGACTAGGTTGGGAGAAAGGTGGGGTAGGAATGGACACCACCGAAGATTGGGGTACCAGGTGGGGCCTGAGCTAATAAAAGTCGGTTGGGTAGAAATTGGTTGAGGTGTAGGATTTACTACGACAGGTGGTTGAGCATTTTGTTGCTTGTTGTTGCAAAATCAATTTGTCGAGATACTCCTTAACCTTATTAATCTCTAACCCAAGGGAGGTGGGATGATTGGATGAAGGTGGAGGGCAGGCTGCCATGGTAGTCACAGGAGACTGCATAGCAGGGGCAATGAAGGTGGCTGAAGTAGGCGATACCTGGGAAGGAACAGTAGACTGTGTCCCAGGTAGGGTGAAACCATAAATGGTTTGGGAAGAAGAGGGTTGAAATTGGTTATGGCTAGAAGAGTTTCCACCAACTTCATAAAGAGAATTGGTGTACACCCGGGTACATGGGGGAGAAGGTGGTCGGGAAGACACTACATTTGTCTCCAAAGGAGAACAATTGAGCATCCGGGAAGATGTTGGAGATGAAGCCGGCTGAACAGATACCACATTAGCCTCAAAAAAAGGGTTAGTGTAGACCTGAGTGAAACCAACGGGTATGGTTGATGCAATATCCTGCTGAAAAATAGAATCTTGCATAGGGGAATCTTGGATTGGCTCAAGGACATAACCAATGCCATCTCTTAAGTGAGTTTGCACTTGGGCCATATCAATGTGGGTAATATGACAGGAATTGTCTTCCTCCATGGGCATGGCCATGTGATAGACGATAGAAGGACGTGAAAGACCCGCGAGCGAACCTCGCTTGAAATTCACTAGGATAAGTGGCTATGTTGGTGGTGGGGATGTTTTGTGAATTACCCATTTGATTATTTAGATTTAACATTTTAGATTGATTCCTTGTTAAAACCATGAAGCAATAAATCTAAACAAATTCAAAAAAAGAAGAATGCAAAACTAGAATGATAAATTTACACTACAAAAATTATCAGAAAACAGTCACAACCTAGGTTTCAACCAATGTGTCTTACCTGCGGTTAATTAATTATTTTCTGATCTTAATCTGTAGTAAATTTTAAGTGTCCGGTTTATGAGTTTTGCATGTGATCTAATCTTGAATTATTCACAAAAAAAGGTAAAAACTATGGCTAGGAAAGGACAACGAGATTCTTACTGGTGATGAAATCCAAGCAAGTTTGCTCGGGGTGACCTATGGTGTCTAAGGCAGAAGTTTAATGGATGGAGATGAATTCCACCGTCACTAAACTTCAAGCAATATCTGGTGATGAAATCCAGATATCACTGTTTTAAATGCAATATGAAAATGCAATGAATTTTTTTTTTTTTTAATGTTTTAATTATCTAATGTGTACATACAAGGCTATAAATCAGAAGTTCTAATGATCTAAGCAAGAGGCTACTGAAAACATGTCATTTCCTCTGAAGAAGTGGAGTACACCGTTTAAAACCCCCTGCCTACCAATGATATCGGATATCAAAGGAGCAACCGGAAGGTTCGTCCACTTCTCCGCTCGGAATCACCCAATGGCAGGAGTACTATTGACATCCAATCAATAGTCCTACTTAGATAATTAAAACAAATAATTTATAGCTATTCTAATATGCAGCTAGGTATGCAATTTTTTTTTTTTTAAATGCAAGCAACAATCAATAATGCAATGCAAAGAAAAATGTAATTAAAAATAACTGTTCTTTTCCAGATTACTTAGTTTTTGTTCATTTTAAAGTAATGATCTGAAAAAGAAACAAAATATGGCAGAAAAACCAAAAACGTAAAAAGTACAACACTTACTTGGAAGCCTACGCTTTTTTGTAAACTGACTTCAAACGCCCACGGGAGTCTGCACAGGCTGAAACGCACCTCTGCGTTTCGTATTGGACTTCCAGACGCCCCTCTGCGTCTGCTGCGTTTTCTGCAAGCTCAGAAACCCTAGTTCGTCGTATACGACGAATTTCACGATTTCTGGAACTCGCAAAATGAAACGAGAAAACAAGAACAGATTAGTAAAGCAAGTATTTAAAAATATGAAACCCTAGGGGGTCCCACCGTGATCGCCATTTGTAGATTAAAAATACCACGCCAAACCAAAAGATAAAACCACAATAACCGGATACAAAGGAAGTTGCACAAAACCAAACGATTTATATTAATCGATGGAGTTTAAAAACTCCTTTTTGAATACAACTGGGCCTGTAACCCTTTATGTGATACAAAAATTACAAGTTATGCTAGGGTTCTCCGAAACCCTAGCTGGCACGAATGGTGGCGCTTCCGAAGAACGTATCTTCAATCCCAACAGAGTGAGTGGGCTTTGTCGTATCCCTTGCTTGGACCACTCCAGCTTAATCAGTTGCCATCAATAAACTGGATCCGTTATCAAAAACCTGCACACATTAACACTATCAAAGGGATTAGAAATTAATAAGAGGGCTCCACTGCGTGAGCCCTCAGAAACAACCTAAAACCCTATAAAAATGGAATGCAGGAAATCAAATAACAGATTAATACATAAAATACGGTTACTTGCTTTAAATTAATTTATACCTGTTCTCTGTTAACGCAGCTAGACCAGGCGACACCTGGAAGTAATGTTGTTGTCAGAATAGGCTGCGGAAGGCGCCCTGGTGCACTCGCCGAACGCCCGCGTGCTTCTGGATCTGGATTACAGACGCCGGTCTGAGTCTGTGGTTGAAGGTAAACGCCCGTGGGCACTTGTTAAACGCCCGTGGGCACTTGGTAAACGCCCGTGGGCACTTGGTGAAGGGGTAAACGCCCGTGGGCACTTGCGACAGGAATGGGAGATTCTGCAGAGTGTTGCAGAAGGAATGGCGACGAAAGCGGCGACGGAAACGACGATAGATGCGACGAAAGGGTAGCGGAAGAGAGGAGATAACGATAGAAGAATTAGAATCAGAGATAGAAGTAGCAAAAGACCTAGGCGAAGAAGATAGGTAGAGACATAGATAGGGTTTGAGCCATCAAAGTGACTCGATTTATAATCCACTCTTAGGGCACACTTTAGGGTTTTAACGACACTTTGAACGTGTGGCTAAGATTAAAGCGGATCCAAGGGTAGAGAATAAATCTTGGTTGTGGAATGGATTAAGATGGATGGACGGATGAGATTAAATGAAGGATGGACGGCTTAGATTAAATCACTTAAACTATTATTTAAATATATATATTAAAATATTAAAATATTAATATATATATATAAATATTAATTTAAATAAATTTGGGGATGAAAAATGGCGGGAAAGGTGAAATTGGGCCAAATAATGGCGGGAAAGTGTGGATTTGGGCCAAATAATGGCGGGAAGGTGGATGACCGACATGTGGCTGACAGGAAGGTATAGATGACTTGCAAGTGGCTGGATTTTGGTGTCTACAAGTTAAAGTGGATCCTAATAAAATTAAGGCCATTCAATACTGGCCTTTACCTAAAACCATCAAGAAACTTCGTGGTTTCTTGTGCCTTACTAGTTTCTTAGAAGAACAACTAAATAATAATGAAGCAACATTTGAAGAAGACACTATGGCTATTTCAGTACATGCTATGATGGGATTAACAACTCACCATACAATGAAGGTACCAGGATTTATTAGGCATACAAGGCTAAATGTATTGATCGATTTAGGTAGTACTCATAATTTATTGACCTTAAAACTGCTAAGGCATTGAACTTAAACATTCACTCCTCCAATCAAGATAAGTTCCAAGTTTTAGTTGCCAATGGAGAAAATGCTCAATGTAGTGGTAGAACATTTTCATTTTAAATAAAAATGGGAAGTTATACATGGAATGGAACTCTCTTTGTCATGAGTTTAGGGAATTTAGATGTTATTTTGGGAGTTGAATAGTTAGAATAATTGGACACTGTTAGTTTTAATTTTAGAAACCTATTTGTGGAATGGAAAGAAAATGGAAAGACTATTCACCTCCAAGGAATTCAAACTCCACCATCAAAGGTAGTGAGTTCTCATAGCATAAAAAAAATATTAAGTAAAGGAGGTTATGGATTCATAGCTCAAATAAATTGTTTGACAATGCAAGCACAAGATATTCCTAAAATTCACTCAAAGGATCTTCAAGATATTGTGGCTAACTATGATGAAGTTTTCAAAGAAGGAAAAGGACTACCTCCAAAATGATCTCATGACCATGCCATACATCTTATTCTAGGAAGCCTTCCTCTTAATGTTCGTCCTTATCGCTACCCTCAACCTCAAAAAATAGAAATTGAAAAGATTATCCAGGAACTCTTAGAATATGGAGTCATTCATCATAGCATTAGTCCTTATTCCTCACTAGTGGTTTTGGCCCATCGTAAGCATAACTCTTGGTGTATGTGTCATGATTTTCATCCTCTCAATAAAATCACCATCAAGAATAAATTCCCTATACCTATCATAGATGATTTATTAGATGAATTGCATGATGTAAAATTTTTCACAAAATTGGATCTATGTTCTGGTTTTCATCAAATTAGAGTAAGAGATGAGGACATTCCCAAAACTTCCTTTCATACTCATGAATGTCATTATGAATTCTTAGTCATGTCTTTTGGTCTCACTAATACCCCCTCCACCTTCCAAAGTCTCATAAACCATGTATTTTATCCATTCCTTTACAAATTTGTCTTAGTCGTCTTTTATGACATTCTAGTATACAATAAAATATGGAAGGATCATTTGATGCATGTGGGAAAGATTATTCATATATTACATAAGGAATTTTTTTTTTAAATGCTCCAAATGCTCTTTTGGTGTTCAAGAAGTTGAATATTTTGTTCATATAATTTCTCATGAAGGTGTTAAAGTGGATCCTAATAAAATTAAGGCCATTCAAGACTAGTATTTACCTAAAACCATCAAGAAAATTCATGGTTTCTTGGGCATTATTGGTTTATTCAAAGAATAAATAAATCATAATGAAGCAAAATTTGAAGAAGACACTATGGCTATTTTAGTACATGCTCTTATGGGATTAACAAATCTCCATACAATCAAGGTACCAGGATTTATTAGGTAGAAAAGGATAAATGTGTTGATTGATTTAGGTAGTACTCATAATTTTATTTACCTTAAAACTGCTAAGTCATTGAACTTAAACATTCAATCCTCCAATCAAGATAAGTTCCAAGTTTTAGTTGCAAATGGAGGAAATGCTCAATGTAGTGGTAGAAAATCTTCATTTTCAATACAAATGGGAAGTTATACTTGGCATGGAACTCTCTCATGAGTTTAGGGAATTCAGATGTTATTTTGGGAGTTGAATGGTTAGAACAATTGGACACTGTTAGTTTTAATTTTAGAAAACTATTTGTGGAATGGAAAGAAAATGGAAAGACTATTCGCCTCCTAGGAATTCAAACTCCACCATCAAAGGTAGTGCGTTCTCCCAACATGGGAAAAATATTAAGGAAAGAAGATTATGGATTCATAGCTCAAATCAATTGTTTGACAGTGCAAGCACAAGATATTCCTAAAATTCACTCAAAGGATCTTCAAGATATTATGGCTAACTATGATGAAGTTTTCAAAGAATGAAAAGGGCTACCTACCAAATGATATCATGAACATGCCATACATATTTTTCTAGGAAGCCTTCCTCCTAATGTTCATCTTTATCGCTGCCCTCAACCTCAAAAAATAGAAATTGAAAATATTATCCAAAAACTCTTCGAACATGGAGTCATTCATCATAGCACTAGTCCTTATTCCTCACCAGTGGTTTTGGCCCATCGTAAGGATAACTCTTGGTGTATGTGTCCTGATTTTCATCCTCTCAATAAAATCACCATCGAGAATAAATTCCCTATCCCTATCATAAATGATTTATTAGATGAATTCCGTGGTGCAAATTTTTTCACAAAATTGGATCTATGTTTTGGTTTTCATCAAATTAGAGTAATATATGAGGACATTTCCAAAACTGCCTTTCGTACTCATGAAGGTCATTATGAATTATTAGTCATGCCTTTTGGTATCACTAATACCACCTTCACATTCCAAAGTCTCATGAACCATGTCTTTGGTCCATTCCTTCACAAATTTGTCTTAGTCTTCTTTAATGACATTCTAGTATACAGTAAAACATGGAAGGATCATTTGATGCATATGGGAAAGGTTATTCATATATTACATAAGGAAAAACTTTTTATCAAATGCTCTAGATGCTCTTTTTGTGTTCAAGAAGTTGAATATTTGGTTCATATCGTTTCTCATGAAGGTGTTAAAGTGGATCCTAATAAAATTGAGGCCATTCAATACTGGCCTTTACCTAAAACCATCAAGAAACTTCGTGGTTTCTTGTGCCTTACTAGTTTCTTAGAAGAACAACTAAATAATAATGAAGCAACATTTGAAGAAGACACTATGGCTATTTCAGTACATGCTATGATGGGATTAACAACTCACCATACAATGAAGGTACCAGGATTTATTAGGCATACAAGGCTAAATGTATTGATCGATTTAGGTAGTACTCATAATTTATTGACCTTAAAACTGCTAAGGCATTGAACTTAAACATTCACTCCTCCAATCAAGATAATTTCCAAGTTTTAGTTGCCAATGGAGAAAATGCTCAATGTAGTGGTAGAACATTTTCATTTTAAATACAAATGGGAAGTTATACTTGGAATGGAACTCTCTTTGTCATGAGTTTGGGGAATTTAGATGTTATTTTGGGAGTTGAATAGTTAGAATAATTTGACACTGTTAGTTTTAATTTTAGAAACCTATTTGTGGAATGGAAAGAAAATGGAAAGACTATTCACCTCCAAGGAATTCAAACTCCACCATCAAAGGTAGTGAGTTATCATAGCATAAAAAAAATATTAAGTAAATGAGGTTATGGATTCATAGCTCAAATAAATTGTTTGACAGTGCAAGCACAAGATATTCCTAAAATTCACTCAAAGGATCTTCAAGATATTGTGGCTAACTATGATGAAGTTTTCAAAGAACGAAAAGGACTACCTCCAAAATGATCTCATGACCATGCCATACATCTTATTCTAGGAAGCCTTCCTCTTAATGTTCGTCCTTATCGCTACCCTCAACCTCAAAAAATAGAAATTGAAAAGATTATCCAGGAACTCTTAGAATATGGAGTCATTCATCATAGCACTAGTCCTTATTCCTCACTAGTGGTTTTGGCCCATCGTAAGCATAACTCTTGGTGTATGTGTCATGATTTTCATCCTCTCAATAAAATCACCATCAAGAATAAATTCCCTATACCTATCATAGATGATTTATTAGATGAATTGCATGATGTAAAATTTTTCACAAAATTGGATCTATGTTCTGGTTTTCATCAAATTAGAGTAAGAGATGAGGACATTCCCAAAACTGCCTTTCGTACTCATGAAGGTCATTATGAATTCTTAGTCATACCTTTTGGTCTCACTAATACCCCCTCCACATTCCAAAGTCTCATGATCCATGTATTTGTTCCATTCCTTCACAAATATGTCTTAGTCTTCTTTAATGACATTCTAGTATATAGTAAAACATGGAAGGATCATTTGATGCATGTCGGAAATGTTCTTCATATATTACATAAGGAATTTTTTTTTATTAAATGTTCCAAATGCTCTTTTGGTGTTCAAGAAGTTGAATATTTGGTTCATATAATTTCTCATGAAGATGTTAAAGTGGATCCTAATAAAATTAAGGCCATTCAAGATTGCCCTTTACCTAAAACTATCAAGAAAATTTGTGGTTTCTTGGGCCTTACTGGTTACTGTTGGTCATCAAATCCACCTAGGTAAGGATTTTGTGTTAGTGTATGCACCCTAGATTTGGATCAACATTGAAAGGCCGAAGGGAAGAGATGCCCCTTGTGCCAATCTTCGGAGAAAGGCTAGCTCCTATGCTAAACTACTTGGGTGTTTTGAAGACAAGAGTGTAGGAAAGAGATAAAAGGGATAAGGGTTAGAGAAATAAACTAAAAAGGGTTAAGGGAAGAGATATTGGTGATTTCAGGTGGGAGAGAACAGGAAGCACGATCGCTAACAGACAACTTGAATAGCAGCAAGGAACACCAAGAGTAAAATGAAGGAAATGTAGTATCAACCTTCCTATGTATCCTCCCGAACGAGTTTTAGGACACTATCCCCGATCGCACACCGGACATAGAGTTCAACATCCAACATACAAACGAGGAGAGATAGAAGAATCAAGCAAGGCAGGCAGCATAAAAGAAAGCTAATACAACACTTTTCTACTCCTATGTATCCTTTCGAATGAGTTTTAGGACACTATCCCCAATCGCACACCGGACGCAAAGTTCAACATCCAACATACAAACAAGGAAAGATAGAAGAATCAAGCACAAAAGGCAGCATAAAAGAGAAGAATTAAGCTCAAAGTCTCTTAGTATTAATCGCAGGACATCAAGTTACAACATCTTTCTAGCAGATAGTTCCTCCCACTTTTTCATTACAATGCTTGGGTTTTTATAGAGGACCCGGGTCTCTGAATCATAATTACATAGAAAAGAAGAGTACACCCTCGAGCTCTAAAAATTTGGCCTTCCTCGGATCTCACGACTGAGCTTTCAAATCTGTTACCAAAAATGGCAACTGTGACTGAGTCAACCATGGAAAGGTGCATTGATGAGTTGTCTAGACGTCCTTGGTCTCTGGGTGTAGTGCTCGAGTGGCCGCCATGCTCACCAAGTTCTCCATCATGGCTTGATACTTCACTTTTGATTGCCAAAAATGAGTAGCGGGCTTGCTGGGCATGAAAAATTGCATTTATGAGGCACTTGATCGCATTGGGAATATACCCGACTTGGAATGCATGCTCGTGAAATGCTTCGCTAGGTCTTCGTTCACAACTTTGCTTCGCAATGGTTTTGGGCCAAAGCAAAAACTCCTCCTTGAATGATACTTCACAAAACTGAGCTTCGCAAAACTGCTTCGGGGGTGGGGAGTGCCGAAGCATATTTACTTCACAAAACGGGCCTCTTTATCCTTGCCACTTTGCTTCGCTGACGCTTTGGAGAAATACTTCGCTGTGATCCTCCTCAAAATTGTGGTTCGAAGAGATTTCGGCCGAAATACATTCCTGCCTTCAAAACGCTTTGTTTCTCTTGGCTGCCAAAACTTCGGTTGAAAATGCTTCAGGCAAAAACTAGCCGAAGTGAATGCTTTGCTAGGTTTTCCATTGAAGTAGAAATGGTTCGGGTGTGAGGAGGCCAGAAGTAGATGCTTCAGCAACTTTCTGGTGAAGTAATATTTGATGTTCCCTTGGATTATGCTTCGTTGGTGCCTTAGCCGAAGTAGTTGTAGGAAATGTTTCGGGCCCGAAGCCCTTTATATTGGTCCTCTTGCATTTTTCTTCGGCAAAACTACTTCACAACAAATCTTACCTAAAGCAATGCTAGAAGTGCTTTCGGTGCGAAGTAGTTTTATTTTCCTTTTGGACGAAGCTCTTTTCTCCAGCTTGTTTGGTAGTGAAGCTTTTTCTCTTTCTACTTTTTATACAAAGGGGTGGCTTTGAAAGCCAAAATTGTTGCAACTTTTCAAAATAAAAATAACAAAGCACAAAACTCAACACAACACTATACAAAACTTGTTTCTTTTCTACCCCTTGAGAAATGTGACAAAATTGTCAACATTTTTGGCGGCTCGCGGGGCAATGAGCTAGTCTTGGTGGGAGGACCCTTATTCTTGATCCATTGGGCCGGAGTCCTTTCCCGATCCTTCTCCTCCTTCCACACCTTCATTTTATTCTGGGAGTGCCTCGATAGCTGGTTCTCCTTCTTGCTCTGCTCCCTCTTCTTCTTCGCCCTCTTCCTCTAGTGCGACCTCTTCTGGAGCAGCTTCCTGCGGTGGTGATGGGGCAAGACGCTCACAAATTTTCTTCATCGTCCGACAAACCTGGGACCAAGCACTCTTCAAGAAAGGTTCCAGATCTTGTAGTGCCTTGATCAATACTTGGAATCGATCGATTTGCCCGATGTCTGCATGTTGGGCTCTAGTATACAGGTCATTTAGGCAGGCCGCAATCTTGCAGTGTCTCAAGAGGTAATCTGTGATCTGCCTTTCTGTGATGGGCTCTGCCCATCCGTCTATCTCCGAGACGTCACCTTCAAACTGAAGCCATGTTGGCTTAATCTCTTCTTTGGATAGAAGATGCCCGTCATCATATATGAAGCTTGGGAAGCCCATGGAAGAGAGATCCTGAAAATAGCCCATTGATGTGTGCTGTTCGTTCTCAAATATATCCAGGAGGTCTTTTGCCTTTTGCATTTTTTGTACCTTGGATAAGAAAGCACGTACTGTGGCTCGGGATGTAGACCAGTCCCTAGCTGTTCGGCTCATCGCAGGGATCTGCAAGTCTTGATACTTGGCGCTTTGTACATCAAAAGCTAGTTTGAGTCGACTTCTAGCTTTCTGGGTGATTTATTCGATGATTGGCCCTCCTTCGACAGTGGCATTTCGGGCTTCCATAATGTAGGCCAAAATTGAAAGAGCGTTGGAGGCCCGAGATCTGAAGTTTTTGAGCAAATGCGAGCGAATATCCTTGATTCTGCTCCTGTCACACAACCCTAGGCCCTCATTTTCATACAGCTAGTTTTGCATATGCAATTTTTTTCCTTCGATCTCTTTTGCCCTCAGTTCATTCTCGATCTGTCTCTATGCTCGATTTTTAGCTATACATTCCAGTTGGTTTATTTGCGATTTTAGGGCATGCGCTTCTTTTTTCATCAGCTTGCACTGCTCTTCAGCGTCTACTAGCTTGGACCGGACTCTTGCCAACTCTTCCTCTAGATTAATATTGGCCCTCTCTGCTTCGAATCTACACTTATTTGCAATGTTTGCGTGCACTCGAAAGGTCTCGACCCCTACATGCATAGACAAATACTCATTGTCTATGTTCAGGTTCCCCAAATCCTTGGTTTTCTCCTGATAATCATAATCTGCTGGGGTCATCTCATCCAGAGGCTTTTGGACCCTGGGGACCTTCTTCACTTTGTACAATTTTCTTGCCTCCAGATCAAAGACTGCACCTTTCTCAACTTGGGCCAGAGATCTCCCTCTTTTCTTCCTAGCCTCCTTCAGCATCTTCTCATTGTTTTTATGGGCCTGAAGTAGTTTTTCAGCTAGAGGACATTCTTTTATTATGGACAGCTCGGATTCAAATGAAGATGGATCTCCAGCCGAAGGGGTAAACAAATATAAAGGGTTGACGGAGAATGCCTCACTAGAAGGTTCGACGACAGGTGTAGCGGGGGCCTCGGCTAGTGGGACAAAACTGTTTATGATGGGAACCTGGATCTCAGGATTCGATGATGAGATATTGACTTCGCCTTGGTTGAGAATGGCAGGGTCAGTGGCATGGGCGGGCGAAGGTTTTTTAACAAGTTTGTCTTGGTCGGATGACTCGGGTGGAATGGGGTTAGGCAGAGAAATAGGCAATGCTTGGAGGGATGATTGGCCTTGTAGGGAGGGAAAGGGTTGATGATGACCCTCAATCGAGACCATGGTGGACGCATCAGAGATTGAGGCGAAAGGGAGAGAGTGCGTACCTGTGTGCCCTTATGGGCCTCTACACCTTCGACCTCCAAGAATTCTGCCTCAGGATCCCCTTCCTGTTGGATAAGTTCCTCAATATTAATAATGTCTACGTCTGGGACCGTCTCGACATTTGGTGGCACATCATCTTCATTATTTGCTTCGATCGAGACTGGTGCAGGTTGTTCGACAGGAAGACTCGGATGCCCTGTACGAGATCACTTTGGATGGGTCGAGGGTGCTTGTATTTGCTCTGGCATTTTCCTCTTTTTTCTTTCCAATGGTTGCTCTGATTCTTCGGTGCTTGTATCCTTAGATGGTGCTTGCGTTAGTACCTTAGGCACAGTTTTAGCTTTTTTTTGTGCTCCCAAGGCATCATCAGTCTTCCTTGGGCTTTCGCCAAATCCTGGGGTAGCTGGAGGGATAAAATCGGCAAAGGATATGGGCTTCCAAGATCCAACCTTAGTTTCATAGACAATCGTGAAGTCCCTATCCATTGCCAAGAGTCCATAGGAATTCATCTTTCGGCGATGGAATCTCATTATCCACCATTCCCTCAGCTATTCCTCATCCCAGTTCTTTAATTCTTCCTTCAAATCATCCTTGGCCTTCTTCCAGAATGTGGAGTTTGGGGTTGGAAATGGGTGTTGATCAGGATCGAACTCTATTTCCATGGGATAAAAGTCATGCTAGGGAGGCAATGTTCTCATTTTTTCTAAATGCCACTCTAGATCTTTCCCGTTGGGATTGTTTCTCTGCTCCATTATTTCGGGATGGGGGCAGGCATGAAAATTTTTACATTTTAAGTGATTTTTCATCACTCCTATGGGATCATAAAACCACATTTGAGGAATCTGAAGCAGGCCAAAATTAGCCAATTTTTCCTCCAAGAAAATGTTCTGCTTTAAGGCAAAAACTTCAATCACTCCCATTCTAAAGGGAAAATCGTAGGTGGGGGCCCACTTCCGGCCATGGCCATAGATTTCATTGGTTGCGTCACTCTGCCAAGCGACCTCCAGTGCGAATTGGTACTCATATGGGAAAACCAGCAGTAAGAAAGGTTTTCCCACAAAGCCGAACAGGCGTATCACAAGTCCCTGTGTAAGTTGAAAAATATCCCCTTTTTTTGCCTGCACCACCCTGTCTCTCAGACTGAGGGGCACCCGAGGGCTAGACCCTATCAAAAATTGCATGGCGGGTCCCAAAAATTGTTGATTGAAAGAATAATAAGACTCTGACCTCAATAGGAGGCGAGTCCACTGGTATACAAGCAAAGTATTTCCATCCTTATCACTTGGTGTAATTGCAACATGGGGAAGATTCTTATGTGTATGGTAAAAGAAAAGCCATACCAGAAAAGAGCATGGACTAAAGTGTTGCTCCAATCCAAAAGTCTTCATTGCGGTGAGCCACGAGTGTAGGTTTTGGGCTACCCATTCTGCCCAGTCAAAGAAGACTGGGTTGGTGTTTGGCCTCGAAGCATCGGGAGCATAGAACTCCCCTTTGGAAATGCACTCGGCCAAAGACACCTGCCAAGGGTATACCGAAGTATTAGTTGACAAGCCCGCCACCCATGCAATGATGGAGAAGATGTCTGTGTTCTTGAAGGCTTCCAAGGGTAGGGGCATTTGGGGTAGTTTGCCTGAAGAGAGCCCGCTTTTGAGGTTTTCTTGCAAGAATTTCAACACATAGTTGTTTGAGGTGAACCTCTCCATTTGTTCGCTTAAAATGACATTGCAAACTGTATATTCCTTTGATGGCCCTTGCTGGGGTACGAAAGCTGCTTGCACATCCTCCTTCAGGATAGAGAACAACTTATGGCTAGCGACATTCAACACTTTCCTGGAAGCTGGTTGGTAGTTCTGTGCGATGGCGTAAATCAGCTCAGGGCAATGGTGCACAAGAGGGGTCAGATACCAATAGATTTGGGAGTAATATGCAATGGCTCTCTTATTTTCTTGTGTGAGCCTGCTCTTCATAAAATCAATAGTGTACCTAAGCTCGACCATTCTTCTTGAGAGTTCTGTATCTTTAATTTTCTCCCACTTGTTGACTGGTGGCTCTACAAGTCGTTCATCTTCGGATTCCTCTCTTTCTTCTGCAACTTGCTTTTTTGGATGGAGGTTTGGATTGACCTTATTTGGTCTCTGTTTTTTCTCCTCCGAACCTTTTGATTTTTTAGGAATTGTTACCTCTGGCTCCTTTTCTCTCAGGGTTGAAATTTTCTTTCCCATGTATGATTATGGCAGCACCACCAGCAACGTAGACTATTTCAGCGTCAGGGAGCTTCTCGACAAGTGGCAGTAGAATTTGCGGACAAGCAATGTGCCTTCAATATCGCACTTCCAAATAAATTTTTCCTTGCTAAGGCCTACATTTTATAGCCTTAAGGGGTGGTTACCCCTATTTATGGCTCTTACCATAATAAACCTATGCTAGTGGCGTAGGATATTGCTGTGCCATCCGATTGGCTGTTCGATGGCATTGTATGCGGAGTTACACGCCCCAATGATTACACCCTACATTGGAAGCACATATTGTACTTGGGTGCAAGCCCTTTCCCCAACTGAATCACCTCGAGATGTGCCCCACCACCTTTGCCTTAAATTCATCCGCTTCGAGATCTTTTCAAGTTGGTAGTCGGCACATTTTTTGAGACATGCTTTAAATGCTTTCGTCCTACGTATAATCAGCTTGACGAAGCTTGGGTCAGACTGGGAAATGCTTCACATCGAACTTCTTCTTCGGGCTGATATTCTATGCTTGAGGTGTGAAGTACTTATCCTTATTTGCGCTTTGCAAGGACCGCCTACCGAAGCTTGTGCTTTTGAAAATTACTTCGTAGAATTTCCACCCAAAGTGGTTGCTGGAAATGCTTTGGGTGCGAAGCTTTTTCATGCCTTTGATTGAACTTTGGTTCGGCCCTTCACTTCCTCGCAACCGTTACTTTGGGTAAAAATCTCCGAAGGAGATTATTGAATTTTTTATTTTTTATTTTTACTTTACATCCCTTTTGTAATGCGACAAGAGTGTCAACCTTCTTAACGACTTGCGGGGCAACGAGCTCATTCGGGTGGGAGAACCTCTAGCCTTGATCTATTGGGCCGGAGTCACCTCTAGACCCTTCTCTTCTCTCTCCCTCTGGAAGCGCTCTTGTATCTGGTTCTTCCTCCTCTTCTACTTCTCGAGACACATTCAATGGATTCTGGTTGAATTCATGTGTCTCACTCCTTGAGATACAAAAAGGGCGCAAAAAGGTGCCTTCCTCATTCTCAAGCCTTACCGCTGGAGACTGCTCTCCTTGGACTACCTCCTGATGGTGATTGCAAGCAACCACATTGTCCATTATTGGGTCAAAGCTTGCATATCCCCATTACTGTTCTTGGGCAAAATTTTCTTCTTAAGCTCTGAATGACTGCATCTCAAACCTACGCTCAGTACGAGGAGTCTACCATAATGAATATTGCACAGGATGTCTGGGAGTAGTGAACAGTGATGGGTTTTCTCCCCACTGCCACTTTACAGATAGGAACAAGAGTTGTTCTGCTCGTATTGCTTCCTCAAAGATCTGAGGAAACCTTCGTTCACCTGATTGCAGCAAGAGAAGGCATATATCTGGGTGAAAGGCACGAACATAGAAGAGGTGATCTTGGGCATGCGTGGGTTGGATCTCTACTGGAATGCTCTTCCAACTTCTATAAAATTGGACATTGAAGTTCGTGATGCTCTCCAGAGGTGCTCTCATGATAGCGAATAGATCCATCAAAATCTGGGAGGGATCTTGAGAGCCATCGAATGTCTTGATCAAAGCCTTGGCTAAATCGCTCCACGAGCGGATGCTTTCATACTCGAGTAATCTAAACCACTGCATCGCTTCTCCTTCCAGAGACATGTCTAGAAGTCTGACCATGACATCTTCATGGATTATGTTATGGAGGTTTGCTAAAGCAGCAATATCTTCAAGGTGCTTTTGGGCCATTCCCTTAGTGCCATCGTATTTCACCAATGTATGCAGGGCTCCTCTAGGAATTTTATGATAACCCTGAAGATTCAGAGGGGAATGAGCATTCCAACTAGGATAACGTGCTCTTTCCATTACGACGATGGCCTTGATTTTTTGGGACATTTACTTTCAACTTAAAGGCACCTACAATGAAGAAATCTGGGCTTTCAGCTCAGTTAGAGTCGTCAGGTGATTTTGACAGATGGGGGCAAGCCAGAGATTCATCGAATCAGACTTCCTTAAAACATGGGGGTTTTTGCCATAAAGGCACATAATTGGACACTGGTCTTTTATGACTTAGATATTTTTGGGTAAACAGAGTCACCAGATGCTAAGAGTATTACAGTAATGAGAGCATCAGATATTACTACCACTAGTCAGGTGAGACTGATCGGGTCACACCGAGAACTAGTTAGAACATAACTATTGGCCCCGATGAAGATGGGTTTGAGATTTAAAATATGGGGCCTTGACTGGTTATAGATCTTACTGAGACATACATAGTCGGTCCCACTGGGCATGCCAAAAACTGTTGGTCACCAAATCTGCCTAGGTAAGGATTTTGTGTAAGTGTATACGCCCTAGACCTGGACCAACATTGAAAGGTCGAAGGGAAGAGATGCCCCTCGTGCCAATATTCGGAGAAAGGTCGGCTCCTATGCTAAACTACTTGGGTGTTTTGAAGACAAGAGTGCAGGAAAGAGATAAAATGGATAAGGGTTAGAGAAATAAACTAAAAAGGGTTAAGGGAAGAGAGATTGGTGATTTAATGTGGGAGAGAACAGGAAGCACGATCGCTAATAGACAACTTGAATAGCAGCAAGGAACACCAAGAGTAAAACAAAGGAAATGTGTAGCACCCTAAAATTGGCACAGTAAACCTTAGCAAATAATTAAAATTACATTAGTAATAATTCAAATTCAAATTTTAACCCCAAAACCGCTCCCAAACCGCCTGCTGCCCGTTTCCTCATTTTCCATGCCATTTTTAGAGTTTGTTTTGTCCGTTTGATGATATCGTCGCCGATCAGACGATATCGCCTCAGATCGGATGATTTCGTCTGGAGAAGAACGTCCAGACGATCTCGTCCCAAACTGATTTGTGCATAGTTAGCTTCTGTTTCAACGACGTCTCTAATCCGGCAGAAGCGTGTCTACACCGTTAGAGACCTCCCCCGTTGGAGATCTTCCAAATTAGGATGATCTCCAACCTCCTAACCTCCCTCCTAAGCCTATTTAACCTTAGGACCCCCTCTTGGCATTCCCCCTGGCTGAAATTCCCTGTAACACGAATTCTACATGCATTAGACTATCTTAAACCACCATTTGCATTTGTATTTTTCCAAGTTTGTTTGCAGGAACTTCATTGTTTTTCAGCCGGAGCAAGCTCAGATCGTCGCAGACGATCCTGTTCAATTCGAGATGATTTCGTACCAATCCGAGATGATTTCGACTGTAGTCAACATTGGGGGCAATCAGTGCCCAGGGTTTGCATTTTCTCACTTTGTTTGTTGATTTATCCTGCATTTAGTTAAATTTGTTATTATTCCTTATTGTTCTGCATCTTGGAGTTCACCCATATAGCTTAAGTGCACAATGAAGTCATAATTTGTCATTAGAACGTCATAATCTACTTGAATTTTTATTTGTGATTATCACCTTAGCATCTATGTTGCCATTTTACACCATTTTTCTCTCGTTAGAATAGTTGCATTTCTGGTATTTTGTATCTATTTCTCTCGTTTGTAGTGTCCAGAATTCTTCGACGAATTCGTCAGATCTCGTATGATCCCGTCAGATCTCAGATGATCCTATCAAATTCTAGACGATCTGGACTGCTTCAAAAATCAGAACCTTCATCAGACATCCGGATCAGGTATGGTTCTTTAATCTAGCTTATTCTTTCTATTTTCTATCCAAATCTATTTTTTGTATTTATTTAATTTGCATTTTCATAATAGAACACTTAGATTCATCTGGCCAAACCTAGAACTTGGATGTTTAAAGATAAAACCGAACACATTAAACACATTCCCAACCTAGGCGTGGAAACCGCCACTAAACGTTTCCTGGTGAACCCCACCATCCGTCGAAAAATCACCTTAATACCCCTCCCCCGAGAGGCGGGACCTTCAAAGGGCCTCTCAGTTCGAGGTACCATCCCATCCTTTTCCCATCCCCCTTTCGGGCGTGGATCCTTTAGCCTGAAGGTAAGGGTGCGAAAAATTTGGAACGATACATTTTGGTGAACCCGACGTGAAACTAAAACCTTTTGAAAACAAAAACAAAAAAAAAAAACAAAAACATAGATGCATTTAAAATCATTAGAAAACTACTAAGTTGCATATCATGTCTAGATGGTAGCTCCTAAGAAAAGACTAGCAGTTACTATAAATGTTGCAAATCAATTAATAGCCATAGAGGTTGATTCTTTGTTTAGAACATCTCAAACATACAGAGTCCCGCCTTTGTGGGACGAACTTAATAGGAGACTAGGTATCATTTCATCTAGATCAACCGAACTTAGACAAATCAAGAGGTTTGCCCTAGATAGGATCCTGGATCCTCATCAACTCATTTTTTATCATGAACTTCAGAGAGCCTGCCATAGGTGGTTAGCTTATAGGAGAGCTCTTGTGTCTTCATAATTGTTCACCTTCGAGGAATACCTCGAGAACGCAACTGTTATACACCAATTCCTAGGTCGTGTAGAAGATCAAGAGGTCATTCTTACGGATAGGGAAATATGGAGGAGAGTTCCTCGAGCTGTGTTATATCGAGAGTATTGCCACGAACTCTATTTCTACCAACCAGAGTCTGAGACAGATAATATCACTATAGCACTTTTTGTTAAATTCTTGAAAGAAAATTTCCAATTTGAAGAAGAACACTTCATGACTCCTGAAGAACTCGAGCCCATTAATGACATTTATAAATTATTTATAGAAAACTAGATCATTGCTTTCATTATTATTTCTTGCATTTATTGTGTTGTTTGTTATCTTTATAATATTGTTACAAAAACAAAAAAAATAGAAAACATAACAAAAACCCAAAACATTTTATTTTAAATACTATAGTAGGTATATAATTAAAATATATACCTTGTTGCATATATATATATACAAGTATATATATATTTGCTGAAATTTAAATTTAAGCACAATGCCTAAACTTAGAAATGGTAAACAAACTGAACAAGAAGAAGAAGATTGGTTGGGAGGCAAAACTACAAACCCAAATGTCCTTCCTGAGGATCCAATTCCGAAAGGAGAAACTCTAGAACAGCCAAAAGATGACCTGGGTGAAGACAATGAACAAGAAGACAATCTTAAAGAGGAAGGATCCTCATCCCCTAGAATAGCTCCAGATGGAACTATTGCTTTTGATAACTTAGATCATTTCTGGAAATTTTTCAATAATAACATTGGTGCTCTTAATATGGCAGTTCATATTGATAAAGGACAAATTAGTGACACTCAAGCAGCTATGGAAGATATGTTTAACATACACACTAATCCCTTGTCCTTTATTGATCAAGAAAGTGATAAAGCTGGACCATCCAATAGAGATATGGTCACTATGATTCAGAACATGCCAAAACAACAGGTTACCCAACCCCCTAAGGAACCTGTTATTGAGCCTAAAATCATTCCCACACAAAAGAAAACTTCCTTCACTGCTTTACTTCGCCAAACTATTGATCAATATGCTTCAAATCAACAAAAACCTAAAATGAAGCCAAACACCAATTTTCAACAATCTGGGATACAACATAATACAACTTCAAGATTTCTTCATAACACCTTTCCTACCAACAATTTACACAATAGCAACATAGCATCTAATCTTCATGTCCCTCCATATGTTCACAAATCTCATATTAATGCCCTACCGAACCAATATGGTGGGCAAACTAGTAATCTGGAAGCCATGGTGAAACAGTTAGCTTCGCGTATGGACCAGATAGATCCCTACCGTCCCTCGTATAATTATCGAGAGATATGTAGTCAACCTTTGGATCCCATAGTTGTAGCACAACCATACCCTAAACACTTTCCCATGCCCGTCCTGCCTATATATAAAGGAACTGAAGATCCCATAGAGCATCTTCGTATGTTTAGGATAGCATGTCATGATATATCACATGATGACTTGCTATTACTAAAAATGTTCCCAAAAAGTTTAGGAGGAATGGCATTAGAGTGGTACTATCAATTGCCCACTCATTCTTTGAGAAATTTTGAAGAAACAACTGAATCGTTTGTCCATCAATTTAGTGCCTACATCGAGAGGCATGTCACCATTAAAGATTTGTACAACTTAAAACAAGACAAAGATGAATGTTTTGCTGATTTCTTAGCTAGATGGAGGCAGTTGATAGGAAAACTGCACTTTGTGTTACCTTATAGGGAAATGTTGGACATTTTTATCAATAATTTGCAAGAACAAATCTCCTATGAGTTATCAACTGCTACCTTAACCACCTTCGATCAAGCTATAGACTTAGCTCGAAGGGTAGAAGATGCTCTCATTAGGAGAGGTCACCTCAAAAAGAAAGATGATGAGAAAACATCCAGAAATCAGTATAAAAACAAACAAGTTGTAGGTGACAGAGTCACTGATAGTAGAAACGTTGCTAATATCAATACAACAAAGACAACAGAAAAATTTATATTAAAACCCCCTGATAAACCTCCTCGAGAATTTACTAGATTGAATCAACCTTTATCAACCATTCTACCTCAATTATTAGCATGAGGCTTGATTCAATTACCAGCTATCCGGGAACCTGATCCAACTATACCCGGATACAGAGCCGATCTACACTGTGACTTTCATAGAGGACCTGGACATGCTACAAATTCTTGCAAAAGATTGAAACATAAAATACAAGACTTGATTGATAATAATGAAATGGAGGTGCAAGCTTTCCAACCTAAACAAAATGCTCCTAATAACGCTCAAAAGACCATTCCCCAAAATCAAAATCAAAATGCTAATCAATCATTGGATATATTTCAACATCCTTTACCAAACCATGGTAAAGAAGTGGCCAATCAAATCGAACATCATAATGTTCCCCCTCCTACCCGATATGTAGGGACTATTAGCGGACAATTACCTATTCAGGATCCTCAAATATTTGACACAACTTTATCCCTGGTCACGACTAGGCCCCTACATAATTTTCAAACTCCCGATCCTAGTGATGTAGAATCAGATACTGAAAGTGAAGTAGACATCACCTCAAACCAATCGAATAGTTCTAAAAATGAATCAGATCCTATTCAACCTATCACAGATGCTATGGTTCCAGAAGAACCATTTCCTAGAAGAGTTACTACTCGACCCTCTTCTAATCAATTCCTTCCTAATGAACAAGCCATAAACGCTCAACCAAGACCAGTTCAACGTCTTCAATATAACATTGTAGGTACCATCGAAGCTGTTACTGCACAACAGGCTCAAAACTCTCAACAAGATCAAACTCGTAATGATGGATCAGCTCCATTTATTTTGAAAAACCCCAATAAAGGGAATCATATGTCTAATGTTCAACTTAAGCCTCCTTACAATATTAATGAACAATTATCCAATACTACAACCAAAATTTCCCTTTTGGATTTGTTAAGATCTTCTCCCACCCATAGGGATGAGTTAATGCTTACATTAAGCCAAATGATGGTACCTCAAAATATTCAACCCGAAGCCATGTCCAATACTATCATCACTCGAGAAGTCGATTGTATTGACTTCCGGGATAAAGATATCCCACAACACAGCTTTACATAAGGATAATCCCTTATATATTACTGCTCTAATTGGAGATGTAGCTGTTAAAAGAGTCCTAATTGATAATGGTTCATCTCTAAACATTTGCACTTTTGACTTCTACCAACGGTTTGGCTTTAGAAGTGATGAAATGAAGAAAACTGACATGATTATCAAAGCTTTCAATGACGAGACACAAGAAACGTGTGGAGTCATTACTATACCCTTGCAAGTTGGTCCTAGAACCCTAGATACAACCGTGTTTATTGTACATTGCCCCGCATCGTACAATATACTTTTGGGTCACCCTTGGATCAATGCGATGCGAGCGGTTCCCTCCACTTTACACCAATGTGTTAAATTTGAATTTAAAAATCAGTTGGTCACTATCCATGGTGACCCTAGACCCTTTGATATGTGTGCTTTGGTAGAACCTGTTGGAGTGCAATTTTGCCCCGCTCTATCATCCACACATCCTAATTCTTATTTTTCATCTAAACGTGTGAAAAACACACACATAACATCATCTACTCCATCAACTACACCTATACATTTAACTCAACCATCTTCTCGAACAAACCACACTAGAACCTCAAAAAGATCTTAAATCCACAACCAATTCTTCATGTTCCATCCCTATCATTTCAAAACCTATAGACCCATTCATTAACACTTCCACATTATCAACATCTATCATACCTTCCACATCTAAAGATATAGGGAATGATCCTTCTACATCTTATGCTCTTTCTGATGAACTTTTACCGAATTTATCCACAGTCTTAATATCAGAAAAAACAAATGCTTTTATGCAAGATTCAATTATTTTAAATAATTTGCCACCATCTCCTCGTACTTTGGGCCTCCCACAACCTATGGGAAGTACTTACCAAGTCGGGAGTTGTGCTTTTATTTATAAAGGATATGATTGGGGAAGAATACCTCGAAATATCAAAACTCATCATGAGGGATATGCACGATGTTATTTTACTAATGAATATATTAAAGCTAAACCCATAATGCTTAAAATGGGATATAAAGGGAAAGGCTTGGGACCTTTCCAAAATGGCATGAAAGAACCTATCGAGGTAGAACCATGGCCCGCCCGATGTGGTGTGGGCCTATTTCCTAGTAAGGGTCAACCCTTCCCTTTTGAAGATGATGATCAACTCATATGTTATCAAGATTATCTAGATAAACAAGATTCTTTGTGTCCAAAGAATCAGCCATTTACATGTAATATGCTATCCATAGCTTACCCCGAATTGATTGTTGAATCCGATGAGGAGTTGGAAGGAGATATTTTCCATGATGTCTCCGTTGAAGAGTTGTTACACAATGGTTTTTATTTTGATGGTTCTATACCAACTATAGCCCAACTTGAGGCCACCACTCATCAAGACAAATTATCCAACTTAACCTTAAAAGAATTACAAGAATTGGGCGTTTCACCCGCCCCACCTAATTTTGAAAGAGATCTACACATGGAAGTAGAAAACGTCATTAAAGTTAACATTGGAACTGAGGATACTCCTCACATAATCAATATTGGATCAGCATTAAGTCAAGAAAAACAAGATGAATACATTGCATTCCTTAAAGAATATGAAGATGTCTTCGCTTGGACATATGAAGATATGCCAGTGTCCTGGACCCTTCTGTAGTCATGCATCATCTAGTAGTCCATCCGGATGCTAAACCCGTTAAACAAAAACTTAGAAAAATGCATCCCAAAGTGGCCCTGCTAGTCAAAGGGGAGTTAGAAAAACTCCTGAATGTTATTTTCATACAAGCTATTGATTATGCTGAATGGATCTCGAATGTAGTTCCAGTCACCAAGAAAGAAGCTACCAAAGTTAGGGTTTGCACAGACTTTAGAGATATTAATGCCGCATGCCCTAAAGATGATTTTCCTCTTCCAAACATGGATCAAATCATTGACTTTACTGTCGGGAGTGGAATGATGTCCCTAATGGATGGATTCTCCGGCTATAATCAGATCAGGATAGCTCCTGAAGATCAGGCTAAAATAACCTTTATTACCCCTTGGGGTACCTTTTGTTGGAAAGTGATGCCATTTGGTTTAAAGAATGCCGACGCAACATATCAACGAGCTATGACTTATATCTTTCATGATATGATGCATGATATCCTACATGATTATGTAGATGATATTATAGCTCACTCTATTAAAGAAGATGATCATTTAGCTGATTTGAGAAAAGTGTTTAATCGGTTAAGAGAATACCTTATTCGATTAAATCCAGCCAAATGCATATTCGGAGTTAAGTCCGATAAGCTATTAGGGGTTTTAGTTTCTTTACGTGGTATCAAAATCGACCCTCTCAAAATTGTGGCTATCACTGATATGCCCGCACCTACCAATATATCGGAGTTACGAAGTTTACAAGGTAAGCTTCAAGCCATCCGTCGCTTCATCGATAAGTTGGCGGACAAAACCACTCCCTTTCTTAAGCTCCTTAAGAAGGATGTTCCTTTTAACTGGGACGACGAATGTAAGGAAGCTTTTGAACTTCTCAAACAATACCTCCTTAACCCACCTGTGCTTTCACCGCCTAGACCTAATCGCCCATTTCTCCTGTATATTTCAGCTTCAGATTTTGCTTTAGGAGCTATGTTAGCTCAGCTTGATGATGAGAAGAAAGAACGTGCTAATTATTACATTAGCCGAACCCTCATCGCTTATGAAACCCGTTATACAACATTAGAAAAATTATGTCTAGCAGTCGTATTTTCTACGCAAAAATTACGTCATTATATGCTCAGTCAAAAAATGTATGTCATTGCTAAATATGATCCCTTGAGGTATCTCATGAGTCGACCTTATTTATCGGGTCGCACAACAAAGTGGGTTCTTGCTCTAAGCGAGTTTGAACTCACGTTCATAGGACAAAAGTCTGTTAAGGGTCAAATCATAGCAGATCAATTAGCTGCTGCACCCTTAGAATCTACCCATCCCCTCATCATTGAGTTTCCCGATGAATGCCTTCAATTAGAGGCAGACCATATTGAACAATGGTCCTTATACTTTGATGGAGCCCGATGCATGAGTGGGGCTGGCGTGGGTATTATTTTAATATCCCCGCAAAAACATCTTATACCTTTGTCCTTTAAATTAACATTTGCTTGCACTAATAATACTGCCGAATATGAGGCTCTAATCCTTGGATTACGAGCTGCCTTGGCATTAAAAATCAAACATCTGCTAGTTTTTGGTGATTCTCAACTTGTCATAAACCAAATTAATGAAGTTTATCAGACCAGAGATGATAAATTGCGCCCATATAAAGCATATGTTTTGCAATTGTTATCCTTGTTTGATAAAGTTACTTTGGAAGCTATTTCGCGAACTAGCAATCGTGCAGCTGATGCTATGGCCGCAGCTGCATCTCTTCTGCCCTTGGAGTTAGATGACGAATATGCCACCATCATTATTCGTCGACTCCAGGAACCCGCTTCAAATAAGTCATGTTTAGAACCTTTGGATGTGTTTCTAATCAATGAAACTACTCCCGAACCTTGGTATATGGATATAATTGATTTTCTCCAAAATGGGACTTTCCCTGCCAATTCTAATAGAAACCAACGATCGGTTATTACGTCGACGAGCAAGTCGATTTGTAATAATTGGCAATACTTTATATAGGAGATCTTTTGAAGGTATCCTATTGAGATGTTTGAATCTAGAAGAATCCAAATCAGCTTTAAGTGAAGCCCACGATGGATCTTGTGGAGGACACTTCAGTAGTAGTGTCATTGCTAAAAAGCTCCTTAGGATAGGCTACTTTTGGCCTACCATGGAAAAGGATGCACATGATTATGTGCGCCATTGCGACAAGTGCCAGAAACATGCTGACCTTGTCCATGCGCCCGCACAAGAGCCGCAGGCTATTTCATCTCCTTGGCCCTTTTCAAAATGGGGCTTAGACATTATTGGCAAAATTAATCCCGTGTCATCCGATGGACACAAATTCATCATAACCGCCACTGAGTATTTCACGAAGTGGGTTGAAGCTATGCCTTTAGCTTCCTGCACTGGAACTCAAGTCTCTAAATTTATTTTTAATCAAATCATTTGTAGGTTCGGAATTCCTGCAAATCTCATCTCATACAATGGAACTTGTTTCAAAAATAAAGATGTTAAAAAATTATGCCAAAAATATAAGATTCAACATCGCTGGTCCACTCCCTATTATCCTCGTGGTAATGGTCAAGCGTAAGCATCTAACAAAACCTTAATCAAAATTCTCAAAATATTAGTCAATAAAACTGGCCGCGACTGGCACATTCAATTATATCCAGCTTTGTGGGCCTATCGAACTAGTGTTCGAACTCCCACTGGAACTTCACCTTTTGTCTTGGTTTATGGCGCCGAAGCCATTTTTCCCTTTGAATTAGAAGTTCCTTCTTTGGCTCTACTACTTCAAGATACCGAAGTAGGAGATGAATATCGAGTCGGCAGACTCAGTCACTGGAACTTCTAGATGAAAAGTGCATCAATGCTTTGGAGCATCTTCGTGCCTACCAAAACAAGCTTAAAAGATCATATGCCAAGAAAGTTCGTCATCGATCCTTTGAGGTCGACGACCTTGTTTTAAAAGAAAATAAAAAAATACTAATGCAACTAAAGACCTTAAAGGTAAATTTGAGCCCAACTGGCTTGGACCATATATTATCACTCGCTAAATTTGAATCAGAGCATACAAATTAGCTACCTTAGATGGTAAATATTTAAAAGAACCTATGAATATTATGCATCTTAAGCGATATTACGCATAAAATTTGGTCATTTCATCATTTGTACATATTTTGCATGTTGTCTCATTTTAAAAATATATATAAAACTCTTTAAACAAAAACAAATGAAAAAAATAAAAAAGTCAAAACAACAATATTACTGACTCTTTTGAAACCCAAAAAAAAAAAATAAAGAAGAAAGAGAGAGTCAAAATTATCAAACTCTTCACAAATATTTGTTGTATATATTTCTTCTTCAAGCATTGCCGTTATATTTTCAAGTTATTTTGGATAAATTAGCATTTATTTGGAATCCCTCACTATCACAAACACAAAAAATAAATATCTTGATTTTATCTGGCATGATTACTAATCTCTCTTATATCAAAGTCCACAAAATTCAATTAAATAAAGTTTGAGCATAGAGAATTGATCTTGTTATTTACTTAAACCAAGCATATCTTTTCACAATAAAATGATTACATTTGTAATTTCCATGCTATGTTACATAGTAGAAGTGGTTCTTGAGCGAAAAGTTTCCCCTGCTATCCTATCATGCACATGGTCTAGAATCTTTGAGAATTGGCAAAAGGACAAGCTCACCCCTACCCGGAATAAAAATCCCTTGCTCTATAGCTAATCCGAGCAAGTATCCCTAGCATAGAAAGAAAAGAAAAGTTCAAAAGAAAAAGAGAAAAAGAAACAAGTTATTTCAGCATTATCTCAAATATCAAGCCAAAATACAAAAATACAAAAAAAAAAAAGAAGCAAAAGCAAAAGAAAAAGCAAAAGCAAAAGCAAAAGCAATAAAATCCCTTTCCCTACCCCTTGAAAAGAAAAGAAGGGTTGATGAGCTTGAATCCTTGGAATTCTCAATTATTCGAAAACTGTGAGGTAAGCCCCATAACAGGTGGTTTGTGCCCAACCCGCTTGGCCTTGGGTAACTCCTAGCATGGTGATATGTCCGTCACATTAGCGACCTTCTTTTGTATAGACCTATGTCTCGCTTATGGATTAGCTAGCTCTTGATAACCCGACCTACATAGTAGTCCTGGTATGGTTATATGCATCTAAATCATGGTTAATGAACACTTATTTGGTTCATTCAAATCACTTGTATCAAATTATCTTGCTCAAAACTTGGTAAATGAACAATGCAATTGCACACACATTTGTATTTGAGAGATTTTGTGTATCATTATGATAAATCAAGATTGGTAATGAACTCACATACGCACATGGGATTCCTTATAAATCTAACTTTTGTCTTTAAGATACTTTGAAATATTTTTGCAAATTGTTTGGAATAAATTCATTTTCTTCTTTGAAGAACAGCTTGTTTAGTATAAAGACAACTACATGCATTCTCAAAAAAATCAAAATCATTTTCCAAAACATGCAATCAAGTTACATTTATATATATTATCGACTTTCGCAACGATGGTATAGTTCCAAAACCAAAATTGGAATTTTATGCCTAGCGCAAGTCCTCATCTTCATATTTTCTGACTATTTCAAAAATTAAAAATCAACCATGCAATAAAACTATTATTTTCTTCTTTGGATTTCGCGATGATGGTATAAGTCTATACCTAAATATTCTATGCCTAGCGCAAACCATTGTACCAATTTTATTCCCCATTTATTTAAAATCATAAAAACATATGACTTAAATCATTATGTTACACAATTATGCTTTAAAACAAACAAACACCTATTCTATTTCATGTCATTATGTCAAACTTCAATTTTGTAATGATGGTATAATTCCTAGGGAATTATCCAAAAATTTTATCACACTTAGGAATTTATGCCTAGCAAAAGTCATTTTAAAATATTTCATGCATAATATTTTCATGGAAATCTGAAAAACAAATCATCATCATCATCATCATTTGCATCATCACAACAAAGTCTTAAGACAGTCTCTTAAGCACCCTTTTACTTTTAGCAATATTTCTATACTAGGATTAGCTTGACGACCGAGTGAGCGGCGACTCCATGAAATGGTCTATAATAGCGACAATGTCCTTTGAAATTATTGTTAAAAGTCCCTTTTATTTTTATCAAATTATCACATCACAAACAACCAACTTGTTTACATCAGATTATTTCATTTAAATTTTAAAAAAGCATGACATTCAAACCATCATATTTCCAAATGGCATAATTACATGAATCATCGAATCAATCAATCAAAACATTAAAGCATCATACAAATACATAAGACAAGTCATATGATCAAAAATATCTCATCTATATATATCTCAATAGTATATGTACATCATCTCAAAACTAGATTGGTATGCCACAATCTGTACCTAGGCATACTCAATCCCCTATCAAAAATAATAATAAGCACTATAATCAATCTGTGAAGTGCAATCTGTAGCAGCTAGCCTCGAGAACCCCTCGAGCTCTCAGCCTCATCTCCTCCCCCACCCTGAGGTGGACGAGGTGGCCCCATCATAGTCCGTGTGGTGCTATGAGTCCTGGACTCTGATCGTGATGATGTCCTCGATGACCTCATCCCGATAGGCTCCATAATATGGGCCGACAACGGTAACCTCTGCCCCTCTGGCACCATATGGTGGTATAGTGTCTGATAGAATGTGACCTGGGCAATAGCCCATGCTAGATCCCGAGTGCTCGCCCCTCCGCTCCATGCTCTAAGGCATGCTACCTCATCTCTGAGCTGTGTGGCCTCCTCTCGATGTCGTGCAGCCTCATCCTGTAGAGTCTGCACCTCTGCCTGGAGACGGACAGTCTCCACCCGAAGAGTAGCCATCTCACTACTCTCTCCTGTGTCCACACCCTTGCCCTTATCGGGCGATGGTGGTCTCTCTCTCCATGGAGAAGGGGGTCTCTCCTCCCTCCTCTCCCACTGCCATGGCCTCTGCTGAGCCCGTGGTCTCCTCTGCTCTCTCCCATCATGACCCTATGCCACCTCAATGGCCGCCTGGCACCGCCTCCCCATCCGATGCACAACTATGTGAATCGGACCCTGAGCCCTCGTCATCCGAGGAGGGCGGATGCCTGTGTACCAGGCATCGTAGCCATCAGCTACCCCAGCGTCGTCCCCATCCACCGACTGAATGGGGGCATCATCTATGTCCGGACCCTAGAAGCACTACATATCTGGAGCCCCGCTAACTGTAGTGTTATCCCGGATAGTCCAGGAAAACTCGTAGTCTCTGAGAGATGGGATCCCCTGCTGTAGACCGAACTACCTCAAAACTCGGTCATAGCGATGGAGCTCCACCTCTCCCCTCTCCATCCTTAGCCAATAGGTTCGCCTAACGTGAGCCAGCTCCTGTCCATCCTCGGCCCACCCTGGATGATCTCTCCAAGGCCTCCAGGTGATCTGGTCGAGACAAGGTCATCAAGTAGTCTCCGGGACATTGGCAGATCTATCCGCCGTTGTGACCCTCTCTCGAAGCCACCAGTAGAAAGCTCGGGGCCTCTCCCCATCAATCCCTATCAGTGGGAGCCCTACCGGCCTCCGCACCATGATGTGCTCCCAGCACCAAACCTATAGTAGAGATGTCATAACCAGACATCGACCGCCCTTGTATACGACCCCATGCAGGATCCTATACAATCGACATAGTACAAAGCTCCCCCAAGCAAACTTGTATCCGTGGTCTCTCATGTCGTAGACCACATCTATCAGTAGCCATGGTACTCTGCATCCACTCGATGGCATAGCAGCAGACCACCTACAACCCCAGCCAAAACCTGTGTCAGTCTAGATGCCCTGGCATCTGCCATAGAGATTCGATGTTCACTCCGCCCTTCTCCAGGGCGAAGCTCGGATCTCCGCATAGTCGCATCATCACGTGGCCCTGATTGGCCATAGGAGTGATTAGCCATCCTTGTATGGGGATCCTCAAAATCCTCCATACATCCTCTAGTGTGGGAGTCATCTCCCCTATCGATAACCGAAAATAGGAAGAACCCGGATACCACCTCTCTCGCTAGGGCCGTCAATAGCCCCATATCTATAGAAACCTGTGGCATCTCTCGCCACATGCCGCAAGCCGACCCGAGCTAGCTGATCTCGCTCTTCCCGAGATAGAGCGGCCAAGTCATCCCTCAACCCACCGTATTTCCATTCTCTCGCTCTTTAGTAATCCTCTCTGCAACATAAACAACAAAACAATAAAAATCATTAATAAAACAATGATTAAAAATGCAAGTAAAACAAAGTTCAATTTCATAAATGATGATATCGTCCACTATTGGATGATATCATCCCAAATTTGAGCAAATTCGTCTCCGATTTTGCCAGCCGAAATCGTCCCCTTTTTGACGAAATCGTCCCCATTTCATCGATTTCGCCCCTGGACGAAATCGACGATATCGAGACGATTTCGACGAAATCGAGACGATTTCGTCTCGACGACGTCGACGGCCCAAAAATGGCCGCGATGCTCAAAAATCATCAAAATTTAATCTAAAAAGCATGAAATTCAAAATTCAAGCCTTCTAAACTAAGTTTAGACCCTTACCCGTAGCCCGCGCCGGACCTCTGTCGATCTGTGCCCTGTCTCGACCATCTTGTTTGCAGAGCTCTAGAAACCAGAAAATAAAAAATGAACAGTAAAAATGAATTAGGGTTTTTCCCTATTTTTCTTAATTTTATTCAAAAACAATTAACAACAAATTTAATTTTGGCTTTTTCGCATTTTTACCTCAAACGTTCGATTTGGGTAAAAACACGGAGGGGGCATCATAGTAAGCTGTCGTACGATTCGACCAAGAATCGTCACCTAAAAATGGGAATAAATTTTTGCTTTCTCGTAGATCGAGAAGAACTCATCTTTAACGCATTTTCCTCAAAAAATTTGCTAAAGAGGGGGCAAAATGTAGCACCCTAAAATTGGCACAGTAAACCTTAGCAAATAATTAAAATTACATTAGTAATAATTCAAATTCAAATTTTAACCCCAAAATCGCTCCCAAATCGCCTGCTACCCGTTTCCTCATTTTTCATGCCATTTTTAGAGTTTGTTTTGTCCGTTTGACGATATCGTCGCCGATCATACGATATCGCCTCAGATCGGATGATTTCGTCTGGAGAAGAACGTCCAGACGATCTCGTCCCAAACTGATTTGTGCATAGTTAGCTTCTATTTCAACGACGTCTCTAATCCGGGCAGAAGCGTGTCTACGCCGTTAGAGACCTCCCCCATTGGAGATCTTCCAAATTAGGATGATCTCCAACCTCCTAACCTCCCTCCTAAGCCTATTTAACCTTAGGACCCCCTCTTGGCATTCCCCCTGGCTAAAATTCCCCGTAACACGAATTCTACATGCATTAGACTATCTTAAACCACCATTTGCATTTGTATTTTTCCAAGTTTGTTTGCAGGAACTTCATTGTTTTTCAGCCGGAGCAAGCTCAGATCGTCGCAGACGATCCCGTTCAATTAGAGATGATTTCGTACCAATCCGAGATGATTTCAACTACAGTCAACATTGGGGGCAATCGATGCCCAGGGTTTGCGTTTTCTCACTTTGTTTGTTGATTTATCCTGCATTTAGTTAAATTTGTTATTATTCCTTATTGTTCTGCATCTTGGAGTTCACCCATATAGCTTAAGTGCACAATGAAGTCATAATTTGTCATTAGAACATCATAATCTACTTGAATTTTTATTTGTGATTATCACCTTAGCATCTATGTTGCCATTTTACACCATTTTTCTCTGTTAGAATAGTTGCATTTCTGGTATTTTGTATCTATTTCTCTGTTTGCAGGTCTCTGATGAATTCGTCTGACGAATTCGTCAGATCTCAGATGATCCTATCAAATTCCAGATGATCTGGACTGCTTCAAAAATCAGAACCTTCATCAGACATCCGGATCAGGTATGGTTCTTTAATCTAGCGTATTCTTTCTATTTTCTGTCCAAATCTATTTTCTGTATTTATTTAATTTGCATTTTCATAATAGAACACTTAGATTCATCTGGCCAAACCTAGGACTTGGATGTTTAAAGATAAAAACACATTAAACACATTCCCAACCTAGGCGTGGAAACTGCCACTAAACGTTTCCTGGTGAACCCCACCATCCGTCAAAAATCACCTTAATACCCCTCCCCCGAGAGGCGGGACCTTCAAAGGGCCTCTCAATCCGAGGTACCATCCCATCCTTTTCCCATCCCCCTTTCGGGCGCGGATCCTTTAGCCTGAAGGTAAGGGTGCAAAAAATTTGGAACGATACAAAATGTAGTATCAACCTTCCTATGTATCCTCCCAAACGATTTTTAGGACACTGTCCCCGATTGCACACCGGACACAGAGTTCAGCATCCAGTATACAAACGAGGAGAGATAGAAGAATCAAGCAAGGCAAGCATCATAAAAGAAAGCTAATACAACACTTTTCTACTCCTATGTATCCTTCCAAACGAGTTTTAGGACACTATCCCCAATCGCACATCGAACACAGAGTTCAGCATCCAGCATACAAACAAGGAAAGATAGAAGAATCAAGCACAAAAGGTAGCATAAAAGAGAAGAATTAAGCTCAAATTCTCTTAGTATTAATCGTAGGACATCAAGTTACATCAGCTTTCTAGCAGATAGTTCCCCCCACTTTTTCATTACAATGCCTAGGTTTTTATAGATGACCCGGGCCTCTGAATCATAATTGCATAGAAAATAAGAGTATGCCCTCGAGCTCTAAAAATTTGGCCTTTCTCAGCTCTCGTGACTGAGATTTCAAATTTGTTACCAAAACTAGCAACTGTGACCGAGTCAACCATGGAAAGGTGCATTGATGAGCCGTCTGGATGTCCTTGGTCTCCGGGTGTAGTGCTCGAGTGGCCGCCATGCTCGTCGGGTTCTCCATCATGGCTTGATACTTCACTTTTGATTGCCAAAAATGAGCAACGGGCTTGCTGGGCACAAAAAATTGCATTTATGAGGCACTTGATCACATCAGGAAGATACTCGGCTTAGAACGCGTACCCGTGAAACGCTTCGCTAGGTCTTCGTTCACAACTTCACTTCGCAATGGTTTTGGGCCGAAGCAGAAACTCCTCCTTGAATGATACTTCACAAAACTGAGCTTCGCAAAACTGCTTCGGGGGTGGGGAGTGCCAAAGCATATTTACTTCGCAAAACGGGCCTCTTTATCCTTGCCACTTTGCTTCACTGACGCTTTGGAGAAATACTTGCTGTGATCCTCCTCAAAATTGTGGTTTGGAGATATTTCGGCCGAAATACATTCCTGCCTTCAAAACATTTTATTTCTCTTGGCTGCCAGAACTTCGGTTGAAAATGCTTTGAGCAAAAATTAGCGGAAGTGAATGCTTCGCTAGGTTTTCCGTCGAAGTAGAAATGGTTCGGGTGTGAGGAGGCCCGAAGTAGATGCTTCGACAACTTTCTGGCAAAGTAATCTTCGATGTTCCCTTGGATTCTACTTCGCTGGTGCCTTAGCCGAAGTAGTTGTTGGAAATGTTTTGGGCCCAAAGCCCTTTATATTGGTCCTCTTGCATTTTTCTTCGGCAAAACTACTTCGCAACAAATCTTACCCGAAGCAATGCTGGAAGTGCTTCGGGTGCGAAGCAGTTTCATTTTCCTTTTGGGCAAAGCTCTTTTCTCTAGCTTGTTCGATAGTGAAGCTTTTTCTCTTTCTAATTTTTATACAAAGGGGTGGCTTTGAAAGCCAAAATTGCTGCAACTTTTCAAAATAAAAATAACAAAGCACAAAACTCAACACAACACTATACAAAACTTGTTTCTTTTCTACCCCTTGAGAAATGTGACAAAATTGTCAATAGGTACTATCTCAAGTTTGTTTATAATTACGATAAAATTGCAGCCCCTCTCACAAATATCACAAAGAAGGATGATTTTCATTGGTTTGAAGCAACCACTCAAGCATTCATGACACTCAACGAAGCAATGTGTACTACTCTAGTTTTTGCAACCCCAAATTTTCATAAACTATTTTTGATTGAATGTGATGCTTCAGGAATAGGTATTGGGGCAGTATTAATGCAAGAAGGGCATCCCTTGGCATTTGAGAGTAAGAAAATTTTAGATGTTGGCTATGCTACATGCAGTTGATAAATAAAAATACTACTTAATCAGTAGTCGTATCATCATAAAATAGATTATAGTAGTCTCAAGCATTTTATAGAGCAACGATTTTCTTATCTGAAGCAAAACAAGTGGTTAACAAAATTATTGGGATATGATTTTGTTACTGAGTATAAGAAAGGGAAAGAAAATGTGGCAGTAGATGCATTGTCTCATAAATATTAATATGAAGTAGTTATCAATGCCGTTTTCGATCCTTGTTCCCAATGGGTTTCTCAGCTCCAAGAAGAATGGTTATCAAACACAAAAGCTGCTCAAATAATTTAAGATTTGATGCTAGGATCATACAAGCATCCTCATTTTAAATATGATGACAAGTTATTAAGAAGAAATAATCACATTTACATCCAACACAATTCTAACATCAAATCCAAGATTCTTGAAGAATCGCATGCTTCTCCATCAGTGGGACATTTCAAATTTTTGAAGACATATATGCAGGTAAAACAATACTTTTATTGGAGAGGATTAAAATCTAAGGTTAAAACATTGGTGGCTAAATGTGAAGTATGTCAGTGCAATAAGGGCGAAACATTCAAATCTCCAATACTTCTTCAACCACTACCAATTCTGTATCATCAATGGGAACATATTTCAATGGATTTTATTGAAGGTATTCCTAAATCAAAAGGTAAAACAATAATTTTTATGGTAGTGGATCGCCTCTCCAAATATGATCACTTCAATGCCCTACAACATCCATTTTCAACAAGCAAAGTTTCTAAGGTATTTATGGACTTAATATTTAAGTTGCATGGAATGCCAAAAAATATTGTAAGTGATCGTGATCCCATTTTTACTAGCAATTTTTGGTGAGAATTATTTTGTCTTAGTGGTACAAAGTTAAATATATCTTCTACATACCATATTCAAACATATGGACAAAATAAAATAGTTAACAAATGTCTGGGGACCTATCTAAGATGTTTTGCTCAAGATAAACAATATCAATGGGGTCATTAGCTTTCATTAGCAGAATGGTGGTACAACAATTCGCACCATTATTCATCAAGATGTTCCCTTTTGAAGCATTGTATGGAGTAAAACCACCAACAATAGCAGATTATATTCCAAGATCTTCCAAAGTGGTTAAAGTAGATGATTGGTTCTAGCAATGATAGCCAATACTCAAAATTCTCAAAGATAATTTGGTCCAAGCACAAAATTGCATGAAGCAGCAACAAGATTCACACAGGTGATATGGTATTCTTGTATCTACAACCCTACAAATAGTTGTCATTGAAGATCAAGACTAGTTAGAAGTTGGCTCCAAAATATTATGGTCCTTACAAGATAGTGCATCACATAGGCGAAGTGGCATATCAACTAGAGATTCCTCCCTCATCCCGTATACATCTAGTATTTCATGTTTCATGTCTCAATAAGGTGATAGGACAAAAAGTACACTCTCAATCAGAACTTCTAGTACTTGATGAAGAAGGATGTATATATCTCCAGCCAAAAGCAATATTGCAAAGCAGATCATGTATTCTTCGATCCCGTCACATCAAAAAATTTCTAATAAAATGGCAGGACCTACCTGTCACATTAATCTAGTGTAATGTTACAATACCAATATAGCCAAGTCGGCTATATTTCCAAGTTTAACCTAATCATTGATTTATTGATATAAGTAGGAGTAGAATGATTTAGTTTTTATCATATTTCATCTTCCATAATTTGCGTAATTGCAATGAATAAGCCCTCCTTAGTGGCAAAGGACTTAGCCCTCCTAATGTGGCAAATAATATTCATTCTGTCATTTGTATTTCATATTGCATGCATTTACAATTATTTTGCTTCAAGTGGTATCAAAGCCACCTTCCTAACATCTGCGCAATTTTTTTTGGAAATATTAGCACAGTAACATTGGCAAGGTAGCGATAGTAGAACATTGATGCTCACAGAGATCTCACTTCTTTTAAAGTGGAGTTCAAATATATTTACACTAACAAAGGTATTTAGGAAGAACCTGATGCTCGTAGAGAGCTCACTCCATTTTAGGTGAAGTTTCAAATATATTTACACTAACAAAGATGTTTGATTAAGGAATAAATTGATGCTCGCAGGAAGCTCACTCCATTCCAATAATTTTTTTAAATATATTTGCGAAGAACTCATTACATGATAAATCTCTCAACTGCCAGATATGAAGCTGAAACGTTATATTATTTCATGGTTCTCACCATCAAATTAAATCTTTGTAGGCTATTAAAATGGTGTGCACAATAGTTTTGACCAGTTTCATTATATTTGGGGCTTCACAGCGGGTTTCCTAACCCTAAAACATCCTTCACGTACTAAAAACTATGATTTCCCATTTGGTATTTCACCCTTAGAAGGATTGTGAGCTAACCATTGAAGTTGCATCCAAAAATATTTCGAAGTTGCTCAAAATTGGTTTAAATCGACAATTCAATAATTTGAAACCTACTATTTGTTAGTTTCCAACCTTAGGAATTTAAAGTATTACGTCCAAATAATATGATGTGATTGAAGGGTGCAGTTTTAAATGCATCAGTGAATATAATTTATCTTAGCTATCAACCAAAGAATATGTTTAAATTATGCTAGCCAATACAAATCAAGAAACTCGTGTAACAAATAAAAATTAAATTAGAGCATTCATAGTTTAATACTTCGTCAGGCTCAAAGGGATATAAGCAAGAATTAATTCAAAGCAATAAAAGCATTCTTTAAACTTCATATGACAGTTTTACGAGATTTTAATCCCACACGTAGGATGCTAGGAATACAATTGGGCTTATTAGTGTCAATTTACCCATAGATATTTAACAACCACTTGGTGATCTGCCCTTCCATCATGTGTCCCATTCCCCATAAATTCTTTACATGCGTATCCATCGTTGTCCTCTAATTGTCCTACTACTAGTGCCACCTAGTTCATCACTGTCCTTCAGCTATCCTACCACTAGTGCCACTTGGTCTATCGCTATCCTACCATCAAGCACCGCTTAGCACAACCTGGTCCATTGTTGTTCTCCAGTTGTCCTATAGTCGAGCATCGCTAGCTTCATCTTGTCTGTTGTGTTCCTCCCATGTTTGCATCATTTTTAAAATTAGTAAGTCCAACACTTTCATGTTTCTACCAATATTAATAGGTCCACACGTCCAAATAGTTGTTGAAAGGAAATACACCTTCGTACTAGCCATTGGAATTCAAATTTCAAAATAGTCGTTGAAAGAAAATTCAACTAGCTATTGGGGTTCAAATTTCAAATAACTGTTGCAAGAAAATACACCTTCGTAATTGGAGCGAAATTTTTTCCAAAATAATTTTTATATAAAGCAAGTGCATGAGTGACAGGCAGAATCACAAATCAAACGGAAGACTACATAGCAAAGATATTCCAAACAAAAGACCAATAAACCCACCAAGAAGACCACCATAAAATAAAGGTATGCAACATAATTATCCTTTATGCATTAACAATTTTAACCCCAATCATCTTGCTACTAACACCATGGCTCCTTCCACCTCACCCAACTCATCCCAAGAAAATCTCACACATGAGGAAATGGGAAACCCCAATGCAAACAACAAAGGATTACAAGCATGTTTGACTCAACTAATGTCTAGTATGAACAATATGACATTAATGCTTAGGTAATTAATGAATAGATAAAACCAAGAAGCTCCTACTTCCTCAAATAACTACCATAGACAAAATGATAATGTGGATCAAGATACTAAGGAAGTTTATCAACAAGCAATATGACCTACATGTGTTAATATTCTACGTGCCGATATACCTACCTTTGAGGGTGGAGATCCACGTGGTTGGATAGCTAAAATAGAGGGTATCTTACACCTATATTGTGTACCTAAATCTAAATAAGTTTCTTATGCCTCATCCAAATTAGATACTAAAGCTTACCAATGGTTCGCTTGGTAAAAAAATAAACATATTCGTCCCCTCTTATGGTGTGAATTCAAGGATCTTTTCCTCAAGATATTTGGTGAAGGTAGTTCATCTTCTTACATCGTTCTTCTATTGGCACTTAAACAAACTAGTTCGGTCAGATATTATATCTCAAAATTCATAATTCTTCTTGCTTATATAGGAGATGTAAAAACCAATGTAGTGGTTTTGACCTGTAGACATGGGTTGAAAGAGAATATTCAAATTGAAGTGGACTTACATGATACATACTCTTTAGATGAAACTATAAGGATTTCTAAGCTTGCTGAGAAAAAGATGCAAAATTTGACATCTTTTAAACATGACTCCTATAATCATCCTCAATATCGCAACAATTCCTTTCATATAAATGATCAACCATCAAGATATTTTTGCTATAAATTTCACAATAATCATCCAAAATATCGAGCATGTGTAACAAGACAAAAATTTCAAATAGAATATGATAATAAGGAAGACAAAGAGAAAATAAAGGATATCAATCCACAAGAATCACCTAACCCGAAGAACAAATAAATCATAATGAAGCAACATTTGAAGAAGACACTATGGCTATTTCAGCACATGATCTAATGGGATTAGCAACTCAGCATATAATCAAGGTACCAGGATTTATTAGGCAGAAAAGGATAAATGTGTTGATCAATTCAGGTAGTACTCATAATTTTATTGACCTTAAACTTGCTAAGGCATTGAACTTAAACATTCACTCCTCTAATCAAGATAAGTTCCAAGTTTTAGTTGCAAATGGAGGAAATGCTCAATGTAGTGGTAGAAAATCTTCATTTTCAATACAAATGGGAAGTTATACTTGGCATGAAACTCTCTTTGTCATGAGTTTAGGGAATTCAGATGTTATTTTGGGAGTTGAATGGTTAGAACAATTGGACACTGTTAGTTTTAATTTTAGAAAACTATTTTTGGAATGGAAAGAAAATGGAAATACTATTCGCCTCCAAGGAATTCAAACTCCACCATAAAAGATAGTGAGTTATCATAGCATGGAAAAAATATTAAGGAAAGGAGGTTATGGATTCATAGCTCAAATAAATTGTTTGGCAGTGCAAGCACAAGATATTCCTAAAATTCACTCAAAGGATCTTCAAGATATTGTGGCTAACTATGATGAAGTTTTCAAAGAATGAAAAGGACTACCTCCAAAACAATCTCATGACCATGCTATACATCTTGTTCTAGGAAGCCTTCCTCCTAATTTTTGTCCTTATAGCTACCCTCAACCTCAAAAAATAGAAATTGAAAAGATTATCCAAGAACTCTTAGAATATGGAGTCATTCATCATAGCACTAGTCCTTGTTCCTCTCCAATGGTTTTGGCCCATTGTAAGGATAACTCTTGGTATATGTGTCCTGATTTTCATCCTCTCAATAAAATCACCATCAAGAATAAATTCCCTATCCCTATCATATATGATTTATTAAATGAATTGCATGATGTAAAATGTTTCACAAAATTGGATCTATGTTCTAGTTTTCATCAAATTAGAGTAAGATACGAGGACATTCCCAAAAATATCTTTCGTACTCATGAAGGTCATTAGGAGTTCTTAGTCATGCCTTTTGGTCTCACTAATACCCCCTCCACCTTCCAAAGTCTCATGAACCATGTATTTTATCCATTTATTTACAAATTTATTTTAGTCTTCTTTGATGACATTCAAGTATATAGTAAAACATGTAAGGATCATTTGATGCATGTGGGAAAGGTTCTTCATATATTACATAAGGAAATTTTTTTTGTTAAATGTTCCAAATGCTCTTTTGGTGTTCAAGAAGTTTAATATTTGGTTCATATAATTTCTCATGAAGGTGTTAAAGTGGATCCTAATAAAATTAAGGCCATTCAAGACTAGTCTTTACCTAAAACCATCAAGAAACTTCATGGTTTCTTGGGCCTTACTGGTTTATTCAAAGAATAAATAAATCATAATGAAGCAACATTTGAAGAAGACACTATGGCTATTTTAGTACATGCTCTTATGGGATTAACAACTCTCCATACAATCAAGGTACCATGATTTATTAGGTGGAAAAGGATAAATGTGTTGATTGATTTAGGTAGTACACATAATTTTATTTTTCTTAAAACTGCTAGGGCATTGAACTTAAAAATTCACTCCTCCAATCAAGATAAGTTCCAAGTTTTAGTTACAAATGGAGGAAATGCTCAATGTAGTGGTAGAACATATTCATTTTCAATACAAATGGGAAGTTATACTTGGAATGGAACTCTCTTTATCACGATTTTGAGGAATTCAGATGTTATTTTGGGAGTTGAATGGTTAGAACAATTGGAAACTGTTAGTTTTAATTTTAGAAAAATATTTGTGGAATGGAAAGAAAATGGAAAGACCATTCGCATCCAAATAATTCAAACTCCATCATCAAAGGTAGTGATTTCTCATAGCATGAAAAAATATTAAGGAAAGGAGGTTATGGATTCATAGCTCAAATCAATTGTTTTATAGTGCAAGCACAAGATATTCCTAAAATTAACTCAAAGGATCTTCAAGATATTATGGCTAACTATGATGAAATTTTCAAAGAATGAAAAGGACTACCTCCCAAACGATATCATGACCATGCCATACATCTTGTTCCAAGAAGCCTTCCTCCTAATGTCCGTCCTTATCGCTACCCTCAACCTCAAAAAATAGAAATTGAAAAGATTATCCAAGAACTCTTAGAACATGGAGTCATTCATCATAGCACTAGTCCTTATTCCTCACTAGTGGTTTTGGCCCATCGTAAGGATAACTCTTGGTGTATGTGTCCTGATTTTCATGCTCTCAATAAAAAAACCATCAAGAATAAATTTCCTATCCCTGTCATAGATGATTTATTAGATCAATTGCATGATGCAAATTTTTTCATAAAATTGGATCTATATTCTTGGTTTCATCAAATTAGAGTAAGAGATGAGGACATTCCCAAAATTGCCTTTCGTACTCATGAAGGTCATTATGAATTCTTAGTCATGCCTTTTGGTCTCACTAATACCCCCTCCACCTTCCAAAGTATCATGAACCATGTCTTTTGTTCATTCCTTCATAAATTTGTCTTAGTCTTCTTTAATGACATTCTAGTATACAGTAAAACATGGAAGGATCATTTGATGCATGTGGGAAAGGTTCTTCATATATTACATAGGGAAAAACTTTTTGTCAAATGCTCCAAATGCTCTTTTGGTGTTCAAGAAGTTGAATATTTGGTTCATATCATTTCTCATGAAGGTGTTAAAGTGGATCCTAATAAAATTAAGGCCATTCAAGACTGGCCTTTATCTAAAATCATCAAGAAACTTCATGGTTTCTTGGGCATTACTGGTTTCTTCGAAGAACAAATAAATCATAATGAAGCAACATTTGAAGAAGACACTTTGGCTATTTCGGTATATGCTCTGATGGGATTAACAACTCACCATACAATGAAGGTACCAAGATTTATTAGCTATAAAAGGATAAATATGTTGATCAATTCAGGTAGTACTCATAATTTTATTGACCTTAAAACTGCTAAGGCATTGAACTTAAACATTCACTCCTCCAATCAAGATAAGTTCCAAGTTTTAGTTGCAAATGAAGGAAATGCTCAATGTAGTGGTAGAACATATTCATTTTAAATACAAATGGGAAGTTATACTTGGCATGGAACTCTCTTTGTCATGAGTTTAGGGAATTCAGATGTTATTTTAGGAGTTGAATGGTTAGAACAAGTGGAAACTGTTAGTTTTAATTTTAGAATGCTATTTTTGGAATGGAAAGAAAATGAAAAGACTATTTGCCTCCAAGGAATTCAAACTCCACCATCAAATATAGTGATTTCTCACAGCATGGAAAAAATATTTAGGAAAGGAGGTTATGGATTCATAGCACAAATCAATTGTTTGAAAGTGCAAGCACAAGATATTCCTAAAATTCACTCAAAGGATCTTCAAGATATTGTGGCTACTTATGATGAAGTTTTCAAAGAACGAAAAGGACTACCTCCCAAATGATCTCATGACCATGCCATACATCTTATTTCAGGAAGCCTTCCTCCTAATGTTCGTCCTTATCGCTACCCTCAACCTCAAAAATAGAAATTGAAAATATTATCCACGAACTCTTAGAACATGGAGTCATTCATCATAGCACTAGTCCTTATTTCTCACTAGTGGTTTTGGCACATCATAAGGATATTTATTGGTGTATGTGTCTTGATTTTCATACTCTCAATAAAATCACCATCAAGAATAAATTACCTATCCCTGTCATACATGATTTATTAGATGAATTGCATGATGTAAAAGTTTTCACAAAATTGGATCTATGTTCTGGTTTTCATCAAATTAGAGTAAGAGATGAGGACATTTTTAGAACTGCCTTTCATACTCATGAAGGTCATTATGAATTCTTAGTCATGTCTTTTGGTCTCACTAATACCCCCTCCACCTTCCAAAGTCTCATGAACCATGTATTTTGTCCATTCCTTCACAAATTTATCTTAGTCTTCTTTGATGACATTCTAGTATACAGTAAAACATGGAAGGATCATTTGATGCATGTGGGAAAGGTTTTTCATATATTACATAAGGAAAAACTTTTTTTCAAATGCTCCAAATTCTCTTTTGGAGTTCAAGAAGTTGAATATTTGGTTCATATAATTTCTCATGAAGGTGTTAAAGTGGATCCTAATAAAATTAAGGCCATTCAAGACTAGTATTTACCTAAAACCATCAAGAAACTTCATGGTTTCTTGGGCCTTACTAGTTTATTCAAAGAATAAATAAATCATAATGAAGCAACATTTGAAGAATACACTATGGCTATTTCAGTACATGCTCTTATGGGATTAACAACTCTCCATACAATCAAGGTACCATGATTTATTAGGTAGAAACAGATAAATGTGTTGATTGATTCAGGTAGTACACATAATTTTATTTATCTTAAAACTGCTAGGGCATTGAACTTAAAGATTCACTCCTCCAATCAAGATAAGTTCCAAGTTTTAGTTGCAAATGAAGGAAATTCTCAATGTAGTGGTAGAACATATTCATTTTCAATATAAATGGGAAGTTATACTTGGAATGGAACTCTCTTTATCACGAGTTTGGGGAATTTAGATGTTATTTTGGGAGTTGAATGGTTAGAACAATTGGACACTGTTAGTTTTAATTTTAGAAAACTATTTGTGGAATGGAAATAAAATGGAAAGACTATTCGCCTCCAAGGAATTCAAACTACACCATCAAAGGTAGTGAGTTCTCACAACTTGGGAAAAATATTAAGGAATGGAGATTATGGATTCATAGCTCAAATCAATTGTTTGATAGTGCAAGCACAAGATATTCCTAAAATTCACTCAAAAGATCTTCAAGATATTGTGGCTAACTATGATGAAGTTTTCAAAGAATGAAAAGGGCTACCTCCCAAATGATTTCATGACCATGCCATACATATTTTTATAGGAAGCCTTCCTCCTAATGTCCGTCCTTATCACTACCCTCAACATCAAAAAATAGAAATTGAAAAGATTATCCAAGAAATCTTAGAACATGGAGTCATTCATCATGATGAGGGTCGTTGATCATTCATCATTTAGTAATTATATGTCAGTCCAGGGTGGTGTCCAAAGGCTATATACAATAAGAGGTGTCACAGTTGTAGGTTCAGTTTATCCAAGAATAGGTTTTTATTGATGGATCAATTAGTGTTTTTGGGGGTTTGGTGTATCTTCCTAATTTCTAACAAAGGAAATCAAATTGTAGAAACTAAAACTGAATTTAAACTGTAGGAAAATGAAACTGCAAAATCTGAAATTGACAAGAAATAAAATGCTGCTAAATTGACCACAAAACAAATTATAGAAAATTAAAATGCAGAATGGAAATTCACATACACACTTGCAGAAATTAACCAATGATAAAACTCACAATGATCTGAACAGAAGTGGAACTAAATTAATGTTTATTGCAGTAAAACATAATTATGGAAATTGCAAAAAAATGCTAAAATTGATGTAATTTTGGAAATTGCAGAAAATGCTGGAAATGATGCTATTATAGGTCAAATGCTAAATACTATTCTAACACATGATTGAACCTATTCTAGATGCAATAGTGCAATTCTAAAATGAAACTTAATGCTACAAATAATTGGTGACAGAGTTCTGCTATTCTGCTGCAGCAAGAAATCAGTAAGATTTTCCTGTCACTAAGCTGCCCTTCCTCTGATCCTGTAAGTGGGCCCTTACTTGCAAAACCAGAAGAGGGTGAAAAATTATATCAAGTAAATTAAATGTGCACCATAATTTATCAAATGCTAATATAATCTAAAAAATGCATCTTTTATTCCATCTGCAACTGCATTACAGTAATGCAGGAAAAATTTACAATTTACTGTAATGCTACAAAGTCTTTTTTCTCTTGCCCACTTTTGATAATGACTATTTCTAATTATATCTATTATCTATTATGATCAACCGTTCTGGGAGATTTATTTATAAGACAAAGTTGATACATCTGTTTGTTGAGTTTTAGGGATTTCCAACTGTTTACAAAATAGTTTCCTGGAATGCAAGGTTATAATTTGTCAACCTTTATCCCTTTATCCCAGATGGTTCGCCTATGGTGAAGGAACGGAGTCCAAATAGGGTGGACTAACTACTTGGTCAATTTCCAATCATGATTTCCACGTTTTTGGTGCATTTTGACCATTTTTTGTTGTTCCTACGCTATTCCCTATTCCTGCGCTACTTATTCCTGCACTGCTCCGAAATAACAGGCAAGTGACCATTTGTTGCTGATCTGTGCTCCAAACGCATAGGGAGTAACTTGTTGACTTTTTCCTTATCTTATACACCCTTATACATTGGTGGCACGTGCTGGAGTGACTGATTCCAAGCCTTGCTGTATATGTATAGCTAGCTGGAACTGTCATAGTTACAACCTCTTTTCCTGCACAGTCAGCTATAGTGGATAAGTTCTTGGTGCCTTTTTCCTTTTGAATTAGTTTAAACAGAGGAACACAATATTACTAAGCATCAGATATTCAAAAAATTCTGAATTACTAAAATACTACTGATTAATTAACTGAAAAACAGGTGAAATTGCAGTAAAAATAGTAAAACAGAGTATATGCACTTTGTCATTTTAGAATATGCAAACATCATTATATAATGTATTTTTCCCATAATTAACATAAAATCATAGTAAAAAGGGTAAATTAAATAGTTATAATGTATCAAAAAGTGTTCATGGATGAGGCAATTCCTGGCCTCATCATTCCCCCCCAACTTATGGTAATGCATGCCCTCATGCATTTTGTAAAGCTATAGCGACACACAGATCCAGGTCTAGATATCTTTCATGAAATTTGAGTAATGCGCCACCAATTTTATAGAAACCGTCGACTGCTTTGATGGACTGAAACCACTGTTGGAAGTGCATATCAGGCTGTGGGTTAGTATCAAATAAGTAGGGGATAGGAGTGATAATTATGGGTATCCTATATCTCAGACCTATCCAAAGCTCCTTGATTTTTGAGATGATTTGGACAATGCCTTCTGCCCTTCTCCTTGACCACAATAAATTTGTGGGAGAAATTGGCTCCCTTTTATGTAGAGAGATAGATAACTCACCCCATCTATTTTTATAGGCTGCCAAAGCATCATCAAAGAAGTCTGCACAAAAAGTGTGAAACTGAGTTATACATCTGTGAAGGTTCCCTAGATAGAGTTGTTTCATTCTGATATCCCACATGAAGGTATAATGAACATTTGTACAATCCCTATGATTTAGGGGAGCAGGTCTGATAAGTAAAACAACTTGTGATTCCAATTATTTAGTTAATTTATTTTCTATGTCCCAATAGATATGATTTTGCAGAGTGGACATGAAGGCTCTCAGCTGTAAGTCACCTGTATAAATATGAGGTAAAAACATACTTTCTGTTGGCAAAAAGAAATTATGCAAAAATAACTCACATAACAGGTTTTGTTGCTCTACTGGACTCTGCATAAATGTCTCTATGAATTCTTTAGGAGTTTTCAACTGATGAGGCAGCTCAGAAGCAAGTCTCATGATTTGCCAGCGAACATATTTATCCTTGAGTATGAGGCTATAAAACCTAGGTGGTCTTCTACATTGTATTGCATATTCTACAATCTAGCATACATCCTGCACCTGTGCTTTTAACCTATTAATTTATGTTTCCTTCTCTTCTAATTTGGTTGTTTCAGAGTTCAAAGTGGCAAAATTTCCCTCTAATTGATGACACTAAGTCATCCAATATGCTAGGTCTTCATTGTACCTAGTTAAAGACACGGTGTCTGGGGGCCTCACAATGGGTTGCGTTTGTGCCACTATATTGACTTGTACACCAACTTCCATAGTTGGTGTTACATTTGGCAAATCTATTTGTGTTCCTTGTTTTTTGTAACTGTACTAATTAGATTAGTAAGAGGAGAGAGTGTGGATACCTGGTCTTGAGCTGCAACCTCCTGTTCCTCCACAGAAAGTGTTTGTGTTTCCTGCTGAAGGGCAGTGTCATTTTTCATCAGAATTTTTGATGGATTCTCATGTTGAATCACATCCTCAGATATTGCTATTCCTGCTTCCTCTCTGACAGGTGATCTTTGTGTAGGTGATATGTTAGCTTCTGATTATTCAAATAAATCCAAGAGGATCTAGACCCATTCATCAGGTGATGCCTCTGCTAACTCTGTTGATTGATGTTCCAATTGAGACAATTTGTTCTGCAAATCTTAAATTTGCTGCTGAAGCAGAGAAATTTGTTGATCTTTGTGTTTTATGGTTTCTTCAGCCTATTCAATTCAATGGGTCTGGGTTTTAATAACACTCTTTGCAGCATGCAATTGAGTGTGGATATTGACATATTCTTTAGACTCAAACTTAGAATATTTCTCAGACTCAACATGCACTAGAACATGCACATCAACCTCAGTTGGTTCAGAATCAGAATTCAGCTGCTCCTTAGGATCAGAGTCAGTATAATCAACTAGTGGACGTACAGGGCTTATTGGAGTTTCTTCCATAGTTGTATCCAGTTCCATTGGCTATATCCCTATGTCTGTCATTTTTGTTTCAATGTCCTTTTCCTATGCATCTTCTATTCTAACTTCTCCTTCACTTGATAGACAGACTGGTTCCATGATATTTATTGGTGTTTCTGGCAGGGTTTTAATTTTTTGAAGTCTAGCATACCTTCTTAACCCTGTAGAACCTGGATATTTCTTAGCAGGTGTAGTTTCTGGATGTTCTAGAGCAATTGCATATGTTGCTATTGATTCAGGAGCAGATACAGGTTCTTCTGTTGATTCTGGAGTAGGTGCATGTTCACTTGAACTCCCAATTTCTCCGTTGGGTTGTACAGTTTCTGCAAATGTTACCCTTTTTCTTTTTAACTGGGAACCAAATATGGATACTTGCTGTTTTCTAGTTTGTGAATATGGGGGACCATTTGTAGAAGGAGAAATTCTAATTTTAGAGGGCTCTGGATTGGGTTTTTACTCATATTCTTCCTTTGTTTCCTCTTCCCCTGGTGCAGAGTTAGAATCATTTGTTTCTGCCCAAGGAGAGAAGAAGCGGTCAAAATTCCTAAGGTTTCCCCTAAAGTGATACTTGCAAATGACTTTGATGATCCCATGGTGTTTAGGGCTTCCCTTCCCTGCTTGGTATTTTAGGGCCATAGCCTTTAGCTCCTGATAAAGATATAAGGGAATATTGACCCTATATTCTGGTTTTACTGATCCATGGCGCAGATGGTTGAGAATACGAAGGTGTGGGCCAGATACAGTAGGAAATTGGCCATCACAAGTTATGTATCTCATAACCCACATTGCCACTTCGTCCCAAGGGGATGGTAAACTAGGTCTTTTTACCCCCTTACAAATATTCCTATGCATCAAGAATTCAATTTGTCCATCCCCTTATTTCTTAAACTGATTAACTAGGTCAACTAGAATATTTCTCCCAGTTTTCACAATATGCAAACCCTGAAGGGGTAATTCAGTGATTTTGCTGAGTATTTCGAGAGTTACCTGGATGGTCATACTGTTAATGTGCACTCGATTGTTGCAGAAGGTGCGTACGAATTCTGCCACCAAGCCCTTGGAATAGCCATAAAATTTTTGCACGAACGACATAAATCCTCCATCAATAAATATTTGTAGAGATGCAGGATCACTTTCCAGGTAGCTAATATTTTTAGGTTCGGCTCTGATTTTCTTTCCCCCCATGGTGTAGTTTTTTGCTTTATGTTCTGTAGTATCTGTAAATTGGTGGACAGTACGAGCGTGCGTCTGATTTTAGGTTTTTAATCGTTGAAGCAGGAATAATTATAGCAGCGCAGGAACTACTTCGAAACTTGCAGAGTAATCAGGGCAAGTATCATGGCAGCGTACATGAAGTTGTCAATCCTAAATTTCGCTCATTCTTGTTATGGATGCCAGCTATCACATGCTCTTGTGACTTGTCCTTTTTTAAACCCAATTAAATCACTGTAGGCCACGTGTCATAGACTTTATTGAACAAAAATTTATTCCTATGCTTAGTAATTTATTCCTATGCTTAATAAGTTATTCTAGCATTTATGCATAGCTCGTTCCTACGCCTAAAGCATAAACAACTTATTCTTGCACTTTGGTGAATCATTCCTATACTCTGGAATATAAATAGTTTATTCCTGCGCTTGATGGATCATTCCTGCACTTTGGAATATACACAATTTATTCCTGTGCTTCCCTTTTTGATTCTAGCACACTTTTGTTTTTTTATTCTAGAGCAAAACTAGGCAGAGGCATTTTTGAAACACTGACAAGAAATTTCCATTTTTGATTCCCCTTTTTATATGCTTTTATACTAATCAAGGATATATACACTATATACTAATGATTTACATTATTCAGAGAATGAAAAAGACACATACCTATTATAACCATTTTATCTACATTTCGAGGTGCTCCTGCTGAGATTTCCAGCTAATCAATCTTTGAACTAAGGCAGGTGCAATCTGAAAATAGACGAAACAACGGTCATGAGACAATACCGAACAATGATAGTGAAACCAACTAGGTAAACATGCCGGAACACCAGTTTTCATGTAAACCCAACTCAGAAGCGCATTAAAGAGGTTTTCACTTCCTGAATTTTTATTTTTATTTTTATTTTATTTATTATTATTATTTATTTATTTATTTATTTATTTATTTTTTAAAACATTGTGTCAATCTGCTGAACTCGGTATGGAAGAAGTGTTTTCTTCCCAAATGTGTACATCCAAATTTTCCACTTGCTTGAGAAATTCTTCCTTGTTGTATGGTTTGTGGTACATACGAAGACGATGTCCATTCACCAACAACTTGCGTCGTGAGTCATCAATAGGTGTAAGGCAAACAACTCCATTGTCAAACACTTCCTCAATTTGGTATGGTCCAAGCCATCTGGTCTACAACTTTCCAGGGAAATCCTTGTATTGTGAATCAAACAACAAGGCCCAATCACCTTGCTGAAATTTCTTCTGCTTTATGTGACTATCATGCCACATATTTCGCTGTGCTTGGATTATCTCTGTCTGATGTAGTGCATCCATGCGTATTTCATCCAATGCATCAAGTTGCAAAATACAATCTTCTTGTGCCTGTGACAGATCAATACCTACTTCCAAAGTAGTTCGAAGAGTTAGTAATTCAAACTCAATAGGCAAAAGAGGTTTTTTTCCATAAACTAATTCATATGGTGTAAATCCAGTGGTATATTTCCAAGTGGTATTATAAGCCCAAATAGCTTTTGGTAACTTGTCCAGCCAATTTCTTTTATGGACTGCTATGGTTTTGGTCAGAATTCGTTCTAATTCCCTATTAGTCACTTCAACTTAGCCATTGTCTTATGGATGATAAGGTGAGGACTTTCTATGTTTGAATTGATAGAGTTGAGTGAAGGCTTCAATAAATTTTGAAGTAAATTGGGGTCCTTGATCTGTGGTGATGGATTGTGGGGCTCCAAAATGTAGAAAAATCTATGAATACAAAAAATCAGCAACTTTTTCTTCTCTAGCATGCTTAAAGGCACGAGCTTCTACCCATTTGGTAACATAATCAGTACATACCAAGATATGCACTTTGCCTTGGGAAGGAGGATTAATGGGTCCTATGAAATCTAAACCCCATCTTTCAAATGGTTCTGTTCCTATTTGAGGTTGTGTTGAGTGGTATTTTCACCCAGTTGTGAAAGTACACTCTCCTTTAGGATTTGGGTTCCAAATCCCCTCTTGCAAAGAAGTTAAACAAACAACTTCTCCAAGGTCTCCGTTGTATTAGCATTTGCATATGTGTATTAGTAATCTCAAATATAAGATATTCAATTTGAATGCTTGGAACACCTTAGTGATTGCAAGTAACTGTAAACAAGGGGCAATGTTGGTTTATTTCATCATGAAACTTTAGTGATTGTTCATTGTTTTTTTTGGATTTTGATATTTTTTAGATGTTTATTTTAATGCCTTGAAAAGTTAAAACTTCTAGAAAAATATAAAATGCAGAAAAATGAAAATGAAATGCGAAAAACTGAAAATAAAATGCATTCGGTATGATGCTATCCTATTTCGACAAAACCGAAGATGTGAGGTCTCCATGCATGCAACCTAACCTATTGGACTTGCAAAACAAGCACAATCCCCATAGGCTAAGTGTTGGTTCCTAGGGTACGAAATAAAATTCAGATTTCAAATATTCGCCTAATGTAACCCAAAGAAATGGCATCAACATTATCTATAAATTCGAAATCTAAAAAGATGAAAGAATAAACATTAAATCCATAGCATGCAAAGAAAATCTCCTTCTTTCTTGCCCACAAGATGCAAATTTCTGAACACTTCTGCATTAAAAATGTGTCATTTTACAATAGCAAAATTTTTGGTTTTCCCAAACCAGTCCATGGAAGAAAAACGACTCAAACAGGCCCAGAATGGCATCATCGCCTTCAAGTCTGCAACTCTGCTCACCGCAATTTCCAACCCATGTCCATGAAGAAGAAAAACCAGTCTACGAAAGAAAAATAGCCCAACTAGGTCCAGAATGGCCTTATCGCCTTCAAACTTGCAACGCTACTTGCAGCAGTTTTCCACCCCTTTTGGCCTCTTTGAATGGCGTATTTAAACTTGTGAAAACATTGTTTCTCCTTCCCTGACGGTTCGTTTCATTTGCCGATGGCTGTTCGTTTCACCTTCCCTGACTGTTCATTTCACCTTCCCTGTATGCGTGTGCTTTGCTTTCCATTTTGTGGCCCTTCACTACGATTTCTCCACATGGGCTTGCGTCCGTTTCCCTCCGTGTGTAATGACCATCTTAAATGATTTCAAATCATTAAATATTCCTTATGTAACGCTTTGTCTTATTCATTAGATTTTTTCCTTATGTCCACGTCACTATGCAGGTCCGTTACCTTGGCAAAAATGGAACATGTCGCGATATCGCGACACTTTTGCCTCCTTGCTCTCCTTTGTTGCTTTGAATCATGAAAATGGAACATGTCGCGATATCGCGACACTTTTTCCTTCTTCTCTTTTGTTGCTTTTAGCCGCAAAAATGCAACATGTCGCGATATCGCGACACTTTTCTTTGGTCATGAAAATGCAACATGTCGCGATATCGTGACATTTTTCTTTCTTGTTCTTTCTTGCCTTTGGATCGTGAAAATGCAACATGTCACGATATCGCGACACTTTTCTTCTTCTCTTCCTTGGTCGAAAATGCAACATGTCACGATATCGCGACACTTTTTCTCTTTGCCGCGAAAATGCAACATGTCGCGATATCGCGACACTTTTCTTTCTTCTATTTTGGTCATGAAAATGCAACATGTCACGATATCGCGACATTTCTTTTTTCTTTTGGTCGATAATGCAACATGTCGCGATATCGCGACACTTTTTTTCTTTTTTGGGCGACAGTGCAACATGTCACGATATCGCGACACTTTTTCTTTTTTGGCCACGATGGTGCAACATGTCGCGATATCACGACACTTTTTTTTTTGGCCGCGATGGTGCAACATGTCGCGATATCGTGACACTTTTTCTTTTTGGGCCGTGATGGTGCAACATGTCACGATATCGTGACACTTTTTCTTTTTGGGCCACGATGGTGCAACATGTCGCGATATCGTGACACTTTTTCTTTTTGGCCGCGATGGTGCAACATGTCGCGATATCGCGACACTTTTTTTTGGCCGCGATGGTGCAACATGTCGCGATATCGCGACACTTTTTCTTTTTTTCTTTGAACTTTAGCCTATGGGCCACTTCGGTCTTCTTGGAACACATGCAAAAAAGGTGGGTCCCCAATTTTGGGGTACGTTGTGGATCAGCCACAACAAATGGCGACTCTATTGGGAAATGCTCCTGAGCATTTCGGTGAGAACTCAACCCGAAAACACACAGACTCAAATACAAGCGTTAGCAAATATCCCAAGAATGAAACTAGATGAGAAATACATGAAACATTAGAATTATTAAGCATCAGCTCGGTGTGTGCAATGTGCTTCATTCCCTATCGTTTGAAATTGATCAACATTCCATTGTCAGTTTCACTTATGATTCGTATGCAAGGCTATGAATGATTTGTGCAGGATTTGATGTATGATGAAGATGCTAGAGATATAACAACCTGCTTTGCAAAGGCTCAGACCTTCTAGTATCATGAACAAACATATTAAAACTGTCAAACCCTCTTAGGACCAAATATATGTATACTTGAATTAATTTACTAGATCCCAAAGTTGGTTATGTGTCACTACCATCTTGAACCCATGTGCAAGTGTAAGTGAAATCAGAGCTTTGGGGAATAGGATTCCCAACCTAAGCGAGATGGGAATTTAATCCTATCCTTACTACTCTGATCTAGAGTTCATTACCTCATCTTGAACAAAATGATTTAACCTCGTTATGGATGAAATTGTCAGGCTAGCCTGTCCGTTTGAGCAATCAGTGGTCTTGCTTTTAGACAAGACATGTTGCCACGCATGAGCATACTCCACTGCCAGACCAGGCGTCTATAGCCCCGGTGGAGATTAACCCCATAATCCATGGTTTGGCTTTACTTTGATTTCTTGGACCTTGGGGATGACTACCCATCCTTGCAAGGGACATGTAGTACGATCCTTCCAATCCAATATTAATAAAGAAATGAAAAATATTTTCTTTTGAATTTCAAGTTCTTGAGTGGGCAAAATAGAAGCTTTGGGGAATCGAATTCTCAACCTAAGCGAGATGAGAATTAGACAGAAAATAGACCTATCCTTACTACTCCATGAAGGTCAAATCGAAGCTTTGGGGAGTTGGATCCTCAACCTAAGTTCGATGAGGATTTAACCCTATCCTTACTACTCTGATTTTAGGCTTTAAGCACTATGGGAGTGGTAAAAACCACTATTTTAAGGATTATGTTGCATGATAGGACAGACACGAAATACTCCTTTCGCCTCACCTTTTCTTCCAAGTATGGTTTTGACCATTTTGCTCAAGATCCTCTTTAATATGCGTAGAACGTGCTTGGTTCAAGATAGTTCGGGCATCAGTTCCCAACCTTAGGATCCTTTTAATATATGTTATGTAATAACCCTAAGAGGATTCGACACCTTTTCAATGATTGCACATGAAATGAAGATGCAACTGAGATGGAATGTATATGCAATGCGGAATGTACATGAGATATGAATGCATTGCTCCTTTTGAAATGCGGATGGAGTATACCACCTACTTTGCCATAATTTATAAAACTGACAACTTCCTGCATCATAAGTTCCAAACGATATTCTTTAATGTGTTTGCAAAATTCGTGGAGCTTTCTGCAATACAATTCCGATGTTTCATATTCTCCTAGTCTTAGTCAACATTCATAAGGACCTAAATTAACAAACCAAAAATGTCCAAAGGACCAACACACAAAACTTAAAACCAAAATGAGATCTAATCCAAAACCAAAACACGAAAACCAAAAGTATATACAATATAATACAAGATGATGCAAAAATTTGGATTATCATTTTCCCGGATCCCAAACCTGATTAGAGCATTCCAAAAGACATATAATATGATACACATGCCGAATGTGGAAGGAATCAAACGAAAACAAGATTAGACCAAACAATGCAACCAACTTCAACTTTCCTCTCTCACCCCACCAATTAGATTTAGTTCCATTAGTATTCTCATAGGTGAGATTCAAATTACCAGATTGATTAGACAATGGTTGATTTTCAATTCTTTCTTGTCTATTCTTTAAGGTGCAAATTTCATAATCCCATTCATGATTTAGAACTAGGCTTTCTTTATTCAAAATGAAATTTTGTAAGCAAGAGCCTATTTCTAAAAATTTCAAAGCTAATTCATTTTCCATGTTCTTAGGCCAATCAAAATTGTGCAACAATTTACAAGCATCTAGGATATTTACTAAATGGGGATCATTAAGAATTTTTATCCTAGATTCAAGAATTAATTGTTGATGAATTTGATTTAGCAATTTAAGTGCATCAAGCTCCTTTTCATTCATTAAAGTAATGTTATCAAAGGTGTGGTTAGAAATTAATCCTTGTTCTTCATTCACCTTCAATGGCATTTCATCATAAATATCATTTGAATTATACAAATCTTCACCAAAATCTTGGATGTTTGGACACAAAGGTTTAGATTTTACCTTTTTCACATTTTCATTTACCAAAACTTGGTGAGGATTTGCAATTTCCTCTTTTACCTCATGGTCTTCATATTCTTCATTGATTACTTGTTCATCAAACATACCAAAATTGGGCACCCAATTAAAAACATGCCCATCCTTTTCAACCCTCAAATATTCTTGGTCGAAGTGTATGTCAAGTAACTCATCTTCATGATCAATCACTTTCGTTGCTTCCAATAGATCAACCACTTTGTCATTTAATTCCAACTCTTTGTTCACTATCCCTGGTATCTCTTCCAAAACATCCTCAAATTGCACAGGAGTTGTAATATCTTCCTTTGAGTAGGCGATTATGTTGTCCTGTATATCAATTGGCACACAAGTTTCATTAGCAGTTTTGGAGTGAGTGTAGTCTTCCCACTTCTTCCATGAATCATAGTAGTCATCCTCCAAGTTCAAATTGTGACGTTCAACTACTTCTTCTTCATCTTCTGATTCATCAACATGTTTCTCATCCAATTCATCTTCACCTTCCATAGATGGTCCAGTTATTTCCAAAAGTGGGTTATTTCTTGAATTCAAATTGGTAAAGCTATCATAATCCAAATTTGTAACCCATGATTCAATTTTATCACAATTTGGAAGGTGTGGATCCTCTTGGTCATCACTCTCTTGACGATATAGAGTTTCCACCGCCAAAATGTTGTCCTCCCCTTGTTGATGTTGGGATGGACCCTTATTTGGCACAAGTTCCAGATCATCCACTTGAGCTTGGAGACAATGGGTATACATAGCAATTTTGGGACAATTCCTTTCATTATGCTCCTTTGTATTATGCAATCTACACCCCTTTTCCCATGCAAAATCAGAAATATTAAGAATGGAACTAGAGTGACTTGGTCTTGTAGAAGTATCTATCTGATTAGCAATAGGGGAAGGCACACCCCCATTGTTTGGCTTCGTATTCCACTGTCTCCCTCTATCGTTGAAGTTTCGATTTGGGTGAGGGGCATGGGATTCATACTTCTATTTTTGAACCAAATCATTACTCAATTTGTGAACCATATTTTTGAGTTCTTCAACCTCTGAATAAATCTCTTTTGGTTGAGCTATGGTATTGCTAGTTCCAATAGGATTTGCGTAATTGGTGAGATCTTGACTTAACATTTGAGTTGGATTTTGAGCCACTTGATTTGCGTAGGGATTCACACTTTGAATCGAGATTGGATTGGGTGCGTAAGCGGGTGTTGATGAATATGGTTGTTGATAAGGCAAAGCATTTATGCCTGATATTTGCGGTGCCATGATCTGATTCATCATAGGAGCTTGACCATATGGACCATATTGTCCTACCATAGGCATCTGGGAAAACCCATAACTCTGTGGTGTCATTTGTTGCTCAATGGTCATAGCTTCATTGTAGGCTAGAGCAAGCGTGGTAACTTGAGGATTTCGCCTTGCAAACATTGTCGTCATAGGATCCAATGCCCCAAAATATATTTGCAAAGCTACTGCGGGATCAATGGCAAAATGTCGAATTGCTCTATTATAGCACTTCTGAAATCTCTGATTAAAAGTTTGGATTGGCTCACCCTGGCCTCTTTTGCATGTAATGAACTGATTATAGATGATTGTGGGATCTAATGGTGACCTGAATTGGTTGACAAAAGCATTCTCCATTTGCGTCCATGACGTAATGGAACCAGTAGGTAAGCAAATATACCATTCGTAAGCCACTTGGTCTAGGCTCATGGGGAAGAGTCTACAAGCCACATCTTCATGTTGAACTTGCAATCTTATCAAAACATCCCTATAGGCCTGAATATGTTCTTCTGCGGTCCTTGGGCCATCCGATTTGTATTTGGGCAAAAATATCTCTATATTCCTAGGGATCTCGTGAATATCCCCTACAATATTCAAAGGAATGTTATTGGCTCCGTACCAAGGAGGTGGTGGAGGTTGGGCCATTTGATTCAAAATCAATGATGATAACCCTACAAGAACCTGACAAAACTCTCAGTACCTCAAAGAAAACCTGCGACACACAGAAAATCTTGCAATTAATGAAATTCAAAGAATAACCTCAAAACCAATTTGTTAGTCATGAAAGAAGGAACCTTGACAAAGCAATATTCTAAAAATGTAAGTTTTTGATTCACCAGATCGCATATGCGCAAGTGAAGAGCATACTCCTAGTGTTGTAGGCTTTCTGATTCACAAGATCGCATTACGCGCAGGTGAAGAGCATAATACCGACAACAAATACATTTTTAGACAAAATAATTCCTTACAAATAAGCATGAAATGACTAGAAAATATCAAACATGTAACGTATGAATAATCATGTTAGCATCAACCAAGAGGTGTATCCATTAAAATCGAATGAAAGTAATTGCATGGAGACAACCTCGTTAGTCAAGAATTTTTTTTTTTTTAAATCAAATCAAGACACATTATTCCTGTATGAACAATCAAAAAGCGTTAGAACAATGCATAGCAATTCATGTCCTCCTTTTAACACTACAAGGTTGTATTGTTAAAAGAGGGCTAAAGATAATAATCAATAGGGCATGAAATATTCAAAATTTAAATCCCTATAGCATTTAAATCACTCCGAAATAAAACAATTCAGGCCCTCCTTCTAGCGCCAATCTGTTGAGTGGTATTTTCACCCAGTTGTGAAAGTACACTCTCCTTTAGGATTTGGGTTCCAAATCCCCTCTTGCAAAGAAGTTAAACAAACAACTTCTCCAAGGTCTCCGCTTGTATTAGCATTTGCATATGTGTATTAGTAATCTCAAATATAAGATATTCAATTTGAATGCTTGGAACACCTTAGTGATTGCAAGTAATTGTAAACAAGGGGCAATGTTGGTTTATTTCATCATGAAACTTTAGTGATTGTTCATTGTTTTTTTGGATTTTGATATTTTTTAGATGTTTATTTTAATGCCTTGAAAAGTTAAAACTTCTGGAAAAATATAAAATGCAGAAAAATGAAAATGAAATGCAAAAACTGAAACTAAAATGCATTCAGTATGATGCTATCCTATTTCGACAAAACCGAAGATGTGAGGTCTCCATGCATGCAACCTAACCTATTGGACTTGCAAAACAAGCACAATCCCGATAGGCTAAGTGTTGGTTCCTAGGGTACGAAATAAAATTCAGATTTCAAATATTCGCCTAATGTAACCCAAAGAAATGGCATCAACATTATCTATAAATTCGAAATCTGAAAAGATGAAAGAATAAACATTAAATCCATAGCATGCAAAGAAAATCTCCTTCTTTCTTGCCCACAAGATGCAAATTTCTGAACACTTCTGCATTAAAAATGTGTCATTTTACAATAGCAAAATTTTTGGTTTTCCCAAACCAGTCCATGGAAGAGAAACGACTCAAACAAGCCCAGAATGGCATCATCGCCTTCAAGTCTGCAACTCTGCTCACCGCAATTTCCAACCCATGTCCATGAAGAAGAAAAACTAGTCTACAAAAGAAAAACAGCCCAACTAGGTCCAGAATGGCTATCTCGCCTTCAAACCTGCAACGCTACTTGCAGCAGTTTTCCACCCCTTTCTGGCCTCTTTGAATGGCGTATTTAAACTTGTGAAAACATTGTTTCCTTCCCTGACGGTTCGTTTCATTTGCCGATGGCTGTTCGTTTCACCTTCCCTGACTGTTCATTTCACCTTCCCTGTATGCGTGTGCTTTGCTTTCCATTTTGTGGCCCTTCGCTGCGATTTCTCCACATGGGCTTGCATCTGTTTCCCTCCGTGTGTAACGACCATCTTAAATGATTTCAAATCATTAAATATTCCTTATGTAACGCTTGTCTTATTCATTAGATTTTGTCCTTATGTCCACGTCACTATGCAGGTCCGTTACCTTGGCGAAAATGGAACATGTCGCGATATCGCGACACTTTTGCCTCCTTGCTCTCCTTTGTTGCTTTGAATCTCGAAAATGGAACATGTCACGATATCGCGACACTTTTGCCTCCTTCCGTCTTTTGTTGCTTTTAGCCGCAAAAATGTAACATGTCGCGATATCGCGACACTTTTCTTTCTTCTTTCTTGCTGATCACGAAAATGCAACATGTCGCGATATCGCGACACTTTTCTCTGCTGAAAATGCAACATGTCGTGATATCGTGACACTTTTTCTCTTTGGTCGTGAAAATGCAACATGTCGTGATATCGCGACACTTTTCTTTCTTGTCCTTTTGGTACGAAAATGCAACATGTCGCGATATCGCGACACTTTTCTTTCTTGTTCTTTCTTTCTTTTGGTCGCGAAAATGCAACATGTCGCGATATCGCGACACTTTTCTTTCTTTCTTTCTTTCTTTGGGCCACGAAAATGCAACATGTCGCGATATCACGACACTTTTTCTCTCTTGGCCGCGATAGTGCAACATGTCACGATATCGCGACACTTTTTTCCTTTGGCCGCGATGGTGCAACATGTCGCGATATCGCGACACTTTTTCTTTTTGGGCCGCGATGGTGCAACATGTCGCGATATCGCGACACTTTTTCTTTTTGGCCGCGATGGTGCAACATGTCGCGATATCGCGACACTTTTTCTTTTTGGGCCGCGATGGTGCAACATGTCGCGATATCGCGACACTTTTTCTTTTGGGCCGCGATGGTGCAACATGTCGCGATATCGCGACACTTTTTCTTTTTGGGCCGCGATGGTGCAACATGTCGCGATATCGCGACACTTTTTCTTTTTGGGCCGCGATGGTGCAACATGTCGCGATATCGCGACACTTTTTCTTTTTGGGCCGCGATGGTGCAACATGTCGCGATATCGCGACACTTTTTCTTTCTTTGAACTTTAGCCTATGGGCCACTTCGGTCTTCTTAGAACACATGCAAAAAGGAAAAACTGTCATGATTTTCAACCACAACAGGTTGTAATGGCATTTCATTAGTAAAGGTAGGTTTTCCCATTCGCTGGAAGGCATCACAATGTCTAATGTACATTTTTACATCTTTGTGCAAAGATGGCCAATAATATCCGATTCCCAAAATTTTGTGAATAGTGCTTTTGACTGAATAATTCCCTCCTGATGGTTCATCATGGCATGCTCGTAGGATATCATATACTTCATCCTGGCAGATACACCTACGTAAAACATGATCAAGACTACATTTAAACAGTAATATTTCTATCCATTTAAAAGAAGAACTTTGCTTTATTAACTGTTTCTTTTGTTTAGGGGTAAAGTGAAGAGGAATCTTCCCTGTAGCTAAGTAATTAGCTACGTCTGCAAACCATGGAGATTGTATAGATACAAAGAAACAACTTTTCATCTGGAAAGGTATCTTCCACCACTTCTCCTATATCTGTATTTGGTATTCTTGACAAAAAATCTATGACTACATTAGATTTCCCAGGTTTGTTTACTATGGTAACATCAAATTCCTGCAATAGAATCAACCAACGAATAATTCTTGCACTAACCAATGGTTTATTCATCAAATATTTGATTGCAACATGATCCGTATGGATGAATATTTGGTACCCTGTGATATAATGTTGGAATTTGTTAATAGTATAGATTACAGCCAAGAATTCTTTTTTAGTGGTAGTGTAGTTTTTCTCAACTCTTGTCAAGTTTTTACTGATATAATAAATAACATAATGTTCCCCATTTTCAATCTATCCTAACACAACTCCAATAGCAGTATTGGAAGCATCAGTTTGAATATGAAAAGGTAACTCCCAATTAAGACCTCTTAGTATAGATGGAGTGGTTAACTTCTCCTTTAAGTCTTCAAAAGAATTTTGACATTTAGAAGACCAAAAAAATTTAGAATCTTTCATGAGTAAAGCAAACATAGGATTTGCTATGGTACTAAAGTTCGCAATGAATCTGTGATAAAAACCAATGTGCCCTAAGAAACTGCATACATCAGTTTGATTTTGTGGAGGAGGAAGGTTTTTGATGACTTCAACCTTCTTAGGATCAACCTTGACTCCATAATAAGAGATATGATGTCCAAGAACAATTCCTTCCTCTATCATTAAGAAGCATTTCTTAGGATTAAGAGAGAGGTGGTATGTTTCACAGTGAATCAACACTTTTTCAAGCTGTTCTAATGCATATTCAAAACTCTCTCCAAATACTGTGAAATCATCCATATAAATTTCAACACTTTCATTTGTTAAATCAGAAAAAAATGCTAAAACAGCTCTCTAAAATGTTGTTGGAGCATTACATAACCCAAAGGGTAAAACCCTGTAAGCAAAGGTTCGCCAAGGACATGTAAAGGTAGTATTTTCTTGATCTTCTGGCGCAACTTGTATCTGGTTATACCCGCTGAAACCATCAAGAAAATAGAAAAATTTCTTCCTAGCAAGGGTATCCAATACTTGGTCTATGAATGGTAATGGGAAATGATCCTTATGTGTGACCTTATTTAACTCCCTATAGTCCACACATACTCTCATTTTACCATTTTTTTTGGAACAATGACTAGTGGTGAAACCCCCTTACTGTCTGAAATTGGATAAATGAATCCAACATCTAAGAGTTTTTCAATTTCCTCTTTCACAATCTCCTTTAAAACAGGATTCAAGCGTCTCTGAGGTTGCCTTACTGGTTTTACATATTCTGTGTATATCCTATGTGTACATACCTCAGGATGAATGCCTGTCATGTCTTTATAGTTCTATGCAAAAGCTTGAACATGTTTTTGTAAGACTGTGAACAATTTGGTTTCTTGGTCCTCAGTTAGCCAGCTATTAATGTTCAAAAATTTACCTAGATGTATTTCAATTTTTTTGATCCCTGGATGGATAGAACTAAGCGCTTCATAGTTACTTGATTAATGCATTTAATGGACAATGATGTGGTTGCGAGTATGAAATACTCTAGAATCTGTCTCAGAGATGATACCTGATGGAATCAAAGGACATTTGAAGGTGTTAAGGAGATGATGATGCCACCCATGTGGTAGTATGAATGATCTTTCCTGACTAGACATGGATGGCAGAGGCTCTAAATTTTGTTCCTCCTCTTTCCACAACAACCGATGAACAAGAATTTGATCATCAGTTAGTCCTTCTGATTGTAATGTTTCAATTAGGACAGTTTCATTCTTGAATATTTCTCTTTCTGGTGTAGTGATTTCCTCAATATGATCCTTCACGACAATTGTAGCCAAAGTGGCAATGGTTTCTTGTTCTTCATCAGATTCAGGATACCAAATTTGTCCAAAAAAATTAGTTGAAGGTTGAGCTGGTGGATATAAAGAAATTTTCTTCAGGTCAACACCATTAGAAATGGTCATTTCCCCTGACCTACAGTCTATAAAAGCAGCTGCAGTTGCCATCCAAGGTCGTCCTATAATGATAGGGTATCCAGTGACTAAATTTCTAGGCTGTAACACTAAAAATTCTACAGGATATTCCCAAGAAGATACTTCAATGGCTATATCTTCTAGGATACCTTCTGGTTTAGCAACAGACCTATCTACCATTTTCAAAACTGTGGTGGTAGGATTGAGATTTTTGAGCTATAGTTTTTGCATTGTGTCCTTAGTCATGACATTAATTGCAGCTCCAAGATCAATTAGCACATTAGGAATTTGCATTAATCCAATAGTAATTGTAACTATTGGACTACCTGGGTCACTATATTTGGGAGGAATTAGTTTCCCAGACAATAAATCAGCTAATTTTCCTTCTACTTGAACAGTTTTAGGAAATAACTTCTTTATACCAGGTTTCTTGATACATAACTCCTAAATAGTCTTTTTGATTAAAGGCACATCCCTTATTGCTTGCAACAAAGGGAGAGAAATTGAAATATTTTTAAGTTTAGTCACTAATTCTGATTCAGGGGCAGTATTAGTATGATCAAACTTTCAGGGTATGGTAATGCTACTGGAGAAGATTCCTGCATTTTTTTTGTTACTTCTTATTTTTGTTTTTGTTGCACTATCTCCTGATTTGGAGGTTCTTTTTTCTCACTAATTTCTTCAATGGTGGGTGGAACAGATTCAGGTAAAACCTTCTCTGAACGCAGCTGGATGTTACTATAGTCAAGTACATGAACTGCAGTAGATTCTTTAGACTCAGTCTCATAAACAGGGGTTGTTTTGTTAGTCTCACAATGACACTAAGAGGGGGGGTGAATCAGTGTAGCTCTTAAAAACTTAAATCTTCAATTCTTAATTCCTAAACAATGAAAGCTTAAAACTTAATAAAGTACATATACCAAAAGAGCATCACACAACACAAGATGTACCGAGGTTCACCAGTTTTGGATACTCCTCAAAATTGACTATTTGGACTCCCATCCAAATCCATCCATTGCAAAATACCAATTTTACAATCAATTTACCAGCACCCACTTGAAGGAGCACCAACCCCTGATTTATCTGCAACAATAGAAAGGAGCACCAACCCCTGATTTACCAGCACCAACTGGAAGGAGCATCAACCCCTGATTTACCAACACCAACTAGAAGGAGCATCAACCCCTGATTTACTAGCACCAACTGGAAGGAGCATCAACCCTTGATCCCAAGCACCAACTTGGAATTCTATTTTGAAACTAGAATATTGACATAAAGATGCCTTCACTTTTATAAGACCCTGACTGGTCTATTGCTTTCTCAACATTTCGTACTCTTCACACAACACACACTGTGCTCGCTCGACTCCAGCACACACTCCTTATGCTTCACATACCGCACACCTCTATCGCTCTCCTATTGCTCTCTTCGCAAGACTAAATCTGCCTCACATTAATCCCAAGCGCTTTCACACTATTTCAGCGTCACTTTTTCACTCTTTTAGCAATGCTTTCCCTCTCTTCGGCAGCACACTAATTCTCCATGCATACCTCCTTTTATAACAAAGTTCTGATTCTATTTCTCTGTAACTGCACCTGTAACTGTCGTATCGACTTCAGTTATCTCTTCTTATTTTAGCTGCATGATATTCTTCTATAACTGCACCTGTAACTGTCATCTCGACTTCTTCTGTAACTTCTTTCATTTCTCATGCGCCACTTGTTAGTTGTAACGCCTTCTGACTCGCTTTTGTATATATATAGAGTAGGCTTTTCGTCAAACATGATGCATGTTACGAATTTACACATATACCCCTACCATGACTGTTCATCTTCTTAGTCATGACTGTTTGTATTCTTTTCTATGCATGCATGTATATTCGATTCTATATATACGACTGTTCTTTTTCTCCTTCTTTGACTATTCTTAAATTAGCTACATGATTTTCTTTTGTAATGGCCCCTGTAACTGCTGCATAACTTCAATTAACAGTCACATATCTTTTTTTGACTGGGTTCTCTTCTTCGCTCGTGCCAAAGTGACCTATCGCGAAATCATGACACTTTTGCCTCTTTGTCCTCTTCTCAGCTTGTACTCGTAAAAACACAATATGTCATGATATCGCGACACTTTCACCTCCTTGCAACTTTACTTGGTTCATACCCACGAAAACACATGTCGTGATATCACGACACTTTTGCCTCCTTGCTGATTCTATGTGCTTGTACCCACGAAAACACAACATGTCACGATATCGTGACACTTTCGCCTCCTTGCAGCTTTACTTGGTTCATACCCGTGAAAACACATGTCACGATATCGTGACACTTTCGCCTCCTTGCTGCTTCTGTTTGCTTGTACCCGCGAAAACACAACATGTCACAATATCATGACACTTTCGCCTCTGTACTCTTCCTTTTTACTTTTGTCACGATATCACGACACTTCTACCTTCTTACATTCTCTCTCCTCCTAGAGTCACGAAAATGTGACATGTCGCGATATCACGACACTTTTTCTCCTTTGCTCTATCTCTTGCCTTTGGGTCATGAAAACGCAACATGTAGCGATATCGCTACACTTTTGCTCCTTGCACTTTTTCTCTGCTTCGGCCCGCGATAATACAACATGTACCGATATCGCTACACTTTTGTTCCTTGCGCTTTTTCTTTGCTTTGGCCCGCGATAATACAACATGTAGCGATATCGCTACACTTTTTCTCCTTGCACTTTCTCTTTGCTTTGGCCTCCGAAAATACATGTCACGATATCGCGACACTTTTTCTCCTTGCATTTTCTCTTCTCTTCTGGCCACGAAAATGCAACATGTCATGAAATCACGACACCTTTTTCTCTCTCCTCTTTCTCTTCGCTTTGGACCGCGAAAATGAAACATGTCACGAAATTGTGACACCTTTTTCTCTCTCCTCTTTCTCTTCGCTTTGGACCATGAAAATGAAACATGTCACGAAATCGCGACACCTTTTTCTCTCTCCTCTTTATCATTGCTTTGGACAGCAAAAATGAAACATGTCGCGAATTCCCGACACATTTTTCTCTCTCCTCTTTCTCTTCGCTTTGGACTGCAAAAATGAAACATGTCACGAAATCGCGACACCTTTTTCTCTCTCCTCTTTCTCTTCACTTTGGACTGCAAAAAAGAAACATGTCACGAAATCGTGACATCTTTTTCTCTCTCCTCTTTCTCTTCGCTTTGGACCGCAAAAATGAAACATGTCATGAAATCGTGACACCTTTTTCTTTCGGACTCTCTCTCCTGCATTATGTCACGAAATCGTGACACTTTTTCTTTCGGACTCTCTTTCCTACAACATGTCATGAAATCGTGACACTTTTTCATCTGTACAAACTTCCTTGCAATATGTCATGAAATCGTGACACTTTTTCATCCGTACAACCTTCCTTGCAATATGTCACGAAATAGCGACACTTTTTCATTCGTACAACCTTCCTTGCAATATGTCATGAAATCGTGACACTTTTTCGTCCATACAATCTTCCTTGCAATATGTCACAAAATCACGACACTTTTTCTACTTGCCTTTTTCTCTTCGAACATGTCACGAAATCGTGACACTTTTTCTACTTGTCTTTTTATCTTCCAACATGTCGCGAAATCATGACAGTTTTTATTTCTTACTCTTTCTCTTCGAACATGTCGTGATATCACGATAGTTTTGATTTCTTACTTTTTCTCTCCAAACATGTCATAAAATCATGACATTTTTGCTTGCTTGCGCTTTCTCTACGAACATGTCACGAAATCGCAACAGTTTTGCTTGCTTGCGCTTTCTCTCCGAACATGTCACAAAATCATGATAGTTTTTCTTGCTTGCGCTTTCTCTTTGAACATGTTGTGAAATCGAGACAGTTTTTCTTTCTTCTCAACATGTCGCGATATCGTGACAGTTTTTCTTTCTTCTTCTCTCTCTTCCAACATGTCGCGAAATCGTGACAGTTTTTCCTTCTTGCTCAACATGTCGCGATATCATGACAGTTTTCTGCCTTAGTGATTTCTTTTGATTTTTAGTCTATGGGCCACTTCTATCTTTTGGAAAACCACTGTACATACTCTGATGAACCTCTTAACTCCTATCCACTGCATCACTAAACTCCTGTCCACTGCATCAACCGATCTGTCTGACTGTGTTGACAACAATGACAATATTGTTCCTGCACCTTGCTCAACAATCTCCCCCTTTGGAATTGTTGGCAACACACATGCAATTTCCTATAATTCTTCTCCCCCTTTGACAATAATACCAAAGGGTTGCTGCAGACTCCCCCTGAGTCCATGCACATCATTCTCAGGCACACGTTATGACAGTTAGCAAAAATTATAAATATGAGCAAAAGATAATCAAATATATAAATGCTCCCCTTGAGAATGTGGTCTCGATAGCTAGTCAGTTCTTGGTAAACGTGACCACTCCACAATCTATTGTTGGAATAAAAATCCAACTTAACCTCACTTTCTACAACTTTCTCATGCATACAACACGCTGTCGCTGCAATATATTCTGCCTTTGCTGTGGATAAGTAGATTGACTCTTGTTTCTTACTGTTCCACGCGACCAACCTGTCTCCAAGATAGAACACACCTCCACTGGTACTCTTTCTGTAATAAAGTCTTCTTGGATAAGAACTCTAATCTCTGCTCATCATATTATAATTCTTGTTGTACCTTGCTTTTACTTGTTTAGTATAGTATGAACAACACTAAACTTTCAGCTGTGCAAAAGTTACTCCCAAATTAAAAATGATCGACTCTCCAATTGTTATATTATAGAAGACTCTGTCTCTTTGCCGCACTAATTCGTGGACCTCTCTCCACTTGAAGAATCCTCACTCAGATCTATCTTCAACTGTGTTTGCTACTGGATCTCTATCCATTGAGACTCTGTCCTCTGTATTCTGTCAATAGGCTCACTAAGAACCTGCTCTAGCAAGCTCACCAAGAATTTGCCCAGATCTTATAGAATCATGAAAAGAATTGTTAGAGACTCAATATGTTCTATTCTTAATGCTCAATAAATATATCAACTAAATCTCATAGAAGCATAAAGATAATTGTTAGAGGCTCTATATGTTCTATTCTCAAAGATCTCAATCTCAACTCAATTCAACCAAGCACCTCAATGAACATCCCTTTATCACAGACCCTAGTCGAAGCATGTATCAACCAACTCTGTGTAAGCATCAAACACTGTACCACAACTATTTACCAAAGGCCTTCTCAAAGGCTCAATCAATCATGCTCAAGTAGTACTTCAAAATGAACTCAACAATGAATGACAATCTCAAATCAAATCCACTTCATCAACTTTATCATCAGCACTCTCCATAATTTTCTTTGGCCTCTTAACTGCCACCTCCTCCGTGACTAATGAATTTGCCTCGTGTCCGTTGTGCAGCTCAATGTATCTGGTTTCTAACGGCTGCCATGAATGTTTTTATCGCCTGCACAGGTATTGACAGTGGACCGTTACATCTAGCATTGGAACCTCAATCTGCACGTAGTCACCAACACTCAGTATTTTGCTTCTTGATAGGGCATATGTCAGGGCTACTCAATGTCTTAGGCAAATTTTCTTCACGTGATTCCAGGGAGCATTTCTCCTCATTGTGATCAAGGGATTCCTCAAGCAATAACTAGCATTCCTTAAATAATGCACGACTTTCTTAGGTGCATAGGCATATTGTTCTCCTTGATGCTTCACCACTTGGGTGTTATTCTCTCAACGTCTCTGCCTTGCATGTGCCACTTGGCACTCTTGACAAACTGGGTGCTATTTCTACTGTTTGCTTTGACTCTAGCATCTCTTTGATAACGACTACTTATTTAGAGAAAATTAATGCTCTCTTATACCAAATGATGTGTTGTATTTTTTGGTTAAGAAACGCACGCCTTCCCAGCTACATGTTGGCAGAATTTTCATAATTATCATGAAGAGCTTTACCATATTCCTCCCTCGATATTGGTAGATGAATCAAGATGTACTCACAACACGGATTCTATGTTATCTACATATTAGGAATGTTATAGGCTTCAAAACCAGCACCTGCCAACTTATGACACAATGACCTGTGCTGCATGTTCTATCTTATATAACGCCTATCAGCTGTTGCATCGAAAACCTAGTTGTTCACCATGTTTTTCTAATGAAGCACATTAGTTTGACACTATCTTCTATTGTAACTGCCATCACCAGAGATATTTCACAATAATAAAAAATTGGCTCTGTCACGCCAACGTCTCATGCTCCTGCTTATTAACTCCACACACAACTACATGAACTAAAACACATTTTGACAACTATACGACAAATCCCTATGACTACTTACCTTTCATCCTCAGATAACCAAACAACATAGGAGCATTAAAAACTTTAAGATTGCTCCCCCTGAGGATGTGCTACCTGGAGCTGCTTAGTGCAATAGAGGAGTAATCTCCTTCAGTCCAAGGAGACACAATTTCCTCTCTTCTTTCTTTCTCCAACCTTTCTTGAACTTGGGCTTGAATTTCTCAACTACATCACAGTTTTGAACCTTTTCGTAAACTTGATCATTTCTCTTGGGTGGTTGTCTCTTGTGCATCCTTGATGGATGATTATTTTCCTTTCTTTGATGCACATGATTTCTTCCCTGTCTGTGTTGCATTCTTTGTGTCTGATGAAATCTGTTGTCTTGCCTTAGATTAGATATAAAAGTTCTTGGACAAAACCTTGCTATGTGCCCATGACCATTACATTTAAAACATTGCACATGGTGTTCAACAGATGTATTTCTACCAAGCATAACTCTTTGATCTATTATTCAATCCACAATAAATTGCCTTGTGACCATAATGGTTGCATCTAAAACAATAGCCATTAAAATCATTATTATGAATAGAGTGAGAGTGATAGAACCTCTTTTGTTGTGGTTGCTTTGTTGTGGATCTCCTTTGAGGTTTTCTTCCTTTTGAAGTTTTAGCTTCAAACTGTTCTTGCTTTGATCCTTCAAAGATGGACTTCTTCTTCTCTGTAGATTTAGAAGATGAAGGTTGTTCAGCTTCATATCCAAGACCAAGCTTACACATGGGGCTTCTTTGATGACTTATCATTTTATCTAGCAACTCTGTGCTCTTCTCAAATTTGAGATTTGTATTGGCCTCTTCTAGTTGTTTCCTCAATAACACAATCTCCTCTTCTTGTTTGCAACAAACAATCTCTTTCTCATTGATCTGTGACCGGAGAGTTTCTTCAATCCTTTTGGACTCTTCTACTTGCAGCTTTAGGTCACAAATAACTTTGTTGGATTCCTCTTCACGTTTGCTACATACATCCAGGTGTGACTTCAAAGCTTCTTCTATTTTCTTGGCTTTATGAATTTGTAAGAAGAGGTCTTCAATATTATCCCCATATTCTTGCAACTTCTTGGACAGTATTTTGTTCTTTTTCTTTTCTATACTCAACTCTTCAAGTGCAGCGATCAACTCACCTTCTAGATATACTTCACCCTTAAGGTTTTCATCACATACTTCAGAAATCACTCCTATCTTCTCTAGTTCAATTTTCTCTTTCATAGGAACTGAAACTGACTGAGATGCCTTATTTGAGGAGGATCTATTCTTCTTACCCATTGCGTACTAATCCAAGATCAACCCTAGTTGATTTAGCATGATAAGGGAAGTTGGCTCTAATACCAATTTTTAGACTCACAATAACACTGAGAGGGGGGGGTGAATCAGTGTAGCTCTTAAAAACTTAAATCTTCAATTCTTAATGCCTAAACAATGAAATCTTAAAACTCAATAAAGTACATATACCAAAAGAGCATCACACAACACAAGATGTACCGAGGTTCACTAGTTTTGGCTACTCCTCAAAATTGACTGTTTAGACTCCCATCCAAATCTAACCATTGCAAAATACCAATTTTACAATCAATTTACCAGCACTCACTGGAAGGAGCACCAACCCTTGATTTATCTGCAACAACAAAAAGGAGCACCAACCCTTGATTTACCAACACCAAATGGAAGGAGCATCAACCCCTGATTTACCAGCACCAACTGAAAGGAGCATCAACCCCTGATTTACCAGCACCAACTGGAAGGAGCATCAACCCCTGATGCCAAGCACCAACTTGGACTTTTGTTCTGAAACTAGAAGATTGAAATAAAGATGCCTTCACTTTTACAAGACCCTGACTGGTCTATTGCTTTCTCAACATTTCTTACTCTTCACACAACACACATTGTGCTCTCTCGGCTCTAGCGCACACTCCTTGTGCTTCACATACCGCACACCTTTCTCGCTCTCCTCTTGCTCACTTCGGATTAAATCTGCCTCACGTTAATCCCAAGTGCTTTCACACTATTTCAACATCACTTTTTCACTCTTTTAGCGATGCTTTCCATCTCTTTGGCAACACACTAATTCTCCACGTAGACCTCCTTTTATAACAAAGTTATGATTCTATTTCTCTGTAACTGCACCTGTAACTATCATACCTACTTCAGTTATCTCTTCTTATTTTAGCTGCATGATATTCTTCTGTAACTGCACCTGTAACTGTTGTATCGACTTCTTCTGTAACTCCTTTCATTTCTCATGTGCCACTTGTTAGTTGTAACGCCTTTCGACTGTAACTACTTTTGTATATATATAGAGTAGGCTTTTCGTCAAACATGATGCATGTTACGAATTTACACATATACCCCTACCATGACTGTTCATCTTCTTGGTCATGACTGTTCGTATTCTTTTTTGTGCATGCATGTATATTCGATTCTATATATACGACTATTCTTTTTCTCCTTCTTCGACCGTTCTTAAATTAGCTACATGATTTTCTTTTGTAACGGCCCCTGTAATTGCTGCATAACTTCAGTTAATGGTCACATATCTTATTTCGGCTGGGTTCTCTTCTTCGCTCGTGCCAAAGTGACCTGTCATAAAATCATGACACTTTTGCCTCTTTGTCCTCTTCTCGGCTTGTACCCGCAAAAACACATGTCGTGATATCGCGACACTTTTGCCTCCTTGCAGCTTTACTTGGTTCATACCCATGAAAACACAACATGTCACGATATCGCGACACTTTCACCTCCTTGTTGTTTCTATGTGCTTGTACCCACGAAAACACAACATGTCGCAATATCATGATACTTTTGCCTCCTTGCAGCTTTACTTGGTTCATACCCGCGAAAACACAACATGTCGCGATATCGTGACACTTTCACCTCCTTGCTGCTTCTGTGTGCTTGTACCCACAAAAACACATGTGATATCGTGACACTTTCGCATCTATACTCTTCCTTTTTACTTTTGTCACGATATCGTGACACTTCTGCCTTCTTACATTCTCTCTCCTCCTAGAGTCGCGAAAATGCGACATGTCGCGATATCCTGACACTTTTTCTTCTTTGCTTTATCTCTTGCCTTTGGGTCGTGAAAACGCAACATGTAGCGATATCACTACACTTTTGCTCCTTGCACTTTTTCTCTACTTCGGCCCGTGATAATACAACATGTAGCAATATCGCTACACTTTTGTTCCTTGCGCTTTTTCTTTGCTTCGGCCTGCGATAATACAACATGTAGTGATATCGCTACACTTTTTCTCCTTGCACTTTCTCTTTGCTTTGGCCTTCGAAAATACATGTCACGATATCGTGACACTTTTTCTCCTTGCATTTTCTCTTCTCTTTTGGCTGCAAAAATGCAACATGTCACGAAATCGTGACACCTTTTTCTCTCTCCTCTTTCTCTTCGCTTTGGACCACGAAAATGAAACATGTCACGAAATCACGACACCTTTTTCTCTCTCCTCTTTCTCTTTGCTTTGGACCACGAAAATGAAACATGTCGCGAAATCATGACATATTTTTCTCTCTCCTCTTTCTCTTCGCTTTGGACCACGAAAATGAAACATGTCGCGAAATCACGACACCTTTTTCTTTCAGACTCTCTCTCCTACATTATGTCGTAAAATCGTGACACTTTTTCTTTCGGAATCTCTTTCCTGCAACATGTCATGAAATCATGATACTTTTTCATCCATACAAAATTCCTTGCAATATGTCGCGAAATCGTGACACTTTTTCGTTCGTACAACCTTCCTTGCAATATGTCGCGAAATCGTGACACTTTTTCATTCGTACAGCCTTCCTTGCAATATGTCACGAAATCGCGACACTTTTTCGTCTATACAATCTTCCTTGCAATATGTCGCGAAATCGCGACACTTTTTCTACTTGCCTTTTTCTCTTCGAACATGTCACGAAATCATGACACTTTTTCTACTTGTCTTTTTCTATTCCAACATGTCACGAAATCGTGACAGTTTTTCTTTCTTGCTCTTTCTCTCCAAACATGTCGCGATATCGTGACAGTTTTGCTTTCTTGCTCTTTCTCTCCAAACATGTCGCAAAATCATGAAAGTTTTGCTTGCTTGCACTTTCTCTCCGAACATGTCACGAAATTACGATAGTTTTGCTTGCTTGCACTTTCTCTCCGAACATGTCACGAAATCACGACAGTTTTGCTTGCTTGTGCTTTCTCTCCGAACATGTCACGAAATCGTGACAGTTTTTCTTTCTTCTCAACATGTCGCGATATCGTGACAGTTTTTCTTTCTTCTCAACATGTCATGATATCGCGATAGTTTTTCTTTCTTCTTCTCTCTCTTCCAACATGTCGTGAAATTGCGACAATTTTTCCTTCTTGCTCAACATGTCGCGATATCACGACAGTTTTCTGCCTTAGTGATTTTTTTATTTATTTTTAGTCTATGGGCCACTTCTATCTTTTGGAAAACCACTATACATACTCTGAAGAACCTCTTAACTCCTATCCATTATATCACTGAACTCTTGTCCACTACATCAACCGATCTGTCTGACTATGTTGACAACAATGACAATACTATTCTTGCACCTTGCTCAACATGTTTTTTTGGTATTATTTGGGTTAGTCACAGGCTGAGCTGGGAGTGGAGGTTGTTTCACTAGTTGCGTTTGTTGATGTTGTGTTCTTCTTTGAAAATTTGGATTAGGAGCAGGCAGCAAATTTTGAGCTTGCCCTTGATACCTTTGTTGTCCTTGATATGGTGGATATTACTGTCCCCATATTTGTCCTTGTTGTGTCCACTGTGGATGAATTGTATTCCAAGGTGGGTTCATCCACCCAAAATGTGACCAGTTTGGGGGAGCTGTCCAAGGTTGGTTCCAAGGTTGTGTAGAGACTTCTGCATGTCCCCATGGCATATTCATATTCCAAGGAGGTTGTCCCCAATTTGGAAACCGAGGAGCATTGGGATATTGTGTATAGCCACCACCAGATCTCTGACCAATAGCATTAAGTTCTTCTGTTTGGGTGCCTAAAATAGATTTTAGATGAGGCAACAAAGGACATCTATCTATTGAATGTTCCTTGGAACAAATTCCACAAATGGAAGTTTTGTTTAAAGGGTAATCCTGCAAAGCATGCTTATTCTTGCATCTCGTGCAATAAATTGCCAAAGGTGGTGTAGAATTGGGTTTTGTGTTTCTATCACCTAATGTAGAATTAAGTTGAACAAGGATATCAGTTTTTAAATTAGCCATTTCCTCCATAAATTCCTTTATGTCATTATTGCAATAATTTCATTTATTTCTTCGTTGGTGAGTACGAGAATAATTTCTACATAACTCCATAATATCTTCAAGGTCAAGTTGATCTATGTCTCCTTTTCCCATTAAATCTAACACTTCCCTAGATTCATCCTGCAATCCTCTTAAGAAGATAGGCTTTAAGAAATTAGGTTCTACAGGACCACATCTCTTTTGGACAAAGGCAAAGCAATCAAGATAATCCTCTAAACTCTCATCTTCTTCTTGCTTGATCCGAAACAACTCATCTTTCCTATTTCGGACTCTACAATAATCTTGATATTTATGTAAGAATACAGTCTCCATGTCATCCCAAGTATGGATTGAATTAGGTTCAAGATTACTCATAAACCATCAGAGAGAAACATCCTTAAGCGTGGAAGGAAAGAATTTTAATTTATGATTATCATTTATGTAGTCATAAGTCTGACATAACACTTTGAATTCAAATAGAAATTGATCAGGATCTTCTGAACTAGTTCCCCTAAAAATTGACAATATGGATGGAGAAATAGTTTTCATGGGAGCATCTAGAGCTGGATCCAACCGTATGGGATATTCAAAAGTCCTAGGAGGATCATCAACATACCCACCTAGTGGTGGTGCTGTTGCTGCCATAGTTATTTTCTTTCTTGAGTTTGATGTGGATGGTTCAGGCTTAAGGGAATGTTTAGTAGAAAGTGATGCAAAAAGCTCTTGTTCCAATATTTCCAAAGCTTTAGTCGGTGAAGAAGGTATTTCTTGCTTAGGCAATTCTTCATCTGATCATGAAGAATGCCTTGGTGGTTCAGAACTAGTTCTGATAAACCTCCATCTTTCGTCTCTTGGCCTATGCATTCATGTCTATTTAGTAAATAAACTAAAATGCAGTATTTCAAAAATTGTAACACAATTCTTAACCTATTTCACTTTTTACTAACAACACCATTTGTTCCCTGACAACGGTGCCAAAAATGATGAGGTTCGTTGGTCATTCATCATTTAGTAATTATATGTCAGTCCAAGGAGGTGTCCAAAGGCTGTATACAATAGGAGGTGTCACAGTTGTAGGTTCAGTTTATCCAAGAACAGGTTTTTATTGATGGATTAGTTAGTGTTTTGGGGGGTTTGGTGTATCTTCATAATGTCTAACAAAGGAAATCAAATTGCAAAAACTGAAACTAAATTTAAACTACAGGAAAATGAAACTGCAAAATCTGAAATTGACAAGAAATAAAATGTTGCTAAATTGACCACAAAGCAAATTGCAGAAAATTAAACTACAAAATGGAAATTCACACACACACTTGCAAAAATTAACCAATGATAAAAATCACAATGATCTAAATAGAAGTGGAACTAAATTAATTTTTATTACAGTAAAACATAATTCTAGAAATTGTAGAAAAATGCTGAAAATGATGTAATTCTAGAAATTGCATAAAATGCTGGAAATGATGCTATTACAGGTCAAATGCTAAATACTATTCTAACACATGATTGAACCTATTCTAGATGCAATAGTGCAATTATGAAATGAAACTTAATGCTGTAAATAATTGGTGACAGAGTTCTGCTATTCTGCTGTAGCAAGAAATTAGCAAGATTTTTCTGTCACTAAGCCGCCCTTCCTCTGATCCTGTAAGTGGGCCCTTGCTTGCAGAACCAGAAGAGGGTGAAAAATTATATCAAGCAAATTAAATGTGCACCATAATTCATCAAATGCTAATATAATCTAAAAAATGCACCTTTTATTATAGTAATGCAAGAAAAATCTGCAATTTACTATAATGCTACAAAGTCTTTTTTCTCTTGCCCACTTCTGCTAATGACTATTTCTAATTATATCTATTATCTATTATGCTCAACCGTGCTGGGAGCTTTATTTATAAGACAAAGTTGATACATCTGTTTGTTGAGTTTTAAGGATTTCCAACTATTTACAAAATAGTTTCCTGGAATGCAGGGTTATAATTTGTCAACCTTTATCCCTTTATCCCAGATGGTCTGCCTATGGTGAAGGAACGAAGTCCAAATAGGGTGGAATAACTGCTTGGTCAATTTCCAATCACGATTTCCACATTTTTGGTGCATTTTGACCATTTTCTGTTGTTCCTGCGCTATTCCCTATTCTTGCACCGCTTATTCCTGCACTGCTCCATAATAATAGGCAGGTGACCATTCGTTGCTGATCTATGCTCCAAACGCATAGGGAGTAACTTTTTGAATTTTCCCTTATATTATACACCCTTCTGCATTGGTGGCATGTGCTGGAGTGACTGATTCCAAGCCCTGTTGTATATGTACAAGCGGCGGAACTCATCACAGTTACAACCTGTTTTCCTGCACAGTCAGCTACAGTGGACAAGTTTTTGGCACCTTTTTCCTTTTGAATTATTTTAAATAGAGGAACACAATATTACTAAGCATCAGATATTCAACAAGGTTTGAATTGTTATAATACTACTGATTAATTAACTAAAAAACAGGTGAAATTGTAGTAAAAATAGTAAAACAGAGTATATGCACTTTGTCATTTCAGAATATGCAAACATCATTATATAATGCATTTTTCCCATAATTAACATAAAATCATAGTAAAAAGGGTAATTCAAATAGTTATAATGTATCAAAAAGTGTTCATGGATGAGGTAATTCCTGGCCTCATCACATCATAGCACTAGTCCTTATTCCTCACCAGTGGTTTTGGCCCATCGTAAGGATAACTCTTGGTGTATATGTCCTGATTTTCATCCTCTCAATAAAATCACCATCAAGAAAAAATTCCCTATCCCTTTCATAAATGATTTATTAGATGAATTCCATGATGCAATTTTTTTCACAAAATTGGATCTATGTTCTGGTTTTCATCAAATTAGAGTAAGATATGAGGACATTTCCAAAACTGCCTTTCGTACTCATGAAGGTCATTATGAATTATTAGTCATGCCTTTTGGTATCACTAATACCACCTTCACATTCCAAAGTATCATGAACCATGTCTTTGGTCCATTCCTTCACAAATTTGGCTTAGTCTTCTTTAATGACATTCTAGTATACAGTAAAACATGGAAGGATCATTTGATGCATATGGGAAAGTTTCTTCATATATTACATAAGGAATTTTTTTCTATCAAATGCTCTAGATGCTCTTTTTGTGTTCAAGAAGTTGAATATTTGGTTCATATTGTTTCTCATGAAGGTGTTAAAGTGGATCCTATTAAAATTAAGGCCATTCAATACTAGCCTTTACCTAAAACCATCAAGAAACTTCATGGTTTCTTGGGCCTTACTGGTTTCTTAGAAGAACAACTAAATCATAATGAAGAAACATTTGAAGAAGACACTATGGCTATTTCAGTACATGCTCTTATGGGATTAAAAACTCACCATACAATCAAGGTACCAAGATTTATTAGGCATAAAAGGATAAATGTGTTGATCGATTTAGGTAGTACTCATAATTTTATTGACCTTAAAACTGCTAAGGCATTGAACTTAAAAATTCACTCCAATCAAGATAAGTTCCAAGTTTTAGTTGCCAATGGAGAAAATGCTCAATGTAGTGGTAGAACATCTTCATTTTTAATACAAATTGGAAGTTATACTTGGAATGGAACTCTCTTTGTCATGAGTTTAGGGAATTTAGATGTTATTTTTGGAGTTGAATAGTTAGAATAATTGGACACTATTAGTTTTAATTTTAGAAAACTATTTGTGGAATGGAAATAAAATGGAAATACTATTCACCTCCAAGGAATTCAAACTCCACCATCAAAGGTAGTGAGTTCTCATAGCACAAAAAAAATATTAAGTAAAGGAGGTTATGGATTCATAGCTCAAATGAATTGTTTGACAATGCAAGCACAAGATATTCCTAAAATTCACTCAAAGGATCTTCAAGATATTGTGGCTAACTATGATGAAGTTTTCAAAGAACGAAAAGGACTACCTCCAAAATGATCTCATGACCATACCATACATCTTATTATAGGAAGCCTTCCTCCTAATGTCCGTCCTTATCGCTACCCTCAACCTCAAAAAATAGAAATTGAAAAGATTATCCAAGAACTCTTAGAATATGGAGTCATTCATCATAGCACTAGTTCTTATTCCTTACTAGTGGTTTTGGCCCATTGTAAGGATGAATCTTGGTGTATGTGTCTCGATTTTCATGCTCTCAATGAAATCACCATCAAGAATAAATTCCCTATCCTTGTCATAGATGATTTATTAGATGAATTGCATGATGTAAAATTTTTCACAAAATTGGATCTATGTTTAGGATTTCATCAAATTAGAGTAAGAGATGGGGACATTCCCAAAACTACCTTTCGTACTTATGAAGGTCATTGTGAATTCTTAGTCATGCCTTTTGGTCTCACTAATACCCCCTCCACCTTACAAAGTCTCATGAACCATTTATTTTGTTCATTCCTTCACAAATTTGTCTTAGTCTTCTTTGATGACATTCTAGTATACAGTAAAACATGGAAGAATCATTTAATGCATGTGGGAAAGGTTCTTCATATATTACATAAGGATTTTTTTTTTCAAATGCTCCAAATGCTCTTTTGGTGTTCAAGAAGTTGAATATTTGGTTCATATCATTTCTCATGAAGGTGTTAAAGTGGATCCTAATAAAATTAATGCCATTCAAGACTGGCCTTTACCTAAAACCATCAAGAAACTTCGTAGATTATTGGGCCTTACTGGTTTCTTCGAAGAACAAATAAATCATAATGAAGCGATATTTGAAGAAGACACTATGGATATTTCAGTATATGCTTTGATGGGATTAAAAAATCACCATAAAATCAAGGTACCAAGATTTATTAGGTATAAAATATTAAATGTGTTGATCGATTCAAGTAGTACTCATAATTTTATTGACCTTAAAACTGCTAAGGCATTGAACTTAAACATTCACTCCTAAAATCAAGATAAGTTCCAAGTTTTAGTTACAAATGGAGGAAATGCTCAATGTAGTGGTAGAACATCTTCATTTTAAATACAAATGGTAAGTTATACTTGGCATGGAACTCTCTTTGTCATGAGTATAGAGAATTTAGATGTTATTTTGGGAGTTGAATGGTTAGAAAAATTGGACACTGTTAGTTTTAATTTTAGAAAACTATTTGTGGAATAGAAAGAAAATGGAAAGATTTTTCACCTCCAAGGAATTCAAACTCCACCATCAGAGGTAGTGAGCTCTCATAGCATGGAAAAAATATTAAGGAAAGGAGGTTATGGATTCATAGCTCAAATCAATTTTTTGACAGTGCAAACACAAGATATTCCTAAAATTCACTCAAAGGATATTCAAGATATTGTGGTTAACTATGATGAAGTTTTCAAAGAATTAAAAGGACTACCTACCAAATGATCTCATGACCATGACATACATCTTGTTCGAGGAAGCCTTCCTCCTAATGTTCATCCTTATCACTACCCTCAACCTCAAAAAATAGAAATTGAAAAGATTATCCAAGAACTCTTAGAACATGGAGTCATTCATCATAGCACTAGTCCTTATTCCTCACTAGTGGTTTTGGCCCATCATAAGGATTACTCTTGGTGTATGTGTCATTATTTTCATCCTCTCAATAAAATCACCATCAAGAATAAATTCTCTATACCTATCATAGATGATTTATTAGATGAATTGCATGATGTAAAATTTTTCACAAAATTTGATCTATGTTCTGGTTTTTATCAAACTAGAGTAAGATATGAGGACATTTCCAAGACTGTCTTTCATACTCATGAAGGTCATTATGAATTCTTAGTCATGCCTTTTGGTCTCACTAATATCACCTCCACATTCCAAAGTCTCATGAACCATGTATTTGGTCCATTCCTTCACAAATATGTCTTACTCTTCTTTAATGACATTCTAGTATATAGTAAAACATGGAAGGATCATTTGATGCATGTGGGAAAGGTTCTTCATATATTACATAAAGAAAAAGTTTTTGTTAAATATTCCAAATGCTCTTTTGGTGTTCAAGAAGTTGAATATTTGGTTCATATAATTTCTCATGAAGATATTAAAGTGGATCCTAATAAAATTAAGGCCATTCAAGACTGGCCTTTACCTAAAACTATCAAGAAACTTCGTGGTTTCTTGGGCCTTACTGGTTACTATCGCAAGTTTGTTCGTAATTACGATAAAATTGCAGCCCCTCTCACAACTCTGACAAATAAGGATGATTTTCATTGGTTTGAAGAAACCACTCAAGCATTCATGACACTCAAGGAAGCAATGTGTACTACTCTAGTTTTAGCAACCTCAAATTTTCATAATCTATTTTTGATTGAATGTGATGCTTCGGGAACATGTATTAGGGCAGTATTAATGCAAGAAGGGCATCCCTTGGCATTTGAGAGTAAGAAAATTTTAGATAAGAATTTGGTAAGGTCCACATATGAGAAAGAGATGTTGGCTATTCTACATGCAGTTGATAAATGAAAATACTATTTAATCAGTAGTTGTATCATCATAAAAATAGATCATAGTAGTCTCAAGCATTTTATAGAGCAACGATTTTATTATCTGAAGCAAAACAATTGGTTAAAAAAATTATTGGGATATGATTTTGTTACTGAGTATAAGAAAGGGAAAGAAAATGTGGCAGTAGATGCATTGTCTCATAAATATTAAGATGAAGTAGTTATCAATGCCATTTCAGATCCTTGTTCCCAATAGGTTTCTCAGCTCCAAGAAGAATGGTTATCAAACACAAAAGCTAGTCAAATAATTCAAGATTTTATGCTAGGATCATACAAGCATCCTCATTTTTAATATGATGACAAGGTATTAAGAAGAAATTATCACATTCACATCTAGCACAATTCTAACATCAAATACAATATTCTTGAAGAATCACATGCTTCTCCATCAGTAGGACATTTCAATTTTTTGAAGACATATATGCAGGTAAAACAATCCTTTTATTGGAGAGGATTAAAATCTAATGTTATCCAGGAACTCTTAGAAAATGGAGTCATTCATCATAGCACTAGTCCTTATTCCTCACTAGTGGTTTTGGCACATCGTAAGGATATTTATTGGTGTATGTGTCCTGATTTTCATACTCTCAATAAAATCACCATCAAGAATAAATTCCCTATTCCTATCATACATGATTTATTAGATGAATTGCATGATGGAAAATTTTTCATAAAATTGGATCTATGTTCTAGATTTCATCAAATTAGAGTAAGAGATGAGGACATTTTCAAAACTGCCTTTCGTACTCATGAAGGTCATTATGAATTCTTAGTCATGTCTTTTGGTCTCACTAATACCCCCTCCACCTTCCAAAGTCTCATGAACCATGTATTTTGTCCATTCCTTCACAAATTTATCTTAGTCTTCTTTTATGACATTCTAGTATATAGTAAAACATGGAAGGATCGTTTGATGCATGTGGGAAAGGTTTTTCATATATTACACAAGGAAAAACTTTTTTTCAAATGCTCCAAATGCTCTTTTGGTGTTCAAGAAGTTGAATATTTGGTTCATATCATTTCTCATGAAGGTTTTAAATTGGATCCTAATAAAATTAAGGCCATTCAAGACTGGTCTTTACCTAAAACCATCAAGAAACTTCATGGTTTCTTGGGCCTTACTAGTTTATTCAAATAATAAATAAATCATAATGAAGCAACATTTGAAGAAGACACTATGGCTATTTCAGTACATGCTCTTATGGGATTAACAACTCTCCATACAATCAAGGTACTAGGATTTATTAGGTAGAAAAGGATAAATGTGTTGATTGATTCAGGTAGTACTCATAATTTTATTTACCTTAAAACTGCTATGGCATTGAACTTAAACATTCACTCCTCCAATCAAGATAAGTTCCAAGTTTTAGTTGCAAATGGAGGAAATGCTCAATGTAGTGGTAGAACATCTTCATTTTCAATACAAATTGGAAGTTATACTTGGCATGGAACTCTCTTTATCACGAGTTTAGGGATTTCAGATGTTATATTGGGAGTTGAATGGTTAGAACAATTGGACACTGTTAGTTTTAATTTTAGAAAAATATTTGTGGAATGGAAATAAATTGGAAAGACTATTCACCTCCAAGGAATTCAAACTCCACCATCAAAGGTAGTGAGTTCTCACAACATGGGAAAAATATTAAGGAAAGGAGATTATGGATTCATAGCTCAAATCAATTGTTTGACAGTGCAAGCACAAGCTATTCCTAAAATTCACTCAAAGGATCTTCAAGATATTGTGGCTAACTATGATGAATTTTTCAAATAATGAAAAGGGCTACCTCCCAAATGATCTCATGACCATGCCATACATATTTTTCTAGGAAGCCTTCCTCCTAATGTTCGTCCTTATCACTACCCTCAACCTCAAAAAATAGAAATTGAAAAGATTATCCTAGAACTCTTAGAACATGGAGTCATTCATCATAGCACTAGTCCTTATTCCTCACTAGTGGTTTTGTCCCATCGTAAGGATAAATCTTGGTGTATGTGTCCTAATTTTCATCCTCTCAATAAAATCACCATCAAGAATAAATTCTCTATCCCTATCATAAATGATTTATTAGATGAATTACATGATGCAAATTTTTTCACAAAATTGGATCTATGTTCTGGTTTTCATCAAATTAGAGTAAGATATGAGGACATTTCCAAAACTGCCTTTCGTACTCATGAAGGTCATTATGAATTATTAGTCATGCCTTTTGGTATCACTAATACCACCTTCACATTCCAAAGTCTCATGAACCATGTCTTTGGTCCATTCCTTCACAAATTTGTCTTAGTCTTCTTTAATGACATTCTAGTATACAGTAAAACATGGAAGGATCATTTGATGCATATGGGAAATGTTTTTCATATATTACATAAAGAAATTTTTTTTATCAAATTCTCTAGATGTTCTTTTTGTGTTCAAGAAGTTGAATATTTGGTTCATATAGTTTCTCATGAAGGTGTTCAAGTGGATCCTATTAAAATTAAGGCCATTCAATACTGGCCTTTACCTAAAACCATCAAGAAACTTCATGGTTTCTTGGACCTTACTGGTTTCCTAGAAGAACAACTAAATCATAATGAAGAAAATTTTGAAGAAGACACTATGGCTATTTCAGTACATGCTCTGATGGGATTAACAACTCACCATACAATCAAGGTACCAATATTTATTAGGCATACAAGGATAAATGTGTTGATCGATTTAGGTAGTACTCATAATTTTATTGACCTTAAAACTGCTAAGGCATTGAACTTAAACATTCACTCCTCCAATCAATATAAGTTCCAAGTTTTTGTTGCCAATGGAGAAAATGCTCAATGTAGTGGTAGAACATCTTCATTTTCAATACAAATGGGATGTTATACTTGGAATGGAACTCTCTTTGTCATGAGTTTAGGGAATTTAGATGTTATTTTGGGAGTTGAATAGTTAGAATAATTGGACACTATTAGTTTTAATTTTAGAAAAATATTTATGGAATGGAAAGAAAATGGAAAGACTATTCACCTCCAAGGAATTCAAACTCCACCATCAAAGGTAGTGAGTTCTCATAGCACAAAAAAAATATTAAGTAAAGGAGGTTATGGATTCATAGCTCAAATCAATTGTTTGACAGTGCAAGAACAAGATATTCCTAAAATTCACTCAAAGGATCTTCAATATATTGTGGCTAACTATGATGAAGTTTTCAAAGAATGAAAAGGACTACCTCCAAAATGATATCATGACCATACTATACATATTATTCTAGGAAGCCTTCCTCCTAATGTTCGTCCTTATCGCTACCCTCAACCTCAAAAAATAGAAATTGAAAAGATTATCCAAGAACTCTTAGAATATAGAGTCATTCTTCATAGCACTAGTCCTTATTCCTTACTAGTGGTTTTGACCAATTGTAAGGATGACTCTTGGTGTATGTGTCCCAATTTTCATGCTCTCAATAAAATCACCATCAAGAATAAATTACCTATCCCTGTCATAGATGATTTATTAGATGAATTGCATGATGTAAATTTTTTCACAAAATTGGATCTATGTCTTGGATTTCATCAAATTAGAGTAAGAGATGAGGACATTCCCAAAACTGCATTTTGTACTTATGAAGGTCATTATGAATTCTTAGTCATGCCTTTTGGTCTCAATAATACCCCCTCCACCTTACAAAGTCTCATGAACCATGTCTTTTGTTCATTCCTTCACAAATTTGTCTTAGTCTTCTTTGATGACATTCTAGTATACAGTAAAACATGGAAGAATCATTTGATGCATGTGGGAAAGGTTCTTCATATATTACATAATGAAAAACTTTTTTTCAAATGCTCCAAATGCTCTTTTGGTGTTCAAAAAGTTGAATATTTGGTTCATATCATTTCTCATGAAGGTGTTAAAGTGGATCCTAATAAAATTAAGGCCATTCAAGACTGGCCTTTACCTAAAACCATCAATAAATTTCATAGATTACTGGGCCTTACTGGTTTATTTGAAGAATAAATAAATCATAATGAAGCGACATTTGAAGAAGACACTATGGCTATTTCAATATATGCTTTGATGGGATTAACAACTCACTATAAAATCAAGGTACCAATATTTATTAGGTAGAAAAGGATAAATGTGTTGATCGATTCAAGTAGTACTCATAATTTTATTGACCTTAAAACTACTAAGGCATTGAACTTAAACTTCACTCCTACAATCAAGATAAGTTCTAAGTTTTAGTTACAAATGGAGGAAATGCTCAATGTAGTGGTAGAACATATTCATTTTAAATACAAATGGGAAGTTATACTTGGCATGGAACTCTCTTTGTCATGATTTTAGAGAATTTAGATGTTATTTTGGGAGTTGAATGGTTAGAACAATTGGACACTGTTAGTTTTAATTTTAGAAAACTATTTGTGGAATAGAAAGAAAATGGAAATATTTTTCACCTCCAAGGAATTCAAAATCCACCATCAAAGGTAGTGAGTTCTCACAACATGGAAAAAATATTAAGGAAAGGAGATTAAGGATTCATATCTCAAATCAATTTTTTGACAGTGCAAGCACAAGATATTCCTAAAATCCACTCAAAGGATCTTCAAGATATTGTGGTTAACTATGATGAAGTTTTCAAAGAACGAAAAGGACTACCTCCCAAACGATCTCATGTCCATGACATACATCTTGTTCTAGGAAGCCTTCCTCTTAATGTTCATCCTTATCACTACCCTCAACCTCAAAAAATAGAAATTGAAAAGATTATCCAAGAACTCTTAGAACATGGAGTCATTCATCATAGCACTAGTCCTTATTCCTCACTAGTGGTTTTGGCCCATCATAAGGATTAATCTTGGTGTATGTGTCATGATGTTCATCCTCTCAATAAAATCACCATCAAGAATAAATTCCCTATACCTATCATAGATGATTTATTAGATGAATTGCATGATGTAAAATTTTTCACAAAATTGGATCTATGTTCTGGTTTTCATCAAATTAGAGTAAGAAATGAGGACATTCCCAAAACTTCCTTTCGTACTCATGAAGGTCATTATGAATTCTTAGTCATGCCTTTTGGTCTCACTAATACCACCTCCACATTCCAAAGTCTCATGAACCATGTATTTGGTCCATTCCTTCACAAATATGTCTTAGTATTCTTTAATGACATTCTAGTATATAGTAAAACATGGAAGGATCATTTGATGTATGTGGGAAAGGTTTTTCATATATTACATAAGGAAAAAGTTTTTGTTAAATGTTCCAAATGCTCTTTTGGTGTTCAAGAATTTGAATACTTGGTTCATATAATTTCTCATGAAGATGTTAAAGTGGATCCTAATAAAATTAAGGCCATTAAAGACTAGCCTTTACCTAAAACTATCAAGAAACTTTGTGGTTTCTTGGGCCTTACTGGTTACTATCGCAAGTTTGTTCGTAATTACGATAAAATTGCAGCCCTTCTCACAACTCTCAAAAAGAAGGATTATTTTCATTGGTTTGAAGAAACCACTCAAGTATTCATGACACTCAAGGAAGCAATGTGTACTACTCTAGTTTTGGCAACCCCAAATTTTCATAATCTATTTTTGATTGAATGTGATGCTTCAGGAACAGGTATTGGGGCAATATTAATGCAAGAAGAGCATCCCTTGGCATTTGAGAGTAAGCAAATTTTAGGTAAGAATTTGGGAAGGTCTACATATGAGAAAGAGATGTTGGCTATTCTACATGTAGTTGATAAATGAAAATACTACTTAATCAGTAGTCGTATCATCATAAAAATAGATCATAGTAGTCTCAAGCATTTTATAGAGCAATGATTTTCTTATCTGAAGAAAAACAAGTGGTTAACAAAATTATTGGGATATGATTTTGTTACTGAGTATAAGAAAGGGAAAGAAAATGTGGCAGCAGATGCATTGTCTCATAAATATTAAGATGAAGTAGCTGTCAATGTCGTTCCAGATCCTTGTTCCCAATGGTTTCTCAGCTCCAAGAAGAATGGTTATCAAACACAAAAGCTGCTCAAATAATTCAAGATTTGATGCTAGGATCATACAAGCATCTTCATTTTTAATATTATGACAAGGTATTAAGAAGAAATAATCACATTTACATCCAGCACAATTCTAACATCAAATCCAATATTCTTGAAGAATCGTATGCTTCTCCATCAGTAGGACATTTCAATTTTTTGAAGACATACATGCAGGTAAAACAATCCTTTTATTGGAGAGGATTAAAATCTAAGGTTAAAACATTGGTGGTTAAATGTGAAGTATGTCAGCACAATAAGGGTGAAACAGTCAAATCTCCAGGACTTCTTCAACCACTACCAATTTTGTATCATCAATGGGAACATATTTCAATGGATTTTATTGAAGGTCTTCCTAAATCGAAAGGTAAAACAATAATTTTTATGGTAGTGGATCGCCTCTCTAAATATGCTCACTTCAATGCCCTACGACATCCATTTTCAACAAGCAAAGTGTCTAAGGTATTTATGGACTTAATATTTAAGTTGCATGGAATGCCCAAAAATATTGTAAGTGATCGTGATCCAATTTTTACTAGCAATTTTTGGTGAGAATTATTTTGTCTTAGTGGTACAAAGCTAAATATGTCTTCTACATACCATATTGAAACATATGGACAAATTAAAATAGTTAACAAATGTCTGGGGACCTATCTAAGATGTTTTTCTCAAGATAAACAATATCAATGGAGTCATTAGCTTTCATTAGCAGAATGGTGGTACAACAATTCGTACCATTATTCCATCAAGATGTTCCTTTTTGAAGCATTGTATGGAGTAAAACCACCAGCAATAGCAGATTATATTCCAAGAGCTTCCAAAGTGGTTAAAGTAGATGATTGGTTCTAGTAATGACAGCCAATACTCAAAATTCTCAAAGACAATTTGGTCCAAGCACAAAATTGCATGAAGCAGCAACAATATTCACACAGGTGATATGGTATTCCTGCATCTACAACCCTACAAATAGTTGTCATTGAATATCAAGACTAGTTAGAATTTGTCTCAAAAATATTATGGTCCTTACAAGATAGTGCATCACATAGGTGAAGTGGCATATCAACTAGAGATTCCTCCCTCATCCCGTATACATCTAGTATTTTATGTTTTATGTCTCAAGAAGGTGATAGGACCAAAAGTACACTCTCAATCAGAACTTCCAGTACTTGATGAAGAAGGATGTATATATCTCCAGCCAGAAGCAATATTGCAAAGCAGATAACGTATTCTTCGATCCCATCACATCAAAGAATTTCTAATAAAATGGTAGGACCTACCAGTAGAAGATGCTACATGGAAAATAAAAAACATATTTGAGTCATTTCTAGCTTTGAGGATAAAGCTTTTTGAGGAGGGGAGCCATGTTACAATAAAAATATAGCCAAGTCAAAATATTTCTAAGTTTAACCTAATCATTGATTTATTGATATAAGTAGGAGTAGAATGATATACTTTTTATCATATTTCATATTCCATAATAATTTACGTAATTGCAAGTACTAAGCCCTCCTTAGTGGCAAAGGACTTAGCCCTCCTAAAGTGGCAAATAATATTCATTCCATCATTTGTATTTCATATTGCATGCATTTACAATTATTTTACTTCATGTAATATGGTCAATAGATACCATATGGAAAGGGATCTTTGTTTTGTTAGATGTAAGTGCAAGTAAGACTTTAAAATCACTTATTGATTGGGTGTACCAATACCCACTAAATCTGCCAGTCTATTCACCAATCCCTACTATGACTATCAAATCTTAACTAATATTTGATGAGAATGGTCATAAAACTACATTAGATTACCGTAATAAGTTATCAACCCTAAAATTAGTTCATAAAATTATAGGGATTAGTATTTCATTTAATATTCACATGGATCATGTGTATTAAATACTGATTGTAAAGGCAGACATGCCTATAAATATATTTTTGATTAATTCAATTGGATATTTTCATTTGTACCATTTCATGTCATCTTTTAAGAGTGTTTACCACATCATTGGTATTAGAGATAAGTATTGGATAGGTGAGTATCCTCTTCCTCTAGGTCATTCTGGTTCAAAAGAGGAACGAGAAAACCACCAGCGGATCTTGGATTTGGGTGAACATTATTTTTCTTTTGTAGACACCTTTGTGCACTTCTGATCTTAAAAACTCTCAACTTGGATTTCTCTGACTCTCGACCCTCAACTCTTGATATAAACATTCATATTGTATTTATCATTAATTGACATAAACATCATTCATGACCATCATTCATAATGTCAACCTTTTCGCTTATCAACTTCACCACAAAATTTTAACAATTATGTACCGAAATGAAAGCCAATTTTCAGCAGCTTCAAGAAATTATTGTCGTTGTTGATATCATTGAAGAAGATTAGGATTCCACCTTTGATCTAGAACTCAAAGAATTTATAGCCACACCTAGATTTTAACCAGGGTCTCTGGGTGAAATACCCAACCTCTTTCCATTAGACGATGTGGCTTTTGTTGCTCCTGATGTGAATATGAGCTCCTTTGAAGCTCCTAATGTAGATTAGGCCCCTCTAGATGTTGTAAATCCAAGCTCTTCAAATACCATTACCACTAAAAACCTAGCTATTTTCACTACCATTATCATCGTGTCTGCTACACTTCATGATCCACCTATTCCTCTTAGCGATGATCTCTTAATTTCAAATGTTGATCCATTGCATACGGTTTTTGTACCATCATCCTTGGTGGCTCCACAACTCCTCTATGGTTTTATGATAGTTACTTCATGTGATCTACCACATCTTGCCATAGTATTCTGTGCTACACTTCATCACAACAACCACTACCGCATTTGTCCATGACTGCCTGAGTTTGTTTGTTGTGATCCACCTCCACTATTGCTGCCATTGATGCACACACCCTTCTGTTGCTTGATGCTTGATGAGCTTTGCAACATCGATCCATGGTCTCCACCATCACTATCATAATTTTCTATAGATCACATTGACCACTTGTGTTTTCTACCATTTTTTGGTGTTTACAACATCGATCTGTAGCTTTTCTTGGCCATCTCGTGCAGTCTTTTGGCCAGGATTTTCATCCATCGCTTTGTCGCTTCATGTTCACCATCCGAAGCTACTACTATCGATGTTATTTTTTTACAGTCAATTTACCAGCTCCTCCTGTGTGTCACTGCTATAGATCACATATTTCTAATAATATCCATCTTGTCGTTGTGCGTCCTCTACCGAAGCCACCACTAGCCTGGTATTTTTACTGTCTCTCGTGCCATTTTCATTTTTACCACTCGATTCCACATACCCATGATCCGCCATGGCCTCCACCATTCCATAAATTAAATTAATTTAATTTCTAAATACCCATTTTTTATTTTCCTGCTTCTATCCTCTAACGCCCACCAAATAGATATTCATTTTGGTCATTTTCATTAAAAGTGCGCACCACTTCATTCAATTTTCAACTATAAATTAAATTATATTATTTTAATATAATTTAATTTTTCTCCACCCATTAAATGCATATCACCCCACCTTCAGTCTTGACCGTTGTCCTGATCACCAATAATTTAATGCAAGCCAAATATTGTCCACTTGACCATTGTCCCAGTCCACTAATAATTTAATGCAAGTGGCCCACAATTAACCACGAATTAATTAAATTAAATTTTATATATATTTTTAATTTAATTTAATATTTTCCATAACCATTAATGCATGGCTCAACCAATTCAATGCATGCCTTCTTGTCTTAAAGACCACAATAATTAAAAATTTTCATTTGGCACGTGGTTCGAGGAATCTTCTCCAACATTTCAGTTGCTGCTTTCTTTTGCCAATTTTTGGGATCCATTTCAGATATCCATCGACATAGCAGTGTTTACAATCATTGGAGAGCATTTTCTGAGCCAGACTTAGATTCAGTGCTAGATTTTGGTTTTATGAAGACCTATTCAAATTCACCATTTTGGGCCTTCTTTTTTTACAAGAGTGTATTTTCGGTTGTACTCGACACTCTTCAACTACCCATATTTCTCTTCCACACCTGTATGCATTGGAGACCAATGCTTCCTCAATGGGAAGGAATGATAGGGATTATTATTACATTTAATACTCACACGGATCGTGTGTATTAAATATCGATTGTAAAGGCAGACATGCCTATAAATATATTTTTTATTAATGTAATGTGAAGTTTTCATTTGTTCCATTTTGTGTTATCTCTTAAGAGTTCCCATATCATAAAATATAAGGATATGTAATCATATAATTTTTTAAGAAATAATACTACAATGTGGTACAAATATTTACAAGATAATATAGTTACCAACCAGGCTTCTATCATTGAACTATTCATGAAATGCTTTGGCAACCCAGTGAAAGCATATTTCATATTTTTCAATTTAAACACCATCCAAAGATATACAAATAAACAATTCATGATTATAGCTTGATATTTAAGCATATTTTACACCCTTGAATATTTTATTATTGGATAAATAAATATTTTCATGTTACATAAGAATCTATAGTTCAATTTGGCAATAATGATTAGAAATATAAATCACATTATGTTACTAGTTGCATTCAAAAAATCCTTGTAAAAGAAGTGGAAGTGTTAACCTAAGTTGTACACCATCGATCTTACACAACTCATGTGGTACAACCCCAACTCAACAAATTTAGTATCCTCCTCTACCATAAATTGTGTAATCCCAAAATATATAATACCAAAGCATACAAAAATAGCAACATCTACAATCCATGCCCCTTTATATCACTTCAAATCCATTCAATACACCTAAGTATACCTAATCCAATATCCCCTATACTATGATCTTCCTAGGATAAACAACTCTTGGTGTTATTTTATTCCAGTCCTAGTCACTAGCACTACCTATGCTGCAATAATTATTGACTTTGCTTGCTCCCTAAATGAATAAAAATCAATTAACACAAACATTTGGAATAATAAATAATCAAATAAACACATGAAGAGATGAGTTATGTTCATTAATGATAGATGTGACTAATAAAATAATAATAAAACAATAAAGTGCGTGTTGGTAGTAGAATTAGGTTCAGCAAAAGAGAAGTAAATCTTACCTCACCAAATATTAAGTCCCTCAATAAACAAATGGACAAGCAATGAACCAATTATAGAATAACATAATATTTTGGTTTTAAATTTTAACATACTATGGTGCTTCACCTACAATGCAAGACATGATCCAACAAATTATACATTGGCTATTCACCATTCTCAAATGATGATCTATAACAATTAGTGTCAGACTCAGTAGGTAGCAATTCCAAACCAACTGATAAGAAATTAACTTGTTATAGTTAACCAACCTATTACAAACCAAACAACAATAAGTCAACCAATAGTCAATTAAATAATAATGAGTCAACAAATGATAAGTTAGTATTTACCAACTTTGAGATATTTTAAGTTGATGAAAATATTTCTAATAAATATGAAGTAATTTTGACAAACTAACACCATGGTTTCACAACATAAATTAAAATTAAAGTGTAGAATATCAAGCATAATTAATCATATCCCAACCAATCTCACAAAAACAACCAAATTCGAGTATGGGCACTTTAGTTTTGAGAAGGGAACGATCATTGATTCACCTTAAGGACAAAGGACCAATACCCTTGGATCAACTTACAACAAAAAATAACAAACCTATGTTGATACAAATATCGATTCAAGAACCATGATCATCATGATAAAATTAATTAATGGCACATAGAGTAGGGTCTAGAGAATTAAGCAAACAAGACAAACAAGATAAATTGTATAAAAATTCTAAATTAAATTTAAAATATTCATCATTTGCTATTGTAATACAATTCAAGATATTTATACCACATAATAAAGGAAATAACACAATCAAATATTAACATAATAGACAAGTTGAAGAAAATATGCTAGAAGCACTATTTTTACTAATATAAAGAATTGTTGAAAGAGCCTTTAAAAGAATAAAAATAAAATTTTGCTAAAACCAAACCAAATATATAAACCTTTGATGTAATCTAACCCAATTAAGTAAAACAATTTACTGGCTGAAGATCCTTCAAATATACAAGTGATTGCAAAAAATATTTTAAACAATCTAAACAAAAAATATGAAATCGCCACCATTCTATATCATACTAAAGATCAAAGGGTAACTTTTATGAAGTTTCATAGTTGATTAAGGAGTAGCTATCATAGTGATGCCAAGATTTATAAACAAATAAATGGATCTTCCCTATACTGGTACCTTAAGAGGACTAATATGAATATATTGAACATGGGTGAATATCATGGGGATCCTAAAGGATTTAATCAAGACAATTGCCAAATATCCTAAGCTAATCGTAGTATAAGAAGTCATTATGGTTGATCCATTATTGCTTTTTAATATTTTGTTATTATAATAATGGACTCCAAATATCTTCAAAAATGACTACTTAGCTATGGATTACATGTGCATGAAGGTACTAAAATATAATAAAATTATAAGGATTAAAAAATGAGCCATATTGCAACTATCTTATTCATAAATTATATGATGATGGTATTGACAACTAGGATGATTGCCACAATTTATAGACGAACAATTAGAAAAAAATGAATTGATTTATGCAAGAGATATGATCATAGGCATACTTCATGATACTAATAATGATTTAGAAGATTTATTTGAAGAAACTAAACTAACCAACTACTTGGTGTTTGTAAAACCTAAGAAAATACCAATCTTGACTAAAGAACAAATGCAAGAATTTTAGGATCCATGGATTATGTATTTTTATGAGGCAAAAACCAAAAATTATGTAGGCGTAGGGAAACAATTTGTATGTTGACAAGGAGAACACAACAACTATGCTTGTAGTTTACTTTTTAGTTGTACCAATAACATGGTGGAATATGAAGTATTATGCATTGGGTTGTAGAATGTAGAAAACATGAAATAAAATACCTTATTTTTTGGTGTTTCAAAGTTGGTGGTAATTAGGTCAAATCAATATGTACAAAAATAAATTAATAACTGAATACTCACAAACATTAAGTTTAGGGTCTACTTGAAATTTTTATAACATTAAAACTACAACAGTTCCAAGATAATATAATCTAAAAGTCAATGAATTGACATCCATAGCCACACGATTCAGTTCAATGATGGACATGTTGTATAAACCCAAAGGGTTAGAAGTGGTTCTTAGACCTATAGTATCCAATAAATTGAAGCAAGAAAAGTGTTTAATAATGGAAAATAAATCAATGAATTCATGATTTGAGAATTCAACATGTTGATGAAGATAATGATTATGGAGATAATATCAAAGAAGGAGTCATATAATTAAATTCAGTCAACTTGCCAAAGGTATTATCACCATGGATATTATTTTCAATCTTTATGACAATACTAAGAAGCCAAGCATGAAGGTAAAACCCTCTTTTTATCAACTTGTTGAAATTTTTTATTGTAAATATTTAATTTTAAGTAAGGAGTGCATTGAGGATGAAATTATAATGTTAAAAAATATCTACTCTAAATTCAATTATGTTATCACCTCAAGATATGAATACTTGAACGTATATTATAGGAGAATAATAGAGAACACTACTGATATATAGAGCCTCGAACAAAACCCTTGAAGTGGTAAAAGAGGTTAGCGAATCCAAAAATTTAACCAATAATACAAAATTAATTACTCAAATTGCTTCGATCATAGAACATGTTTCCATAGGTTGCTAACCTAGTATTTATAAGAAAAAATAGTGATATTTGGTTATGTATCAATTTAAAAAATATAAATAGAGCTTCACTTAAAGATCACAATCCAAATGGAAATAATACATTAAAAGGTTACTAGACCTTATATCATGTCATTAATCGATGGATTCCTAGGATATAATCAAATATGGGTTAAATATAAGGATCAACAAAAGACAATATTCACAACCAAATGGTGTATTTTTACTTTTAAATAATACAATTTGGACTATTAGACATACCAAATGCATTCCAAAGGGATATGGATATTGCATTCTCAAGGTTAATTGATGAAATTATATTGATTTATCTATATGATTTGATGTTGTTCTCCAAATATTGAAAGAAATATTTAGAGTGCTATAAGAAAATTTTGAAATCTATAGATAATATGAAATATCATTAAATCTAAACAAATCAATCTTCTTTATACAATAAAGGAAGTTATTAGATCATAATGTCTTGAAATGAGGGTTGGCTATTTATCTTGACCAAAGCTATTGAAGGTCTATACCTACCCTCATTAGTGAAAGGTCATTCATGGGTTAAATTCAATTTATAGACAAAATTATCATTAATTTTGTACAACTTCTTAGACTCATTACCAATATGCTTAAAAAGGATGCTAACTTCACTTGGATAGAAGAAGGTAAACAAGCCTTCTAGAATATTACGGTTAAATTCACTAAAACACCACTGTTAATTAATCCTTAGTTCACTAAGGATTCCATAATTTACATGTTTGGGACAATTTTTAGGATCACCATTGTGCTTACACAACATATTGATAAAGCTAAAGAACACACAATGTTAATTATGAATTAAATCATACATAAATATGATGAGATATACCTTCATTGATGAACAAGTATTTACAACAATTAAAGAACTAAGCAAGTTTAGGTATTACCTATCACAAGGCAAGAACATTATGTTTATGGTACATCTGTATGTTAAAAGGGTCATCTTACATGTCAAATTAGGTGAGAAGATAGATGGATGAACAAACAAAATCCAAGAATTTGACATTAAAATTAAACCCACAAGACTAGTGATAGGGAGAACCTTATGTTAAAACTTAGCAAGGTCCCATGTTGATGATCAAATGACATTTTTGGATGAAATTAAATAGCAAAAAAGTAAACATAGGGTCAAAGGCAAACAAGATGGATGCATAATATCAAATAATATATGAGGACTAATGATGTTCCAAAGGGATTAACACCAAAAAATAAATATTTTAGGAAGAAAATAATAGATTATGATTTACTCAATAGGGTCTTGTTCTAAAAGGGCATGATGGCATGTTTCTAAGGTGTGTGTAAGAAGAAATAGTAAATGATCTACTATGTGAGTACCGTGATGAGGATTATTATTACTTTTATATTACATCTCATAAGATCCTAGCTATAGGGTGTTATTATCCAATCATTTGCTATACAAGTATCATGATGAGGGTGCTTATTACTTAACTTATATTACATTTAAATGAGTAAAAAAATGGAAATCCTACTACATACCCACTAAAATAAGGAATAAGGCACTAATTCCACAATAACCAATAATCATAACTAAACCATTTTTGTAGTGTGTATTATATTTCATTTGTAATATTAATTTTACAAAACATAGATCATAGATGGATCTTAACAATGATAGATTATTTTACAAAATGGGTCGAAGCAATCCCAATGAAAACCACTAATCAGAAGACCACAATATAATTATTGGAAGATGTTATCATCCAACATAAGGTACATTTAGTAGTTTTCATGGATAATGCCAAGGTATTCATCAGGGGAAACTAATTTTTTTATTAGTTTTTTCAAACATGATTTTGACATGGTCAGGGTGCAAAGCATGGATAGAATTATAAGTAAAACATGGTATTAAAAATAACATTTTCTATTGAAGTAATGCAAAGTACAATGGTGGCATAATTGGGGGCTACATTCCCTAGGGGTATAGTGAAAAGGGCCTCCTTCCCCATGATTCAGACTATGGTAATCAAGATGAAACACCAACAGCATACTCTTGGGGTGTCCCAATAGGGAAATTAGGAAAACTAATTAAATTCACATTAGAATATAATTTTTTCTTGAAAATATCATAAAATTACTATCTTTAAGGAAATCATCTAGTAAAATTTGTTGGAATTCACAATACTTTTCAAAAATATTTTTGAAGCATAATTTCACCACAATATCATACAAAAGAGTAAAATATTAAAATAAAGAGAGCATATAGATGATATAAAATAGTAGAGATAATCAAAGAAGAAGAATAAGGAGTGAGTGCCCATAGGCACACACAATATCATATTATACAACTAATATAATGGATTAGTCATTGGAAGGTGTTTATAGTGATGCCTAATTTCCTATTTAATGATAATTTCAAGCTAACGTGACTTTATAATATATTAAATGTATTAAACCCTATAATTGAGGTTAATTATAGAGCTAGTTTAACCAGTATCACTAAGGGTGAATACATCAAAACTGTCCATAGGTATACATAAGGAATACCTATAGGCTTACATAGACAGTGCCCACAGAATTACATAAATGATGTCAATAAGCTTGCATAAGGATGACCATAGGCTTATAATGCACATATTTTTAGGCTTATATAAGTTGTTATTATAGGCATATTTACACTATCTACCTTCGCCAATAAAACTAAAATATTATTCCAACACCCTCATAATTTGAGTTGAGAGACCAAGGAGAGAAGAAACTAGATATGTTATGATTTATCCCATAATGAATGTTTGAATAGTTCAATGAATCTTCATCATGAATCTTGCTATCTTTTGTCAAAGGTACATGAACTAGATCAATTCTTCCTCGAACATGAAGTTATGACTCCACCTTCTGGATCAAATATGTTGATTTTCCTATGATAATATCTTCAAAATACAACATGGTGACCATACTATATCCTTAAATATCAAAATAGAATAGTTAACAACAAGCATTATTGTGAATAATTAGACCCTATTATTGGAAAGGGACCCATAGAAATAAGGCATACCTTGTGTTGGACTTTTAAAAACTATTCCTCTTGCATCCAAAATTATCTACAACACTGTAATAGGTTCTTGAGTTGACATCACCAATATGTAGAGCTCAAAAAAAGATGGGCTCAAAACACTTATGTATTTAAAATCATGTTTAATAATTTTGGGTTTATTAGCATTTAATTTTATTTAAACCTTAAAGAAAAATATACCAATCAAGGTTTGCCATATGTCACATTCTAAAATATCACCTATTGCACTGACATCACTAATAAACATTAAGTATGTCCATTCAAGGTAGGTACGCTTGTGAGGCACTAGATAGGCACTAGACACTGTATATGATTTACACAACTACTAGAGAATCTAACCTATATACTCTTACAAATCAACTCCAAAAACTCCATAGTATAAAGAATAAAATAAATCATACGTGCATATATAATAGATTAAAGAATAGAATTGAAAACTATAGAAAACTAGAATAAATCAAAATTGTAAAATTCAATGACTAAAACCAGAAGTGAAAGAACTAAAACTAACACACACATCATATATTCAACTATAAAAAACAACACAATTAAAATAATTTATTTAGAACTACAAATGGATGAACTAACCATAGAACATGGAAACATGAAATTTCTTATGGGAGTTCTTGCAATTTACTTACACATCATATATTCAACTATAAAAAAAAACACAATTAAAATAATTTATTTAGAACTACAAATGGATGAACTAACCATAGAACATGGAAACATGAAATTTCTTATGGGAGTTCTTGCAATTTACTTACTTGTAGTGAGCCCTTTCTCCAAGAGTAGGTCTCTTAATGTGGGAAAAAATATATTAAATGCTTAGAATATGATTAATACTAGATTTGATTTTATTACTATGGGAATTACATAAAAAGAGAAATGCCCATTGCTCTATTACTAAGTCTACATGATTAAACTACTTGACTACTTCTCTATTATATTATTGCCATTTCTAAATTAGCTTGAACTACATACAATAATTTAAAGGGACCATGTAGATTCTTGGAAATATTTGATAACTCTTAGAGGATGCAGTTAAAATTGTCATGATCAAATTAATACAATTAGAAAATTTTACATAATAGATTTTTTCTTTGGGTTTTCCTATGATTAGATAATCCTAATAATCAACATTCTAAATCAGGTTACTGAATAGGACAATTGTGAGAGAGACAAAAATATATGCCAACTAGAATCCAATTTGGCATAATGATTAAGTTTCTATTCCTAACTAACTACTTGCTTACATCAATAGTGCTAGAAAGAGACATAAAGTTGGATTCTATTGTATCTATCTTTCTTCTTGGTGATATGCGAGTCTCATAGGCAATAATTAGAGCATTCTATTTTTTTTTGAAATTGGTGCATGTGAGATCTATTGGAAATGATAACGGTTAATTGTTGGAAATGACAACGGTTAATTGTTGGAAATGACAACAACGGTGTATGGTTACGGTGGAGGACGTGGATAGTTATCCACAGTTGTATTTGTGTCTTTTATTAAATATAACGTTGTAAATATTGGTTGCTTTCGGTTGCATGATGTATTATTTAATAATTGTAATAATACAAGGAAAGTAGTTCTCCCGCATTTGGTGTGTGTTCTAGCTTTGTTGTTTTGTTTTTGTTTCTCTCTGAATACCGTGTTGTATTTGTTCTATTTTCTCTTGATCTGTAAATTGTCTTCAGTTTGTGTGTGTCTTTGTGACTGGCTAGAGTTAACAAGTGGTATCAGAGCTGCTTCAAGAAACCTTGGACTTTGATCTTGGGGCAGGGATTTTTCAGTGTGTAGTCTGTGTTTTGTGGAAGAGCCAGCATGGAGAAGTCTACAATTGAGAAATTCAGAGGCCAAAATTTTAACATGTGGAAATGGAAGATGGAATATCTTCTGGTTGAGAGAGAACTCAGGGAGGCAATCCAACATGATCAGAAGCCCACTGCCATCACTCAGGAGGACTGGGACAAGAAGAATGAGAAGGCAATGGCTCTCATTGGTTTGAATCTTGGAGATTCGGTGTTGTCCAATGTTCTCACTGCCAAGACAGCCAAAGACATGTGGGACAAGCTTGGACAACTGTATGAGTCCAAGTCCATGATGAATCTGATTTTGTTGAGGAAGAAATTGTATGGGTTGAAGATGGCAGATGGTGGGAATGTGGCTGAGCACCTTAATACTTTCAACACCCTCATAAATCAGTTGGCATCAGCGGGTGATAACATCAAATATGAGGAGCAGTGTATTTGTCTGTTGTGCAGTCTTCCTGATTCATGGGATAATCTGATTATTGCAATCAGTGGGAGCACAAAAATACCTGACCTTAAGATGGACAATATTGTGGGGCAGCTCTTGCAAGAAGAGTTGAGAAGGAAGACTGTTGAACCCATAAAGAATGTTGAAGCATTGTCTATGAGAGGGAGGAGTAGAGAACGCAAAAGCAATGAGAAGCCACATGGCAAAGGCCATAGGTCAAAATCGAGGAAAGGCTGGAAGCAAGAAGTTGAGTGCTGGAAATGTCATAAAAAAGGACACATCAAAAGGGAGTGCAAAGAAGAATCTCAAAAAGATAATGAGGGCATCTCTATCATAGCTACTGCTAAAGAAGGTGTGGTAGGTCTTGCTGCAGGCTTGACTGTTGATGTTCAAGATGAGTCATGGTTGATTGACTCAGGTGCTTCATTTCATATGACATCTCACCGAGATTGGTTTGAGACCTATCATGAGGGTCATTATGAGAAGGTATTTCTTGGAGATAGCTATCACTATGATGTGATAGGCAAAGGCACAGTGAGAGTCAAGACAAAGGATGGTAGATTGCTGACCATCACTAATGTTAGTCATGTTCCTGGACTAACACGAAATTTACTCTCGGTAAGCCAATTTTTAGATGATGGATTTCATACTATCTTTAATAGAAATAGTTGCAAGGTGATGAATGGTGAGATGGTGTTGATTCAAGGGATCATAAAAGGGTCTCTCTATGATTTAGATGCAGAACCAGTGAGTTTTGCAGGTGCAACAACAAGTAAAAACTCTTCAAAAATGATGCTATGGCATAAGAGATTGGCGCATGTAGGTGAGCGAAGCCTGAAGGAGATGTGCTCCAAACAGCTGGTACGTGGTTTGGAAGGTATGAAACTTGATTCATTAGATTTCTGTGAGTCATGTGTTATGGGAAAACAAAAGAAAGTGTCTTTTTCATCAAGTACATATAGGAGTGAAGATGTTTTAGAATTGGTACACTCAGATATTTGTGGACCAATGGAAGTGCCTTCTTTAATAGGGTCCAAATATTTTATAACTTTCATTGATGATTTCTCTCGAAAGTCATGGGTGTTTTTTATGAAAAATAAAGATGAAGCCCTGGAGAAGTTTAAGACCTTTGTTGCTGAAGTAGAGAGACAAAGCGATAAAAAGGTCAAGGCACTGAGAACAGATAATGGAGGCGAGTATTGCTCAGGTGAATTTGATGCTTTCTGTAGGATGCATGGAATTGCAAGGCAAAAGACCACACCATATACGCCTCAACAGAATGGTGTGGCTGAGAGGTTGAATAGGACTCTCATGGAGAAAGCATGAAGTATGCTGGAAGATGCATCTTTGGACAAACGTTTTTGGGCTGAGGCAGTTCATACTGCCAATTATGTGAACAATTTGTCTTCAAGTTCAGTTTTGGGAGGAGTGACTCCACAGGAAAAGTGGAGCGGTAAGAAACCCACTGTTGAACATCTACGGGTGTTCGGTTGCGAAGCCTATATGCATGTGCCCAAAGAAAAATGATAGAAGTTGGATACCAAATCAGTTAAGTGCATTTTCATGGGTTACAAGGAAGGGGTGAAAGGTTACAGACTGTTCATTCCATCAGAAAATCGCCACACAGTGAGCTGCGATGTAATTTTCATGGAGAATGTAGCAGGAGACATTAAGGATGGCGGCAAATTGTCTACTGACCATGAACCTTTACTCGGTCATATTCCTCCTTACAATGCTATGCAGGACAACCAACGAATGTCTACACAGTAGCAGTCTACGCCCCAATCTGGCAGTCATAGAACCGCACAGTCACGCATTCAGCCTAGTCCATTGTCCTCAAACCATGATGAAGGTCAACAGTAGGGTGTCGCAAATGATGAAGAAGTTCTAAGCCCACGTGGCCAATAGGGAGTCGAAGACCAGGAAGTAGGACTGCGTGAGGTAGCAGGGTCGCATGATCCTCAAGAAATTATGGGTGAAATAATAGGCCCGAGTGCCCAGGGAACAACGCATGATATTGAAGAAATTTTTCATGAAGATGTGCAGGGCAATGAAGTCGATCAACAACCAAGGAGAAGTCAGCACCAAAGGAGAGTTCCTGATAGATTCGGGTATAATCCGAGTGACTTCAAGTACTCAACACTGACAGCTCTATGTGATGAACCTGTTAGTGTGAAGGAGGCTTTGAGTGGTAGTGAGGCTAAGGAATGGAGGATGGCAATGCAAGAGGAGATAGAATCCCTCAAGTGTAATCAGACATGGGATTTGCATCCTAGACCAAAAAGGAGAAATTTGGTTGGGTGTAAATGGATTTTTAAGAAAAAATATAATCCAGATGGTACAGTGGAGCGGTATAAGGTAAGATTAGTTGCCAAGGGATATACATAGACTGAAGGAGTTGATTACACAGAAACGTTCTCACCAGTAGCAAAAATAGCTTCAATTAGGTTGTTGTTGGCAATAGCAACAACATACGATTGGGAAGTGGAACAAATGGATGTGAAGACTGCATTTCTTCATGGTGAGTTAAAGGAGGAAATCTTCATGGAGCAGCCAGAGGGGTTTGAAATCAGTGGGAGTGATCTGGTTTGCAAACTCAAGAAGTCCATCTATGGACTGAAACAATCACCGAGAGAATGGTACAAGAAGTTTGATCAATATGTGATTAGACTTGGATTTGTAAGAAGTAATGTTGACCATTGCATTTACTATTTGAAGGATTCAGATAGATTTGTCATTCTTGCACTGTATGTTGATGATATACTTCTTCTTAGCAATTCTCAACAATCGGTTCAAAAGGTGAAGGCTAAGTTGTCAAAGGAGTTCAGCATGAAGGACTTGGGACCACTTCACTACTTTCTTGGCATTGAGGTCAAGAGAGACCGAGCACAGAGAAAGTTGTGGATCAGTCAGAAGAAATATGTGGCTGATGTATTGAAACAGTTTGGGATGGAGAAGTGTAAACCAGTGAGCACTCCATTTGCATTGGGTACAACATTGTCAATGGATCAATGCCCAAAGACAACAGTTGAGAAGGAGAAAATGGCAAAAGTGCCATATGCAAGTGCAGTTGGCAAGTTGATGTATGCTATGGTGTGTACACGGTTGGACTTGGCTCATGCAGTAGGAATGGTAAGTCGGTTCATGTCTAATCCAGGATGGCAACATTGGACAGTTGTGAAGAGAATTTTACGATATCTTCAATCAACAAAGGATGTTGGGATATGTTATGGGGCTGCAGGTGATAGTCAGGTAATAGGTTATGTTGATGCGGATTTTGTAGGAGATGTGGATGGTGGAAAGTCCACAAGTGCATATGTGTTTGAACTTGTTGGGGGAGTTGTTAGTTGGAGAAGCAAGAAACAAGATGTTGTTGCTCAATCAACAACGAAAGCTGAATATATTGCAGCAGCAGAGGCTTGCAAGGAAGCAGTATGGCTCAAACAATTGTGTTCAGATGTTGGTGTGCAACAGGATTCAATTTCATTGTGGTGTGACAACAAGAGTGCAATTGATCTTGCTGTCAATCCCAAATTCCACAACAGGACCAAGCACATCAGGGTACGATTTCACTTCATCAGAGAAATAATTGAGGAAGGTGAAATAAAACTGAAGAAGGTGAAGACTGAGCTGAACACAGCTGATGCTTTGACAAAAGCAGTGAGTTCCCAGAAGTTCAAATGGTGTCAAGAACACAGTGGCATAAGTATTGTGCCACCGTAGTTGTCAAGTGGGAGATTGTTGGAAATGATAACGGTTAATTGTTGGAAATGACAACGGTTAATTGTTGGAAATGACAACAATGGTGTATGGTTACGGTGGAGGACGTGGATAGTTATCCACAGTTGTATTTGTGTCTTTTATTAAATATAACGTTGTAAATATTGGTTGCTTTCGGTTGCATGATGTATTATTTAATAATTGTAATAATACAAGGAAAGTAGTTCTCCCGCATTTGGTGTGTGTTCTAGCTTTGTTGTTTTGTTTTTGTTTCTCTCTGAATACCGTGTTGTATTTGTTCTATTTTCTCTTGATCTGTAAACTGTCTTCAGTTTATGTGTGTCTTTGTGACTTGCTAGAGTTAACAAGATCATACAATTGGATGTCATAGGATGGTTTTAGTAGCATTGACATTATCTATGTTCCCATTTATCAGTGAAGATGACCTAGAAACTAGGCTAATAAATCCTTTGCTTGCTTCATGTAGTAAGCCTATGTACCTATAACACAAAAGGGATGTAGGATTACTCTATGTGAGATAGGTTAGTATCTGACATGCATTAAATTCATAAATAAATCTAGATTAAATCATTGAAAAGTTTATAAAATCTATTGCATTGCATTATATTTTATAAACTACTAAACAATTTCCATTTCTATAAAAAACAAGGATTGAAATGTCATTAATCATAAGAAAGAGTAGATTTTATGGATAAAAAGGCTATACAAATGAGTCAAATGGATGACTCATCATCTCCCTCCACTAAAATAGTTTCATGCCCCTATTTCATTATTTAGTTTTTAGTTCTTTTTGGCTCTCATCATTGTTGGTAACATACTACAAATAAGAAAGCAAAGATTTTTTTATCATTCTTTTTCTTCACCTAAATACATTGTCGTAGCATAACTCTTATTACATTTAAATTTTGTATAGTTTATTGGAATAATGAGATAATAAAAAATATTAATAAATAAATTCCCAAAGTATAGTTAACCAAATAATGAAATATACATCTAACATCACCCTTGTATTTCATTATTTTGTATACATAGCAATTGTCAAGATTCTTCAAAATTTACTCAACCAAAAGATTTTGTGAAAATGTCTACCACCTATATTGTAGTGGAAATATGTTGAAGACTAATATGATGATTCTAAATATTATATCTAATGAAGTTATATCGTGCTTTAATATGTTTGGTTCATTCATGAAAATTTCAATTTTTAATTAACTCGAGAACTCCTTGATTATCAAAATTTAATATTGTTGATTGTTTAAAAGATAGACCCATATATAATAGAATAAATTGTAGCCATAGTGTTTTATATGTAGCATTTTATGCAGCTCCATATTCTACCTCAATAGATGAAAGTGCTACTGTATGTTGCTTTTTTCTATACCAAGAGATAGGACCTAAATCAAGATGAAATATATATCCTGAAGTAGATCTATCATCAATGGAGCCAACATAGTTTGAGTCTATATACCCTTGTAGAAATGAGTTACAATCCATATTTCATTGTTCCTTAAATATATTGTAGAACTCATTTAGCAGCTTCCAATGAGTTTCCTTAGGTTCTTGTATGAATATAGAAAGTCAATTTACAATAAAAACTATATCTGGTCTTGCATTTGTGAGATAAAGTAGATTGCAATCAATTGACAATATAAAGTAGCTAACAAAGGTGGTTATTTATCATATCTTGATATTTGTAATCCCTATTCCATAGGTGTTGCTTTAACTTTACAATCTATCATTTTGTATTTTTCTAATAAAGTGTTAGCATATTTAGTTTGTGTAATTACAATATGATTTTCCTTTTGCCATACCTAAAAACCAAGACAATAATGTAAGAGTCCATGCTCTTTCATATCAAAGGCTTAATTTAGATTTTTTTTTACTTTGGTTATTAAATCATTAGAGCTACATGTGATAACTAGATCATCTACATACACCACAAAAATTACTTTGTCAGAACCCACTTTATAGGTGTAGAGATTTGAATATGAGAAGCTCCTACAAAAACCATGTTGTTGAAGATGATTATTGATTTTAATATACCATGCACATGGAGCCTGTTTTAATCCATATAATGTTTTTTTTATTTGTAAAATTTTGTGTTTGACCAGATATCTCAAAACCTTTTGGTTGAATCACATATACTTTTTCTTCAAGATGTCCATTGATAAAATTACTCTTAACATCCTTTTGATAAAAATTCTAAATATATTGTGTTTCTAGTGCACAAATTGTATGAATTTTAGTATTTTTTGCTCTTGGTGCAAATGTTTTATCATAGTCTATTCCTTCTCTTTGAGAAAAAACCTTTTGCAACTAAATTTACTTATATTTATCAATTGAACCATATACTTTATATTTAATTTTATAAATCCATTTGCATCCAATAGGTTTCTTATCTTTAGGTAAATCAACTAGATCCCAAGTTTCATTTTTCATCAAAGTTGAATATTCTACTTCCATTATTTTCTTCCATTTAGGGGAATTAAGTGCATCTCTTATTGATTGAGGTTCATTATTTTCCATTACTAAAATCATTAGACCAAAATTTACTTCTCTTTGTGTTTGACTGCGAGTATGAGATCTAGTGGAAGTTGTATTTGGAGGAGTATTTAGTTTTGCATCCTTGAGAGTAGTTGTAGCCCATTTTGATGGTTTCTTTTATGGATTTTGAGGTGATACACCTATGATTGGTTCATCCATTGATTCATCTATAAATTCAAATTTATTGTTAGAACTTTCTCCATAATCTTCTATGATATCTACAATAGGTGTTGAAGTATCTTTTGATTCAATATCTTGTGTACATTCTTCACAAAAAATAACATCTTTGGTTATATGTATTTGCTTGGTAATAATATCAATTAGACGATATGCTTTAAATGACAAAACATATCCTAGAAATATACAAGGTAAAGTTTTATCATCTAATTTTATCCTTTTCTATTTTAGAATATGCATGTAAGCTTTACAACCAAATACTCTAGAATGTGATGTTGATGTTTTTCTCCTCGACCAAGCTTCTTTTGGAGTTATTATTTTAAGAGCCTTTGTAGGTATGTTTTTGAATATATACTATAATATTTATTACTTTACCCAAAACCACTATTTAAGATCAACTTCTTTAAGCATATAATGAACCCTTTCCATAATAGTGCAATTTTTTCTTTCAACAAATCCATTTTGTTGTGGAGTGTAAGTAGTAGTTAGCTGACATTTAATCCCATGTCATGCAAAATAATTTATAAAAAATATTAGAATTGTATTCCCCACCTTGATCTAATTGTAGCACATAAATATAATGCCAAGATTTTGTTTCATCAAGTTGTTTGGATTGCTTAAAATATGTGAAGACTTTTGATTCTAATGATAGGAAATAGACCCACATATTACATGACTATTAGCAAAAAATAGTTGAAAGTATTTGTATCCTCCCAAACTAATTGGCATTGGACCACATAGATCTATATGAATCACATATAAAGGTCCAGGAGCTCTATGTGAACTGAATTCAAAAGGAATTCAATGTTGTTTGCCAACTAAAAAACTAGGACATGTTGATAGGGTTAAAGAAAGATAAGGAAATCTAGTAACCATTTGATATCTATAAAAGTAATGTAGATCCAATATGAACAAATCTCTTATGCCATAGAAATTTTGCATTTGTTGTGACTACAGATAAATCCATTAGAGATGAAGACATAACATCAAGAGTAAATAAGCCATTCTTGAATGAACTAATTGCAATAAGTGTTTGATCTTTTATAATTAAGCATTGTTTCTTTCCATCAAGAATTTTAAATTCTAATGTTAATCACTTATCTAATATTTGTGAATCTGAGAGAATATTATTAGCTAATATTAGCACACAAAGAACATTCTCTAGAGTACATTTTCCATCTGAAAGAGTGATATGGACATTACCAAAACATTTTGTCTGATAAGTTTTTTTTTGGTAAATTAATAATTATATTAAAAAATAGGGCATTTGAAAGGTGCCCCAACACCTTGTACATCAAAGGATCAAAAAGGAACAGATGAAAATAACCCATAAAAATGCTTTCTGAAATAAAAAAATTACATCCTCAAACTCAAAGGAACAAAAAGAAGCAGCCTTTGACAGAAAGGAATTGAGAGAAACAGGCAGAAATATGACAACACCCAAAAATAAGTGATCCTCCACCACAGAGGAACTAAAAAATAAATGATCCTCTGCCATAGAGGAACCCAAAAGCAGAGGAAAAGCCTTCAGCCATCAAGGGGGATGTCCATCTGCATGAGAGACGAAGCAACACCTTCCAGGCCAACATATTTTGCATCTATTTTTGAAATCTCTTTAGTACTATCCTTAAGGACAGTGGTACAAGCATCCTTAGCAATCTCCATTACATCATCATCATTGGTAGCATATTTGACATCAGTTTTAGTATCCAAGGATACCTCAGCACTGACCAATATTGGATCATTATCAAAATTTTCATAGAAAAACAAGAGACTTAGTGCATGGCGCTGTTATTTGAGAGTTGATATCGCCTTTCCAATGGCCAAATGAGCAGTTTCAAGATGATCAATGGTGGCTGAAGTTGCATGCACAACCAAATTGTGAAGATACCTTTCAACTAGGTCAAGAGAATTAGACTTATCCTTTGGAGTTTTTGTAGAGGTGGATAGAGGGGTTTTGGTAATTTCTTTGTGTTTCAGCCTCTGGGAACTACGGACAGGGGTCATTTAAAATTTGGCCTTCTTCCTGGCGGAAAACTCAAAAATAGATTTGTCCCCTTTATATTTTCTTTTGGATCTAGTATTTTTCGGGCTTGGGGTTGAGGAAGAATTCTCTTCCTCAGACTTAGGGGTAGGAAGGTTTCCTGAAGGGAAATGCAGAAGAAGGAACTTGTATAGGACTTTAAAAATACGTTGGTGACAAGTTTTGGCTTCATATTTCTTGGAAATATTGGTAGTGATAGTATAGTCCATGGACCAGAATAATGCAGCAAGAATGTTCATCATTTTTGAATCCCGAAAATGATTTACAAAAGCTAGATGATAACAGCATAGTTGGGACTCGGGGTTGTCACAAGTAAAATATTGCATTATAGGCTTTAAAATTTCTTTCCAGGGTGTTGACAAGTGATGGCAAAACAAACCTTTTTTTACCTTCTTGTGAATAGGTGAATTTTTTTCGAAATGTGTCAACTCCGCCTCCCAGTTGTGCTTGTTTCTTCTGATAACTTTTTTGTCCAAATCTTGCCCCATCAGGTCCGCTAGCAACTCAAAGAAAATTTGGAACTGGACATCATGGATGGGAACAAAGCCATTTTCCAAGTTGTCATGAAAGCCTTATTAACCTCCTCATCCACACGTAGAACAAGTTGAAGAAATCAATGATTTCTTTTTTATATTTAAACATATCAGTGGAAATAGAATCTAGTTCAAGAGTCTCAGGCTCAATGAACACAACTTTCCCTTCCTTCATGATTGCAAAAGGAATTAAGGAAGGAAATAAATTGAAGGTAAAAAAACACAGGCCTAAAGGAACAGAGACAGAACAGTGCGTCCACTGATAGAACCACAACAGAAATAAATACAAGGTAGTACTTGGCCAAAAAGGATAATATTGGTTAGGGCAATAGGCACGGCATAAAATAGGGTGATAAAGGTGGGTAGGAGCAATAGGGCAAAACACCATTCCATGTAAAATAGAGCTCTTGGTAATACTGATGCAATGAATCCAATGAGAAAAGCAAGCACGGTAAGAAAAAAGGATTAGGATTATCATCCCTTTGTTTGATAAGTTTTATCATCTACAATTGTTATAGGTTTTCCACCAGTTTTATGAAGGTGATTAAACCATTAACTATCTCCTATCATATTTTTATTAGCACCAAAGTCAATGTACCATTTTGTGTCCTTGGTTTTAGTATGCATCATGATGGAGATTACTTAGTGTAGCGACCTCGGGACACACGCACCGCTTACTGTCTACTTGCAATATTATACCAAAATGAAAATGAAATACCATGAAATGCATATAACACAAAAATAACAAATAGAGATCCTTTTATTGATATTGAAACCAGGTTACATGTCGGTCCCTCTAAGGGATACCCATTTTGATACAATGAATTATAAGTGGGTAAGATGTCCCCTCACAAGGGGTGGTGCACTTTTAAAGGCTTTATGGTTTTGCACATAGAAATTTATGAGGGCTTACAGATGTCTCCTCCAAGTATGATTCCTGGAGGGATATTTGTGCTTTCGAATGTTGCTAATCTATCCTATGAACCTGTAGTCATGTGATCATGAAAACAACAACACACGCTTAGCTATCCGAGATTGCCTCCCTAGATGAGGTTGTTAGTAATCAAAGAATGTAACAGAAATATGATAAAACTATGCCATGAAATCATGTAAATCTATGCTAATGATATAAAAAATAGAATAAAATATGCTATGTCTATCTAAGCCAAGCCTACGGGCCACTGTCCAAGACAATGGCCGCTAAAGTAAACCTTACCCTCTTTGCCCTAAAGCTATGGGTCAAAGACTGTAATATGATGTTGAATATAGTAGGTGTTATGCTCTTTGATTCATCAAAGTTCCACCGTACACGTGATCTCAAAGAGAAATTTTTGAGTCTTGAAATCTCTCCTTGGGAAGATGTCTAAAGATCTCTGGAAATCTGATTCTCTATATCTTGGTGCTCTTAGGCTTGTACCTTTTATAGTGTGAAACCCTAGGTATATTTCCAAGCCCTATAAATGAATTTCTCATGTGTAGTGCAAGTTAGCATGAGAATATTTTGTCCATTGTCTATATTTGAAGTCCAGTTAACTAAATCTAACTACCCACTTGAGTCTTCTATGCGAACTGGTCATTAGCATGAGAAGCTTTTGTCCTTTGTTTATGCTTGGAGGTCAGTTAACTTAAGTCTAAATGCAAACTCAAGTATCCTATGTGAACTGGTCATGAAAATGAATGCAAAGTCACTACCGCTCACCTTTATTGCGTGTAGACTACCACTTCCACCCGATATTGGACCTGTTTGTCGATAAATCGCTTCTTATGGCTTAGCCACTATCTTTTGCAGTGGCTACAATCTAGCCGTTGTTGTTTGCAGCAACTAAGGTCTAGCCACTCTAGGTTTGAGAAGCTAGGATCTGGTCACTCTTGGCTTGAGCGGCCAAGCTTGGATGGCTTGAAAAGGCCCCAAATGAGTGGTGAGAACCACTTTTGATGCTTGGAAAGTCCAAGATTGTGTCTTATGATATTATGTACTTGCAATATTATACCAAAATGAAAATGAAAGACCATGAAATTCATATAACACAGAAATAACAAAGAGAGATCCTTTTATTGATATTGAAACCAGGTTACATGTCAGTCCCTCTAAGAGATACCCATTTTGATACAATGAATCACAAGTGGGTAATATGTCCCCTCGCAAGGGGTGGTGCGCTTTTAAAGGCTTCCCCGTTCCATACACAAAAATGTATGAGGGCTTATAGATGCCTCCTTCTCCAAGACTAATTCCTGGAGGGATCTTTGTGCTTTCAAATGTTGCTAATCTATCTGATGAACCTGTAGTCCTGTGATCATGAAAACAACAGTACACGCTTAGCTATCCTAGATTGCCTCCCCAGATGAGGTTGTTAGTAATCAAAGAATATAACAAAAATATGATAAAATTATGCCATGAAATTATGTAAATCTATGCTGATGATATAAAAAATAGAATAAAAGATGCTATGTCTATCTAAGCCAAGCCTACGGGCCATTGTCCAAGACAACGACCACTAAAGTAAACCTTACCCTATTTTCCCCAAAGCTATGGGTCAAAGACTGTAATTTGATGTTGAAGATAGTAGATGTTATGCTCTTCAATTCATCAAAGCTCTGTCGTACACGTGATCTCAAAGATAACTTTTTGAGTCTTGAAAGCTCTCCTCGGGAAGATGTCTGAAGATCTTTGGATATCTGATTCTCTATATCTTTGTGCTCTTAGGCTTGCACCTTTTATAGTGTGAAACCCTAGGTCCATGTCCAAGCCCTAGAAATGAATTTCTCATGTGTAGTGCAAGTTAACATGAGAAGCTTTTGTCCATTGTCTATATTTGAAGACCAGTTAACTAAATCGAACTGCCCACTTGAGTCTTCTATGCAAACTTGTCATTAGCATGAGAAGATTTTGTCCTTTATTTATGCTTGGAGGTCAGTTAACTTAATTCTAAATGTAAACTCAAGTATCCTATGTGAATTGGTTGTGAAAATGAATGCAAAGTCACTCTCGCTCACCTTTATTGCATGCAGACTACCACTTTCGCTCGATATTGGGCCTGTTTGTCTACAAACTACTTCTTATGGCTTAGCCACTGTCATCTACAGTGGCTACGATCTGGACACTATCATCTGCAGTGGCTAAGGTTTGGCTACTCTAGGTTTGAACGACTAGGATCTAGTCACTCTTGGCTTGAGCGGCCAAGCTTGGATGGCTTGAAAAGGCCCCAAATGAGTGGTGAGAACCATTATTGATACTTGGAAAGTCCAATATTATGTCTTATGATCTTATGAGTGTGTCTATGTAAGTATCTCCCCGAAGCATGACACAATATAGGTGTCTACAGATACCCCTTTTTGTAATGTATTATGTGTAAAACATAATGTTGAGCAAAAACGTAGACTGATCTGTTTGTAGGGTGTATGGTGATCAATGGTCTGATCAACGTTGGATGGCCCAATCATGCAAGATGGCGTGCATCCCTTGAATCATTGCCTCAACATTCGGAGGACTTAGCTTAGTGGCTTTTGCATGTTAAATTGCACTCGTTCCTCAAACTCAATCGGGTAGCTTTAGTTGCTACAACAATTTCGACCGGTAGGAGAGCTACAATTGAAGATGTCATGTCTACTTACATTCCCAGCAAACAAGGAAAATTTATGATTGTTGTATGTAATGATTCGAAGGACGAACATGATTTTGCTATGATCAAGTGATATTTTGTTGATTTTTTATTATGATTATGTTGAAGTTTTGAACTACCTCTTCACACAATGATTTGGTGAAGAAATGACAATGAATGAAGCGACAAGTCACTTGACCAATATGACTAATCTGGTTCCTTTCTAGCATTTTTTGTTTTTAATGGGTAATCCCACATCCAAGTGTGATTCTAATTGCTTATGATAATCATCCATCCCTATCCTGAGGAGCAGTCCGACTATCAATAGCCTTCTTGGGGAGTTAGGATGAGTGATTTTATTCATGCCTAAATTGTATCACTTTTACTTAATTTTTTTGATGTCATAGGGGAATTAGAATGACCCCTTCACACTCTTGGAGTAGTCTGACCCTCTTGATATTCTTCGGGTTTGAAGGGTGACATATCGTAATTCCAAAATGAGTTTTTTTTGCTCCAAATGGCCTTATGGTTGCCTACTCATATCACCAAAATACATGGAGTGTAGGTCACTATAATCACTGAGTGGATAGAGTAGGTAACTGGATGAGGCCTGCTTGAGATTGTGATTTTATGTGATTATTTTTGTTATTTTGAACATTCTGATGATCCTAAACCACCAAAGTGTGCTTATTTATTGTTTTTTTATTCCCTCATGGAAGGAACTATTTTACTTTGATATGTGGGGACCGGTGCGTGCGTTCCCCTTTTTGTGATGCATTGTGTGGAAAAACACAACGCTAAGCAAAAACGTAGACTGCTATTTTTATGGGGTGATTTGACCAAATGGTTTGTGATTCCTTTAGGGCATTTTGTTAGGTTGACCAAAGGGCTTACGTCCTTTGGTACATTTTTTAATTTGACCAATGGGCTTGCGTCCTTTGGGGCATTTATTTAGTTGACCAATGGACTTGCATCCTTTGGGGCATTTGTTAAGTTGACCAAAGGACTTATGTTCTTTGGGGCGTTTTGATTTGACCAAAGGGCTTATCCCCTTTGGGGCATTTTTGTTTTACCAAAGGGCTTATCCCCTTTGGGGCCTTTTTTTTACCAAAGGTCTTGCGTCCTTTGGGGCATTTGTTAAGTTGACCAATGGGCTTGCGTCCTTTGGGGAATTTATTTAGTTGACCAATGGACTTGCGTCCTTTGGGGCATTTTTTAAGTTGACCAAAGGGCTTATGCTCTCTAGGGCATTTGTTAAGTTGACCAAAGGGCTTGTGCTCCTTGGGGCATTTGTTAAGTTGACCAAAGGGCTTATGCTCTCTGGGGCATTTGTTTTTGACCAAAGGACTTGCGTCCTTTGGGGTATTTGTTAAGTTGACCAATGGGCTTGCATCCTTTGGGGTATTTATTTAGTTGACCAATGGACTTGCGTCCTTTGGGGCATTTGTTAAGTTGACCAAAGGGCTTGCATCCTTTGGAAAATTTGTTAAGTTGACCAAAGGGCTTATGCTCTCTGGGGCATTTGTTAAGTTGACCAAAGGGCTTATGTTCTTTGGGGCATTTTGATTTGACCAAAGGGCTTATCCCCTTTGGGGCATTTTGGTTTGACCAAAGGGCTTATCCCCTTTGGGGACTTTTGTTTTTGACCAAAGGGCTTGCATCCTTTGGGACATTTGTTAATTTGACCAATGGGCTTGCATCCTTTGGGGAAATTATTTAGTTTACCAATGGAATTGCGTCCTTTGGGGCATTTTTTAAGTTGACCAAAGGGCTTATGCTCTCTGGGGCATTTTTTAAGTTGACCAAAGGGCTTGTGCTCCTTGGGGCATTTGTTAAGTTGACCAAAGGGCTTATGCTCTCTGGGGCATTTGTTTTTGACCAAAGGACTTGCATCCTTTGGGGCATTTTTTAAGTTGACCAATGGGCTTGCATCCTTTGGGGCATTTATTTAGTTGACCAATGGACTTGCATCCTTTGGTACATTTTTTAAGTTGACCAAGGGGCTTGCATCCTTTGGGGAATTTGTTAAATTGACCAAAGGGCTTATGCTCTTTGGGGCATTTATTAAGTTGACCAAAGGGCTTATGTTCTTTGGGGCATTTTGATTTGACCAAAGGGCTTATCCCCTTTGGGGCATTTTGGTTTGACCAAAGGTCTTATCCCCTTTGGGGCCTTTTGTTTTTGACCAAAGGGATTATCCCCTTTGGGGAATTTTGGTTTGACAAAAGGTCTTATCCCCTTTGGGGCCTTTTTTTTTACCAAAGGGCTTGTGATACCTTTGGGGCCTTTGCAAATTGATTGCTTAACTATTTGATTTTTTTGACTAGGGGAGGTATGATACCAATATTGCCCCAGTCGATGCTTGAAAATATTTTTGTTTTGATTTTATGTTATGGCACAATGATGAATGCAATGCCTAGATAATGATTTTATTATGCTATATGTATGCGGTGTATTGATGACATGTACTAGCTAGATGATAGATATATGATTAGATAGTATGATCTAGATGATGATGATGGATGCACATGTGAATGTATGTTTAATTTTGGTGTATTGTATGCATCTAACTCATGTTGTTATGATATGGTAAATGTGTTGTGTGCTAATGCATTATCTACATGGTTTTGATATGATGTAAATGAACCTGTATGCTTCAATCACTTAAAACATAAGGAATGCATATGATATGAGTTTAACAATCCAATGGGCGACACCACAGAAAGTAAAAAAAAATCATGAATTTAAATAATCACTCTTATCATAAGAATTGATTAAGTACTCATATGTGAGATGTAATGGCATGAAATGTATGTATTTTCTAGATAATTTTTTATAAATTAAAATATACAAAATAGTCAGTGGCCGTCTATATATTATTTCTAATATATATGTGGTATCTAGCCTACTCTGTTGATACCCCCTAATTTATAGAATCTTATAAATAAAATGGATGATGTGATGGATGATATGATTGTTGCTATATAAGAATTTTTGAGGTTTGTTCTTGAGATTCAACCACTCTAGTTACCCTATCAAAAACTGTGTATTGACCTATCAAGGCTTTTGAAAAGTAAGGTCTTCATCATGGACCTAGATAATCATTATCCCTGTGTGTGCAAATGAATATATTTAGATAGAACTCAAATATTTCCTCCGATGTCAGGTGGGATTCTTTTAGCCCATTGCTAAGATCGAGGATCCTTAAGTGTTCATCTTATCCTTATGTTGGACTTAGTTGGACTATACCACTAGGCAGTATTGGGTTACCTAAAGCTAGCTTATCCACATTCAAACATTGGTCTACACAAATGCGTGGCTTTTGTGATAGACATATCATCATGCGTAAGGATTTCTCCTTCCAGTTTTGTGTAATGCTGAGAATTCCAGGGATTCAAGCTCCATTCCCTTTTTTTCTTCATTTTGACTTGGGATACTTGCTCGTGTTTAGTGATGAAAATCACTGTTTATTTTGATTGATTTTTTTTTTTTTGAGCAAGGGATTCTTAGTAGTGATGATAATCACTATTTATCTTTTTTGTACTTTTGATACTTTGAACTATGACTTTGGATGTATGACTTTTTGAGAAATATGATTTTTGCTTTGACTTGGGATTTTTGCTTGTTTTGATTAAAGCAAGGGATTTCTGGGTAGGGAAAAGCTTGTCCTTTTATAAATTCTTAGCACTTTTGAACCAATTGCATAGGGGGATAAGCAAGGAAGACCCCTTTCACTTTAGGTAACTTAATCACTTTTACAACTTTCATCTTTCCCTTGTACCAACTAGAATTTAGTGTTTGTAATTAGTGGTGGGATCCTGAAATATGCTAAGCTTTGTCACCACTAGACCTTACTCTCTACTAACCAATATGGATTTTCACAAAAGTTGATAGGATCACTATGTATGGTTGAATAACTAGAAAACCATAGTATATTATGTATAGCAACAAGTAATGGTTGTGTTGAAAAACATAATTACACACATGTATGAGTGAATGTAGATGGATTTGAGTATTTGTGATACAAACTATGGCATCGTTTGCTAGATTGTGATCATATCATATGAAAATGTAATGGATATGAATGTTTAATTCAATGCAACTATGTGGATGCAAATGTGAGATGCAAATGCTTTTGTATTTTTGGATGCTTTCAATTTTTTGATCTTTTGATTATTTTGAATGTTTTGAACTTTTGATGAGATTTGACCAAGCAACTTAGAGATGTGCCTGGTGCCTTTTGTTTTTTACTTTTTAAGTTTTATGATTTGTTTGTATGTTTGATATATTTGATTTTTTTTGTATTTTTCATATATTATGGGGGGGAAGGTGTGACACCTTAAATACCCCCAATGTGTGCACCACTTAATGAAAGTGAGGAAGGTGTGATACCTTTAGAACCCTCACTTTGTCTCATTAAACTTGATGTGTATTATGGAGAGGTATTTGACCTTTAATATCCCTAGTGTACATGTTTTCCACTACAATGTAATCATCTTGCTTAGGAAGAGTGACAGAAATCAGCTCTCCCAATTGGGGCACAGACCTCTACGGGGTACCCCTATCTTGATGAGATGAAATGAATGAACCATCTATGGGAGATGCCCCAATATCTATGAGGTCTTGAACTACATGTCTGAATCCTTTGCAATTGCAAATGTCATGGCCCTCTATTCGATGGTAGATTCAGTAATGGTCCTCCCTATAATCCTTGGGTTTAGCTCTGTTTGGGTATAGAGGCTTTATGTCAGGTAAGGTGATGATCTTAGCTTCCTATAGATTTTGAAAAATATTTGGCATAGATTTGTTTAAAGGATTCCAAATGCGTTGTTGTTGCTTTGAGTGTTTAGCATGCTTTGACTTGGTATGAGAACTAGGTTGAGCCCTAGGTATGTCACTTGCTGGCTCAGGGGGCTCTTGTTGAGGCTTCTCTTGTGGTTGCCCAGGAGATAATTTGACCTTAGATAAAGGTTGGTTCTGTCTCTTAATATGGTTCATGATAAAGTGCAATACCTCATTTTGTTTCTCCATTTGGACCTCTATATTGTAGAGGTGATTTTGTATATGCTCCAACCCTATGTATTTCTAGTGATTGGTTCGAAATAACACTATCTATTAAAGGATATGCTAAAGATCCACCAGGTAACTGTAACTCACCCATTTCCTTTATTTGAGTTGATGTGGAGGCTTCATGATGATCCACTTTGTTAGTGGTATCCACATGCTAATGTTTATGACTTAGTTCATGTTTCTGTTTCATTTTGTAGTGTTGCATTGTACCAGCTTTGATACCCCCTATATGATGTGGGGGGACAATTGTTCTTATTCTTGAGGAGGCACCATGAGAAGTGAGTTAGGGGTGACTAATGCCAATGGTTTTGATCCATTCAATGGTAAAGCAACATCCGATTGCACCACATCTTATTTTATCTGCTTTAGAGTCACTTGGCCCTTTGTCTCGCTATTGACCATTGCCATAAACTCTTGAGAAGGCACTTTTTTTTGTGTCTCGTCAACTTTCTTGTAATACTTGAATGGATTAGGATCATGGGGGACCACATACACTTGTCCTTGATGTATGAATTTTATATTTTGGTACATTATGGAAGGTATGCATTCCATATCCCTTATCCATAGTCTACCTATCAATATGTTGTACTGCCTCTCACCCTCCAAGATATGGCACAATGTAGGTATCATATTTATCCCAACCTGTATAGGTAGTATTATTGTGCCAATTTTTGGGGAAGTAGCATCATTAAAGGCCCTTAATGTAAATGTTGTGTCCTTCATGCGTGAAGGTGGCAGATTTAAATACTTCAAAGCTGCAACTATGATGATGTTGATGGATGACCCAATGTCAATCAAAACTCTTTTGTACGTAATTTGATTAATTCTTACTATGATGTGGAGTGGAGTATCAGGTTCATCTAAGATATTGTCTTAATCTCCTGCCTATGAAAGGAAATCACATGGTTTTTTTGTAAGTGCATTGAACTTATTGTTGGTATGGACTATGATAGATTATCAGCTTTAGTTGAATTTTTTGGTATGTCAGAATGATCAAGGAATATTTTGCTTCTTATTGTATTATTAATCATACCTATAAAACCCTCCTTAGGTGGGGCTATGTGCACATCATTGACATGCTCAACTTGATTTTTATTTACCCCATCATTGGGGAGAATATTTTTTAATATATTAATGTCTTGCAATTCATTCTTATCCAACATATCCTGCACTATATTCCTGAATGCAACACAATCCTGGATATCATGGTCATTTTACCGATGGAAAACACAATAGAGATGTTACCTATACCCATTAGGTTTGGGGCAATTAGGATCTAAGATGTGCTCCTTAGAAAATTTTAAAACCTTTGCCTCGCAAAGGTGACTAAAAATTGATACCAAGGATTCAGGCAATGGTGTATAATTGTGATGGGGTTGTTTCTTTTTTCCCCTACCTTGATTCTTGTTGCACTGGTTGTAATGCACAGTTGGAGGTTGATCCTGATATTTTTCTTGTTGTTGGCTATGTGCTACTTTTGGAATGCTTAACACAATCTGGTTGAAGTTCTCAGGTTCGGTCTGTTGTGATTGATGTTGCGTACTCTCGTTCCATTATTTCTTGCTATAGAGCTTTAGGTCTCCTTCTTCAAGCTTTATATCTTCAATAATCTTGGCTTGAGCCAAGGCTTATTTGAATGTATCATACATGTTGTAGTTGCAATAGTAATGATATGTGATTGGCACAAATTTTTGTGAACATTCGTATTAGCTCTTTGATCGGGATGGAAAATAATAACTTTGCCATGTTTTTTCTCCATCTATCCCCATAATCCATGACTGGCTCATCATCATACTACTTTAGGTTGGCCAGGTATAAGAGGTTTGTTAGAGTTAATGTAATGTGCACTATGTCAGTTTAACACTTGTCAGTTTCATTGACAAGTGTCATGTTTATCATATAGGCCTTCTGCCTATATATGTAACCTATTTTTATCAATAAAAAATCCCTTCAATTTTAGTCCCAACATTTGGTATCAGAGCAGGCTTTCCCTGCCCTGTGAAACCCCTTGAGGGGGGATTTCCCTCATGGAAATCCTCCCTCCCCCCTGATATTTTTTTTCCCTAATTTTTTACCGAGGGAGTATGCTCTCCATCATTTGATGGATTAGAAACCAGATGGTAAGAATTTTAAAATTTGGGAAATCTTTTCAAAAAAATTTCTTAGTTTTTAGATCTGCAGAATGGTAATACGTGGGTATCGAGGGTTTCGATAACAGGGATTTATTGCTGGTGGATGAAAATGATGTGGCTTTGAGGTTGGCCAGGTTGGAAAATCTGATGAACAGGAGGCCGAAGCTGGTGAACAGTGTGCTGCTGCGACAAAACCCGCACAATGTGTAAAGAAGCTCCGGCTTATCTCCCAGCGTGAAAAGCTTCTCGCACAACTTCCACGACTACGTGTGGAGTCATATAATTTTTTTTTTTGTGGCGATAGAGCAAAAGTGCAGTAGCTGCAAAAATTTTGGCACTGAGGAGGAATCAAACTAAAGGGATTATATTATTGATAAAACTGAGTTACAACATATATAGGCAGAAGGCCTTTATGAAACACATGACACTTGTCAAGAGAAACTGACAAGTGTTAAGGTGAAGGCATAGTGCACTTTAACTCTAACAAGGTTCACCTTCTTCTTAGCACCAAAATAGAAATGTTTTAAGAATGTGTTCACTAGCTATTCAAATGTGGATATGTTGTGCTTGGGAAGCTGGTTGAACCATTGGGCGGCAGCCTCTAAAAATATCATAATGAAAGTTCTCAGCATAAGGGCATCACTCTCTTCTAGATGAAAGCATGCATTGATAAATTTGGTGACATGTTCTTGTGCATCCTCTTCACCCTTAAACTTCTCCAACCTAGGCATCTCAAAATTCTTAGGATATGTAGGGCTAGGAACTAATGGACACAATGGTTGGTTGTGTATTTTGCTTAATGTTGGTTGGTTCCCAGCCATCTCTTATTTCTCAAAGGACTTCATATTCTCAACAAGTTCCTAGAATGCCTTTGAGGCAAGGAGCTCCTTTTCTTGCAAACCCACTCATGATTATAATGGAGATAAACCTCTATCCACTTATCTTGTTCTATTCTCCTTCCTCCTACGAGGGGATTCAAGATGTGTCTGATCCTGATTTATCATGTTTATCCTTTCCCCACCAAGTTTATTTTGTTCATAATTTGAGTGGTGGTTTTGCTGTGGGATTTCTTCTTGTATAGAGCACCCCTCTCTTTGTGAGTCAGCACGTTGATCTCTTTTATGATCATTACCACTTGCTTGTAGGTTGATACGAGCTATCTGCTCAGCTTGTTCTCTTAAATGTTGCTCATGTTGGCGCAAAAGCCTTTCTCTTTGTTTGTCATGATCAAGAGATGCTACTAGATCTTGCTCTTTGCACAAGGCATTTTCTAGCAATCACATGCAGTTAGCTTGCACTGTTATAGAAGACTCATGTCTATATAATTTTTTTTGTGTAGTTTTGATTTGCATATCCCTTGAGGAGGTTTCTGTTGTTTTTTTGCTTTGGCTAGCTAGTGTAACTTGCTATGTGTATCCTGTATGTTGATAAGTTTCCCTATGATCAAACTCTATATGAGACGTGTGGGGTCGCTTTGAAGCATCCCTAGGTTGAGTGGTGTGTTTAGCAGTAACGCTTTGTGAGCTTCCAAATGTAGAATATTTTATGGTTATGGTTTTGGAAGTCGATCTCGAACAAATTTGATCCCACTCATCCAATTTATCTTAGAGCATTTTTTCTCTCTAAATTTCATGTGACCCATGTGACCAATTTTATTGGTTTGTTGTGCTAGTTCTATACCTCTGCAAATTCGTGCGAGGGTTCTTGTCTACTTCAAATTGTGCAACAAGGTCGACAACTCTCTTCCCTCTATCTTACCCCTCATTGGGCTAATTTGAACTCTCAATGTAATGAGATGTGGTGGGTATGGAACCTGATTCCCTCTCTAGATCGGAGGTCTTGCTCACCATGGGAGGTCTCCCAGCCATAATTTTTGTTATAAAGTTTTTTGACTTCCAAAAAAGGTTGTGGGTGTCATATATTTCTTTGAAAAATTAGGGTTAGGTTGATTACCCTAGTAATGAAGAAACACACAAAGCAAAAAATATTATTATCTCTTTTAAGGATTAAATGTTTCCTAAAATGGGTTCCAGTGTATTTAGATGTGTTGTTCTTTTTTATTTGGACTTAGAATAAAAGAAATCAATCATAGTGGTGATTAGGAACACTAGTACCAAACATGATTTCTCAAAAGAGTCTAGGGTACATCGCTTAAATCCCAGTGGGGGGTTCACCTAGCTCTTCCACTCTGAACCAATAATTGTTCCAATAGTGGGAGACAATTTGAACACAAGAGACCAGCACCTCCTTGAAGGAGTTCCCTATTCCATCTAGGATATCTAGGAGGCAAGCCGGTGGAAGGAGGTGAATTCCAACGTCATCGGACTGAATTGAGGGTTGGTGGTGAAATCCAACTCCCCAACATTTAATATGATAAGTGCGAATGTGTGTTATTCTTTTTAGATTTTGAAATAGAAAGCAATGCATCAACCAACATTCATGAAAATTTTCCTACAATGCCTAAAAAGAACATTTTATTTTAAGACAAACGCATCTAAAGTAGTCTATATGATTTTAATGCACTCTCCTATTTTATGATGAAAACAGCCATTGATTGGGCCACATGCAAGTAAACCAAAATACAATGGCCTAGCACGCTAGATACTAGGGTGGACCTTACAGGCAGAGGTCCGCTATTCCTAGTAGAACCTAGAGGAAATTTAAAATAAACCTAAGAAATGTAAAATGCAGTTTTTCTTTCTTTTTTCTTTCATTTTCCCTAGTTAATCTATGTTTATGTTTGCTATTTCTTGAAATTAAATGCAGATAGAAAATCAGATAATACAGATAAGGGGTACCAACCTTGAATCCTACTCATATGACATAAATTTTGCCCTCTACTGCACTTCTCTGTTGGCCGCTGTTGATCAAAGCGATTGAATTTCGACTGATGTTAGCAGGAGCGACTAATATTGTTGGCCACTGTATACCAGAGCGACTAATTTTGGTTGATGTAGACTAGATCGACTAGGCCTCCATACAAAAATGAGTCAGTATCCAAGTAGAAAAATGAAAAATTAGTGGAGGTCCCACCATGATCGCCATCTATAACAACCCCGAGATGAATACACCTCTTACTGTCTACTTGCAATATTATACCAAAATGAAAATGAAATACCATGAAATGCATATAACATGGAAATAACAAAGAGAGATCCTTTTATTGATATTGAAACCAGGTTACATGTCGGTCCCTCTAAGGGATACCCATTTTGATACAATGAATTACAAGTGGGTAAGATGTCCCCTTGCAAGGGGTGGTATGCTTTTAAAGGCTTCCCAGTTCCGCACACGAAAATGTATGAGGGCTTATAGATGATTCCTTCTCCAAGTCTGATGCTTGGAGGGATATTTGTTCTTGCGAATTTTGCTAATCTGTCTGATGAACCTGTAATCCTGTGATCATGAAAACAACAACACACACTTAGTTGTTCGATATTGTCTCCTCGGATGAGGTTGTTAGTAATAAAATAATGTAACAGAAATATGATAAAACTATGCCATGAAATCATGTAAATCTATGCTAATGATATAAAAAATATAATAAAAGATGTTATGTCTATCTAAGCCAAGCCTGCCGACCATTGTCCAAGACAGCGGTCGCTAAAGTAAACCTTACCCTCTCTGCCCCAAAGCTATGGGTCAAAGACTGTAAACTGATGTTGAAGATAGTAGGTGTTATGCTTTTCAATTCATCATTTCTTTGTCGTACACATGATCTCAAAGATAACTTTTTGAGTCTTGAAAGCTCTCCTCGAGAAGATGTCTAAAGATCTCTGGATATATGATTCTCTATATCTTGGTGCTCTTAGGCTTGCACCTTTTATAGTGTGAAACCCTAGGTCTATGTCCAAGCCCTAAAAATGAATTTATCATGTGTAGTGCAAGTTAGCATGAGAATATTTTGTCCATTTTCTATATTTGAAGGCTAGTTAACTAAATCTAACTACCCACTTGAGTCTTCTATGTGAATTGGTCATTAGCATGATATGCTTTTATCCTTTTTTTATGCTTGGAGGTCAGTTAACTTAAGTCTAAACATAAACTCAAGTCTCCTATGTGAACTGGTAGTGAAAAGGAATGCAAAGTCACTCTCGCTCACATTTATTGCATGCAGACTGCCACTTCCACCCGAGTTTGGACATATTTGTTGGCAAACCGCTTCTTATGGCTTAGCTGTTGTTGTTTGTAGTGGGTACGATCTGGCCATTGTCATCTATAGCAGTTAAGGTCTGGCCGCTCTAGGTTTGATCAGCTAGTATCTGGTCGCTCTTGGCTTGAGCGGCCAAGCTTGGATGGCTTGAAAAGACCCCAAATGAGTGGTGAGAACCACTGTTGATGTTTGGAAAGTCCAAGATCATGTCTTATGATCTTATGAGTGTGTCTATGTAAGTAGCTCCCCTAAGCATGACATGATTTAGGTGTCTACACTTAGGACTCCCTATGTCTTCTTTAAATGCAAATATGATCTTTAAAATATCAACTATAGAATTTTTCCTTTTCAATATATTGTTCTATAGTTTTATACCTTTCAAAATCTCAACTATAGAAGATTTTCCTTTCAATATATTGTTCTATAGTTTTAAAATTTTCAAAATCTCAATTATAAAAGGTTTTCCTTTTAAAATATTGTTCTTTTCTATAATTTTAAGCATTTTAAAAATCTCAACTATAGAAGAAATGTTTTGAATATACTTTCAAATATTTAAAATAAAATCTTAAGAAATGTGAATCTGGATAGTTCTTTTTGATTGCATAAATTTATTTTGTTCAAGAACATGACTATAGATGGTGTTAGAACCTTGAGGTTCTAATATAATTTATTAAATATATTGATCAAGAACTACAGGAATTTTATAAATAATTGATATAAATTTAATAAAATAAAAAGTAAAATAAATATACCTCCTTGGAATCACAGGCCACTTCTAGGGTCTCCCTCCTTGGAATCGTAGACCACTTATAAGGTGATCCCTCCTTGGAATCGTAGGCCACTTCTAGGGGCTCCCTCAGAATCGTAAGCCACTTCTAGGGGGCGTCCTCCTTGGAATTGTAGGCCACTTCTAGGGTCTCCCTCCTTGGAATTGCAGGCCACTTCTAGGGGGCTCCCTCCTTGAGTTTAAAACTAAATATATTTTCTCTTCTCCCCTTAGTACTTTTTCTCATACACATATTCATATCTACCCTAACCCTATGTCCATTCAATATGACGACTCACATAATAATTAATATTAATTATTATAACTATCCTAACCCTAATATAATAATTAATTATTATAACTATCCTAACTCTAATATAATAATTAATTATATTAATAATAATAATAAATAAATGTTAGGATGTGGGATCCTAACATATGGGTGCTTCTGCTCAAACTAAAATATTGGCATAATAAACAATGTTATTTGAATTTTCTCTAATGTTTTCATGATCAAAGATGCTTATTGATGCTATCCAACTTTTCTCTAATTTTGGCATATTTTTAATGTTTTCTTAGTGCCTTTCACAAGGCCCTGGTGCATTCTTAATGATTTTTCAGATGTCTTTCACAAGATCCTGGTGCATTCTTAATGATTTTTCAGATGTATTTCACAAGGCATTAAAACAAAAAAAATTGGTGGATTCTTAATGGTTTTCCCAATGCCTTTCACAAGGATTTGAAAATAAATTGTGCATATATATCAAACGTAAAATTGGACTTCCTACTTCAAAATATATTGCATAATATTATTGCAAATGTTCTTTTTTGAATGCTTCCATTGCATATTTATAATCTCAAAATAAATATCAAATATCCTTTCAAATATCTCAATAGAATATCCAAGCAAATGTTAAAAATTCTTTCAACCATCTCAACTAGAAATTGCCAAATATTAAAAGAATTCTTTCAATCATCTCAACCAAACAAAATCTCCAAGAAAATTTTAAAAGAATTTGATTATATTGCCAGATTGTCCATATTGCATTTGGGCCCATATTTTTTCTTAGACTAATTTTAAATTTATTTTCAAATGTACCTTTAAGTGGATGTCACAAACTCTGGCATGAACTCCCTCATGTATTTGTTAATTGGAGCAACACCTTCCTTGTTTTTGGGTCTTCAATATTTGTGAGCTCATCCAAAAAATTTCACAACTTAATAAAAATTGCTTCTAAATAACTCTTTTCCATCTTGCCTTAATGGCCTCCCTCATAGCATGCACTAAAAAACAAATATCTCTAGTCATGGCTTAGGAACGTATGTAATGTTCACTCTTATACCACATTTTGGTAACAAAAAACAAATAATAAAGCAAGTAAAATTTTTATTATTCTTTTTTCTTCACTTAGATACATTTTCATAGCATATCTCTTATTACATATGAATCCCATATAGTTCATTAAAATAACAAGAAATATTAACAAATAATTTCCCAAAATATATTCCTCTATGTACTTAGACATTTAGAGTTGGTATTTACCCCTAAGGTCATAATATATAGGGTAATTTTGATTGGCTTGTGATATCTTCTAATATCATTGATCTCATGCCAATTTTGGGTCTCTTTCTTTGCCTTCAAGGGTATACAGTTTGTGTAGCCAATAAAAGGATTCCATAACTTGAGATGTTTGAAACAAAGACCAATCCACTAAAGTATCAAAATATTTGCTATATCCATGTAGGTGATTGACCTTGACAATACCATAATTAATTTTAAATTGAATTTAGTTCTTGTAGATGTAATTCTTTAGGCAACTCTTATCATCTAGCTTTGGAACTCTCTAATGCTATGTCTAATAACTAATCTAGCATATCCTTGAAGATCTAAAAAGCCATCTAAATTTTTCTTGACCATATCCAATATTTTGGGCCTTATGACTTATCTTTGGTTTGAATAGATATTTTTAACATTCTCATTCTTATGGTCAAGCATAAGTGGTTTGACACGCTCCTTCTTCCAATACACATTGACTTCATCTTAGCTCAAAGTCTCATTTTAGATGGTAGTTTTGGGAGGTCGGGAGTGACATCTTGTACTCCTTGGGTGTTGTAACACCTCATAGTCGTTGCCTTGATGTCCAATGTCTTGCACCTCATGTGGGGATGCCAATACTAGGAAGTCTAGGAGAGCAAGGGATGAGGCTCTCATTGGAAAACTTCTAGGGTTTTTTACCCAAGGTCGATTCCTTGCTTTTGGATTCCTTCATTGGTGCTCATAATTTTTCTCCTGCTCTAGTCTACTCCTAACTAAATTACTTCAAAGGAAAAGGAAAAGAGGAAAAATTTACAATTGCAATGAAATGTAAAATGCAAAAATAAAAATCTATCTAGCCTATCTAATAGGGGGTGATGAGCCAAAGAAGAGTAAGATACAATTTCTATCTCAACTCAGTGGGATTAATGAACACATAAATAATGCATGAATAGGAGTGAACATAGATTTGCTCATATAATTAATATGCATAATCAAAGGATCCTTGGGACCTATATATATAGTTGACTCAAGTATTGAGTCCAAATTGAGCAAGAGAAAAGAAAAAGGAGAGAGAAAAGGTCCAAGTACATCAATAAATGATTTTATATAAAATAGTGTTGTAAAATTATGGAGGTTCATGGGGTTTCATTACCCATTGGTGAAATGCTGACCAAACTATCCTCTAAAGACATCATCTAATAGTTTTGAATACCAAAACTCTTATTTGTTCATGATCACTGGGTTCCAACATGTTAGAGCTCTTATCTATAGGTTGCAATTGTTCCTTTAAAATAAAACTGTAGTGGGGAACTTACTATAGTTATGGCAGCTCTCAAGGGGTATTTTTTTAATTGAAAGCTAGAATCCAAACCCCAGTAATAGACCTCAGTAGCCTTATAATTGGGCATGAAGTCATGTTCAAATTTTTTTAGCCGTAGTGATGACCTATCACTATTCATATTTGGTAGGTATAGTGGACCATAAGCATTGTCAGTAACTCTTTTGGAGCTCTCAAAAATCTTCAAATATTGATGGTTCATGTTCCTATTATATCTAATGGAGGAGTGTCTCCAAGGAAAAGATGGGTTTAATCATCATGTTTATCTTCTTATCTATAGAGATCTTCAAGAGAAATTACCCCCTTTCTAACTGGTTTAGTAGTTGCTTATACTCATTTTCAATAATAAGTCTCCATTTGGATCAAAGGGAGAGGGAAGCCCTATGGTGGTGAGTGAAGAGATAAACCATTTCTATTATTTTATTTTTTGGGCCAAGGTTTTGACCTATTTGCTACAACTATTAATGGCTTACTAGGAGGTTAGGACTACTGTAACCCTTTGTAGGATAAAATATCTATTTTATACCTCTATAGTAGCCCATTGCTATGGATAAACTAGGGTAAGAATACCTAGGAGGGATTGAGCTTCTTTGAATCAGGGGTCAAATATTTACTTAGTGGTCAGGAGCTTATCTTTGGCTTTATCACTTAGGGAGTGGAACATTTTAATGTAATTGAATGCTGGGAGGACCTCTATTACCTTTTAAGCCACACCTTTCTAAATATCTTGGATTGCTTCTATGAGACATTCCTATGGAGGAGGCCTCTACTCTAGTTCAATCATTTTTACCTATTATTCTTTCAACTCATACTCCTTTTGGTCAAGCATGCCATATAGATGAGATAACTCAATCTTGAGGGATTTAGCTTCAAGGTGCTCTTCTCCAAGTAGGTGCTTTATTTTCTCCAACTTTTTTTTTTGCTAGTTGTCTTACATCATCCATGTACTTGGGGGTCATCATCTTGATAAAATTTTCTATGAATTAGACATCTCCTTTGGCATAACATCTTTGAAATTCATACCAAAAGTGAATATATGATAATCCTATAGGTTCATCTCTCCTAGGGCCTTTGGAACCAGGGGTTCAAAGATAACTAACTATACCTAACCCCTTCCATTGAGGGATTAGATAGGTCCTTCTCTATGGAATAGCCAAACCTTGGTTTTTTCCTTCTGTGTTTTAGTCCAACCATGGTTGGATCTGCTCCACATATTTTTATGTAGTAAATTCGAACATTGGAGTTGTTCACTGATAAATCCTCCCTGGTTTTTTATTGGTCTAGTAAAAAATAAATACCTGGAATGTGTTGGTTGCTACATAATAAAATTCTCCAGAATAAGAGAAGTATTTGGCACATCATTGATTAGATGAGCAAAGCATAAAATCTATAGGAGAGGATTTTTTTCTAACATAGACTTGAATTCTAAATGGTCAAATTTGGGTCTTGATTTCTACCCTTTTTTAGATAGAGATATGAGCATAAAACCTTAAAGTTTAAGTCAATGTTATTGGTCAAAACTAGGGTTCATAATGGAGGAGATGAGTTTAGGATTTGGGGACTATAGTGGGTCCACTAGAGGTAATAAAAATGGTTTTATGAATGGTAATGGGAATTAAGGTTACCTAGGGATATGGGGGAGGAGGAAGCTATAATATCTATTAGAGGGGTAATTATATTGGCTAGCTATAATGCAGAGACATCTTGAGGTCCGATAGGGATGGGGGGAGTAAAGAAAGGAGTATGGGGAGGACTTTTGGGGAGTTCTTTGATGTCAAACCTTCCAAGTAGTAATTGAGTGGATACTTTAGGAACTGTGTTTTACTCTAGTCAGGAGCATGGAGGGTTTGGATCACCCCCTATTGATTGCATTAGGAGACAATAGAATACTCAACTAGCAGCGGAAGCTCCTTGGCTCTAGTTTTACTCTTCTTTTTCTTTTATACCCTTTCCTTAGTTAATTTTGATCTTTGCCTTTTCTTGGATCTTTTATATTTCTTTCCCATGATAACCATGCTTGATGATGTTTTTGCAGAAGAAGAGGACATTTTATTTAGACTACTTGCAATTTGGGGTTATTGGGGCTTACCTCAACTACCAATGGAATGTATACCCTTTACAAATTATCTAGCAGGGGAACCTCTAAGTTGGGAGCTGGTCTATATCCTTAAGGGATCTTATGAGCCATAAAATTGCTCATTTTTTGTACTCTTTTCCCCATAATGTGTGACATATATTCTAGTAGATATAAATTTTTTATGGAAATTATATATATAATTAACAGTTTATTTTGCATGTTCTCTAATATTTGTCTTTAAGCGTAATTTGTATAGATTTAGTGGAAATTATTGTATTTTGAAATGTTTTTGTCGAGGTCCCTCTTGGACCTAGCACTTGCAATTTAATGAAGGAAAAACATCTACGGAATATTGGTGAAGAGGTATGAAGTTAGGCACCTAAATTTCTTTGAAGTGCTTGACTTACGTTCGACACTTAACTGTTAGGTGCCTGCTTCTTGTTAGGCATTTGCTTCGCATTGTACGACAGAAGGCATTTGCTTCCTTTTGTATGGTGGAAGGTGCCTACTTCCCGTTGTACAAAAAAAGGCACCTACTTCCCGTTATACAATGGAAGGTGCCTACTTCCTAACTTATGCATACAAGGCACCTACTTCCTGACTTATTCAAATGCAGTGCCTAATTTCCACTAACACCAAACTTTAGCACGACTTTGTGTTCAGCAGAACAGAGCAAAACTTCAGTAACTAGCATGATAGGAATTCTAACATTGAAATCAAACATGGGACAATGTCAAAGGTGACTCGTCACCCATCTTCCAGATGATACATAAATGATTTATGCAAATCAGGCAAATAAATATCAGATGTATTCTAGAAATAGAATACATTAAAATATCATGATATTTTACTCGATTCCTTCAATTAAGCAAATAGTTGTAATAACGAATCCTTTTTTATTCATCTTGAGAATTTTAATAGGTCTAGCTACATATCTTATAAATATGTAGGCCACCCCTGAAGAAGACCCCCTGGACTTTTCTTATAATTTTCTTCTGTTGCAACTATTAATAAAAACTCTGAGTATTTTCCTATAAAAATCTTCTAAAGCATCCAACGATAATTTTACCGTGGGTATAACCTGCTAGAATCGTGGACCTAATTACAATAGAATTCTTCCCTATTTCTCTTGTTTTCTATATTTATTTTAATAGATTAATTTATTTCCAGTTATTTCCCATGTTTTTTGTGATTTCTAGCAAGGTAGTAATCTAGATTTTAAACGTTTTTAGTTTTGTTTTCTTAGACTTAGTATGAGATTATTGGTTTAAATATAAACTTCAATTAATACCAAATACCCCCTAAACCATAATCTAGGCATAAATTTTGCATGGTTGCTCACAATACCATGAGCTACCCCAGGTTGACAATTAAATGGATGCAATTAATTGAACCATAGAAAAACTAGCCAATGTTTTGCCCAATATTTTGGCATCGTTGTCGAGGAGTAGCCATTGTAATTTCTTGTTTTGAAGGAAGCATAGTTATAGTAGTTTATATTGTTTTCTTCATAAATCTTCATCTAAAACTTTGTATGATTCCACCGAAGAACAGGGGACCAGATGATCATTTTGTCGAAAACAAAGAAGTTGTTTCTCAAAATCCTTCTGCTTCAATAGAACCTAAAATTGAGACTAAATTCTCACCATCCAAATCTCCACCTGTGCATTTGCAAGAACACCAAATATTTGCATAGGACTCTTCTCAAAAATCCAACAAAATATTAGAGCAGGATCAGAGATAAGTAGAGTTCAATCTGAGGAAGATCTACTAAATGCTAAATGTTGGCAAGTAGTATTAGATGGAACTATATCAAATGTTGACTTATCCATCCTTTTGAAGAATAAAAGAAACAAAATAGAAGCATTGATAGCTACTTTGAATGAAGCAGGGGTAGAAACACCAATAGTAGACAAAATGGTAGAAAATCCAAAGGAAACATCCACTAGTTTTAGTTTTCCAATAGGAGAGGTAGGGGGAGAACACAAGATGAAACATATCTCTCCTGCCCACTTTCCAACATTTAGAGGACTACCAATAGAATATCCAGACCTATTCATGTTCAAATTTTATGTTTTATGTAGATCTGTGGATTACACCATAGATGTTTAAAAACTAAAGTTATTCCCTTCCACCCTTGATGATTCAGCTTTGCACTGGTTCATCAGCTTAGGGAATAAATGGATAACTACTTGGAAATAGTTGAAAAAAAAATTGGATCAGTATTAGGATTTTGACAGAGTAAGAGATGCAAGAGAGGAAGTCCTAGACATGACCCAAAAGGAAGGGGAATCTGTGGAAGAATATTGGGATAGATTTAGCTTCAATTTGCAAAGATCATCCCATTAAAAACTTGAATATAAGTCCCTAAGAAGTATTTTTCTAAAAGGATTGACAAATGAATCCTTGGAAGCTTTAAACATGATCTTTGGGGGAGACATTTACCAACACCAAATGGACGATATTCGATAGTTGTATCAAAACTTTTCAAGAAGTAAGGGTAATTTAACCCCTAGAAATGTTAAGCAATCATCCACTGTTACTAAAATAGAAATAGACAACATGCTAGAGGACCTTAAGAGTGACATGTTATCATATCTTTCTCTTCAAATGGACACTCTTCTACTTCAGAGAAAGAAGCATGAGAATGAGGTAACATTTGCTTACTTCTATCCTAAATGCAAAGGCAAACACCCTAGAAATGAGTGCCCAAAAAATAAATTTCATGTATGTGCTATTTGTAAGAAGGATCACAAAACAAAGTTGTGTCCATAGTTAATGAAATCTAAAGAGGAACCTGAAGTAGCAGAGGTATACTTCATGGGTAATAGGAGGAACTGGCAACAGTTTCCTATGGGTAACAATATGCAATCAGGAATGTTATCCTATGGGGGTAGCAATTACCAAAACCAATGTCAAGCCCAACCACTCAACATGGGTTGGTATGGTCAACAACCTTGGAATCCATTTCCCCAAGGAGTAAATACTTACAACCCTTACCCTTGGAACCAATACTAGTAGTCTATGTAGCATTGGAGAAATCATAATGCTTGGAATTAGTATCCACAACATGCTGCTCTAGCTCCACTACAACCAAGTCTGCCTACTCTTCCTGCTCCAAGGACTCATAAGTTACTAGTACAACCAACAATAAACCCAAACAACGAGCAACAACCAACCTATCATATGTAAAATGAGATGTACCCTATGTATAATATTAAGGTAGATTACAATCCTATCTAGTTAAGGTCAGGAAAGCAAGTAGGTGTAGAATTCACTCCTCTTATAGAATAAGAGGAACAAATAGAAATAGAAAAAGGGGAATCAACCCTTATAGAAGAGGTAGAAGAAGAAACATACTTGTACGTAACAAATAGGAGGTTCCACCTTTTCCACAAAGGTTACAGGAACCCAATAAACCAATATAAACAAAGTTTTATATCCTCTCTAGTTTAAAGAACTTAACAGTCACAATCCCTCTCTTTCAGGACATTAGAGACATACCTATTTATGGGAAGGCCATAAGAGAGTTGCACCTCAAAAAACCATGGAGGAAACCAGCTAAATCAATCAGTTTGGTAGGTCAGTTAGCTGACCTTATGTTAGGGAATACCTACAACCAAAAGTACTCAGATCTAGGAAGCTTTGTGCTAACTGTAAAAATAGAAGGTTGTGTTTTACCCAACACACTAGTAGATTTGGGGGCTGTGATCAATGTCATGTCCTAGGAGACCATGCAAAAACTAAAATTAACTAATATGAAGCCCACTAAAATGGTGCTATAGTTGGTAGATAGGTCTATAGTACTCCCTAATGGAATACTAGAAGATATCACTATTACAGTAGATGCATGGGAGTATCTAGTAGATTTCTTAGTGTTGCAATCTAAGTCTAGACTAGTTGGATACCCATTAATCTTAGGTAGACCTTAGCTAGAAATAGTTGATACCTACATAAGCTATAGAGATGGACAAATGACCATTTTAGATTGTCATAATATAAAGAAACTGATCATACATCCCACCTGCATAGTCTGTATATTTGTAGGGAGAACTTGAGGAAGAGAATCAAAATATTTGTGGTCTATCAATAATCCAACCTGTGATGACACTTGAGGAGTTGGAAGATGAAAGTGATGAGGATAAGATGATATCTCACTTTTTTTAGGGAGAACCCTCCTGTCCTCCTCCTCGATTTGCCATTAGTAGGAGGAAAATACCACCATATTCAGCAAATAGAAGTTGCACCTGGTAGAATGTTGAATGTGGATAACAAGTTGACAATTGAACAACAAACCAAACTGAAACATACATTGGAAAAACATCAATATACCTTTGCTTGGGAGTATTCTGACATGAGAGGAATAGCTCCTGAAAACTGTAGACATAGGATATATCTAGAATACCAGGATAGATCAGTAAGACAACCATAGAGGAGAATGAACCCAACTATGAAAGAAATTATCAAAACAGAGTTACAAAAACTCCTCATAGTTGGATTCATCTATACTATTTTAGATAGCGAGTGGATATCACCAATAGTGGTGGTGCCCAAGAATAATGGAAAGTGGAGAATTTGTGTTGATTATAGGTTGCTAAATAAAGCAACTAAGAAGTACCACCTCCCTTTACCATTTTTAGATTAGGTCCTTGACACCTTAGTAGGCAAGAAGTATTTTTATTTCCTAGATGGGTTCAGTGGATACAATCAGGTCCAAATAGGGGAGGAATATCAAGATAAAACCACCTTCACCTATCCATGGGTGACATTTGCTTATTGATTTTTACCATTTGGCCTATGCAATGCACCTGCCACCTTTCATAGGGTAGTTCTTAGCATTTTTTTAGATATGATTGGAGAGATTTTGGAGGTATACATGGATGATTTCACTGTATATGGTAAAAGTTTTGAAACTACCATAGAAAATCTAGAAAAGACACTTAAATATTGTGAGGAAACTAACCTATCCTTAAGCAATGAGAAATTTTACATACTGATGTAGGAAGGGATAGTTTTAGGATATCATATTTCTACAGATGGGATAAAAGTAGACAAAAAGAAAATTGAAGTCATCCAAACCCTGCCTACTTCCAAAACACAAAAGGATATTTGCAATTTCCTAGGATCAGTAGGTTACTATAGGAGGTTTATATCAGAATTTAGCAAAACTGCTAAACCTCTTACAACATTATTAACTAAAAATGTAGAGTTTATCCAGGACTAAAGAATGTGAATAAGCATTCAACACTCTAAAGGAAAAACTAATTATTGCTCCAGTTCTGAGAGATCCAAATTGGACCATATCTTTTCACATATATGCTAATGTATCTAACAATGCAATAGGCTCAGTATGGGGATAGAAATATGGTGATGATTTGTATTCCATCTATTATGTTAGTAAAAACCTCATAGGTTCTGAACTAAATTATACTATCACATAGAAAGAATTTCTTGCAATAATACATGCTCTTAATAAATTTCATCATTACATTATAGGTTATCAGGTATTTGTACACACTGACCACTCAGCAATCAGATACTTTATAAACAAACTTAGGATTAGTGGCAAAATTACCAGATGGTTGTTGCTCTTGCAAGAATTTGATATGACAATAGTGGACAAGACAAGAAAGGATAATGTGGTAGTTGATTTCTTGTCCATATTGATACTTCCATACTATGCAGCTATAGAGGACCAATTTCCAAATGAGCATTTGTTTACTTTGAATTATCAGAATCCTTGGTACATAGATATGGCTAATTATTTAGCCACTAGTAAAGTATCCCTTGCACTTTTACCCCATGAAAAATAGACTTTAATTGAGAAAAGTGCAGATTTCTCATGGATTAATGAGTGCCTATTCAAAACATGACCTGCTCAAATCATGATAAGATTTTTTGCTGGGGATGAAATAACTGAAATACTGAAGGCTTGTCATGATGAACCTTGTGGTGGCCATTCTACAAGAAAAATGACTCATATAAAGTGTTGTAGGCTGGTTATTATTGGCCTTCACTATTCAAGGATGCATCCAAGCATGTGAGCTAGAGTGATCAATGTCATAGGATGGATAAACCTAATCTCAGAGATGAGATGCCACTCCAACCACATGTTCACATTGAACCATTTGATAAATGGGGGATGGACTTCGTAGGATCTATTAATCCGCAGTCAGGAGGTAAGAGGTATATCCTATTTTGTACTAACTATATGACAAAATGGATTGAAGTACATGCTTTGCATGATTCAAAGGAGAAAACTATAACAGATTTCTTGCATTCATCAATTTTTATAAGATTTGGGGTCCCAAGGGATATTACAACAAATCAAGGACCTCATTTTACTTCAAATGTGATCTAAGAACTCATGCAACAATATAAAATCAGGCATAACAAAACCACTCCCTAACATCCATAAGCGAATGGGGAAGTTGAGGTGACCAACCGAGAGTTGGAAAATATCCTGATAAATATAGTGTAGCAACATAGGAAGGACTGGGCTACTAGATTACCAAAGTAGTGTGGACATACAAGACCACTTGGAAGACTACTACTGGTTTCACACCATTTCAGTTAGTCTATGGGAAAAGTGCCATGATGCCTATAGAATTTGAAGTCAAAACACTTAGGACTACTATAGAATTTAATATAAACATGGATGATGCACAAAAAGAAAGAATTTAGTAGCTTAATCCACTGTATGAATACCACCTTGAGGATCTACAAAAAATAGAGATCATTCAGAAACAAATGGTCAAGTGGCATGATCGCCAAACTAGGCCAAAGCAACTTAAAGTGGGAGAATAGACATTACTCTATGATTCCTGATTCTAGAAAATGAAGGACAAGCTCATGTAGTGTTGGATGAGGTCATATGAAGTGACTGAAGTCATCAACAATGGGGCTGTAAGGGTCAGAATAATAAACGGTAGCAACATTACCTTAATAGTTAATGGCCACCGCCTGTGTCCATACCATGTGTCTAAAGCTTACATGATTGAGTCTATATTATGCATGGGGGAGACCCAAGTTGATTCTGATTTTATCTTGAGTCAGTGAAATGTGGACCTAGTCCACATAGTCCCAAAGATAATTGTTCTTTCAAAGTTTTCTTTTTTTAGTTGTGTTTTTGTTTTATAGTAAAAATGCCCTTTGTGCAGTTGTTAGGTAGCCTGGGAAACCTAGGCCTAACAAGCATAGGATCCATGAACCTGCATCTTCCAAGCTTTCTAGGAGAATTTTCTTGCAATAGGAGTAGCTAGTACCCATTTAGAGAGGGGAATACTAAACCTGAACCTGCACAAGAGTGTTTGGATTGGTCTTTTTGGACAATAAAACACTCAACTATTGGTTTAAGGGTAGATGTTGATTTTGTTCCTATTTTTCAATCAAAAGCACTAAATGGCCTGATCAACCTAATAACACATATACAAGGACAAGTCAATACTTTTTGAATAAAATAAAAGAACCATTTTTTGTATTTTATGGGAAGGTACTTGCTTCCCATTATGATAAAAGGTGTCTACTTCCCATTGTACAACGAATTCGTCTGCTTCTCGTTATGAGAAAATACACCTAGTTTCTATTGTATGATAGAAGTTGCCTGCTTCTCGTTGTATGATAGAATGCATCTACTTCCCATTGTATAATAGAAGGCACATGTTTCTTGTTATACGCTTTATAGCACTTGACTCCCAGTATGTTATGAAGATGGAGCTTGCATCCCATTTTATGGCAGATCAACGCTTGACTCCCAATTTTTTAGGAGAATGGCCAACTTCTAGTTTTTTGGAAACTGACACCAAATATTCTTAGCATATGTAAAAAAAAATTGATTTTGTATAAATTTTATTTTATAAGTACAGCATCCGACAGTTAGCAAAAAGGGGTCTGCTTTCCATGTTAGGCATAAGTGTCTAATTTCTAAGGCACCTACTTTCCATGTTAAGTAAAGTGCCTGATTGCTAAGGCATCTACTTCCCATGATAAGCAAATCGCTCGATTCCTAAGGTGCCTATTTTCAATTTCCAAGGCACCTGCGTGCCATAATTTAAAAAGAAGGTGCATGGTTTCCATATGAAAAAGGTGCCTGATTTTCATTTACTACGATCATTTTTGCCTTGATAGAATAACATGTCAACATTGGGATGTGGCCTGAGCTACATCAACACCCCACGCACGTGCAAAGTAAAATCCACCGTGGAAAAAATTAAAAGTTGACATCAACCAACTTTTGAGGAGGGGATGTTTATCGTCCCAAGGTAATATATTTTTTCTAATTTTTATTTTAAATTTTATAGTATTTCTCGAATAAATCACATTACAGCTACCAAGAACCAATCACGTCAAAGAAAATTCAATGCATGGGAACCATGGACATCATTATCCATTGTGGTTTTCCCAATTATCAAACACCATTCAATAGCGATGCACCGTGAATATCTACGCATATGCATCTAGGGAACGAATTTAGGTGCATGTTTAATTTTTTGTTTTTTGTCTATATTGTTTTCATGTACATGTGTGTCTATGGAAATGTGCTAGAATAACCCCCCATTATTACCCTAACCACTTGAACAAATCCACTTGGTATGATGATGCATTGTATACCTTTGATTGGTCAATATTTTATGGTTATCATCTCTACACAATTGAGCACATGCTCGAATGAAATTTACTGTAGATAACCATAATCACTTTTGATTACGGTAATTAATCACCTGCATGCCTGAACATAGTTATTTTAAAAATTTGTGTACCAGCTACCATGCAACCACCTTTAGAGAAAAGAAAAAAAAATAGAGCAGTGAAGCATAGTAGCAATTCGAAGGGGAAGCAAGAGCATCGCTAAGTGAATTATGAACTAAAGGTAAAGCATGGGGGGGAATCGAAGATTCATGACCTTAAGAACAATGAGCTGACCGATTTATCGAGCATTTTTATAGATGTCCAAAACATTGTACAATGGATGGACTATTGTTGACTGATCAATCAGGACTAGGATGTGGCAGTTGCAAATAAATTTGTAGCATCGATGAGAGATGGGGTTGTGCACATGCTGGGGCTAGAGATCCCAGTCATTAAGGACTACATAACTAGAGTTACAGGCCTCCCTTTTATAGGTGAGTGCATGTACAAGGAGGATAACCTTACCCTCTGTGCATAGATATTTTTTGGAGCAACAACCAACCACCTGACGTGCACTAGCTTGTCAAAATGGCATATTATTGAGCTTTGGAGGGTATTTTTTGAGCAGATGATACGTTTCTTCACATGCTATGGTAGGTACTCTCATATGAATACCAACCACTTCAATTTTATCAATCACATCTTGCATGGTGATAAAATCAACGTCCTACACTACCTGGCATGCGACCTAAAAGACAAGGCCAGACAATACCAGGCAGGCACCACCTCTACCCTGGTTCACCATGGCCTAGTTTTGGACTTGGTGCGATATGTAGATTCACATAGAAATGTGATAATTGAGGAAGCTATGGGCACCAGTGCAGTGGCAATGGTACAAGTAGAGGCAGATGTGCCAATTCAAAATGAACAGTTGACCTAGGAGGCGATAGAATGTGTTGAGACGGTACCTGCATCCCAGCCTATAGGAAATATAGGGGAAGCAGGATAGGCCTCGTTCCCTAATTTTTCCTAATTTGAGGAGGAATCAAGATAAAATATATCTCCTTATACACCTCAATTTGAATATGAGGTAGAGCAAAACTTCATGCCCATTTCCACCAGGATGCAAAATAGAAGAACAAAAGCGTCAATGGTGGTATCGAGCTCATCCAATGAAGAGACACCAATCAATGATCTCAACAAGGAGAAGTACTCAACCCACATATTATATGACATTTATTGTGGACAAATTCCTCAACAAGAGGTGGCCATGGAAGATGTACTACCAGAAGGCCAGATAGAGGATTTGTAGCAACAACTACAGGTTTTAAGAGAACAGGCTTCCACTTGGAAAGCCAAATTTAAAGAAGAACAAGCTCTGTTTGAGGAGTCTAAAAAGGAGGCTACATTAAAAATTCAAGAATTGTATCAATAATTTGGCCACTATGGAGATAATTGCAGTTGTAGGGTGGATCATAAGGAGTTAAGCATCTGACCAAATTTTATGTAACAATGCAGATTGATAGGGTAACAGAAGTGGCCCCTACTAATACATAAATAGAACAGGGAGATGCTATTATAATGGAAGTAGAGCAGCCCTATTATACATCTCCCTCTATAGAGCAGATACTTTAGGAGGATGAAGTTGAGGTTGAGGAACCTCAAAATGTAGAACAACCTACAAAGGAGGGAGATGATGGGAATAGGAGATGGAGGTCAAAGATCCTCAAATGTCAGGCAAGGAGGGAGAGATAGAGCACTCTCTAGTTGATGCAGGGGTTGAATAGCCTTAGGAGGAAGAAGTAGTTCCTGTTGTGCAGTAATTTGCTATAAAGGAAAAAGAGGCTTAGCAGCCTGAATCCCCTATACCCGAGGAAATAGTAGTTGCACAAACATACCCTAGGAAGAATTTAAAAATAAATTTAAAGAGCTCAAGGAGGACATGGCAACAAAAAATAATAATTGGAAGAAGGCTTCTAAGAGGGCCCATAAAGAATTATAAAAAGAGGCCAGGAAACAATATGGCAGCCTTACAAGAAAATTCCAATTGCCCAACCTGAGAAGTTTTGGTATTTGTATGGGTCAAAGGATGGAAAGCCTTCAAGGATGAAGCATATTTTATGCGGATGGGATTTCTAGGCCCTGTGCAATAGGAAGATCTAGCATCAAGCAACAAAACTCCCCTAGTGATAAAAATAGAGGTCAAAGTTGAACCTGAGCTTGACCCAATAGGGGTAGATTTACCCACAACCAGGGTTGCTAAGTAATCTAGCATCCCATTTGGTTATGAAGAATCAGTGCCTGTGGGTGAAAATTTACCACCTCACCATGAGTACTAGAAAATGGCTAAGCCTGTATTCTAGAAGGATACCACTAGTTTCTCTAGTTATTATCTAAACGTTGATAAAGGCAAGGTGGCCTGGACCAGATAATCACCCAAGAAGAGAGTAGGGCCAAGTGAACTAGTTTGACGTAGCAAATGCTAGAAGTAGTAGGGTCAAGAGATAGCCACTCCCAAGGCACCAAAGGGGTGAAAGCCCCGGGACAAAGAAAAATCCAAGACCGCTAAGAAGAAGAGGACACAAACCAACAAGGCTTATTGGGATGAAGTGAACAGAACTGGTAATTACCAGTTCAAAGTGGCACAAGGACGTGCCACCCCTTAAGCATGGGGATATGATGAGCCACATAATTGCTCATTTTGTACTCTTTTCTCCATAATGTGTGACATATATTCTTATAGATATAAATATTTTATAGAAATTATATATATAATTAACAGTTTATTTTGCATGTTCTATAATATTTTTTAAGTGTAATTTGTGTAGATTTAGTGGAAATTGTTGTATTTTGAGATGTTTTCATTGAGGTCCCACTCGAACCTGGCACTTGCAATTTAATGAAGGAAAAACATCTACAAAATATTGGTGAAGAGGTACGAAGTCAGGTGCCCAAATTCCTTTGAAGCGCCTGACTTCTATTCGACACTTAACTTTTAGGCGCTTGCTTCTCATTGTATGGTAGAAGGTATCTGCTTCCTGTTATACGGTGAAAGGCATCTGCTTCTCATTATATGATGGAAGGTGCTTGCTTGTCGACTTCTTCAAGCATGGTGCCTAATTTCCACTCATGCCAAATTTTAGCACAACTATGTGGTTAGCAAAATAGAGTGAAACTTCAACAACCAGCATGAAAGGAATTCTAACATTGAAATAGAACATGGGACAATGTCAAATGTGACTCATCACCCATATTCTAGCTGATACATAAATAATTTATGCAAATTGGGTAAATAAATATCAGATGTATTCTAGAAACAAAATACATTGAAATATCATGATATTTTACCCGATTCCTTCAATTAAGCAAACAATTGTAATAGTGAATCATTTTTTTATTTGTCTTGATAATTGTAATAGGGCTAGCTGCATATCTTATAAATATGCAGGCCACCCTTGAAGAAGACCCCCCAGACTTTTCTTGTAATCTTATTTTATTGCAATTGTTAACAAAAACTCTGAGTATTTTTATGTAAAACTTTTCTAAAGTGTCTGGTGATAATTTTACCTTGGGTAGAACCTGCTGGAAGTGTGGGCCCATTTACAACAGACTTATTCCCTATTTCACCTATTTTTTGTATTTATTTTAATATATTAATTTATTTCCAATTATTTCTCCTATTTTTTGTGATTTTTAGCAAGGCAATAATCTATATTTTAAACATTTTTAGTCCTATTTTCTTAGACTTAGCATGATATTATTAGTTTAAATATAAACTTCAACAAATACCAAATACCCCCAAACCATAATTTAAGGGACTCATATCTGAAGGAGAAATTACAAGCATAAATTTTGCACGCCTGCTCACAAGACTAAGAGTTACCCCGGGTTGATAATTAAATGGAGGCAATTAATTGAACCATAGAAAAACTAACCAATTTTTTTCCCAATTGGATCTATAGTATTTGATCTACTTATTTTGAACTATCATCATTGACCACCACATTCACTTCATACAACTCATTGAATCTATCGCATTTTGAATTTTCTCCAAACCTAGAGGTTGTGTCCTTTATCAACTATCGATGAATCCACTAGTTCCAGATTTTGGTGTCATCATATCCTCTTTACCTCAACCTATCAACCTTTTTATTTGATAGCTTTCTAGTAGGATCCACCACCCTCTTTTTTTTGTTTGGCTCAAGGAGATCAAACCAAGGCTCCAATTGCTTATCAAAAGATACAAATTTTTCCATTCAAAGAGGTACAACATGGCCTTCTTTGGGGTTGTGATGGAGCTCAAGCTTGTATTACCTCTAAGTTACAAACTTCTTGGAATTAATAATTTTAGACAACCATTTTTGGAAGAAGCCTTATCGATCATACACCCATGGGTCATCTAGAATCTCCAACTTGAGACTTTTAAGCTTATCTAAAAATGGTGTGGCCCTCATTTTTAACTATTTTACACCTCCTAGGTGTACCAAGACTTTATACTAGTTGTATTTGATTTGAACTACATCGTATGCAATGTCCATTGAGTTGAGAAATCAAAAAATTTCAAGGGTAAAAACTCTTTTTAGTAAGAAGTGAGGTAGCAAGTATATCAACTTACAGAAACTAGGGACACACATAATGTTCTCTACCAAGAATGACCAATATTTGGCATAGTCTTCACATAAAATTTTGGCATATTAATCTAGGATATGGTAAGGTATTTCTCTCTTAAGAACCCCAAGGGATAGCACCAAAAAATAGTTGCAAATAAGCAATAGGGGGACCCTCAAAAAAGGATTTCGATCTAGAGAGATACTAGTCACTTTCGATCATCTTGTTTGACCATTCTGAGTTGAAGTCCTTTGAAGAGTATTGTATTATGTGCTAGGGCTAAGTGCACTAGATATAAAGGGTATCTAGATGGTAGCCTCCCAATAAAATCCCCCAAGCTCTCGTAAATTTTCCTAGATAGATAATAGATGAAATCAAGAATGGCTTTGCGATTGGATTGTGTACCTTAGGGCATAGATGACTCTTAGTTCTTCAAAATTTACCTTCTTGTCTTCATATATCTTGAATATAAATGTGTTCATACTCAAATGTGTCCTTCACTTTGTATCTAAACATATTCAATGGTAGGAGAAAACTTGACATGACACTCACCCTTTTATTCTGAAGGAGTTCTATGTTCAGGGCTATGAGCGGGTTAGGGCACCTGTTATAAAATAAGTTAGCACAAAAATGATTTATTTCTGGTCCTTTGAGAACCCTAAGCATGTCCCTTATGTATTTTGGTGAAATTTCAATCTAAAAGTGGCCATCACCTCCTCACACCATCCTTTTTTTTCAATCAAATCTATCAACACATGCCTCCATGAACTCTACACATTGGTGAACATATGATACCCTATACTAGGTTAAGTATAAAGTCTATATATTGGAAGAAATGTATTTAGGGGCTTTGACATCCGAGTGCCTTAGTCAAGTACCTTCCCATAAGGATTTTTTGTTTTTCAATGTACAAGGGTCTTCGTCTTCTACTTTGTCTGCCATGAAAATTGTTGGCTCATGAGCTTTTGTGCCTTTGGATGTTCCCTTCATGGTGTTGGACCGAGTGGTGTGAGGAGGGGTGCATTTATTAATAACATCCATGAAATTCTAAGGCTTCTTGGCTCTATTCTGCTTAAAGGGGAATTTTTTGCCCTTCTACTACTTTAGACTCAACTTATTGCTCTTGTTCTTGATAATGGAGGGAAAGCAAAAATCCTTAGGAATTTATATATGCAATTTCCATGGCTGATCTGGACATCACATGGATTTTCTCTTTCTTCCCATTGGTTGGTTAAATGGGTGACCCTCTTCTAAAGTGTTCTCAAAAGGTGTACCAATTATTTGTGATAGGCTAGTTTGAAAGCTCATTGTCTTGATGATAGTTGGTTGGAGTGACGATGATTTCCACATAGCCATCCATCACCATGATGTTAACCATTAGTGCCTGACCAAAATTTGGCTTCCACATTTCTCAATTAATGTTGATGTTTATAGAGCATTGTGGGATGCAACTAGAGCTTGATCTTTGGTGAGTTTAATAGCATGTGTTCCCTTCTTATTCTTTTTTTATAGTATTTCTTTAAGTAACCTCCATTAACTAGGATTGAGAGTGGATGTATATCTAATTTAGTGAGCTCTTAAATATTTTCAACTTTCAGTATAGTGATTACATAGGTTCCACTTTACATCATGTCAAACTTGTTGTGCTTCACCGGTTTGTTCTAGTGTTCATCCCATTTGAGTACTAGATCTCCAATTTGAAACTATTGGATGGTAGCCTTCTTGTCAAACCATATTTTTATGTCTGCTTTATGTTTTCTTAAGTGGGCCTTAACTTTCTATCTTTGTTATTCCAATCATAATAGTTCCCCTATGCTTAAGGATACAACATCATGCTCCTAGCTTTCAAGTTTATGGAGTAGCTATAGGGCCAATATATTCATGGAAATCGGCAACCGAGCCTCCTAACCATAGACCAAGGAGAAGAGGGAACAACTGATTCCTTTATTAGGAGTTATCCTATTTTCTCATAGAGCTCCAAAAATATATTGATACCATGAATTCTGGTTATCGATCCCCATTCTCCTCAAGATCCTTAGGATGTTTATATTTGAGGACTCTCCTAGACCATTTCCCTGTGGATAGTAATTGGAAGAAATTTTCATATAAATGTGATACTTGAGAGAAAGTTGTCTTACCTTAGCTCCAATAAAAGTGAAGGTGTTGTCTATTATGATGGTATGTGACACTCCAAAATGCGTGATGATTTCATCTATGAAGTTGGTGATGACCTTCCTGATGGCTTGCTTAAGTGGAACCACTTTCATCCACCTTATCAAGTAGACAATGATAGTAAGGATCCAATAGTGTCATTTTCTTGAGGGGGTTTGATTACCCGTATAAAATCTAAATCCCATTATGAAAAGGGTTCATATACTAAAATGGGTTTGAGGGGTAATGAGACATTCTTGTTCCTTCTGGTGAAAAACTTGTACTTCTTGCACTCCCACACCCACCTATGCACGTGATGGAACATGGTGGGCCAATAATATCCAACCCTCATTATTTTAACCATTGTGGTGTGATATGAATAATATCCTCTAAAAAATCCTTGGTGGAACTCATTTAGCAAAGAGGTGGTCCTCCCTACATCTACACACCTTAGGAGTGTCCCATCAAATTTTATATGAAAAATAACCCCTTCTATGAGTGTATAGTGCACATTCTATAGTTGGTATACCCTCCTCTATGAGTGACTCAAATTTGGTGGGTATCCTTTTCTTTGCATGTAGTCTATCTAGTATTGTACCCAATTGTTGCTTTGAATATGATCAAGCATTCCTCCTTCCATTATTTTAATTGTTCTACTTCTAGGGCTAGCATTTAGCATAATGCTCTACCCTTAATCAACTTGGTGGTCCTAACTTCAATATCATATTCTAGTATATGGGTGACCCATCCTACTCGTTTGTCATTTATTTATCCATTCATGATATAGTCATTGGTACTGGAATGAACAAAATTAGTGATAACTTTGCTACCAAAGAGTATATATCTAAAATTATTTAAGCTGCATATTAAGGAGTACAGTTGTTGATTGATGAAGCCATAACATTATTTATAGTCCTTGAGGGTCTAACTAAATAAGGTGATGGGATGCTCTTTGTCCTGGTCATTCTTTTGGATTAATATGGGTGCGATACTGGATTCACCTTCATAAGTATAGAGGATAAATTTTGTACTAAATTTTGAATTGACTAACACTAGGGCATCTACAATGGTAAAATTTATTCTCTTGAAAGACTAATTTTCCTCATTCCATTTAATTAATTACTCTTCTTTTAGCATTTTGGCTATAGGATTGATAATGTAGGCAAAGTCAGGAATGAATCTTTAGATAAAGTTAATCTATCCAAGAAATGATTGGAGATATTTATTATGTTGAGGTAGGGACAATCCCAAAATGACCATTATTCTATTAATATCTATAGCTATTCCTTCCTTTGACACCATATATCCCCAAATTTTTCCTTGCAAGGCATAAAATACACATTTCTTAGGGTTAAGGCATATACCAAACTCTTGTGAGTGTTTGAATACCATTTCTAAGTGTTCCAAATGATCTTCCTTACTTTTTGAAAACACTATAAGGTAATTTAGGTAAAATAGGAAGAATTTATCAAGGAGGTCATGAAAAGCAACATCCATAGCTCTTTGGAAGGTGGCCCCAATATTTGATAAGCCAAAGGGCATCCAATGATGCGAAAAAGTGCCCCACTTGGTAGTTAATATTGTTTTATACAATTATTCTTCCTTTACTCATACTTTATTGTAGCCAAATAAACCATCTAGAAGCAAGAACCTTTCTGACCCTGCTATGGTTCGAATAATTTGATTCATAGAAGTCAATGTGTAATGATCCTTAAGCAAGGCTCAGTTAAGGTCCTTGAAATCAATGCACAACTGGATTTCTCATTTATTTTTTTGATCGAGACCAAGTTTGATACCCATGTTGTATTCTTTAAGGGGTAGAAAAAAAATTCTTTCTAGGAGTTTGATGAGTTCCTGCTTCCTGAGTAGCTCTATCTTAGAATTTATTGGTCTCTACTTTTACCTTATGAGTTTGAAACCTGGGTCGAGCTCTATGGTGTGTTGGATAATATTTTTCTTATAGTATATAAGGTCTTCATAACTCCATGCTACTACCCTTGAGTATCACTATAAAAAGTCAATTGTACTTTTATTTTCATCTTTTATGACAACCTTTGCTATCAATAGTACTTTCCCAGTCTCAATCTCAACCTTCTTATAGTCATATTTGTTTATGGTAATGCCTTTTATGGGCTTGTGGTGGTCATTACGGGTGAAGAGAGATTCTAAGGTGACAATCCCTCTAGGTATATTATTACCATTGAGTTGGATGACTAGGTCCCCATACATTTCCTACACCTTTAAAGTTTTTCCCTTAGAAAACTTGACTTTTTGTTGAATAAAACAAACAATGATGGTATTTGTCTTCTTGATTTATTAAGCACCAGTTGCTTCCCTCTTGGGGATTCTTTAATCTTTTTTATTTTTTCTAGGAGGGTGAGGATGTCCCATATAGGTACCGACATAATGGTCTTCTTAATATGTTCAACCACATTAAAATATTATAGTTTTTGGGCTTTTAGTGTAGCATGGGGTACCCATTGTGCTTTGGGCCTCTCTAGGATGAATCCAGGATCTTGGACCAAAATCAGTCTTGGTTATATCGATGTTAGTTGTCTAGGTATTGGTAGCTTAATCTGGTCTAAGGTTATCTCCTACACTAGGCTATTTTCATCTTGGAGCCTTTAGTACCATTTTTTGCTATTCTTGACCATTTTCTACCACTCTGTTTTCTCCTAGTGAGGACATCAGATTGAAGTTGATTCTAGTTATTTGGTTAAGTGATCATTCACCTAATAATTGTGAAGACTTTTTTATCTAATGTGACCAAGTTTTATTTTAGTTCTTTGGTATTTGATATCAAGGAATACTCTGGTTGCATGCTTTGTGTGATTGGGCCTAACATCTGCATAGGTTCATCAGACAAAGGTATTGGGCATGTGGCTGGCTGGAGGTATCCATCATCTAGGTAGTAAGGATAGGAGTAGTAGCATGGAAAACCATAAGGATCTCCTATATAGTTTTTCTAGGCTGGGACCATGTCTCTTACTTGGTTTGTAGGAGTGTGTTTTATGGACACCAAGATAGTTACCATCTGCCTTCTAGGGTTTTGGAAAGGACCCGAATCTCTACCGAGGGAAGGGCACCTCTAATATCCATTTGATAGAGGTTAGTAAGTTGGTAAATTTGATTGTTCTAATAAAATGAATATCTAGAGTAGTTTTGGTAGCCAAACCTTTGGAAAAAATTTTGATGCTTGTGGGATATTAACTTGTTATTCATGTCCATCATAGTGCTAAGAAAAATTTCTATTTCTTGGGATTGTGAGGATGACACAATGATGGTAGTGGAATGAGGTGATTTTGATGTGGAGGGTTGATCATACATAAAGGTTAGTTTAAAATTGGTTGGCTAGACAACCAAATAAGGATGGTACATTGGTTGAATATTTGAAACAAGGGGTGTAGGTGGCCCAAGGGCTAACCTCCCAATTTGTATGAGGTCTCTTTTAGCTTGAGTTGATATCCCATAGGCTACTGGTTATGAATTATCCCATAGATGTTTATCATCATGGCTATTTTATAATTGATTACTTTGAGGTAGTATATGAAATACATACCTAGTATTGGTCGTATTTCCTCTGGGACCCTTTGCCAAGATTTCTAGAACTTGGTATTAAAGTCATCTATGGATTCCATAGGATCCCTCTTAATGGTGGCTAGTTGTTCCAATAGAGATACCCCATATAATTTTTATTTGAAGTGCTCAACGAGTTGACTCGCAAGCTAGTCACAATCGATGATGGAATTTTGAGCAAGGGAGATATACTAGTTTTGTGCTTTCCCTTTGAGGGAGGTGGCTAGATGTATGAGGGAAATATCCTATTATCTAATGTTGTGGAGTGCATGCAAGTTTAAAATCTATTATATATGCTATATTAGAGTGGTAACATCCTCCTCGATGGAATATAATAGGGTCTTTAATGTGAAGTTAGAAATTTGGTCCCATGTGGCTAGTGTTGTCGGTGGTCATAGGGGGGCTCTATTATCCTATAAAGGGAGTGCTCTTTCATTCTATTTGGGTGAGGCAACCATGATTTATTATCCCATACATTGTCAACTATTGAGATTTAGAGGAGGGATGAGAAGCTAGGGGTTGTATCTTTCTATTGACTTGGTGGTGGGTCTTGTGCTCATCAAACTGTGAGCCCATCTTTTATCCACTTTGCCTATAGATTTTCTTTTTATTTTTTCACAAAAGAGTCACAAAGTGGTGATTATGCAACCCAAAGTATGTTTCCATTGTAACCTCATCTAGGGATGATGGATTCTCTTCCTTATGAATTCTATTTATTAATGAAATCATTAGGTGAGTCTTATAGAGTTCTTTAGTAAGTTGGTGATCGTGATATTCACCAGAGCCATGGCTTGAATTCTAATAAGGATAAAAATATTCTAAAGGTTGATTTCCATCAAACATGTTGGTCTAAACTATTGGTGGACCAGGGATGACCCCCTTTCACTCCCTAGGCATCATGATCCTGATGGTTATAGCCTTAACATCTACCATCACCTCAACCAAGTGGGTGCATCTAGTGCATTGTATCTTGTGCATGGGTGCCAGTACTAGGAAGTATAGGATAGCATGGTATATGGTTCCCATTGGACAACCTCTGGGGTTTTTACCTAAGATAGATTCCTTACTTTTAGATTCCTTCATTGGTTCTCATCATTCTGCTCTTATGCTAGTCTACTAATTGAATTACTTCAAAGGAAAAGAAAAATAGAAAAGGAAAAGTATAATTGCAATTAAAAGTAAAGTGCAAAAACAAAAACCTATGTAGCCTATATAATATAAGGCGATGCAACAAAGAAGAGTAAGATACAATTTCTATATCAACTCAGTGGGATTAATCACATGAACAATGAATAACTAGGAGTGAATACAAATTTACCCATACAATTAATATGCATAATCAAAGGAGGCTTAGGGCATATACATATAGTTGGCTCAAGGTTTAAGTCTAGATTGAGCTAAAGAAAAGAAAATAGAGAAATTAAATGCTATAGATTAGATAATTGGCACAACAACAAATCCAAACTCCTTTCCTTTTGGTCCTAGGACTAATATTTATATGGTTTTTATAAATTTTTGGAGTTTGAAATTCCCTCTCAAAAAGAGAAGGGAAAGAAAAGGTTCAAGTACATCAATAAACGATTTTATAGAAAATAGTGCTATAAAATTACAGAGGTTCATGGGGTTTCATTGCTTTTCAATGAAACATTGACAAAACTATCCTTTGAAGACATCCTTTGATAGTTCCAAATATAAAAACTCTTTTTTATTCATGATCATTAGGTTCCAACATGTAAGATATATTATCTATAGGTTGTGGTTCTTCCTTAAAAACTAGACTGTAATGGGGAACTTATTACAGGTAGAATAGAAGGTAGGAATGACTATATCCCTAATAAAGGAGTTTAAATTTAACCATGTATACTTTAGAAGTATGAAGTTGTGTTGGTAGGATTCACAATAGAATTTTTATTTCTTAGAATGTAATAAAAATAAACTTGGTTTAGTTCTCATGTGTCTACAACATCTAGAGGTTAAATTTTGTTGGCTTGTTCAATTTATATTTTAAGCCACTCTTCCTTTAGATAGAAGTAGTAAACCTTTATAGGGACATACAATCAACCATCTCCACAGTCAATATAGTAGTGTTGGAGAGAAACTTGGTTAACTTCTTGAATTTCCTTTTCCTTATTCAAATTTCTAGTTATTCTTTCCACTTTCTTCCTCATTTCTACAAGTTCAATCTATTGACCTCCTAGGAGTTGGTTATAATTTAATTTTATGGCTTTAATATATTTTCATACTTAGGTATGGGGTTATATATTTAGTTGTTAGATTCATCTTCTATCTTACACCTTGCTATCTCTCCTATGACTACTATAAACTATAGCTATAAACTATGAGTATCTTCTGCTTGACTCCTCCACTTAATAGCTTCAACGTTGGCCTATGTTAGTTATTCCCACAGTCTATAAATTTTCTCTATAAAATAATCTAAAGTAGATATAGGGGATGTTTCTATTGTGACTATCAAAATTGAGGGAGTTTATTCAATGTGCAAGGGTTCACCCTTAACCATAGGCTTTTCCTCTAATTGAATAACATGAAATTTCTCATCGATTTACTTTTTAGTAGGCTCTAAGTGTTGATATTCCTCTTGTTGTTGTTCTTATTTTGACTACTATTTTAACTAAGAGTGCACCTTAATCTTCTTGTTGGTGTCGGGCGTGTCTCTTCTCTTTTTGCTAGAGCCTCTCTATTCCTCTTTCATTATTCTTTATTTTCTTTGAGTCCTCGATGAGGTCTTTACTTTTTCTTCTTCCTTAAAATCTAAATCCATAATCAGTATATTCAAAGAGGGATTCATAGTTTATCTTCTTGTGGAAGTTGATACAAATAGATCTTCCATTAGGATTTTGGGATTTGGTTCTCTATTTTATCTAGAGAATTATGGATCTTGATATTCCCAAATTGGTGTTTATATAGTAACCTCTACTACTATTCCCTCTACTTCTTCACCATTGCAAATGGTATTTAGCCATGAGTCTCCTAGTCTCTACTTGGTCAAGGCATCATTAACAAGAAGCTAAATGAGTCCATGGTGGGTGAGACTAGTTTATTTATTTGCCTAGACTTTTGGGCTACCTTTATGGGGATTTCATTAAAAATAATAGAGGTCAATCCTCCTCCCATGGTGAAGAGAGGACATAACTAAAATGATAGAAAAATACAATGTCATGGAATCCTTCACAAGTAATGTGCCTTTGTATGTGGAGGGTGATTTCTTCCTAGATTGTAGTTAATTATGCTCTTTTGATTACTTTATATGTGATATCAATTGATTCATACTCTATTAGAACTTATTTCTTGTATAATTCCACTTTTATCTTGATTTGTACCAACAAACTCCCTTAGCTAGGAATCCCATAACTTCAATAATTGAATCCTTTGTAGCTATAACACTAATTATCTTGATTTGGGCTATATTTCCTTGTAGTGTTTGAGTGAACTCAAGGGTAATTCCCTTATGATATGCTTTCAACCATTCCAAATACCCTATCCATATTGTAATTTTGAAAATCGATACCACCTATAGGTTTCTCCTAATTTTATTTATGTCAATTGGTTTTGTGTTTTTATCTAAGCCCCATGGTTACAACTAGTTTATTACTAATTTTCTTCTACTGCAAGTTCTCCTTTTGCACTAAATATGGTAATAATACCTTTATTTTATAAAATTCAATCACTTCAATCCATAGGTAGTTATGGTATGCATGGTATTCATGTAATTTGAGTGAGTTGTCCTTGTTTGTTTTCTAATGCAATAAATCCAGGTCTCATCATCTTGAAGTTGAATGATGACTCACATGCCTTGTCACATGTCCTAATATAAATACATCTAACTTGTCACAACAACATGTTCAATAAATATTTACCCTATGCTTAATAATGATGTTGTCCTTGGTAGTATAGATAATCATGTAGAGGACTATGCAATACCACATGGAATATTTGGCTATAGATTTTATTGGTGGATGGTGTTGATCCATGAGACTAACTTATATAGATATCACATTTATAATCCCTATTTTAGAACTCCAAAAATTTGGAAAATTAAGTCCTTGACCTTTGAATTTAAGCCAATTCCCCTCTAACCTACACTAGTATAACTATTCTAAGTGTTGGAATTAAAATTGATAAGGCAAGGGTACAAAGGATAAAAGTAAGTGCAAAAAATTAAAATAAAACCGAAGTTCATAATGAGACTAGCGCGTAATTATTTTTTTCATCAAGATAAAACCAAATAATAACTTGATTCCATTCATTCAACATGCAATCTAGTGAAAAATGGACTAATAGGTAGGTGAGAAGGAGTGCCATAAACACCATTTATTTATGCATAAAGAGTTCTAAAAAATAGGACACAATTGAAGCATAAATTCCATGTATAAATTTACATTAATATCAAAAGGAGAAATACAATCAAGGAGCATAGCTCTAGTCCTTATCAAAATCGCCAAAACATGTTTACAAGAAGTTGTAGAGATTCTATTTATATCAAGGTTTTTACCATTTATTCTCCTAAATAAAAACATTTCAATTTTATATTTACAAGTAAATGACAAAATATCACTTTTAGACCATTATCTTCACTTGCTAAATTATTGTTCAAAGAATCATTGATTTGTTGATGAATCATTATTTTCAATGTATTACAATCTCTTCAACAAACCATTGGTTAGTGCATCATAACTTTTTGGACTTAGGTGATTTTTAGGTTTATTTGCCCTATTTATTTCTTGGTGAATTTAAAATTGGTAGTGCGAGTTCTCTTATCTACATAAAGGATTTAACTCTTGTTTTTTCTATTAAAGTCCTCCATCCTTCTTGCCAAGTTTCCTCTAATCAATTGTTTTTTTTATATTAATGGTAAAGGTAGTACCTTGTCCTATAGGTGGATATGCTATATTGCATTAGTTAAGTGAAGGGACATATAACAATTTTAGATGAAAACTATCCAAAGGAATATACAAATGTAGGAAATATATAACTACAGATAATTCACATGTGAAAATATAGAGAAATAGAGAAAACTACAATATCTTATAATAAGGGAAAAAATAGATGGTGTATATAGAAGAGGAAAATGACAATGTTTGTAGATGCTTTAGGTGGATACAAAACAAAAATATCTATAAAAAATAAAATACTTTTATCTAAATTACCTAAAAAATTTATTAGTGTATATAAGTAAAATCATGATGTGAGCACCATGATCTATTGAAATTATTAAGATTTTTTTTGGAGGGGCCAACCATAAAGCTAGTTTTTTGATCATTTCTCCTTTGGTAGTGCCCAAATGGGTTTTTAACCCAAATTTTTTACTTGATATGAAAGAGAATTTGGAAGCCCCCTTGAACCAACTACATAATATAGTCTTTCAACTTTCACATAGCTTCCTTGAAACTCTTTTGAGAGGAATTACAAGTTTCTAGGATCTGCTATTGATTGACATGTGCATTAGCCAAACCTATAGTATTTGCTTGGATGATATACCTAACTAATAAAACTATTGATTTTTTTCCTTATGTGTATATATAATAACTTATAAATTGGTGGTCTTTGAAGCAAGCTCTGATTGCACACAATTAAAATTTGATTGGCCTTTATCAACAACATCTTACAAGCCTACATATTTATATACATCATGGCTTATTTCATCTCATCTAGAATGCTATTATATAATGCTCTTATCACATAAATGGATGAGACCTTATACTTAATTGACTTAATCTATTCTCTTAGTTTTATTTTCATCTACTTTAGTTGGGATATTTCATTGTCTCTCTATTATAGCACTTTAGCCATCCTTAGTTTTTGCAGTTCTAGCTTTGATAAGATCATATTTATCTTGCTACAACCGATAGTGTTTCTATCTTATCTATTGTACATGCTAGTTTAGATACTTATGTTCTTGTCTTAAGGTTTCTATATCTTCTTACAGTTTGATATTCTCCTCTTCCTTTTGATGTATTTTGTATTAGAATGCGCTAAGGCCATGACCAACTCCTTATTATGCATTATTTAGGTTTGGTAGTCCCTAGCTATTCTTAGGTAGTTCAATGACATAACAAAGTTGGATATTTTAGAGATTGAACTAACCCTACATGTCATACCTATTATATATCTAGTAAAGATAGGTGTGTAATAAAATCATAAGGCACCATTGTAGGGCAACTTGGATCCATATGGATTTCTTTGGTGAACAATATCTTCCTTCAACTTTCATCCAATTGGTTCCAAAGGTAGGACATTCATTGGTGGATAGAAAATGACTCACTAATAGATGGTCAATAGTTTGTTAATCCTTCAATAGGAAGCCTTCCACCACATTCATGCCTACCTGCAACAATGATATGACTATTTGAAGTGACATGCATGTTAGAATACATGATGGGTCCACCTAGATATCAATAATTTCTACTTTATGGGATGGCCTAAATATCACCTGGTGTTGGATTTCTAATTGTGCTTTTACCTATAGGGGTTGCCTTTCCACCTTAGGCACTTGCATATCTACTTTTAGATCCATATCTTTTGATATTAACTTTCTAATTTTGGTTTAATTTCCTACATGGATTCCCATATTTTGATAGCATAATAAGATGAAAATGACAATAATTCATTTATTCTTTCCTAGGATGATAAGGTTTGGAGTGGGATTTGAGGTGGTATGAGTGGACCATGAATGGGATGCCATGATGGAAGTGGTTTGGTGTAACAATAGGAGGGGAAATGTTAAGTGGAGATAGAGAGAGTGGTGACAACAAGTGATGTAGTGGTGGAAAGTGAGGATGTTGTGTAGACTAATGGTGTAGCCCTATGTAGTGTCATAATGAGGTTGAAAGAGACATTCATTAATTTTCTAAATTATTGTCTTATTTATCTAATCTCTTAATATTTTTCCTGCATTACCCTCCTAGCCTCCTCATTTGAGGCTATTTTGAACATATCTCTACATTGCTTTAGTGATACAATGGGAATTGCACTTGTGTTTGATAAAATTTGTAATGCAACAAAATAAGTGGAAAAGATAGAAGAGAAAAATTAAGAATAAATTTTAGTAGAGAGAGGGGAAACATAAGAATATGAGATTGTGGAGAAAATGGTTGCAGTAGCTTTTAGAGCCTCAACGGTAATATCTCCTGTGTGTGTTGCTTCTTCACAAGTGAGATTGGTACTAATTTCTAGAGAACCTTCTTGTGACTATTTTGTCCCCTTGCACTAGATATTGGTCCCCTTTAGTCTCCACTAAAATCCTTGGATTATTAGTAGTACATGCACCTTCAAACCTTATTTTTTTATCTCTTCTTTTTTTCCACATGGCATAACATACCTTGCTCTTTTATGGTTCCCCTTTTGTAGGATTTATTTGCTATGAATTGAGCAACTCTAATCATGGCTACAATGGTTTTTGGGTTGGTGGACATTTGGGAAGATGGGTCCAAAGCTCTCATTTTCTCTTGTATTTTCCTCATCTCCACTTCTTGTGGATGTTGGTCATCCTAGATATTAAAAAAAAAACTCATGAAAAAACCTCTTCATTGGATTAGGTTTCTTTTTAGGTTGGAGTCTTTTGTCTTGTACCTCATCCTTGAAAAGGTAGTAGGATATGCTTGGATGAACAATATCTAGTATGGATCTCAAAATAAAGGTCCCTTTTCTAGTGCACTCTAAGCCACATTAGGTATGAGGAAAATAAAAGTATCTTAGTATTTTCAAAGTGCTCCAATTATAGGTTGATTTATTTTGAGATGTAAGTGGTATAGTTCAAAAATTTAGGATACTTGGCCATGTCTCTTACTAGACACAACATGCCTAGATGTTACTTCCTCATAATATGATCTAATCTGCTACTGATAAGGAAAGTAATGGTTGACAAAACCCTTTATATTTTTTCTAACATACAAATCCTTAATGGAAATTTGAATCCATAAGCATCTATAGGGTTGTGGCTTTGGATGGCCAAGAAATTCTCCCACTCACCCTTACTCTTCCTATCATAAAATACTACTTGTGCTTTGGGGGTATAGGAGATCCATCCAATTGCATTATATTGGATGTCCATTAGGTCTATTACCTTGATAATTATAATGATGGAGAAGGCATCTTATTGTTTAGGCACTATAGCTTTATGGCTCTTGTTTTATTAACTCATATTAGTATGGATGAGCTCTAGATATTCCCACTCTCATGATACAAAAACTTATTCTACTCCTAAGCTCCATAGGTAGGACATGATCTAGGAGTTTCTATGTTGATGTTATATTTACTTATGGCTTCCTCACTAGACTCCTTGAGTGTGAATCTGATGAGGAACTTCCATGATGGACTATCTTAGTTGATCTATAGTTTATTTGATTACTAGAATTATTATTATGTAATGTGTGAGCCTCACTACCCACATTGGATTTCTAGAATAGGTTGTTAGCTAGATTTTGTTAGTAGCTATATTAACTTAGCTATTTTTTACTTGTATTATCATGTATATTCAATATTAGGTCTTCATTACAATATGGGAAATATTCTCCAATATAACTATGGAATATCATCTACCTATTTAAACATCAATTCATAAATAAAATACTTAGCTTATTTTTATTTCCATATTAGTGGTATCAAAGAAACTATGACTCCTTCTTGAGAGGGTGGGTTTCCTTTTTGGAAATTCGTCCTCCTTCCCTCATTATCCCTCATGGATTTTTTCACCTTGACATCCAACTTAGCTCAACATAATTGATAGAATAAATCACCATCACTCCATCTAGGTGTGCATCCTCCTGATTTTGTAGTCAATTCTTCTTCATTTCTTTAGTGATGGTGGTCAAATTCCAAACCACAAATTTTGCATATAAATGACTTGCTCTTTGCTACTTCACATGTTATTGTTGATTTCATCATTCACCTTTCACCAAAAAATAATACTTTGAAGGATATAAAATTTGGCTTAGAAAATATTTTCCTTCATTGAGCAAAAATCCATGGTTGAGGACAAAAATACCACGACACTTGTATGACTAAATTTATGAGATGGAGACTCTCTTTGCAATCATGGCTAACCATTTATTTTTATTAGTTGATGATCTAATTATGGATTTCATATACATAATTTCATAGAGACCAAGCTTGTCATTCCATTTTGCTACCTATGTAACTATAAACGTCAATGGTTGTTATAATAAATCTATAGTTTTGTGAATGTATATGTCAATCACCTAACCATAGATCCCATTGCATATAATACATGTGGGAGTTGAACCTTCCATTCCTACTTACCACCTTCATAATTTAGGTTATATCATTAGTTTTTATTGATGCTCACTTATTTAGCCACCTATGTGTATTTTTAGAGCACTTCCTCCCCATTGACGTACATTCCTTATGCTCTTCCTACCTCCCTATGATAATGGGCCTCTATCGAAGCCCAATATATGGACAGTGACTACATAATTTATTATTGAGGATGATGTTTACCTACATCACCTATGTTTCTAGGTATTTTGCTTAAATAAATTGCTTCCTCAAGCACTTTAGTAGTGCAACAACACTTTGCTACCCAACTGTTGCTTTACTACTTCAAATGCTAGTGGAATGTTCCATCCTCAATCAAATTTGCACCTTATAACTAAGTAATTTTATGATATATTCAAAAATCCTACCTACATTGACTCTCAAAACATGGCCTAAATTAGTTTGGCACTTGATTTAGCTCAACATGTAGAGTTTCTTCAACTTTAGCTTGTCCTATTTTATTTTTTGCATGTTTTCATGTGTGGCTAATGTTGAAGACACCCTATATTTTTGATAGATTCCTTCTATTCCCTCAAAGGAAATGAGTAGATCTCTATTTGTGTATTACCACTAACCTCCCTCTTCAAACATGAGATCCATCACATGCCTAGACAACCCTAAAAGTAGTGATTCCTATTTGTTCACCCTTTACACAACTACAAACACTTGATATTAACCATATTAGAGCTTGCTTGTCTATCCTTTGACACTTGTCATTGATCACCATCACCTCCTAATTATCCACTATTGGATGCTTGCATTTATTGATTTGGGATCAACATTTGGAGCGTGGATTATTTCAAATATAATTAATAACTATTTAAATATTTAAAAGAAGATACTTATTTTATGCAATTAATTGATTAATTAATTAATTAATTAAAAATCCTCCAAAGTGCATGACAATTTGAAGCCTTTGTTTTTATATTTCCTACATAATTTTTTAAGTTGTATTTTTGATATAGTGCATGTATATTACCTAATAATCTTTGTATTGGTGTTTTTAAATTTTTTTATACTTGGTGGTTTTGAAATTGTATTTACAAAATATCTTTCTTATATCATGGTTAATGGTTGGTCTTGTTATTGAAAATAGTTAGACAGTCCATCTAACTAAGTTAAGAGTTCACATAGAACCCACTTGCATGTGGAAGTACCATTTTTTGAAAGTAATGTGTCCATCCAGAATCCAAGTATGGAATCTGCATACTTATCATCACTAAGAATGTCACCTACGATACTACAAATACGTCGAGCTCATAGTCAACAACATCCACATGATATATTTCTATGGCTACTTCAACCTCGTCATAGTAGTTTTTGGCCCTAGTGGATGACATGGAGAGATATTGTTCCTCCATTATAAATGCTCCTTTATTTTTCTCCTTCTAATCACTCCTATCAACATTCTTTTGACATACCCCTAACCATTGTTTTGATGTTTCATTATTTATTAAATATATCTAGTGGTAGCTTCTTGCATTCTTGTTCCTTATATCCACTATATTCACGTTGAGACTTATTTGTAAGTAAAATATCCTTCACAACCATGGCCCTTTTCTTTGATTCTATTAACATTTCCAAGTCATTAGGTCATGGTTTGGGTTCTTCTAATCATGGGAATAAAATGGGTTATTGTTGTCTCTTCCATCTTTCCTACCATATTTTGTCTTGTATCTCATGTAGTGGAGTTCATGAAGTGCTTTTGCTTTAGATATTATCTCAGATTTTTAGCTTCTATTCTATTTTTCTCATATATTTGATAGTAAGACTGTATAGACATGTTAGAGTAGTACCACATCAAGATTCAATTTTGAATGCAATGGACTTTAATGCTTGTATTATTGGGAGGAATTATGAGGTACTTCCATGATGGACTATATTAGTTTATCTAGTATTAGTTTATTATTAGTTTATTTTATTTCTAGCATTATTATGTAATGCATGAGCCTCAATTGCTCATATTCTATTTCTAGAATAGGTTGTTAGCTATAGTTGTTAGTAGCTACCTTAACTTAGCCATTTGTTACTTGTATTATATTTTATCTTCTAGATTTGGCCTCTGTTACAATATGGGCAATATTATCCAATGTAACTATGGCATATCATATGCCTATTTAAACAATAATTCATGAATAAAATTCTTAGCTTATTTTTTCATCCATATCAAAATCTCAGGTCCCCATCCTCCATGAATTAATAGATGGTTTGGAATGTCTTGAAAATGCCACTCTTCTTCTTTGCTTATTTGATTTGTTGTAGCATTGATATTCTTCTATTAGTCTATGTGGGTACTTGTGGTGTTGCTCTTCTCCTCTAAAAGGAGGATTACCTGGAAAATATTTATGGGAGAGCCTCGAATGATGAAGAGTAATCCTTTTATTTTGATCCATCTTCACCAATTTTTAGAGATAGGTTAGCACTAGTGGTCATTGAATCTATGGTATCACCTCTCATAGGTTGCTTTTGAAGGATTTCTTGAAATTTTGCTAAGTTTTGACACTAGTTAATCATAGAATTTTTGATAATTTTCTAGATCAAACACCTGATGGATTGTCTAACGAATCAACAAAATCCTATATTAGTGATTTTTTTGCACTTGTTTCCACTTTCTCTAACTTTTGGCCATCAATTGAGATAGTACCTATAAAAAAAGGATGCAATTATAGGGAAACTAAGCATATATTTCAATATTTTCTCTTATATAAAAGGGATATTTTTAATATAAAGAAAATCAAATAGTAGAAAAGGGAAAAATAAGAAAAAAGAAAAAATAAGACACTATGTACACATTTACAACATTATTTTTTCCTTATCTTTAGAGATGGTACATGTATTGTCCAATTAAAATTAGACAACCTCCTTCCATTCATTGTAACCAACATTTTTTTAAGTTGGTTATATGGGCTTGAAACGGGCCCCATCCATATTACATCATCACCACATAATGGTATTACAATAAATCTTAGATATTATCCATGTATCATTGGCGAGATTCAAACCTGGTCTCCTCAAATATTGAGGAATCTAACTAATTGAGATAATGGCACTTGATAGTTGTAACCATCTTGTATATGCTTGGGGCTTGCAATTTTTTGATCTGATATGACCCACTCTATAAAGAATAAAATTTTCTATGTTGTCCATGCTTTGTCCTGTGTTCATCCTATTTCATCACTAACTCTAGTTTCTTGAATTGGACATCAATGAATATTTTATCAAATCACTCTTTATGATATTCTAGTGATGTAGAAACCTTCAAAATTCATTCTCCCTATCATTTTCTAGTTATAATAGAGCATTCAAGAAAGCATGCATGGGTGGGGTACTAGTGTCCTCTAATTATAACTATTGGAATATATTGGGTGAAGTAAGTTCTATATTAATGACTAATTATTTCTTTTTTTAACACCAAATTATAAGAAGAAATCATGATGGATGTCTTTGAGGTATCCCTATCTACATATGAAGATTTTTCAACTTGGCATGCTAATATTTTTTGGATTCAATAATCAATATTTTTATAATTTTAATCATGTTCTTATTTTTAGACTTTGCAAAGCCATTACCTTATGGGTAATAATGTAACAATGTTTTAGGAATGAATCTATATTCTAGTGCAAATTGAAGCAACTTTACCCCTGTGAATGTTATAGCCTTGTTTGTGACAATTAAGGGTGTACAAAACTTGGTTCTTATATCTTCGAACATTAGATAATTTCTTATTTATTTATTGCTTTGACCAGAATGGTTTTGTCCCTTCTATTCAAATGTTTTGTAATTGTTAAATCCCAATTGTGTTTAGTGCTAGGTAACAGGTTATTATTTCCATTAGTTCCAATACTATTGATGGAATGGTTTTATTATAATTATTAGCTTCAAGGGTATAGATGCTTCCCTCTTGTAGCCCATGTATAGATATCATACCTTATATTACTTCACCCACTAAAAGCATTCAATGAATATGATAGGATAACAATACCTCACTCTTAAATTTTATGAGTGGTCATCTAAGTTGAATAGTAGTCACTTTTATCATGGTATTTTATTAAAAATACCTTTATTATTTATTCTTAATACATCTTATAAATACCCCATCATTCTATTTTTGGAAGAAGGTATTATTGGGCCAGGTTTAGTGCATGGCCTTTCATCTAAAATCTAGATCTTTATTTAGTTGTTAGGCATATAGGTAAATATAAGGTTAGTATGTATCCCTCTATATATCACATACATCAAATAAATTCCCCTAAATTAACTTCTTCTACTAGAGCAAATTGTTCATTTGAGTGAAACATAGCTAGGTTTTCACAAAGGCTTTTCATTTTGCTATTTTTATGGGCTTGGTTTCAATATCAAAGTATTATATCTTGTTTGTCTACCTAGCTTACTTTTCATCCAAGTAACTATGTAAAATTGAAGACATAACATTAGGATGTACTACAAATATGGTGACCTTGCTTTGAGATAGATAATACCTAAACTTTCTTAGAGATTTCATCATAGTGAATAGATGCTTCTCTACAGAAGTATATTGTTCCTCATAGTTGTGAAGTGCCTGGCTCATAAAGGATATAGGATGTTCTTCGTCTTTATCATATTTTTTATCCAATATAATGACTACACTCTCATGAGTGCCAAACATATAATTTGAAGTCCTTTGCAAAATCTGGATTGAAGAGAAATGGTGGCTTAGCGATATTTTCTTTGATCCCCTAGAATACATTCTTCTCTTCCTTAATATAGATAAATTTGGTGTCTTCCTTTAGCATCTCGATGTTAGTTCTAACCAATTATACAAATTTGGTGGTGAATTTAGATATAAATTGAATCTAATTCAATAAATACCTTATAACTTTGATTAAACATGATAAAGGCAACTCTTGAATAGCTTTGATAAAATTTGGATCAATAACAAGGTCATATTTAGACACCCAATATTCTAATAGTTTTTCTTATGGAAAGAATATGAAATTCATAGGGTTCAAAGATATCCTAAAATACATGCATCCCTTGGAAATTACCTTTATATGTCCAGTATATATATATATCATTGGAAAAGATAGTAAAATCATCCAAGTAAATCAAAATAATCTCATCAATCATTATTGCAAAAGTAATATCCATTACCCTTTGAAATATTGCACCTATATTTGATAGTCCAAATGGTATTCTTTGGTAAGTGAATTTGTACCACTTAGATGTGAATAAAGTCTTGTATTTATCATCATCCTTTACCCAAATTTTATTATACCTTGAAAATCCATTGAGTAAAGACAACATATGTGACCCCTCTAACTTTTGTAGAATCTTTTCCATAGACAACAATGAATAGTGGTCTTTCAAGGAGGTCCTATTCAAGTTTTTGAAGTCAATGTATAGTCGAGTATATTTTTTTTCTTTCTTATAGGGACTATATTGGCCACCCACATGGGATGATTTATTGGGAAAATAATTTGATCTTGTAAAAACTTCAGAAGTTCTTTCTGCATCACAACTTTTATCTTTGGATTCATGGGTCTCTATTTTTTATTGAACCTTTTCTTAGGGTCTAAATTGATAGTATACTTAATTATTGCCCTATTGTAGACCTTGAGATACTCGTATCTACAAGTAATAACATTGTTTTATTAGCCATAAAACTCAAACAAATATATCTCTTCTTTGGTACACTCCTTTCCCATTAAGATATTCTTCCTTTTAGTGATTTGGATAGGATGGTAGGAAAGTAATTTATTGTTTATTATTGGATTTTTTGACGTTGTCATCTAGATTAAATATAATTTTCAACATGATAAATCCTTTAAACAAATGATTAAATTTTAGGTAAATCACCCTATTTTGATATCATCATCATATACTATGATTTTTTGACCAATAATTTAATGATTTGCTTTTCATCATTAAATACTTGCCAGTCATAGGCATTGTATAGGACTATCGGTCTAAATACCACTTATAGCTCCTTTTATTTATTCCAAATATCCATGGTGGGATAAAATTTATCGACCAAGCTAGTTCACCTACTTTTGTATTCATATATCCTGGTATTACTATGATTTCATTAGTTTTAAAACTTTCAAACAAATCCTAGACTTAGTGTCTATAAGACTTCAATTGCTTATTCTTAGTGGTGCATTCCAAACTTACTTAATTTACCACTAGCTCCTAGTCATCAAATATGATAAGTTTCTTTGCATCTAACTTTTCAACTTTTCTTAACCTAGTGTATATAGGTTTATATTTAGTTGTCATTCATGCAACTAAATAATAGATAACAATAATAATTCAAGTTCTCTCCATGGAATTGAAGATTTGTATGATGGCCCCTATGCCATTTTATATTCTTACATCATCAAAGCACATAATCCAAGTTGGTTTCAATCCTTAAGCTTTTTTTCTTATTAATATAGGGACCTTCGTTGGTTATTCAAGCACTAAGTAGTTTCCAAGTTTAGTTTCTTCACACAATCCATCTACTCCTTAACTATCTTCCTTTTGAAGTACCCCAATTATCATGTCTAGTTTTGATATGAGATTACCTTCAACTTGTTCATCATCTATAAATTAAAGGAGTTCACTATAGTTGACTATTCCATCATGTTTCAAATTATGTAAAAGGTACATGGAAGTTTATTTTTAATCTTGATCATTTTACCATCCTAGAGCACCTTCATATGTATATAGTCCATTGTTAGATAACCTTCCTCTAACAATTTTATGGTCCGCTCTCTATATAATAACCTCCCAAAATAGGGTGGAAGGTCGAACACTATTATTTATCAGACTACTACCACCTTTGGATGTTTGGCCACAATCATCACCAAATTCTTTAGCATAATGACTATATTGACCTGGGTTTCATCCATCTAAATGGGCTTGCTAGATGTTTCAAAAATAGAAACTTTATTTTTTCACGATCCACTTTAGGCATAACCATTATAGATACTCTTGAATCAACAATTCAAGTCCTCAAAAAATAATCTTTAACCCTTTAGAGTGATATATAAAGGAGGGTGTTTCATAATTTTTAGATTTAGAGGATTAAGCATATCGATAATAATTACTTGTATATGAGATAGGTCTTAGGCTATAAGATTCTATTGTCTAGATGCATTGGGTGAAGCACCAAAGGTTCAAGACATTTTTATTTTGGCATAGTTCCTTTTCTATTCGTTCAAGGCCTCTTGTAGTAAGTCATTATTTTGAGGTAAATCCAATGCTTCTAGCATGCTTACCTTAGCTAGTGTCTTCTTCAAATCCTCAACAATATTAAACCTAGTATTTGCTAAGTTGCCTTCATTACATAACACAAAAAATTGGAACTATCTTGTGGCTACTACTCTACTTTAATTGGTTAATGAGGGATATCTTAAGTTCCTTTTCACTTCCTTCTATAATATTTCCTATTCACTTTGTTCTTTAGTGGTATTGCCTCATTTTCAACCATAGACACTTTTATTTTTTGGGTGTCTGATGGAATAGCTTGTGGTGTTAAATACCCTTGTTATTTCCTAGGAATTAGCTCTTGATTGGATTCCACTTGTGCTTTATATTTAATGTGCAAAGGAGATCACTTTCATTAGAGGAAAATAGTCTTCATATTGGGGTCATGTGGTTTGGGTAATTTTGGTTATATGTTTGAGGACCTAGAATTTTGGCTTATTAAATTCCTTTTTCTCCTAGTCATTATTCCCTATTATTTATTTACAAGGACTATTTGATCTTTAAAAGGAAAATATCCTTTTCTAGTGTAGTGACTAAATTTTGTTAAAATATAATTCCTTGGGTTAGATAAAGTTGCAATAATTTGACATCCATTAGGGAAAATCTTTTAGATGCCACAAATTTTGCACACATAAGAATTTTGAGTCTATTTTTTTAAAATTGCATGTTTTTTCTAGCTCCATGAATTGGTAACATTAGTTCACAAACTCATTCCAATGTTAGGGGATAAATTATGTGTAATAGTCATAAAACCCTATTGCTCTATTTTGAAAAGGTGGATTTATCATATTCTATGTAATTGGAATCTTTGGCCTATTTTTTTGGGAGATATTGTTGGATTTGTGATAAATGTAGTAGATTTTAAGTCTTTTGGAGGCTTAAAAAAAAATAATTTAGGATATTATTTAGTTAATCCCTTTTATTCCTTTGGAAAATTGATTCAGCATATAAACTTATAATTAACCATAAATCCATTTTGTTATGTTGAATTAGGTTAATTTTATTTATGTATTTGGGGTATTGGTACTGGTATAAATACCCTCCACCACTTTACTATCAATCACTGGAGTCTACTTATTATTATCTATGTATAATACAATGATTATTTATGGTGCCTATGGGTGCCCTCCAATATATGTGTCTCCTTTTTAATAGGTTATATGGGTTTAAAATGATCCCTATCCATATTACATCATGTCCACATAGAGGTATTACAATAACTTTGCAAGATTTGAAGCCAAGGTATCCTCCTTGAAAGTTGAGGAATCTAAGTAGTTGAACTATTATCATTTTCTAAAAGTATAATCTGATTCATGGCCAAGGATGACATTGTATGATGTTATTATGGATAGGTCTAAGGGAATTCATTGTATAATGTATTGAATTTATTGTAATATTTTATTATGTAAGCCCTATAGGATGTGGTTAACCTTGTTATGGTTAAACCCACCTTATAAACTTGTAATTACCCTTAAATACTTTCTTGTTATATTGGCTTAAGGTTAATTTTATTTATGTAATTGGGATTTTGGTTTTGGTATAAATACCCCCAACTCCATCATTAATCATTGGAGTGTGGTGATTCGGGCACCTTCAAATATTTTTTTTTCTCTTTTTCTCTTTCTTTCATCCTTTTACAATTTCTATATAAGATTTGAGTGGATGGATTGCTTATATTTATTTCTAAAAATTATTTTGAAATCCATCTTCATATCAAATTGGGTATGAAGCTTGCTCAATTGGCCATGTAGAATTCTTCTTTGGAGTTGTTGATATTTTATTGAATTCTTGGATGAACAAGTAAAACAAAGGTTGTATTCTTCCTTATTTCATCTATTTTTTCTTCAATAACTTATATGGGATTTAAATAGGCCCCCTCATATTACATCATGATCACAAAGTGGTATTAAAATAACACATAGTGGTATTACAATAGCTTGGCAAGATTTGAACCTCGATATACTCCTTAAAAGTTGAGGAATCTAATTGATTGAGCTAATTCTATTTGATTTTCTTATTTCATCTATTATTCTAAGTAATGAATATGTTTTTACTCTTCTCTTCTAGAAAATATGTTTTAGAAATTTGACTCCTGATCAATAAAGGATTAACACTTGAGATAACTATTTCAAAAAGGAAGCATGCAAATTTGAATTTGAATCTACCATAATTCTTGTGTATGGACTTTGTCTTGGAACTTGAATGTTACAAAGCATGAATAACCCATATTTATGGATAAGGGGTGCACTCACCTTCCACAATGAGGAGTGACTATTGTAGCCATTAGGGCATTGTTTAAAGTTTTCATGAAAATTTTACCTGGGTTTGACATGTTGCAGGTACCATTTATGTACTAATAAAACAATGCCTTTAGTGAAAGTTTCAAAAGCAATAAGAGTAAGTTTGAAACTTTCTCTTCTTAATCCATCCGATGGCATAACATGGTGGTTTGGACAGTGTATTAGAAAAGATAGTTCATGCATTTGATTCACAATACATTTTTTCTTTGTAATTCAGAGGGGGCTATGTGTCTTCTATATGTTTTCTATGCATAACGATGGACGAGCTAGTAGAAATATGATAGGGAAGAAAGGGTAAATATTTAAATTTTATGCACGACTATTTTTGCATACACATGGTCTTATTGGATGGGGTGACTTGGAAGTAATACAAAAGAGATCCCTCATCTTCCAATAATGCAACCACTATGTTGGTTATGCAATATGCTTGGTGGTTGTAAGACTAAAGTTAAAACCTTTTTTGTGCTACGCAGGTATTTTTTCAAAACAATGAATTTTGGCAAGCATGGCCAATATAGCATTACAATACACCACAAAAATTCTTCTATTAGATATATGAGATTCCAGTTAATCAAATATCACTAATTGTCATAGTAAAATAGATATAGAGGCACTAAAGTGGCAAGTGATAAGTGGAAGACACTAGCAAATCCTTGATTACCAACTGGAAGTAAGCAATTAGATTCTCCTTCTCTAAGGTTTGGAGCTTTAATTTTTTTATTTTTTGAGGTCCATTAGGGTAAAAATTTTGAAGTCTATAACTTTTGCATACAAAAGCATTTTGAGTCTATTTTTCTAATCATATGATTTTTTGAGCTCTACGCATTGATGGTATTAGTTCATGGATTTGTTTGAGTGTTAGGGACCAAATTATTTAGAATAACACTCACACCCTATTACCTTCTTTTTAAAATATAGATTGATCATATTCTATGTAATCAGAATCTTTGGTCTAATGTTTTAGGAGATATATTTGGATTTGTGATAGTTGTAGTATAGTCTTTTAGAGTCATACAAGAAGAGGATTTAGGATATGCTTTAGTCAATCCCTCTTATTTATTTGGTAAATAAATTTAACTTATTTATGAAGATCTAAACATTCATATTATCTTCCTTCTATTTCTTGTCTAGGTACTCTTAGAAGTTTGTTATAGATCTTCTTTTAAGAAGGTTTATTCAAAGCCTCTTTTGGTGATGAAAATCAAGTGGCCCAAGGGTAAATAAAATTCTCCAAACAAGTTGATGCATATTGTAATAGGAAAATGCATACCTTCGAGTCATGCTTATACAACTACGGAATATTTAAGTAGCTTAGCTTTAGAGATAGTGGTGATCTTGACTTCTATTATTTATTGTAAGTCTTAGCAAAAGTATTTTTTAAATTTTCACAAGAGTATCTAAAAGTGGCAGTGATGATTACAGTCCATACTAGGGAAACTTTTATGCAAGAAGTATTTTTATAGCAACATATTTTAGATGATGGGGGGGTTTAGATGAGTCTAGCTCAAGTGAAGAGGTCCATTAGAGAATCCTTTTTGGAGGGAGATATTATTTTCACTAATATCTTTTCTCATTGGCCCCTCAATTAAAATTATGATGGGGTGTTGGAAAGTGTAATCTAATTCATGGCCAAGGTCAACATTATATCATGTTATCTTGGAGGGAATTCATTGCATAATGTTTGTGTTTCTTTAGGACATAATTGCATTTTGACTCATAAAAATATCTCTAGGGAGGCAACTTATGCATCTTGTTTATATTCCAATCTAATTCATTATCTTCAAAATTATTTTAGAGTTGTTCGATATCAGGTCAACTAACCTTTTTAAATGTCAACGGTTTGCCTTTGTTCAAGTCTACTAACCTATTTTTTAATTTATCATTTGGTTCATACTTCCATTTATGCAGTATTGCATGCAACTTTAGCTTTTCAAGTTTAACCCTTAGGGTTTTTCCCTACCCTCTTGCTATTAGCATAATTGGCTTACAACTAAAAGGGAATTCACATATGCTAACTTTATTCATGCCTGCACCATAATCTATATTGATTTCATCTACTTATTGATAATATTCCATGGTAAACACCCATTCAGTGACATAGTAAGGTAGTAGAAATGAATTTCGAACAAAACCATATAGCCTCATCATGTTTTCCTTGGTAACAAAATACCAATCTCCTTATTCTATTTGATGACTCTCCAATATTTCCCTTACTATTTGGGTCAATTGAGGAATTTTACAATATATAATATTCAATGTAGGTCCCAAGAATTATCTATTAAATAATAGTAGGAACTAGAATTCCTAATCAATAATATTTATTCAATTATGACCATATTTCTTCTTGAGTCATTATATCTATTTAAATTTATTCAAGGTATGCTTTCTATCATGATATACAAGAATAGCTAGGCTAGGTGGGAAGGGTGCTAGAATGTTCCATATTTTGTAATCTACAACTTGTGATTTGCTCATATATTCTTTCACATATAAACCCATACTATTCAAAGAAGAGAGGGTTATTCGACTGCTCATAGTGGGATTCATTGTAATAATGGGGATTGGAGATGGTGGACACCATCACAATCTGATATTTGTAGATCTTTTTGTTTGTGAGCAACCCAAATATGATGACCAACATAGAGAACATGTTTAGAAATTTGAATTCAAAAATAGGATTTGGGGTTCTAAGGAGGTTGTTATCAGGTGTAGGATGAAACAACTACTGGTCTAGCCAACTCTTGAAATACTTACCCCATTCTTTGTGCTTTAAGAGGTCATAATACATCTTCTACATTTTAGTAGTAAAGGGTTTGTAGGGTGTCCTAGGCTTGGATTCTAAGGCAAATGCATCAGTGAGGAGGTTAGTTGTAAGGTGGACTAATACCTGGATTTTATAGTTCTAGATTGTCATTAACTGAGGATTATAAAATTAGGTGATTGCTAATACAACTCAAGGCAAGGATGCACAGGGTTATAAATATAGGAAGATAAAAAATAATGCCATGCAAATGAACCTAGGCTATTGGGTGGCATCCCTTGTGCTTGTTGTTCTGTAGCTTCTTGAAGATTATTTTGTTTAGACTGTAGGGTGATATATATACCTCTAATTTTGTAAGTGTGATCTTGCAACATTTTTTTCTTCTTTCGAGTCTTCTAGGTGCTTGTTGTTTGTTGAGTGGAGGCTTGTGTGTTACTAGCCATCACTGTTGAATTCAAATTACAAGCCCCTTTGCTTACTTCTTGGATTAGTTATCATTGTAAATTGTGGCACAATTCTTTGTCAAAAACACTTCTTGAGTTCAGAAATTCTCTTACTTAGAAATTTGTGGGAGGACTTTTACATTTGGATGCTCCTTTTAAAAGGCATGAAACTGGCTCTTAGTACAATAACGGTAGTAGTTGGAATATTCTTCTACTTTATTTATGAATCATCCTTTTATATTTCTTATAAATGTACAAAATATTTATGCATCCTTCAAATTGTGGATATTGTGCTTATTTAGTAGTTCATCATGTACATATTAAAAAAATAATTATCGACTAGTTATCTTCAGCCAATGGGCTTTTAGCTTTTCAAAACTTCCATTGCTTATTTATTTTTTTCTTTTCTATGTGCATATGTTACAAAGGTGGTGTCACTTTAAACAAAGTGCTTCAAATACTAGTCATTTATTAGTATCGACAAAATCTAGCCATTGGAGTCTGATAGCTCATATGCACTATGTGTGTGTTTGGTGATGATGCGGTAAGGCCTGGACCCATAAGAATTCAACTTCTCATGTTTTTCTAGTTTTTTATCTCTTCATATCATCTTATTATAAGGTCACCAAGTTGATAGTCTCAAAATGAAGCTTTTTTTCAAACCACTACTTCATTCTGGCTTGATACTTTTGGAAATTATCATAGGCTTTCTATATTTATTCTTCTAAGAGTAGAATCTCTAGTGTTCATACCTCTGTGGCTTCAACATCTGGCAATTCTTTGTGATATATCAACTTTATAGCAAGGATTTCAAGGTGTAAGGGAAGGACATCTTCTTTTCCATATATTAAAGAATATTGTGAAGCTTTCAATGCCTTCTTCATTTTTAACTGATTCACCCATAATGCTTGGTCAAGTAATAAATGCCAACTCTTCTTATTTTTTCCAATTACTCTTTTGATAATCTTAAATATGTTCTTGTTAGTGTATTAGGTTAACCCATTTCCCTTCGGATAGTGATTTGAAGATGCTTTTAGATAGATTCCATATTTACTTATGAAATCAATAATTTTAGCCTCTATGAAAGTGGACCCACTATCTGTTAGTAGTGTGTTTGGGATGCCAAACCTTATAGTCAAATTTTCCAAGAACTCAATTATTGTGTCTTGATTCATGGGTTTTATTACCACTACTTCTATCCATATGGTGAAGTAGTTTATCATTGTTAAAAAATACTTATATCTTGTCGATGAATCTGGGTTTATGACTTTGATTAAATCTAATCCCTACTACTAGAAGGTTTCTTTTGCTATAATTTGCTACAAAGGGAGTGTAGTATTTTTATTCTTTCTGATAAACCATTGATATTTATCACAAGATCTAACTATTCTAAAAGCATATCTAAATATGGTAGGCAAGTAGTATCCAGCTCAAATAATTTTAGCAACAATAGTCTACCCTAAATAATGCCCTCTAGATAAACACGAGTGAAATTTATTCAATACTCTTTTAGCTTGATTTGGTTTTATGCAACAAATAAGAATTCAATTAAAATTATTTCTAAACATACCTTCTAGCAACAAGACATATTTCAATATCTATAATATTTACATATACCTTTATGTTGCATTTAATTCGCTTGGCATCTACCTGTTTGGAAATAATTTATCAGTTTATCAATCCAACTTCTTTCATGATTTGCTCATTTCTAGAGTTTGCTTTGAAGCTATCTTTTCTACACATATTGTATTCATGTTTTGATGTAGCGACCAAATATTGACATAAGTATATTCCTTTCACCAACTTAGTAATGTGTATTTCAATGTCATACTCTTGTATTTAGTGAACCATGTGACTCTTTTATCCCATTTCTCCTTAAAAAAAGAAATTTATAACATCTGAGTGAACTACATAGAGTATGGTCCTACTTTGAGATACATAGGGTCTAAGTTTCTTGAGTGACTTCATGATGACAAAGACCTATTTTTCTATGAAGTTGTAGTTATTTTGATAATCATGTAATGTCTATATTAAGAAAGATATCAAATGTTCTTCTTGATTGTCACCATTATGGGTCAGCACCGTAGCATAGCTATCTTTAGACCCATATATATATAATGAAATCCTTGTTGAAATCTAGGTTTATCAAGACCAAAGCCTATTTTATATCTTGTTTGATCTATTTGAATACTTTTATCCTCTTTTGGGTCCACTCAAATGTTGTATTTATCTTCAAGAGTTCTATCATGGGTTTGAATATTTAGGTAAAGTTAGAAATAAAATTTCAAATAAAGTTAATCTATCTAAATAATGATTGTAAATCCTTCTTGTTGAGGGGGAGTGGTAGGACTAGGATAGCTCAAATTATTTTTGGATCAATAGCTAGTCCTTGTTTAAAGACTACATGTCCCAATAATTTTCCCTCATGCATGAAAAATATAGACTTCTTGAGGTTCAATGATATCCATAACTCACGACACTTTTAAAAAACCAATTCTAAGTGGTCTATATGTTTTTGTTTATCATGAGAGAAAACCATCATGTCATCTAGGTAGATCAAGATTATTTTATTAACTAATTCACAAAAAGTGAAGTCCATTACCCTTTGAAAATTTGCTTCAATGTTACACAAACCGAATGACATCATTTGATATACAAATGTTTCTCATTTTGTAGTAAAGGCCATTTTATGTTGATCTTTATCTTTTACCCATATTTGATTATACCCTAAAAAACCATCTAGAAGTGAAAATCTCTCTGCCTCTTCTACAACTTGCAAGATTTGGTCAATTTGTGGCAAAGGATAATGATCTTTTAGTGATGCCTTGTTTAAATTCTAAAAATCTACACATAGAAAAATATTTCCATTTTTGTTATCTTGCTGGCACTAAATTTACCACCCACATAGTGTGTTTTATTGAACATATTATCTTAGCATTCAATAGTTTGAGGAGCTCTTGTTTCATTATTGCTTCTTTTTTGGGGTTGAATGGCCTCTATTTTTTGCTAAAATGGCTTGGCAACAAGGGTTAGCTCTATAGTGTGTTGGATGACACTTTTGTCATAAACTCAAAAGTCATCATAAATCCATGCTATTATGTCTTGGTACTACTTGGCTAGCAGTATAAGGTCATCTACTTCTTTTGCAGGTTAGTATACCCCGATCTTCAAACTTTTCCTAGTTCAATTTGAACCTCTTTGAACGTTTGTTCCTCTAATTTCATCCTTTGTGTCGTCATTTGATCATTTCTATCAAACAAGCTCTCCAAGGTGATCAAACCCTTGGGCATATGATTATTCTTTAGCTGAATCATTTTTCCTTAGTCAATATATTGGTTTAATATCTTATGGGTGTATAGCATAAATGACTTCCCTCACTAAGAATTTGACAATTTGTTGATCATATTCAAATGCTTTACAAAATATTTCTTTATTTGGGATTGAAGGTCTAAATACCATCCTTACTTTATTTGATTTTTCACCATAACTAGTGGTGGGTATAGAGTTTACTCCTTGAGAATCTAGTGCATCAACCAACTCATTCTATTCTCTGGAAATAGCTTTTATATTCAAATCTTTAAAGCTTTCCATTAAATACCATACCCTATTATGGTAGATAGTGGTGTTTACTACTATATTTTTTTATGACTTGATTAGCTATGAGCTTAGTTTCATCGAAGATGGAGAGTAATTTGATTTTCATTTTTTCAGTTGAATCAAACCAAGACATAAAGCTTCATATTCAATTGCATTGTTAGTGCAACTCCATGTTAGTCTATGAGAAAATTCTTTGATTCCTTTTGAAGGAGATATTAATGCTATTCTAGCCCTAGCTCCATTCTTGCACCTAGATCCATCAAAGAAAAGCTCCCAACGCTCTATTTTTTGGAGTTCCTAATTCATCATAAGTCGGATTCTCTATGGTTTTGGCTTTGTTATGTGATATGTATCAATTATAATTTCAATAATGGTATTATAATTTTCAAGAGAAAATTCATCTTCTTTCTGTAATTCCTCTAGAATATATTCTAGGGGATCTATTCCTTTGTTGATCACATTAATACATTATTCTTCTATCTTCTCTACTTGATATGATATTTGCTTTTTTGGTAGATTTTAATTTATCTCCAGAGAATAATCTAGATACATATTACCTCCTAGTTTTGTTGTAAACTCTTGGGAAAGACAGTCTGAAGTAGGGTTTGAGATCTACTATTACCACTTATTATACCACAATAATCTTTGGATCCTTGAGCAATGTCATAGGAATTATTACTCCAACTGTCTTAATAGGGATACCATCTAGATGCAATAATTTGGGACATGAAAAATTATATTCCATACCCATTGCTTCACATACTTCCTTGGGCATAATGGTGGTTGAAGCTTTGAAATCAATCATACAACTATGTATGATCCATACTTCCATACATAAGGACATATAGAAGGGTGGGAGCCTATTTTTCCTCTCTTTGGAAGCTAATACATCTTGAGCTAAATTGTGTTTTGATCTTACTATGCCTTTGAAGTTGCTCATCTTTAATGAAGCTCTGATAAGGTCAACTTGTCTAGGGATCATTAAAGCATTGTACATAATTGCCTTTGAAGGGATCTTCTTCAGTCCTATAACACCTCTACTTGGAAAAACTCTTTATGAATATAATTTTTTTATAAGAACATAATTTATATTAATGTGGTCATTTGAAAGGTGCCCTAACGCCTTGATACATAAATATGAGAAAAGAATGCATTTTCCTCAAAAAACATCAATGCATCCATGGAAACCTAAAACATAAAGGAAAACATGAGAAAACCCAAAAATCCAGAGGTAAAATAGAGAAGGCCCTGACAGGACAGAGACCTAAGACCACTAGACAAACAATCTACTAGGTAATTATAGTATCCTTGATGTCATCCTCCTTGACATCCTTCTTAACATCCTTGGGAATGTCCTTGAATACATCCTTTGCAATTTCTATGACATCATCATCTTTGACAGGTTTGGCTTCAGTAGCGATCTTTGTTGGAGTAGCTTCTGTGAATTTTTTGCAGAAGAACAAGATATTTAGAGCATTCCTGTGTTCTTTCAATTGATTAACAACATCCATAATTGTTGTCATAGCATTATCCAAGGGACCAATTATAGAAGTAGTTATCTTAACTACATATTCCTAGATAGTCTTCTTCGCAAGATCGTTAGGTTCATCCTCGATCGCACCCTGCTTCTTTCCTTGGTTTTGAACATCCTTGTTCTTGAGGCATTGAGAATTTCTCATTGAAGTAGCCTTATATTTACACTTATTTTTTATTTTCAGCTCTACTCCCAGTGGCCTTCATCCATCTTCTTCCTCTCAGAACTGTGAACCTTAAAAATAGGAGTGAATGACGTATCCTCCTCCATGGTCTCAGCCTATTGTTCCTGCGGTATCACATTTACTTTAGGAAACTTCTCTAGGAGATGAGCATACAGGACTTTGAATAGCCCCTAGTGAGAGGGCCAAGCCTCCTACTTCTTTGAGTGGGTCATGTTAATGGAGTAATCTATAGACAAGTATAGGAATTTTGGGATGTTTAACTATTTGGCCTCCCTAAAATGATTCACAGATGTAATGTGGAAGCTTCTTAGTTGGGAAATAGAGTCATCCACAATGATATACTTCATAACTAGTTTCATCACATCTTTTCAAGGAGTGGATAACTCTTCACGAACCATCCCCATCTTGATAATATTTCTCATAGGTGACTTTGGCTCGAATTGATTGAGTTCAATATCCCAATTGTGCTTATCTTGACGAACCATTATTCCAACTGATGGTTGTCCTGTAATCTCAGTGAGGATATTAACATCCACCTGTAACTCCACACCATGGATGATGATGACACCCTTATCCCATGTAGATGTAAATTCTAGGTTGATATCCCAATCCCAATCAAAAAAATGCTTTAGAAATGGCACAAAACCTCTTGTACTCAGGATAGCTTCCACCATCGATTTGATTTTGAGTGTTTCTGGATCCACGTAGCTCATTATGGCAAGGAAATAGAACATAGAAATAGGGATACCAGAGTGCTCACTGGTATGAGGAATATAGATAAGAAAGATGAAAAATCTATCTGCATAGGGTGGGTTTTGTAAACATTGGACAAGTTTAGAAAGTTTTGGAAGCATCTATTCCTCTTCCTCATGAAGATGCACATTCTAGGGAAAATAAAATCCACCAAATCATAGAGAACATAGTAGCAATATTTAGAAAACTTATGGTTCCAATATCTGCTAACCCCTACTAAAATAGAAAGGTGTGCCACACCTTTTAATTCTTGGCCAATCAGGTGATAAAGCTTAACAAAACCGCTTGACTCACAGAGATGAACAAATGCAGAAGGCTTTGGAAAACAACAAAAAGTATGATAGTATAAGAATATGGAAAGTAAAATATGATGGCCAGGGAGTAGAAAGGATGGTGGGCAAGGATAAAAATGCACCATATGGACAGAGGGCACTCTATGAGAAAGGATCAAGATGGGGCACTCCAGATAGATTGTAGGAAAGACGGTATAATTAGGAATATTGGAACTAAAACCAAAATCACTGATAGGAATAATTAGCATGAGGTGTATGAAAAACACAAGGAGGATGCACCAAAAAATTCCTACTCACACCAATGGTCCCAAGCCATGAATACCTTGAAAAGTTGAATCTCATCATGGAAATGATAGGGTTTTTGAAGCAGATCTTTGCATGATACAAATCATTTGAAATATTGATATCTAGGGAGAACAACCTTTTCATTCCAATGAAATTGAAAAAATGATTGTTATGAATTTTGAAAATTTCAAATTTTTTCCAACCTTGCAATTTCTTCCACTTCACGAGGAAGGGTGTCAGTCCATGTCATCATTCTGGGGGTAGAAACTTTGATGTTAGCCAACTTGTCTACTACACCATTTTGTTTCCCTGAAGACATGTTGGATAATGACCTCATATTGATAAAGTATTAGGCTTTGAGCTTCTTTAATTAGGTTTTTCACCTTCCATACTGGATTTTTGGAGCTTTTTAAATAATTGACCACATTCAAGGAGTCCCGTTCAATAATTACTTTCTCTATAAGTTGATTAATTAACATAAGACCCCTCCATAGGGACTTAGATTCAGCTATGTGGTTAGATTGTTCTCCCAAATATTCAACAAAGGCAAAAATGGAATTTCCATTGTGGTCCCTTAGAATTCCCCCAGCTCTAGCTCTACCTGGATTTCCTTTTGCCACCCCATAAAAATTAAGCTTGACCCAATCTTGGGGAGGAGGCATAAATTTTATGTTATTTCTAGAGATTTGGATATTACTTGGATTGGGATTCTCTAGAGAAAAATGTAAGGACTTGAATAAGGAAGTTTCAAACCTAGGGATGGGATGAGGATCACTTAGGGACGAGAGTGTATTTTTCTTAGCAAAAAAAATAATTTTGTTGGTGATGGAATCAATATCCTTGGCTAGTCTGGAAAAGACACGTTTGTTCCTTTCAAGCCAAATTTACCAGAGATAATGATGAAGGTAAAATTTCCAAATTCCTTTGAGACAAGGATTGCTAAAAGGATTGGGTCATTGAGAGAACAAGTCAACTATCAATGGTGGTTTGGCCCAACTAATTTGAAAATTTTGGAAAAGCTTGTTCAAAATGGATTTGGAAAAAGTACAAGAAAGGAACATGTGGCTTATGGACTTCCAATCAGAAAGACATAAGAAACACCTAATAGGGAAAGTAATTCCACGCTTGATAAGATTTTCTATAGTGAGGATCATGTCTTGAGTAGCCATCCAAGAAAATAAGGATACTTTTAGAGTCAGGTGCTTGATCCAAACTAATCTGAATGGGATAAGAACTTCTTCAAGGTTAAGGATGAGTTGATAGGTCGATTTGACAGTAAATTCCCCTATGTCATAAGGTTCCCAAATGGGTTGGTCATTGACGATCCTTGATGGTATAATGAAAGCAAAAAGTAGAGCTTCCAAGAAAGTTATTTTTGCTGATATGTTGGGACATTGAATCATTTTCTATGTACATGATTCATTGGATACTGTTAAGAAATCAGTAACTTGGTAGCAAAAAAATGGATATGTGAATTCCTTTACAGCTCTGAAACTAGGGATTGATGAAATTGGCTGGTTTCCTATCCACTTGTCTTCCCAAAAATTGATTATTTTTCCATCTCCTACCTACCATCTTAGACCCTTTCTCAGGAGTTGTTTCATTAGGTTGATGGATTTCCAAAAGGTTAACCCAGTAGAAGGTGCACAATCACATAGAAATTTAGATCTCTGCAAGTATTTCCTCTTAACAAGAGTGACCCATTCCACTTGATCCCCTAACACTAATCTCCAAGCTTGTTTTACCAGCAGTACCAGGTTTAAAAGATTGATTCTTCTGAGGTCGATTCCTTCCTAAATTTTTCATCTACAAACTTTGTCCCATGCAATCAAATGAAATATATTTTTGTTCTCAATACCAGTCCATAGGAAATGTTATTATATTTTCTCTATCTTGTGGAAAATCTTAACTAGAGCCTTAAAGACTAAAAGGAAATAAATAGGGATGCTCTGTAAACAATCCATGGTTAGGACTGCTTTTCCTACCTAAGATAGGAGATTGCCCTTCCACCCTGTGAGTTTTTTTTTGAAATCTTTCAATTACATTATTCCACAACTCTTCAAAAGCATTTCCAATGAATAAGGGCAATCCCAAATAGGTATCTGGTGAGGTGGAGATAGCATATACCAATATATTTGCAATTTTGAGTTGTTGCCTATGAGGAGTGTTGAGGAATTATAACTTATTTTTTTGGAAATTTACTTTATGTCCAGTCGCTTCTTCATAGAGAATGAGTAAATGCTTGATAACTTTAGCTTAAACAATAGAGGCAAAGGTTGACAAGAGAGTGTCGTCAATGAATTGTTGATAAGTGATAGGATTAGATTGAGAGGTCACTTTAATACCAAAAATTAGTCTTGATCTTCTAGTTGCATGAATGGATCTTCCTAGTGCCTCAGTAGCAATGATGAATAGAAGATAGGATAAGGAATCCCTTTGCCTTAGGCCTTTGCTACTAGAAAAGTATTCAGTAGGTGGTCCATTATTTAAGATAGAGAACCAAGCATATGAAATGCATCCTTTAATCATCTTGACCCAATCCTGATGAAATCCAAATTTGGTTAGGATAGCCAATAAAAAGTCCCAATTCAACCTGTCATAAGATTTTTTAATGTCAAGATTTATAAGAAAAGCAATCTTTTTGGTTTGAGAGGTAGAGTGCAGGGCTTCATGAATAGAAATAATCCCATCTAGAATAGACCTTCCTCGAACTGAACTTCCTTGGCAATGATCAATTATCAAAGGAAGGAAATCTCACATCCCATTAGCTAAAGCCTTGGTAAGGATTTTGTAATACGTTACAGAGGCTTGCAGGTATAAAGTCATTAAAGGATCTGGTATTTAGACTTTTAGGAATAAGAGCAATGAACATGGAATTAAATTTACGAGGAATGGTCTTGGAAGATTAAATTTCTTTTATAGCTTCACAGACATTAGGACCCACGAAATCCTAGAAAGCCTAAATAAAATAGGAGGAAACCCATTAGATCCAGGAGCCTTGTCAAGTTTCATGGAAAAGAGGGCTTGCTTGATTTCATCATCAGTAAGAATGGTACTTTTTTTAAATTTGATATCCTCTAAAATGGAAAGGGGTATATGCTGGAGCAAAAATTCTTTAGCATCATTAGAGGTAGAATCTGAATTGGGATTTTTGAGCAGCTGCATGAAATATGAAATGCCTTCAAACCCAATTTCCTTGATGTCAGATGTTACACTTCCATCCTGTATGAGTAACTCCTTAATTCTATTGTTGCTCCTATTCCTAAGGGTAGAAATATGGAAAAAATTTATGTTGGAATCTCCTTCCTTGAGCTAGATTACCAGAGATTTCTACCTCTAGAAGGTTTCCTCATATTTTAGGATATTATGATACTTAGATAAGAGAATCCTTTCTTCATTCCTCAACTCAGCACCATTATTTTGACCAGTCATAATATCATTCTCAATTGTTTCCAGTTGATTTTTGATTGCCTGTTTGTTCTCGAATAGGTTCCCAAAGATGTCTTTGTTCCAAATATTAAGATTTTCTTTGAGCACTTTTAGTTTTTGCCCCAATATGAATGAGGGTGATCCATGAATATTTATCTACCACCACTGAATGATTCTATCCCTTAAGTCAAGATGTTGCATCCACATGGCTTCAAATCTTAAAAGAGTTTTAAATATTTGAGGGTTATTTTTTCCAAGAGAAGTGGACTATGATCAGAATCAATTTTGAGAAGAGATTGGAGATTGGCATTCCCCCACTTTGTAGTGGCTTCCTGAGAAAATATTACTCTATCAAGTTTAACCTGAATTAGTTGATTACCACTTCTTTTTTTAGTCCATGTAAATTGATTGTCTTTTAGGTTAACATCCATCAAGTTATTAAAGTTGATAAAATTCTGAAATTCTTCCATGCTTTTTGTTATTATTCTAGAGCCACCTCTCTTATCCGAAGGATAAAGTGGAGTTTTAAAGACTCCATAAAAAATCCAAAGAAATTTTTTGATATATTTTCTAAAATTTGTCAAATTTTCTTATAACCTAGATCTTCCAGGGATAGAATTAGGGACGTAAACATTGGTGAGTATCCATGGGAAGTTGTTATCTTTATCAAAAAATATGATGCTAGCTGACACATCATTTGAGTGTAATAGTCTGCCTTCCAACTTTTTGGATTCCAAATGCATATGAGACCTCCTGAAGCACCCTTTGCACTATAAGAATTTTTTCCCCATTTTACACAACTTTTTACCTAAAGCATCAGCTGAAGAGTCTCATGTTTTAGTTTCTTGCATCAAAAAATTTGTGGGATTGACTTATTTTCTTAATGACTTGGTTAATCTTTGCTTTTCTAGGTCATTACATCCTCTCACATTCCATGAGAGAATTTTCATTTAGATGATTTGAGATTTCTTTTGCCCCCCTTTCCTTGAGGTTGGGGAGGTTTGATACATTTGGAATCATCCTTGCTCTGACATAACCCTGTAGAAAATAGGGTTTTTTGGATTCCACTCGCTATTTCTTTGGCTAGTCCTTGTTTCCAATGATCATTGGTTGAATTTCGGCCCTTATTATTATCTCCTTCATAGTCAATAGGAGATTTCTTGTAGCTTATAGTTTGCTTTGGACTAAAATTTTGTGGATTAATTATTTGAACCACCAGAATTGAAGAACCAGGGTTAGTTTCTAGGATTGAAACTTCTTCAATTTGAGTCCATTTACAGGGATCATCTGAGATTTCTGGGATGGAATCAAAAGGTGATCTTGAGTATCCCGATAAATGGCTACCAATTTGGAATTGAGGAGAAGAGTGAGGAAACTTAGTGTTGTCAATGGGATCAGAGGATCTATTAACTTCAGGTCTCTTCTTCTCATTGGAGATTGGAGAGGGTTTGTGAGCTAGTTCAAGATTGTGAGGAACTTCCAAATTTTTATTATCACATGGAGGTAGTTTAGAAAGTACCTGGTACTTTTTTGGGAGAGCAAAGAAAGAACTTACCTCTTCTTGGTGCATTTATTGATCCACCATAGATATATGTTTGCCCTTATCATCAACCCAAGGAGAAGCTTGAGGCTCTTTTGTAGCACCTTCCTAAGGACATTTATTCCTATTGTTGTTTGGATTTTTGATTGGTCTAAAGACCACTCCCTTTGACACGATATGCTTCCTTCTTTTATTTCTAATTAAAGGGGCTTTACTTTTTGGGATCTCAGGTTCAAAGGAAGGGTATTGATATCTAAGGTGCCCCTATGTACGACATTCCACACAAAATGTTGGCTTATTTTTGTATTCCACCACTTGCTTTCGATAGTAGGACACATATTCTAGTTCAATGAAAGTAGGGAGATCAGAGTCCAAATTTGCATTGACACATATTCAAGCAATTGTCATCCTTGACCTAGTCAAAGTGGCATGATCAATGGGCACCAAATCACCAATAATTTTAGCAATACCTTTCAGGATATCCTCATGCTAGAAATGCCAAGGAAGGTATAGCAAGTGAACCCAAATAGGAGCATAGTTAATACTTTGGATTTCAGGGTCAAAATCAGGATACCATCACCTCAAGAACAAGCTCCATATTCCTAGAAACCAAGGTCCCCCTATAATAATCTAGCTAGCATCATCATGATTGCTAATCCTAATACCAAAAAAACCTCTGGAAAGGCCAAAAATTTCCATGCTATCAGTGACCTTCCATTTAGAGTGAGCCCACCTCCTAATGGTTTCAATATAAGGCCTGCCTCTGATGAGCTTTCCAACTAACAAAAATGTTTCCATTGAAAGATAATTGGAAATGATATTTGCAGGGACTTTAATTTTTTTCCCAGTAGGTTCCAAGGAAAGGAGGATTCCTTGGGACTGATTTTTCCTCCATTAATTACTTTGGTGAAGGATGGATTTTTGATAGTGGGCCCCTTGACCAGAGGGGTCCCAAATTTGATTCCCTTATTGAGAGGTTCATCTCCCAAAAATTGAGTGATCTTTTTAAAATCCTTTTCCAAATTAATCTGACCATCCTCAGGTTCCTCGAAAGGGAACTCCATCCTAACCACCCCTGTGACCATCCTCCTACTCTCTAGAATTTTGAATTTGATCCTTCTCACCTTTCAAAATTTGAATTCTTGCACTTCCGCCTAAACAATGTCTGTAACCTCCTGTCATCCTGCGATAGAGAGATAATCCACTCTTTATGAATAATTGACTATATGTTGATATGAATAATTAATGATATAGGTTCTTTATTGATGTCTATGTGATGAAATAATTTTAATTTTTTCAAGCATAGAATATGTATTGTTGATATATTTGTAGATGTAGGATCAGGTACCTCTCTTTGATGAGAATATATGGATAAACCACCTATGATGAGAGATATTTTGGGAAATTATGATGATGACTTGTTCATTGGTAGCTCAGGGTAACATGGAAAAATTACCTTCATGTAGATACATATCATTTTATCATTTCCATGTCCACACCATTGGGCCAAGATGTTGCTTGCAATGAGCCTCCTCAATAAGGTTGGTGATAGCTTGGACTATCTTAAAAAATGCCACCCACTTGGGGATAAAATAATGGTGTAGAATATTGTGGATGTGATGCCATGGTTGTCTAAGTTTGCTTTGTTGATAAAAAAAGTTGCTATGTTTTGATTAGAAAATTTAATACTCTTGTATTTTCTTGTATGGCAACTTAAATATCTTAATAAACCAAGTGTTATATGGTTTTAAAAAATACCAAGCACCAAGTATTAAGTTACCATTGATGTGAGATATTCTTATGCTATGGTAATTAATCCACCTTGGGAAGATAAAGGTAAGTTTTGCTTTCTTTAAGGCTTGGCAAAGAAAACCACTTGAGCATGCATGGTATGGTTACATGTATCGCTCTTTGGGCATTTGAGTGAACGTCCATCCATGCAAGGTTATGCTCCTCCCTTAAATACAAGGGAAGGTAGGCAAAAGAAAGGTAATCAACACATGAGGAGGTAGTAGAGAAGAAAAGGTTACAAAAAGAAGCAAGCAACGATATCACATATGTTCTTTTGAAGCAAACAAATTTAGGTGTTTTTTTTATGATTGCATTTACTCTTGGTTATGGTGTTGCTATTTAAAATTTGTTTCTTTGCTACCTTGTTTATCTTTTTTGGCTATCTTTCTTTCGTTGGTGTTTTGATGTTAGCCTCATGCTACAAAGTTCTCCTTGTTTGTTTTTTTGCTGCATTGCTTGGATTTTCTAGGAGGGTCAATTTTCCTTCCATCCATGCTCTTTTTTCCTTCTCTTTTGTTGTTGGAATCCAGGTTGTTGGGTCATGTGCTTTGTTTTCTTATTTGTTCACTTGTGTTAGTAATGCTTTAGTTTTAAATCTGTTTATTGTAGCTTGTGACTAATTCACTTGTTTTAGTAGAGGACCACCCTTATGTCTAGCTTTGGTTTGCATTGAGAGTCTTTTTTCCTTGATATTTCTCCTTTGCAATACAATGGATGATGTTCTATAGAGTCCTTTGTTTCTAAGGATTGTGTTTGCTTGGTTGATCATCATGTTTTTACATTGCTACTTCGAGCTAAAGCTTTTATCTTTAATTTTATTCCTTTCACCTTTGTGGTGTTTAATTAATACTTTATGTTGTAATGATTATGGATGGCTTAAGTTAAAAGTGTTATGTTGTGAGGAATATGGAAAGCTTCAGGTTTTAGTCAAAGTATTTTATTGTAAAGTTAGTTTTCTTATTATAGTAAAATCTCAATGGATGTATATGGTTTTATATCTTAAGTTAAAGCTCCATCTTGTTATGTATAAGTTATTTATTATTGGATAAAATTTGATTTGTAGGCTTGCTCTTGAATAAGAACTTTATCTTTTATTCAAACTAAATATGCTAGACTTTGGAAAATAAACTAAGAGTTAGTTTTATTTAAGTTTTATATTTAGTTGGTTTTGAAAGAGAAACTTGTATAATAATTCTTGAGACTTTTGTAGGTTAGAGAATTATTATAAAGAGAAGTATGGGATTCTCTTTGTTTAAATGCATTGTTTGTTCTATGGTTTTGAAAGAGAAACTTGTATAATAATTCTTGAGACTTTTGTAGGTTAGAGAATTATTATAAAGAGAAGTATGAGATTCTCTTTGATTGGATGTAATGCTTGTTCTTTGGTTTCTAAAGAAAAACTTATTTTATGTATGGTTGTTGCATAATAGGAAATGACATGTTATAGTTGCATTGCATTTAGAGTTGTCCTGATCCCTAAGTAAACCTCATATGTCATGGGTGGTTCTTCCATCTCGAAGAAGCTTGCAGATGCTTGGTGGGTTGGAGGTCCTTGGTGAAGGTTTCTTAGTTTTTCAAGAGTAACATTGATGTAAATAAGCAAAGGCTTGTAAAGGATTATATTTGCTTGAACGATTTGTAAAACTTGGCTTTTGCTCAAAAGAAGAATTAGATGGTTCTAATGTTCCTTTTGTTATGAGAAATGAAGTGGATTGTTTTAGCAATATTTGTTCTTAGTTAGTATGGAGTTACTATGATTATGATAATGGAATGATTGATGAATTTATTAGCTATTTTATTTTAAATGATAATATGACCCTTGAGGCTATGTGATAAGTAATGGAAATATGCTTCCTATGGATTAAATAGTTTCATACTTTATATGAATTTTCATGTGTTGAATAAATTTGGCATTTGGTTAAGAGAAGCTCTTGGTTTTCTTTAGAATTTCATTTATTGATGGATTATGTCATGCTTAATAATATTGTTTTCAATTTAGATGATTTTATGCAATTATTTATCCATCCTTGGGAAGGGTAGGAATGTTTCTCTCAATAGACATAATATCCAATCCTAGGAGTTGCATGTATGCAATAACCAGGTAATCATGAGTCTTAGAAGGAGTTGTGTTGATGTAATAGCTAATAACTCATGACCGTGGAAGGAGTTGTGTGGATACAATAGCCAGGGAACCTACAAATTAGTACCACCCTGATTGTGTAGGATTAGGTGTACCCTCAACTAGGAGTTGTAGGAATAATCATAGGATAGTAGTGACGATTCCTCAATTTTGTAGGATTAGGTAATCATGTTAGTTTTCATCGAAGTGGAAATGACCGTAGTTAGCCCATTAAGGTGTGGTAACTAAGCACCAAGGTTCTACGCTTCATTAACTTGCCTAGATGGACTCAGAGTAGGTTTAGGAAATAAATGTCTCCTTTAAGTGTTATGAGTCTAAAAAAAGATCCCTACACCATGGTCATATGGTCCCTAGCTAATGAAGGTATGGGAAAAGTGGGGGGACCACTTATTGGCATCCTTCTAAATGTGTAGGTTTAGTAAGGTGAACCCTAGAAAAATCACATGAATTGGCCATTCTTGTCCATTGAGTGTCATCTGCAATGACTTGAAACTCAAATGTGGTGAAGCATTGTATGTTGAATTATTATAAGGGTTATGAACCTTTGAAGGTAATCTATTCATTTTTTTAAAAAAATGGGTTGGTAGTTTTGGGTTGTTACATATTCAACTATATTAAATTCTAACAATTCTGGCTATTTTTTTTCTTTTTTTTCTAGTTCGTCAAACTTATTTATGTATTCCTGAGTACCTTCTATCCTCTATAATTTAGTTTTAGAAGAGTATTTCAATTTTTCTTGGGTGTATTCCTTGAACTCAGGTGATGTCTCTTTTGATTCTTTGTTTTATTTTGGGTTTGATTGTTCTTTCCCTATCTCTGATGGAGATGAATTTTCCTTGGACTTTGACTAAGCCAAAGAATTTTTGGAATCAGGCAACACTTGCTCTTTTTATTTCTATGGTTGGATTGGATCTTTGAATGCCCCTATTTTTAATGAATCTATCTATTGTGGTTTTGTTTTTGACCTAGTTAGTATTGATATGCACTCTTCCTTTAAAGGTTCTTGCATAACCATAACTTGTTTTGTATCCCATAACATATTTATCTGATCCTTTTGTGCTCTCTCAGCTTCTTTTGTAGCAATTATTTGGACTTTATGTTGGTACATCATGCAGGTATCAATGTTATGAGGATCATAGTATACTATGGGTTGTTCTTTGGAATTGAGATTCAAGACTCTATTCCTTGATCACTACAAATATTATTGGTTTTTTCTACCAAATTTCTAGTATAAGGCTTTTGATATTTCATAATGTATGGGAATCTCTTGGGATGGTACCTTTCAACCTCTCTTTCTTCCATAGTCATCATTTTGTTACTTAAAGTTTTCAAGATAGTCAGCACTTCTTATATCATTGGAGTTTCTTTTGGATTTGGGGTAGGTAATGCTAGGAAGGTTGGCATTAGGGATAACACTTTAGGGGTAGGAATGAGATCTATAGGAGGGATGAGTGTTATCATGATGAGAGTTTCTCTCTACTAAGTAGGTTGGGCAATTTTTGGAAAATATAGCATAACAACCCTAGGGGGTAGCCTTCCTATAGAAATTATAGCATTTTCTACCATTAAAATGATCTGATAGATAAGATAAAATGTCATCATTTTATATTATTTTGTATGAAGTCCTAGGTCAAGACCTAGAGCTCTGATGTAATATATGCAAGCTAAAGGACTAGGTGGTCTAATATCTTGAGGGATCCTTTTCCATGTTTGACTAAATCTAATGTTAAAATTAGTGATGACCTCTTAAGGATATCACTAAATAATGATGAATTGAGTAAACAATAACAAAGGGTCCACCAACACATTAAACTTTGATAAATTATTGATCCAAGTTAACCCATGAGTGAATACTTCCATATTCTAGAGTACAGTACTAGTGCAGGTCTTTCCTCTAAAGGACAAGGCCAGGAGTAGAACCTTGATATCTTCCTCTCATATATTGTAAATTAGGACCAATGAAATAATATCTTGATAGTGTTCATATGCTATTTTTCTTAGACCATAATATATTGGAAATGCTTTGAGGGTAACCTAGAGGAATGTCATTGATATGTACCAGACCAAGTGGCTCAATGGTATTCCATTTAAGAAAAATTAGAGGATCTTGTTGCTAATTTTAATCCATGGCTTCAAAACTAGATGTTTCTAGGGATTCTTGAGTACTAGAATATGTGGAGTCTACACTCTCTAATAAAGTCTTATAAGGTAGATACCTAGTTTATCTTATTCTAAAATTCAACAACTCAAGAAATGGTAATGGATTGTCAAGATTCTTGGCTACTAACCTTGTTAGCATAACAATATGAGACACTAGAACAAAATGGAAACTGGGTATTTGTTAATCAATTGCAACTCAATAGAGTCTCTAGGTGAGTAATTTGAGTGATATTATAGGGTTAAGCTTCACCAAGGTTCTACTCAATCGAATAGATGGGCAAACTGCCATAATTTATCCCATCGGGTATGCCTAAAAATTATTGATGTAAAATCTCCCTAAGTTTATGAAGAGCACCATATTTTTCTCAGTTCAACCTCTAGAGAAAGGTGACTCTAAATTCTTACAAAATTAAAATAAGGGCTTAAGATAAAGGTAATAAATAGGAGAGTTAGGGAAGAGTGAGGGTTTATAATAATGATTGAATATTGGATGGGGTATAGCATAAAAAAATTAGGTATATATTGCACTAAATATAAACATAATCAATTCTTACTGGAGCTTAACATATCAACCATTTCCAAATGTAAAACAAAGTTAATTTAATAGCTATATGCTTTAACCATTTTAAATACTTAATGAAAAGCAATCATTTGGCAATAAAAAAAGCAGAATTTACCTTGATAGAATAAACTAATCACAAGTGTAACATAAATGAATTAAAATATAAACATTCATCCATAAAAACCTGGGATCATAATTGGAATGGATTCCAAACAACTTTCAGTTCCATTAACTAGAAAAATTTGTACAAGATACACCCAGGAAAATTGCTACACAGCCAATCCCTATTTTGAGGTCTATCTCCCTATTTATAAGCTACTTTTTTAATCTTGCAATATAAGATTTACAATACAACTATAGGTTTTTTAGGAAAAATAGTTTGGCAAAGAATGCTTTATGGAGCTTGTCATTTTCATGTCACGCTAGTTCATTGTTGTGTTGGAAATATGTTGAATATTTTTCATGTTATTCTGGTGGGGCTAACAGTAAAAGGTATTGGGCACTCTGTAACAAAAAATTTAGGGTTTAAGTTATTTTTTAGATCCATATGGGCTTTTAGGGTTACTATATTTGGACCCATGCTTTTTTGCCCATGATATTGTAAAAATCCGTGCATGTGCCTTTGTTATATATATCACACTTGCATTAGGGTTTGGAGAGATAGAAGAAGAATATTATTATATTGGATACGGTCAAGTTAATGCAATAATAAGATAATATTGTGCTGGTTTTTTCCTGATTGAGGGTTTCCAAGATAAATATTATGTAATGTGTGAATCTATGATTTTCTTATTTTGATTATATTATTACTGCTTTTCTATTTTAGTTTATCGGGGCTCTTTATTTCTCTTTATGTTGATGTGGCTTGCTCATATATCATCTTCCATTTTAATTTCAATGTATTCTACATTCTGGTGGATGTATCCTCAACTATGTTTTTGTAAATGGCTAAGCTAGAGCAACTTCCTATTAGAGATATCATTTTTAGGCTCAACAACCTAGGCTTAGATAACTAGAAGGTGCTAAGATAGTTGTAACTTTGCAAAGAATTTTTGGAAAGAGGTGTATCAAATTTGGGCTCGTGACAATGTTGAGTCCTTTGGTCACTTGGGACCATTTTGTATCAAACCCAAACATTTGGTATGATTTGATGATGTTATTGTTAAATTAGACTTGACATTATACGCTTTGGAGGGTATTTTGGTTTTTCAATTTTGTGCAGCTTTTGCTTCATTACTATCTTTGTGCCACCAAATTTGGCTTTGTTTTGTTAGTTTTATTACACATTTTTGGACTTTGATATGGGAGAGCTAACATCATTGTTCAAAGAGGTCTAACGTTATTTCATTTTATCTTTGTGTAGGTATGGTGCCTTTGATCAATGTTGAAGATGCACTATGTTGTCTTTGAATAATCCAATTTTATTCAATGTTGATATATATTTTTGCATTTTCAAACTTTTGGGATGTTGTGTTGATGTTGTCACCTCAAAAAGTCCAAAATTATTCAATGTTGATTTTGCATAATGGGACTATTCCTTGAATAATTCTAAATTGACACCTCCTTATATCTTGAGAGTGTAACTTTATTCCTTGTTAGACATATGGTCACATATTTGGATTTTTAGGTTGTGTTGATGTCGTTGTTGAAAATAATCTAGGATTATTCAATTATAGCTTTTTACTATTCCTAAATTTTCTTTTAAGACTTGTCCATTTCTTGAAGGGGTGCTTGATCACTTTGGGACTTATGTTTGGGATGGAGCATCAAATGTTAGCTATTTTACGTTTCGTTTTGCAAATCCCTTAGCAATATTCAAGATTAAAGGGGATTTATGAATGAGGGCATGAATTTGACCCACAATAATGGTGCAAAGGATGAAAATAGAAAATAAAATAAAAATGACCAAAGGTTGTAGCTAGGCTAGTGTGTGATCAATTGTTTCATTAAGAGAAATCCAAGTAACAATAGCTTGACTTCATTCACTCAACATGCAATCTAGTGGAAAATAAAACTAATAGGTAGATGAGAAAGCAATTCCCAAAACACCATTTATTCATGCAATAATAAGTTTGACAAATGGAACATAGTAAAAGCATAAACATCATCTGTAAAAAAATTTTGATAGTTTAAATTTAACTGGTTTTTATCAAGGGACCCAAAACCTTATTACAACAACAACAAAAAATGTTGCAAATCCTTAAGGAGACAATAGGAAATCCTTCCTTGAAGGAGGCAAGCAAAATAAACCCTCAAAACTTCCCACACAGCAAGTGGGACCGACAAGATCTTAAGAAATTAAAATGGGATGGAAACATCCTTACAAAATACCATACGTGTAAGGCACAACACACGTATAAGGAAAATAAAATAGGGCCATCCCGCCCAAAACCATCCTTGAAGAACACAACACATGAATTGAAAATTTAAAATAGGGCCATCCCGCCCAAAGCAACCTGCCTAAAAGGATGGAAATATTGAAATAGGGCCATCCCGCCCACAACAAAAATTTAAAATTTAAAATCAAAATTAAAGTGGGAAATGCAAAAATTTGGAATTTGAAAAATCATTCCTACCTAAGGACATCCTAAGATGTAGCTGTAGGATGCAAACCAAGAAGCATCAACAAAGGATGCAGCAGCAGGACACAGTTCGAAAAATAGCAAGAACCCAGGGATGCCACAACACAAGGCATAAAAAGAGGAGGAATTTGAAATTTCCCACCCATGCAAGAAAAATACAATTTGAAAAATTCCACTCAAGGAAAAACTAGAAATCGGTATATCAAAATCGATAAATGAAAAACCTCCTCGAGAAGGCTGAAGGAGTAGAGAAACCACCAAGAAGGATCATCCTGCCCATGGAAGTACGCAGGGATGCAAAAAAGTAGGACCAGAACAACATCCCACATAGGGCTTGGAAGATGGAGTAACAAATCTAAGGATTTCCACAAGCCATAAAATCTCCTTGCACATGAGGTAGAAACATAATCAAGGAGTGTAGTAGGACCAAAACACCATCTATTATTTTTTATTAATATCAAAAGGAGAAAAATAATCAAGGAGTGTATCTCTAATCTTTCTCAAAATAGCCAAAACATGTTTATAATGAACCTAAGGGATTCTATTTATTGTAAGGTTTCTACTCTCTATTCTCCTAAGTAAAATCATTTCACTTTTATAACTATATATAAATGATAAAATATCACTTTTTGGCCATTATATTCACTCACTAGCTGATGGTTTAATGAATCACCAATTTGTTGATGGATCACAATCTTACCAATGGATTGGTGATTGATAAATTGTAACTTTTTAGACTTAGTTGATTTTCAAGTTTACTTGAATTATTCACTATCTAGTGACTATAAAATTGATAGTGTGGGTTCTCTTAATTTGTAAAAAGGATCTAACTTCTTCCTTCCTCCACTAAAGTCCTTCATCCTTCTTCCCTAGTTTTCTCTAATTAGCTACTTATTTTTTAAGATTTATGGTAAAGGTAGTACCTTGCACTATAGGTGGATATGCTATCTTGTATCAGTTAATTGGAGGGATATATAGGCATTTAAGATGACAACTATCCAAAGGTATATTTGCATGTAAGAAATAGATAACTATAAATAATTGAAATGTGAGAAATATAGAAAACTACAAGAATATCTCATAGTAAGAGGAAAAATGGATGGCGTATATATAATAAAAAAAATAACGATGCCTCTAGATGTTCTAGGTAGATGTAAAACAAAATCATTTATAAAAAAAAATACTTTTACCTAAATTACCTAAAATTTTGATGACTGGATATAAGTCAAATTAGGATATGAGTAGCTTGAGCTATTGAAATTTTGCAAGAAAAATGTTGTTTCTTTTTTCAAATAAGGGACTACCCAACAAGTTGACTTTTTGATCATCCCCCCCTTGGTAGTGGTCAAAAATAGTTTCACCTCCAATTTTTGCTCTTGATTTAGGAGAGGTTTGACAACAAACTAGCTTTTTTAGATTCTCCTCCTAATAGAGTCCAAGTGGGTTATAATTTTTAAGGTGTTCTTTTTTGTTTATAGTTTGGAGTTGGTCAATGCTTACTGCTAGTTGTAGGAAAACATTCCTCCACTAGTGCAAGGTGAGATTTGAACATGATATGGTCTATAAATTTATCCTTGGTTAATGGTTTCCTATAAATTCTAATCCTATAAGCATTAACCATATGGGGAATCTTGTCTTTATCAATCAATCATAACTTGACTACTCTATTATCGAATCCATGCCAATCTCATGGGGCCCTAACCAATAATTCTATAGTTTCTCTTAAAATTTCACATGCCTAGTATCATAACGTAGTTCCCAATATCCACTTTTTAATTTGTATGCTTGATAAAGTGATTATATTGTGTTGCCCTTTATCACTAGATTGTTTTGGTGTGAAAAATGCTTGTTGCCAAAGCTCATCCAAATTATTAAGTTATTTATTCTTTAATTTTTTATTTAGAGAGATCCTTTCCTAGATTGAAGATTGTCGTAAGAGTTTTGATCTCAAAATCTATAGGTAGAACTTACATATTGCCATACAATCTCATGTAGTGTGTCCTATAGTAGTCTTGCATATCATTTTGTAGGCCAATAACTTTTGTAAGGTGATTGATCTAGTCCTTGTGGTGAGTCTGACCTATCTTTGTAAGAATATTTTCTAGTTCCCTATTTGTTACTTCCACTTATCTATTAGCTTATGAGTGACAAGGAGTATATTTTTTATGAAAAATTTCATATTACCGTAGAAGTAAACTATGGTCTTTGATCTATAATAATTTCTCTCAATATATCATACTTTATGAAAATTTACCCATGTAAAAATTTAGCTACCTTCTCATCATGAGCATGTTTGAGTCCTTTCACGTTTTCTTGAGTAATATAATTGTACACACAATAATATACTCCTAATTGGAAGGGGGCTCTATGGGGTCTATAAGATACAATCCACATTTTTAAATGGTTTTATTAATAATTGTGGTTGTAGTGGCATCTCATTTTTGTTATGTAGGTCTTTCCATATGTTGACATTGATCATAACAAGCTATGTAATCATCACCATCTCTGAATAATTACAACCAATAATCATACACACATGAAATATTGTTAACTATTACCCTTCCAACAATATTCCCTTCATAAGGATCATCATGGAAAACCATTAAGATATCTTTTTTAATGCATTATTACATCACATGATCAGGTTTGATATTGAAGAGATATTTCCTAATCCAAGTGTAAGAATCACTTTACTAATTAGGTAGTGAGTCTCCTTGGGAGAGAAGTGTTGAAGTACCTTTTGTATAACTAAGTAGTTTATAAAGTTCATGAATGATGGTATCTTAATAGACACTACAAAAGGTGCTTATCTAGGAATGTTTCATAAACAAGAAAAACATCTAAACTATTTAGAAGCTTCAAAAGAAAATTATCAATAACATTCTCCCTTTTAAACTTGTCAAGTATCAAATTCTTGCATTAACAACAATCATCTAATTCTTCTTCCATTCAAAATAGGTTAATTCCTTAAGTACTTAATTACAACATGGTCAAAGAGATTCCTTTAGTTAGTAAAAAAATATGGGAGCAGAGGAGGAGCAGAGGTGGAGCAGCGAAGGTCTGGGGGTGCGCAGGCTCGGACCAGTGGAGGCTCTATGGAGGCAGGTAGGACCAGTGTTCACGGGATAGGCGAGGATCCAGAGGAAGGAACCGAGGCAGAGGATGGTCGAGATTCGATCTCTGACCAAGTAGGCTCGGCCAGAGAGCCTGACCCACCCGACAAAGACCCTGATAAGGGGACCCAACATGGGGCTACGGGACCCAAAAAATCTTGGTCCTTTGCGAAAACCCTAAAAGGTTCGAGGAGCAACTTTTTCAAATATTTTCCTCCACTGGTGCCAGTAAAGAACAGGATCATCGCTCCTGCGAACATCATGGATGGATTCCTGGCCATGGAGAAGTTTTCGTTGGTTGGAAAGTTCTTGGGTGGAAGGCCCGACATTGAAACTATTAGGGCTTGGGCATGGAACAAATGGAAAATGGCAAGAAATTTGGAGATAGTGGCCCTTTCCAAAGGGTTCTTCATAATAAGGTTTAACAACAAGGAAGATGCGGAGAGAATCCTGGTTGGAGGCCCATGGTTCCTAGGCAGACGCAGCCTCTATCTCAGAAGATGGGGCGAAGACTTCGACCCTGATACACAAAATATTAACATGGCCCCCATTTGGGTTCGCTTGCCTAACCTACCGGCTCAATTTGTCAATGAGTATTGGCTTCAAGGAATAGCGAAAACTATTGGCGAACTGGTGGCTATTGATCACGCCACCCTGGCAAGGACAAGATTGACTCAGGTGAGGATCTACGTTAATGCAAATCTAGAAATAGAGCTCCCAACCTTCGTCGAGTTGGAATATGGAAATTACTTAAGGAAGCAACCGGTTGAATATGAAAATAAATCGGCCTTTTGTATGGAGTGCAGAAACCAAGGTCACCTTCCAAGCCAGTGTCCAACAGTGGTATCAAAGAAAGAAGGCCCGAAGAACCAGGACCCGAGAGGGCCCAAAGGTAGAGGGATCATCAGAAACCAAGGACCTAGGGCCCCTCAAGGAAAAGGAGCTTTCAGGAAAGTCAGAATAGACCTTGAGCATCAAGTCCAAAATTGGGAAAAGGAGAAAGGAAAGCAACAAACCATCGAGGGAGACAAGGTAAGTCCAAAAACCCTAAGCTCCAATAGGTTTGAAGTATTAGCAGATAAGGATTCTGATGATGAAAATGAGGAAGATAATCAAATCCATATTGAATGGCCCGAAGTCCTAGAATCTCCGCCTAAAGCAGGGCCATCCTTAGTGTTGCCTCAAGACCTGACCAACCCTCAAGGTGTGGATTCGAACCCTTTTGAATACAGGATGAACCTAGAGGGAGGTGAGTCCAGCACTGACATGATAGGAACCAAAATGACAATGGGGGGATCTAGTCCCGTCCTGCAACAAATAGCTCCTCCTAAGTTTAGCCCAAAATAGACAAGAAGTTTAGCGAAATCCTCGATTGACTTTGGGAGTGAGAAAAAGAGAGGAAGAATGTCCGAGGTAGACCATTATAAACTCAAGATCGACAATGAAATAGCAAATGGGAAATAGAGGACACTTCTACAACAAGTTATCACAAGTCAGGATGATAGCCGAAACAACAAATCTCCCCCACCTCAAGGAAGGGGGAGAGGGAAAAACAATAAGTAGTCTAAATGAAGATCCTCTCATGGAATGTGAGAGGCCTTAATGGCCTGGTAAAACAAAGGACGGTTAAGTCATTAAGGAAAATAATTAATCCGACTATAATGTTACTTCAAGAGACAAAAATGGATGAAGGTCAGGCAATTTCTGTGGCCCCTAGAATATGGAAGCACGGGAAGATGGCTTTCAAGCAAGCGAGAGGCACTTCTGGAGGACTGATGATGATGTGGGACCCCCGAAAAGTGGAAGGAAATGTGATCCAGGCTGAGGAGAGGGTCCTAAGAATTCTATTCCATGATCTAGATAACAATAGGTCATGGATCACCTCAAATGTTTATGCCCCTAATACTGCTCAGGAAAGAGAGTCTCTGTGGGTTTACCTGACTCATTTGGGTGAAGCATTTCGGGACATTCCTTGGGTGGTAGGGGGAGACTTTAATACTCCGCTATACCCATCTGATAAAAAATGAGGATCTGGGCTGCCTTTCAGAAGTATGGAGGAGTTCAATTCATTCGTCAACACAAATGAACTAATGGACGTTAAGTTAAAAGGAGCCAAGTTTACTTGGAGCAACCGGCGAGTAGGGCAACATCTTATTCAGGAGAGGCTAGACAGGTTTTTTCTCTTGAAAGAGGCTCTCATGGCCTTTGGAGACTCTTCCCTGTTGTCTTTGCCCAAGATCGCTTCTGACCATAGTCCTATCCTACTTGAGGTTCCCCAAAGCTCATGCCTCAAGAAGCCCTTTCGGTTCGAGGTAATGTGGACCAAGCATAAGGACCTCAAGGAAAGAATCATTCAATGGTGGAAGATTGATGGTCATGGAAGCCCTTCCTTCAAGCTATCCCAGAAACTAAGGATGGTGAGAGATAACCTCAGAATTTGGAACAAGGCAGTTTTCAGGAATCTGTTTGAAAAAAAGAAAGAGGTCAGTGATAGACTGACTGTCATCGAAAGGAGCATTGAAAATGGTCAATATGATGAGGCAACCAAATCAGAAGAAAAAACTCTCTTGGCTGAATTCCACAATGTCCTGGCCTATGAGGAAATGTACTGGAGGTAGAAATCTAGAGCATTATGGCTCAAGGATGGGGATTCTAACTCTAAATTCTTCCATGTGACCACTCTTCAAAATAGGAGCAACAATAGAATTCATGATCTGATCAAGGAAGATGGCTCCACAACTCAAGATGTCCAAGAAATCAAAAATGAAGTTGTGCATTACTTCAACAATCTCCTGGGAGAAGAAGTGCAATGCCAGGCCAATGCAAAAGAATCCCTTTTGCATGCTATTCCTCAAACTATTGATAATGACATAAATAGGAAACTCACCGATCCTTTTTCAGATGAGGAAATCAGAAAAGCTTTGTTTACCATGGATCCGGATAAAGCACCTGGGCCTGATGGTTTCTCTCCCCGCTTTTTCCAAACCTACTGGGACACGATGGGGGCAGATGTTTGTTTGGCCATGAGGGAATTTTAGTCTTCCAAACACATTCCTAGAAGCTACAACTCCACGTTTATAGCCTTGATCCCAAAAGGAGTAGCTCCTAAAACTATGGTCGATTATAGACCTGTGAGCCTGTGCAATGTAACATACAAAATTCTCACCAAATTGATAGCAAACAGGATGAAAGATATTCTACCCCTTATCATTGACCAATGTCAGGGAAGCTCAGTCCAAGGGAGATCTATCCTCGATGGGGTCATCATGGTTCATGAAGCCCTTCACTCTGCAAATCAAACCAAGAAAGCATCCTTTGCTTTAAAACTGGATATGAACAAAGCTTTCGACCGCATCAATTGGGAGTTTCTCGAGGCAGTGCTGATTAAATTTGGATTTAATCACCAATGGGTAAAACTCATTCGAGGATGTATCCATAAGCCTTGGTTCTCTGTGTTAGTTAATGGATCCCCCGTAGGGTACTTTCAAAGTTGTAGGGGTCTAAGACAAGGGGATCCTATTAGCCCCATGCTATTCATCATTGTGGCCAAAGCACTGGGCAGAACCATCAAAGCGGAATGTTCAGATGGTCTTATCTCTGGTATCAAAGCCACTTCCCAAACATCCCCTGTCACTCACCAACAATTTATGGATGATACGCTGATGCTCTCTCTTGCATCGATGGCAGAAGCCAAAAGAATCAAACACATCCTTACCCTGTATGAGGAGGCGGCCGGTCAAAAGGTCAATTTCACCAAAAGCAAAATATTCTTCCTCAACACTCCCATTCAGAGATAGATCAGGATTGCAGGGATCTTGGGATGTGCCATAGCTACTTTGCCAACGTCTTATTTGGGCCTACCTCTCTTCACTGGGGCTCCTTTGGGAGTTATGTGGGACAATGTGGTGGAAAGAATCCAGAAGAGGTTAGCAGGCTGGAAAGGTCACTTTTTATCCCAAGCAGGCAAAGCTACCCTGACTATGGCTTCATTGCAAAGCATTCCTGTCTACTTCCTATCATTTTTCAAAGCCCCGGCTCGTGTCCTCCAAAATATTGAACAACTTCAAAAAAACTTTTTGTGGTCAGGATCGAAAGGAAAGCACAGGATCCACCTAGTTGGGTGGGACAAAGTGTGCCTTCCCAAGGATGGGGGAGGCCTTGGCCTGAGGAGAGTTTCCCACCTGAATGCAGCCTTGTTAGCCAAACAAGCATGGCGTGTCCTATCAAGCCAAGATAATGAGTGGATAGCCATTGTGAAAAGGAAATACCTGCAAGGTTCCGATTTTCTGAACACTCCTATTCCGATACGAGGATCAACTTTCTGGAAAGCAATTTTGGCAAGCAGGGAGATTGTTAAGAAAGGCATGAGATGGATAGTTGGGAATGGCACTAGGATCAGATTCTGGGAGGATAGATGGGTGAGGGAGGAGGCCCTTATAATAGACCCCAGGTTAGCAAGAATCAAGCATTTCATTGATGAAAATTTTGGACCCATGGTTGCAGACTTCCTAAGATAGGAGGGGAATAATCTGAGGTGGAAGTCTGTAAAGGTGCAGGGACTGCAAGACGAATCTAAGGAACTTGAATGTGTGTTATCTCAACAATTCATTTCTATGAGCATGGATGAGGATCATCTGAGGTGGGCGACGACTGAAAGTGGGGAATTCTCAGTGAAATCGATGTACAGATTGCTTCTCGACTATGAGGATCCGTCATTTCTTTCCAAAGTGGTGTGGATTGACAAGTTGATCCCTAAGCTGGCTCACTTTTCCTGGGCTGCCATTCAAGGAAAAATCCTCACCATAGACAACATGATACGAAGAGGTATGATTTTGCCTAACAGGTGTTATTTGTGCAGGAAAAGCTAGGAATCGATTCATCACATCTTTCTAGATTGCCCTTGGTCGGTGGCCATCCTAAATGGGGTGTTCCAAACCTTTAACATCTCATGGGCAATGCCTACCATGGTTCCTGAGTTGTTCCATCAATGGTCGTCTCCCTTCATCAGTTCCCAGCTGAGGTTCCTATGGAAGATTTACCTCCATCACTATCTATGGCAGATCTGGCTGGAGAGAAACCATAGAGCCTTTAGAGCCTTTAGTGACTCTACTCTTGACCCGCTTTCTATCATTACCAAAATTTTGGCCTTTGCCAAAGAAAATCTCAGCATCCTTCCTTCTTCTCCCCAATCCATCCCTCTGCATGAGAAAATCCTTGCTAAATCTCTTGATCTTTCCTTAGACGAGTCCATAGGAGTGTGCAAACCTCATCCAAGGGCAGAGTCTAGATGGATTGCCCCCCCTACGGATTGGATCAAATTCAATTTTGATGGGGCTGCCAAGGACAATCCTGGCAAAGCTGGAGTGGGAGGCGTGGTGAGAGACCACCAAGGACAGGTCGTGCTGGCCTTTTCTAAAAACTTAGGGATCAAAACCAATAATGAGGCCGAAGCTAGAGCTCTATGGAGAGGGTTGCATCTGCTCCACGAGGTTCAAGGTAAATGCTATGTGGAAGGGGATTCCCTGAATATTGTCAACCTCCTCAACAACAAAAGGAAACCTCCTTGGAGGATAGAGGCCATCATCAATGAAGCAAGGATCCTTGCTGATGCGAGGGAAGATTTTGTCGTCCAACACGTGTTCCATGAAGCCAATAAAGCAGCAGATAAACTGGCGAACATCGGGGTCGAGGCTGATGGGCTGATCACGTGGATGAATGAGGTTCCAGGTGATGTGGAAAATATCATCCAATCAGAAATACTATGAGTGGAACAATGAGGCTATCATGTTGGCAAGTCACGTGTACCTCGGGGATCACTATCGTGAGGGGGCAAAATACCCAAAGCAGAAGGCTTTTCTTATTGGTTGTGGTTAGGTTGGAATCTGATTGTGATCAACCCAAGGCCAGCTTGGAAACTCGTACTCACAGGTGGTGGGACTACGAGGTGGTGGTGTTATTTCCTAAAAATGATAGTTATGCGAGGAGGGCGCACCGTGGGGGGAGGTGCAAGTTTCCAAATGCATTGAGACATGGGCCAACCTTCCCCGAGAGGAGTAGGTTCCCTGCGAGGTGTCTTGGGCCTAACCTCCACATCAATACCAAGAAAATGGATCCTATCAGTGGGGTCAAGGCTTACGATGGCACGATCCACATGATGATTTGGCATGATTATCAAGGCAAAGGTGCTTCACGGGTCATTTCTAGTTTTGGCATGGGTTTTAAGGACTTAGCAATGGGCGGATACGACAAGCGAAGGAACCACCACCTTTTAATCATTCAATACTGGAGTCTTTTGAAGGAAACCATGAGTGGAGAGCTTTCAGACAATTCAGAGAGGAATTTGATAGTTACCTTATCAAATATGATCTACATTGAGCCCAACATGGTGGTCATGGAGCCTGCTGCTCAGGCTATCCTGACCGATAGGCATTTTACCCAATTTTTTGATCTATTTTTGGGCATGAAAGATGAAATTACACTGGCTATGATGGAAACATGGGAGGATGGTCACGTGGAGATCAGGGGTCATGAATTTGTCATTGATGTTCAGCTACTGGCAAAAATTACCGGCCAGTCGGTCAAGGGTAGGTCAATTCACAGACAAAAGCACCACTGGGAGGTGGAGCTCAAAGAGTTTAAGGATAACCCAAAAATCTACAAGGAGGCAAAGAATGGCCTCACAAGGATGGACCTCCCGACTCCCTGGAATGCGGTTATGAAGAATGTGCTGGAATTCATCACGATGGAGGACCCTGGTAAAACTTTACTCAGCTTCCATTACGCCTTTGTCAACTTTTTTTGGGATGTTAACCCCATAAGCATTCCCCAATTTTTGATGAACTCCCTGAACCACACCATAACCTCATCCCACAGCAAAAAAGGCTTTTCCATGCCCATGCATCAAGGCCTTCTCAAGGTTATTTACAAATACGTCCTTCTCCATGCTCCCCAACCTGTCCCTGCCCCTCCTCCTGAGGATCCCCCGATGGTTCGTGGTGAAATTTTGAGGGGGCACGAGAGCCCTGGTCTCCCAAAACCCTCCCCTGTCATGAAGCATGAGGGTGAGTCAAGCGCTAAGGGAGGCCCGACAAGGAAAAGGCTGAGAATTGATGACCAGCCCATTAGGTCTTCCCTGAGGCTAAAAAACAAGCAAGTTCAGGGGAGCAACAAAATCATGGAGATTACGTCTGAAGATGAGGGTCCTAACCCTACAATCATGGAATTGAAAAGGTATGTCCTGAACACGATGGCCAACATCAATCAGTAGATGCAAGAATTACAGGAGATTTTGACCAAGGTTTTCTTCAACGAAGGATACCAGAGCAACAAGTCGGTGGTCTACAACCCGGATACTGACGACAACGAAGAAGACAAAGATGAAAATCAGGAAGAGGAGGTCGAGGATGAGGACTAGGGTCTTCCTCCGATTGGCCTGTCCTGTGTCTGGATGTTCTGTGTTTTGTTTTGTTGTATTGGCAGTGGCAGTGGCTTTTTGTTTCCTGCGGGCTTATGGGTGATCTCCTGTGCGTAGTGTGGTTGCTTGGGGTAGTTAGGGTCCTGATAGGACCTGTGTCTCTTTTTGTTAAGGGGGTTTTCGACTATGGTGGGTAGTATGGTCTGGTTCTTATGGTTTCTGGCTAGGTAGTAGCGTAAGGTTAGAGGACAGAGTTTCCTCAGTTTGGTTCCTGGTGGGGTTCCTCAACCATGGGCTGATTTTTGTAAATCGGTTTTGGGTCAACCGTTAAAACCCGGTTTAATGATAGACTTGATTTACCAAAAAAAATTACAACATGGTCAACATGCACAAAAATAGGGTAACATGTAATTTAATTGCAAATTTTACTAATAACATATTCTACTATAAAAAAATATATTTTTTTGTGATTGTATAATTCAATTAGGCTCCTATCAGGGTTTTTCTAATATAGTAGATGGCATACATATTGTCTTATTTTCATCTAAGAACTACTCCTAATGCTATGTCAAATTTAATTGTATAGATATGAAATGACAATTTTTAATTTGGACCTCTTAGAATAGGTGTTGAGATTTTTATTTAGGGTGTCACAAGCTTTCTGAAATTCAAGTGTCCAAATAACTTTTGAATAAATTTAAAATAACATCCCTATTCTTTCCAACCAAGAAGTAAAATACAACCAATACAATTCAGAATTATAAATGCTTTCATAAAGCACTTAGTCATTGATAAAGTTGTAGCTGAAGTATATATAAAATCACACTAATACATACAATAAAAATATGTTATAGATTCTTCATATTTGGATATAAAACAACATTTTAGTCTCCTATTTAAAATTCTACAAAAGCAACACAAATAAACATTAAATAAAGCTAAAACTAGTAGCAATATACCAACATGAAGATGTCTAGTTTTTTTATCATTACAACAATATCTTTAACAACTCTTATAACTCAAAACTTCTATAAATGCTTCCATTGTCGATAGTCTAGAAAAGAAAAAATAAATCCAATTTATACTTTTCCAACAATGGAAAAGAATGTGAGACATGGAAGGGTAAAATTCATTTTCCTTCTTCAACTTAATCTCTAACAACCTTTTTTTTTTAAATGTTCATTATTTTTATGCTCGACCTAATTTGGTAGCTAAATTAGCAACAAGAAATATTGGTCAACAAAATCCATTTGGTAGTTAGAGAGATCAACATCAAATATTGACATTCTCCCCCTGATGTTGAGTGGATGAACAATCTTGTCTATAAGCTTTAGGAATTGATCATTTTTTGTACCTTTAGTAAATATATCAACAAGTTATTCTTGGGTATTCACATGCCTCAATTCAATTTCTTTAATTTAAATCATGTCTCTAATGAAGTGGTACTTCAATAAAAGATGTTTATATTTGCTATGATGAACTTGATTCTTTGCCACTTTGATAGTGCTCATATTATCACAAAATATTATTGTTGGATGGTATTGATTCTCTTTACGTTCTTATAGATATTTTCTAAGCCATAGTTCTTATGCACCAACTAAAGTGATGGTAATATATTTTGCTTTGGTAAAATAGAGTATAATTGATCCTTGCTTCTTTGAACTCCAAGTGATTAGCCCTTAACTACGTCTGAAGCAATTATTGGATGTTGACTTTCAACCATCTAAACTATCACCCCAATCACCATCAATATAACTAGCCAACTCAATCTCGTTAGATGCATGATAATGTATGCCAAAATCAATTGTACCCTTCATATACCTTAATATCCTCGTAGATTCCTTCAAATGCACCTATGATGGCTCACTCATATGGGTAGAATTAAGGGACAACATATGCAATGTATATTCTAGTATAAGAAACATCAAGCTTCCAACTATGTTTCTATAGGTTGTCATTTTTAATTTATTAGCTTCATCATATTTGCATAAAACGAGTCCATGAGAAATTGGTGTTATGACTAGTTTGCATTCTTCCATGTTAAAAAATTTCAACATATCCTTGGCATACTTGGCTTAACAAAATAAAAATTTGATTTATATTTTGATGTACTTCCATTCCTAGGAAATATTGCATTAGCCCTAAGTCCATATTAATTTTTTCATCATAGCACTCAAACTCATCTTTAATATTAGAACAACTACCCATGTATACCAAATCATCAACATGTAGATAAACAAGGAGAATATAATTACATTACCTTTTGTAGTAAAGAGTGGGTTCACTCTTGCTTCTCATGAAATATCTTTCCTAAAATAGCCATAAATTTGGGCATACCTTACCCTTGGAGCTTTCTTGAGACCATACAAGGCCTTCTTCAACTTGTAGACTTGGTCTTCTTTACCTTGGAATTCAAATCCTTCTATTTGATGTACATAAACTTCCTCATCTAAGTACTCATTTAAAAAATCACTCTTCATATCCAAATGATGTATGCTCCATCTCCTTTGGGCTACCAATAAAATCACCATTCTAATGGTCTCTTGTATTGCCACCAATGCAAATTTCTCTTCATAATATATACCATATCTTTGAGTTAAATATTTTACAACTAGTCTTACCTTATATCTTTCAACACAACCATCACTTTTGTACTTAGTCTTGTAGACCCATTTAGTGCCAATACATTTATTATCATTTGGAAGCTATACAAGTTCCCAAGTATCATTTTTATAAATTAAATTAATTTCTTCTTCCATTTATTGCATCCAAACATCATTATGGCAAGCATCCTCAAAACATAATGGTTCAAAATCAACTTGTGATAGCAAAGCATAGTTCACTACTTCACCTTTTTGGTATTCTTCATCATCACCATAAGTTTGTAGCCTTTGCAATCTTGAGGCCTCATTATTAGCTTCGTGTTCTTGGCTTCTTGTAGATCTTTATGAGGGGTATTTGGATGTTTTGTATGAGGAGTTGTGTTAGAATAATTCTTGTTAAAATAAGTACATCCACATAAATATTGTAATAAAAGCAATAAATCATGAAAAAACAAGATATTGCTATACAAAATGGAAATATAGAAATTTATATTAATCTCATAGAATCACAATACAAAATCATTAGCCACTTTGAGGGGGCAACCTCCTAAGAAGAATTTTGATTCAACATGTTATACCCCTTGACATTTAAAGACTATTCGTAACCCTAACCTAATGCTCAAGGGTCGACTTATATGCAAGTGGCCACTTGAGCTAGAATATTCTACCAAATAAATAGTTACTTTCTTTATAATAGTTACATAAATTGATCCCACTTGTCTAAGCACCTCAAATACCACATAACAAAAATACTATAAAATATCATTAAGATGGATCTCCATATTGGAAATGGGGTCATTACATAATAATTCTATAATTACATAATGATGTTAGGATGGTGTCCTAACATGATTTTCCCCTTCAAAAAAATTTATCCTTAAATTTGGAGATGAGGAAACTGCTATTGTAGCTACTAGAGGGACTCCCATGTGGTATCTTTAGGTTTTAATCCTTGCCATTGAATAATACATTAATTATGATATAGTTACAAACGGTGCATGATCACCAGTCCAAAAAAAAATTAGGCTTAAGAAGGATATATCCTTCTTCATACATCTCTAGTAAAGTGGATTGAACCTATACCTTATTTCCAACAACTTTCTTTATAGAAGATATATGAAATGGATCCTAGAAGTGGCCAAAAGTGTTATATTTCTATGAATAACCACTCAATATTATGGCCACTATATCAATAATACTCAACTCAATATGAAGGAAATAATAATGCTAAGTAAATAAGCTTATATTCAGAATATGAAATAACTCAAATATTGCTAATGGCAAATTCTGAAAAATACAATAAACTCCTATTAATAAAAGACCTCAAATACATCATATTACATCACCTTCCATTGCTCCATGGGTGATGTCCCATCTCTTGAAATTTCCTTGTGATGCTTCTCTATTACAATTGCATATCAATATATAGTATGGAATGTGACTCTTCATATATTGTTTCTTGACCTACACTCTTCCTATGACTCTTCATATTCCTATTCTAATGACACATTTACATAGGGACAACTATGCACATTTACATTGCCAAAATATAATTGCACACTTGTGAAGAACACAAGCTTATACTAAGAGGGGGGGTGAATAGTATAAGATAAAAATTTTATCTTTTATTTCCAAAGCAATAACTTCAAATAATATCAATGCAATAATGAAACAATGCACAAATAACCACACACATAAGATACAAATATTTTACGTGGAAAGTCCCTCTTGGGAGAAAACCATGGCAAAATATTGCTTATATATTTCTTCAATAAATTTCATGAGAACCAACCCATAGGAGACACCAATCCCCTATTACAATGTTCGTGGACACCAATCCCCTTACTCAAGTTCGTGGACACTAATCCATAAGAGACACCAATACCCTCTACTAGTTCATGGGTACCAACCCACAAGATACACCAATCCCCTCTACTCAGGTTTGTGGACATCAATCAATAGGAGACACCAATATCCTTTGCTCAAGTTCGTGGACACCAATCCATAGGATACACCAATCCCCTCTGCTAGTTCGTGGGCACCAACCCACAAGAGACACCAATCCCCTCTACTTATTTTTGTGGACACCAATCGATAGGAGACACCAATCCCCTCTGCTTAGGTCATGGACACTAATACATAGGAGACACCGATCCCATTTGCTAGTTCTTGGGCACCAATCCATAGGAGACACCAATCCCCTTTGCTCAGGTTCATGGACACCAATCCATTGGAAACACCAATCCCCTCTACTTAGGTTCAAGGATACCAATCCACATGAGACACCAATCCCCTTTGCTATTTCATGGGAACCAACCTATAGGAGACACCAATCTCCTTTGCTCAGGTCTGCTCCAAAGCCTGCTCTCAAATCTTCTCCAATATGCTCCAATATGGTCTAAAACCTGCTCACAATACTATTCAAATATACCCACAAAACCTACTCAAACCTGCTCCAAAACCTACTCAAATTTACTCCAAACCTACTCATAAAACCTATTCAAATATGCTCCAAACCTGCTCAACTATTTCCTAGTCTTGCATACAAACAATACTTATCTATTTCCAAATCTTGCATACAAACATTCCCAAATATTGCATACAAACAATGCTCATCTATTCCCAAATATTGCATAAAAACAATGCTCATATATTCCCAAATATTGCATACAAACAATGCTCATCTATTCCCAAAATCAACCAAGAACAATGCACTAATCTGCTTGCAAATTTGATCTATAACCCTTGCATATTTACTCTCTCAATCAAAACAATGCTCATCCATTCAAACCTTATACCTCCCACTATATGACAACAAAAATATTTTCTTCAAACAAAACTACTTTGAGAAAAGAACACTATACCTCTAAATCTTCCTCAATGATGATGATCTTTTTGCATGAGATTTCCAAACTTACCTTGACAAAAATAATTTTTCCTTTTGTATGTGCCTTTCAAATCTGGTCAATAATTCTCTTTTTCCTTTCTTGATTTAAATATCAAATCAACCACTTTAAACCCTTATAAATTCTTTCAAAACATACACAATAAAGCTTAAAAATAACTCCTTATATCTCCCTTTTGAAACTTACAATATAAAGCTTTATTCTAACATCTTCTTTATATCTCTTTTTATGATTTGCAAAAATAGAACTTTATACTAACAACATCTCCCTTGCAAAAATGAAATCACAACATTACACCTTATATCTCCCCTTTTATAATTTGCAAAAATCAAATCACAATACTATGCCTTATATCTCCCCTTTTATCATTTGCAAAAATCAAATCCCAATACTATGCCTTATATCTCCCTTTTTATCAAATTTAATAAAACAAAATTTATAAATACCTTGCACAACCGCGGATGGGATTTGATCCCTTGACCTCTAGAAGCGTAGCGCCCTAACTTGGGCTAGTGACCAGCTGCGCTAATGCAACACATGAAACCAAAAGGTGTAAAACAATATTTAATTCCTTCGATGCTCTGTTTTCAATTCTTCAACAAAACGACATCGAAGAGATTTGACCCCTTAACCTCTTGCACAGCAGCACTCCATGCAAGCTAGGAAACCGACTAGGCTACCCTAGTGGATGGAACCAAAGGTACAAAAACAATATTTAAATCCTTCATAGCTCTATCTTCAACACTTTAGCAAAATGACATCAAAGAGATTCGACCCCTTAACCTCTTGCAACACAGTGCCCTAGCATGAGCTAGGCTACCGACTGGTCTAACCACTCGGTTGAGATAGAAGTGGCATGAACCAATGTTTAAAGTTTTCTTTCCACTGTGATGCTACCAAAACCTACGCTCCTCTCCTCCCTCCTTCTCGTTGTCGTTCTTCGCTCGATCGATCTTCTTCGAATTGCTTGGCATTATTCAAAGTGAACTTAGGAGCTCATATTTATATGCTTCTTCATGCGCACCCAACGAAGTTGGCCCAACATTTTTTGAATATTTGAATTTTCAACCTTTTGCATGGTCGGCCCATAATATTTAATTCCCTTTTGCATGGTGCTCTTAAGGAGGTCGCCCATCATTTGAATTTTAAAACATTTAAATATTTAAAATTTTACACTATATTTAAATCCTTTGATTTAAATATAAACCTCCTTCTTTAATATTTAAATATTAAAGCATATAAGATCACTTTTGCTTTGACAACATTAAATCATCTTTGAAGATATCTACCTTGCACTTCAATGATAACTCATCATTTCAACCTTGAAGATATTTTTGCCTTTGACATCAACATTTCATCCTTGAAGATATTTCTGCCTTTGACATCAATGACAACTCAATATTTCCAACAATATCCCCCTTTGTCATTGATGGCAACCCTATAATGAAACTGACTTTTACTGAACATGATCACAAGTTGCTCCCCTGACTAGTTGCTCCCCCTTACTAAAAACTCTCCCCCTTTGACATCAATGGCAAAGGCTCCTTGGGGCTTGTAAGATAAGTCACTTGACAATGCCCCCCACTCCCTTCTCTTCTTTGAGATTTCAATTATGATATGGGAGTGAAACTCCCAAATTACTATGCTCCTCTTCTTGTTTCATTTTCTTTCTCCAAACTTTGGAGATCATACCCTTTTGAACATTTTGACCATTCTCCTTTTTGCTTGACTTCAAAAATTCAGGGAACACTGTTCTACACCATCTAGATGTATGCCCAAAATTGTTACATTTGTAACATATGATGTTGTAGTCCATAGGAGGTGCAAATGAATTGAAATTCCTCTTGGTGAAGCCAAAATCATTCATAGCACTGATCCTACAATTTACAGCTTTATGACCAAAATGGTTACATGAGAAACAATAACCATGAAAGAGATATTGAAACCTGTCTGATTGCCTTGGAGGATATTGTTGCATGGTTCTCTCATTGCTTTTTCTATGATGGTCCCTATCCCTTGATGGTGCTTTGTTTTCTTCCTCATTGATGCTTCCACTTCTCAACATATCAACATAGGTCTTAGGCTCTTCTTCAATTACTTTCTTTGATGCTTCTGTTTCTTTTGAGCTTGACTCCCCCTTTTGTTTCTCTTGACCTTCTTCAAAACCAAGTCTAGTATTTATAAATGGAGATCTTTGTACTTTGATAATATCATCCAATATTTTTGAACTTTTCCTAAACTGATATATCTTATCATTAAATTTTTCAAGTCCCTTCCTTAGACTTTCACATTCTAGCTCTTTTGCCTTTAACTGTTCAGCCATACCTTCTTCAATTCTCCTTGCCTCTTCAATTTTAATTTTTAAGTCAATGAGTTCTTGTGACAACTTTATCTTTATCTTCTCATCCTCTTGTACTTGAGCCTTCAATCTTGAGTTCTTCTTTCTAACCCTCTTCAACTCTTCAAGAGCAACAATAAGTTCCTCTTCTATGTCAACTGTGGCTTCCTCTTCATTTTTTAAATCTTTCTCTTCTTCTTGGTCTTCAACAATAGGAGCATCTTCTTTCTCTTCTATGGCCAAAAATAGGATCTCTTCTTTTTCACTATCGGAGAGGCTTTCATCATTGCTACTAGAAGAATTGCTTGCTTCTTCAACATAAAAACTCTTCTTGTGTCTTTGAAATATTTTCTTCTCATGCTTACTCTGACGATGCCTATCCTTCTTTCCATGATAAAATTTTCTTTCTTTCTCTTTCTTGTATTCCTTTTCTTCTTCACTGCTACTACTTTTAGCTTGTGGACAATTAGATGCATAGTGACCAAAGTTACCACAATTAAAACATTTCACAGTATGCATACCTTTGTGTTTTCTTGGACCCTTATTATTTCTTCTCACAAAGTTAGCTTCTTCTCCACTACTTGATTCTTCACTTGATTTTGGTTCCTTATTCTTTGTCTTCCTTGAAGCTTTAAATGTTGCTTCCCATTTGGATGTTTGATCTTTTTCAGTCCTCATCTCATAGGTTGTGAGAATTCCATGTAGCTCATCCATGCTTAAGGTTTTAAGATCCTTCATCTCTTCTATTGTTGAAACTTTTGCATCAAACCTCATGGGAAGTGACCTTAATATTTTCTAAACAATCTTAGAGTCTTCAATACTTTCTCCAAGTCCACGAATGGTGTTGAAAACCTCATCAACACGAAGTAGATACCTAGAAATATCTTCCTCATATTTCATCTTCAAGTCTTCAAACTTCCTCCTATGGGTTTGAAGTTTTGCCATTTTAACCTTGTCGTCTCCTTCATATGTTCTTTGTAACTTGTCCCATATTTCTTTTTCTGAAGTGCATTGCATGACTTTCACAAACTCTGATTCACATAACCCACTTAATATTGCATTCATTACCCTGGCATTATTTTCGTATGGTTTCTTACCATTTGCATCCATGGGAGGAGTTGTAGGTGGTGTGAACCCATTCTCAATGAATTGCCATATATCATATCCATGTGCCATCAAATATGTATGCATCCTCATACTCCAAAAAGCATAGTTAGTCCCATCAAACAATGGAGCCCTGTTTGATGAAAAACCTTCTTGGCCAACCATGTGTGTTCTTGTAAGATCTTCCTTCAAGTTGTTAGGATTTCATGAAGGAACCCACTCTGATACCAATTGAAGAACACAAGATTATACTAAGAGGGGGTGAACAGTATAAGATAAAACTTTTCTCTTTTCTTTCCAAAGCAATAACTTCAAATAATATCAATGCAATAATGAAACAATGCACAAATCACCACACACATAAGAGATAAATATTTTACGTGGAAACTCCCTCTTGGGAGAAAACCATGGCAAAATATTGCTTATATATTTCTTCAATAAATTTTGTGGGCACCAACCCACAGGAGACACCAATCCCCTATTACAATGTTCATGGACACCAATCCATAGGAGACACCAATCCCCTTGCTCAAGTTCGTGGACACCAATCCACAGGAGACACCAATCCCCTCTGTTGGTTCATGGGCACCAACCCACAGGAGACACCAATCCCCTTTGCTCAAGTTCATGGACACCAATCCACAAGAGACACCAATACATAGGAGACACCAATCCCTTATGCTAGTTTGTGGACACCAATCCATAGGAGACACCAATCCCCTCTGCTAATATTCATGAACACCAATATCCTATGCTCAATTTCATGGACACCAATCCCCTTTGCTCAGGTTTATGGACACAAATCCATAGGAGACACCAACCCCTTCTACTGGTTTGTGGGAACCAACCCACGGGAGACACCAATATCCTCTTCTCAGGTCTACTCCAAATTCTACTCTCAAATCTACTCCAATATACTCCAAAACCTTCTCACAATACTACTCAAATATTCTCACAAAGCCTACTCAAAAATGCTCCATAACCTACTTACAAAACCTGCTCAAATTTTCTCCAACCCTGCTCATAAAACCTGTTCAAATATACTCCAAACCTGCTCAACTAATTCTTAGTATTACATACAAACAATGTTTATCTATTCCCAAATCTTGCATACAAACAAATCTCATCTATTCCCAAATATTGCATACAAACAATGCTCATCTATTCCCAAATATTGCATACAAACAATACTCATCTATTCCCAAATATTACATACAAACAATGCTCATCTATTCCCAAAATTAACTATGAACAATGCACTAATCTACTTGTAAATCTGATCTATAACCCTTGCATATTTACTCTCAATATTAATCAAAACAATGCTCATCCAATCAATCCTTATACCTCCCACTATATGACAACAAAAATGTTTTCCTCAAACAAAACTACTTTGAGAAAAGAACACTATACCTCTAAATCTGCCTCAATGATGATGATCTTCTTTTTACATGAGCTTTCCAAACCTGCCTTGACAAAAATGATTTTTCCTTTTGTATGTGCCTTTCAAATCTGGTCAACAATTCTCTTTTTCTTTTCTTAATTAAATATCAAATCAACCACTTTAAACCCTTATTACTTCTTTCAAAACATACATAATAAAGCTTAAAAATAACTCCTTATATCTCCCTTTTGAAACTTACAATATAAAGCTTTATTCTAACAACATCTTCTTTATATATCTTTTTATGATTTGCAAAAATAGAACTTTATACTAACAACATATCCCTTGCAAAAATGAAATCACAACATTACACCTTATATCTCCCCTTTTTTAATTTGCAAAAATCAAATCACAATACTATGCCTTATATCTCCCCTTTTATCATTTGCAAAAATCAAATCCCAATACTATGCCTTATATCTCCCTTTTTATCAAATTTAATAAAACAAAATTTATAAATACCTTGCACAACCACGGATGGGATTTTATCCCTTGACCTCTAGAAGTGCAACACCCTAACTTGGGCTAGTGACCAACTGCGCTAACACAACACATGAAACCAAAATGCGTAAAACAATATTTAATTTCTTCGGTGCTTTATTTTCAATTCTTTAGCAAAATGGTGTCGAAGAGATTCAACCCCTTAACCTCCTACATAGCAACACTCCATGCAAGCTAGGCAACCGACTGGGCTACCCCAGCGTATGGAACCAAAGGTACAAAAATAATATTTAAATCCTTCATAGCTCTATCTTCAACACTTCAGAAAAATGATATCAAAGAGATTCGATCCCTTAACCTCTTGCAACACAGCACCCTAGCGTGAGCTAGGCTATTGAATGGTCTAACCACTCGATTGAGATAGAAGTGGCACGAACCAATGTTTAAAGTTTTCTTTCCATTGTGACGCTACCAAAACTTGCGCTCCTCTTCGCTCTCCTTCTTAATGTCGTTCTCTGCTCGATCGATCTTCTTCGAATTGCTTGGCATTTTTCAAAGTGAACTTAGGAGCTCATATTTATATGCTTCTTCATGCACGCCCAACGAAGTCGGCCCAAAATTTTTTGAATATTTAAATTTTCAACCTTTTGCATGGTCGGCCCATAATATTTAATTCCCTTTTGCATGGTGCTCTTAAGGAGGTCGCCCATCATTTGAATTTTAAAACATTTAAATATTTAAATTTTAAATATTTAAACTTTTACACTATATTTAAATCCTTTGATTTAAATATAAACCTCCTTCTTTAATATTTAAATATTAAAGCATATAAGATCACTTTTGCTTTGACAACATTAAATCATCTTTGAAGATATCTGCCTTGCACTTCAATGATAACTCATCATTTCAACCTTGAAGATATTTCTGCCTTTGACATCAACATTTCATCCTTGAAGATATTTCTGCATTTGATATCAATGACAACTCAATATTTCCAACAATGACGCATGGTGTTTCTTGGCCTACACTCTTCCTATGACTCTTCATATTCCTATTCTAATGACACATGTACATAGGGACAACTATGCACATTTACATTGCCAAAATATCATTGCACACTTGTGCATTTATTACATTGCATAAAGTAAATACTTTCATCCTAATCTAAGACACTCTTTCCTAATCTATAGATGTACCCATGGTGGTACATTGTCATGTACCAAATAATGTAATATATTCCAACACCCCCCTGTATTACATTATTTGGTTCTTGAAGACTTTAGTCTTCAATATGGTCTTCTTCTTCTTCATCATCTTGTTCAGGTTCATATTCTTCTTGCTTGTCTTCATCATTAGATTGTAAACTCTTGAAAGATGTCATGCTGTTATTTGATCCCTGCAGAGGTATATTATTTTCCTCTTTGTTCTTCATATTAGAAGTCTTCTTCCTGGTATGATTTCTTTTCTTTGTCTTCAACTTTTGTTTGGATTTCTTGGTACCATCAACTGTTAGATATCCTTGTTGTGTAAGGGCTTTAATCACTTCTCTGGTCCATCATTGTTTCTCTTGATCTTTGTGTAGTCTTCTTTCCTGTTCTTCATGCTTATATCTGTTGTTATCAAAAGCTTTAAGAATAATATTTTGAAACAAACATTGTAGTCTGAATGTTAGAATCCTTTCAAAACTTAAGTAAAACTCCTTTTTGTAGTGACAGAAAGTAGATGAATGAGATTCTTTTCCACAGTATGTGCAAGGATGTAGATTCCAACAATCATCTTTTTCATGACCTTCTCTATTACAGTAAGTGCACTTCAAGTTTTCCTTAGTTGTTTTGAACAACTTAACTTCTTATGTTTTCTTGATTAACTGATGTAACCATGCATGGATAGTTGTAGCAATTCTATTCTTGCTCCTTTCATAGACTTGTAGAAGAAATTCTTGTCCTATATGCCTTGAGAAGCTTTGAGAATGTTCATTATGTTTGTCAGAGACTTCTATCATATTGTTAGAATATGTCCTTAAAGTATTTCCTTTTGTCGGATAATTGTTACTCCTCTTTGAATCAAGTAAATCTCTAATCCTTGTAGATCTATTAAATCCTCTATATTTGATAAGTTCTTCCATTTTAAAGAAATCCTTAAATACTCCTAAACTTTTGAGGTAGACTTCCTTATGACTCCCTAGTTAAATTTGTCAAGCAATTATCAATTTTAAAAGGTACTTCCTTAGTTGTGAGAGATAGACTAAGGATGATATTTCTCAAGTTTCAAATATTGTTCTTTCAATTATATGTTGTGTAGAAACCCTTGTATCTCCCTAAGGTTTGAAAGATAATATTTAATATTATTAATCAACAATCCTTTACAAATCTTCAAATCTCTAATAATTTTGAATTTAGAGATTAATCTATCCAATGCAATCTTTTCAATATGTAGGATTCCTTTTATCTCCCAAATTTATGAATAAAATATTTAATTCTAAATTTCATATGCTATATTTGATGTAGAAATCCTTATACCTCCAAATTTAGAAATTTAGAAATTTTAAAAATAATATTTGCAATATTTTGTAATTCTAATTTGATGTAGAATCCTTATTTCTCCAACCTTAATTAATTTACAAATATTTAATTGGTTTTGTAAACTATGGTATGCAATTTTACAAAACTCCAATATAACCTTCAAATTCTAGAAAATGCTCTTCAAAAATATAATTATAGGCTTCAAAATAATAATATGATTTTCTAAGGTTATAAAAATGCTTATCACTCCACTTTTACTTTTAATAAAATTTGACCTTAGAATATATTCCCTTCTTATTCCTCCTATCAATATAAAACTTTAATATATGGTAAAATGCTATGGTAAATACCTCAAATATTCAGGCACTCCTTGTTGGTCTTGTTGGGCGCTTTTCTCTCTGGTCAAACTTGCTTGGAATGCTTCGTATGACTCTTCAAAGATGCTTTGACCTTCTTTAATGCTTCTCCTCTTGCATTTTCTATGTAAGGCACTGGAAAAATTGCTATATTAATACCTCTATGGCTATATGAGTGCTTCACCTTTCTTTGGATGTGTGCCACGTGGTGTAGATGTTATTTGACTCCTTGTCTTCCTTCTTGGTGGTGCTAACATTCATGAATAGAATAAAGTGGACACTTGTCACTTTCTTTCTTGCAACTTGGGAGTTACACAATCTTCTTGAGCGCTTGGATAATAATGAAGAATGTTTGAATGTTTGAGTGCTCTTTTCTCATGAAGAGTTACGTTCAACCTTATGCACCAACTTCTGTCTTTAGTGCCAAGTGGAGATATTCCCTTCTTTTGGAAGAGACAAGTGTAATCAACTCTTTGTGCATGCACTCTTTTTCCAAATGTATGGATTGTAAGGCTTTTGAATGCCTTTGCTCTTCCCAAAATTATTCTTGCTCCTTGTAAAATGTATTCTAGCTTCTTGAAAATGTATTCTTGCTAGATTTTCTCCTTCCTTTGGATGATGGTGGACTTGCTCATGGATGGCTTCAACCAAAGACCTTCTTGTATGCTTCAATGGTGGCCCTATGGTAATCACTATGGCAATTTCTTTTTCTTCTTTGATAATGCACCCTGTATTTTCTTTCTCTTGTAATCTGCCCTATTTTGAATGGCTGTAATAGTACTTTTGTAGGTTGTGGATGACATTCTCTACCTTCTTGGGCTGGCCAAAACTTGAGCCTAATGGCTTCTTTTCCTTATGCTCTTTTTCTGGTGCTTTTTCCTACAAGTGGGTGGACGTATGATGGAGTATTTGCCCCCCTGTAATCTGTTGTCGAATGGTGCTTTATATAGTGGTGGTTTTCACCACTTCCTTGGTGGTTTCCTATACCACTCCCAATTGTAAATCCGGTGTTTTTAAACACCTAAAATCTGCCCAAATTTGGAGCTCTTTTCCTTTTCAAAATTTGTTGTACTTTGAGGGTTATTTTCCCTCACAAACGTAGAATATTTTGCTTCTTATTTCACTTTAAAATTCAGCATATACTAACACTTATAACTCCTTTAATAAATCAATCTAATGTTGCTATAATATTTCAACTTTCTCATATAATAAAGTGGTTCTATCCCACTAATCAATGTTAAATAAATCTGATTTTCTCTTATTAAAAAACAACATATAATCAACTTCTTATCACTCCAATTAAACTTGTAATTTTGTTGTTATAATATGCAATTTTTCTATAAAATCAATGGTGTGAAATAGTGTCCTTTCTTAGCTTAATGACACCTTAAAATATTCTTCTTGTATAGCTCTAAATAGCTTCAAAATCTGATGCTTTAAAACTCTTAATAAACTCCTTTAAAAACTCTGCAATAGTAATCTATATGGCATCAATTTTACACACCTTTTTGTAGCTTCTTCCTTCGTAGCTTACTGTCTTGTATTTTCTGGATTTTCACCCTTCAATTTGTTGTTAGTAGATCCTTCAATTTGCAGCAATAATGGCTACCTCAAAGCTTGCTTTCTTTTCCTTTAAATAGGTGCTTTCTTCTCCTTCAAACATGTGCTTTCTTCTTCTTCAAACATGTGCTTTCTAACTTTGATTTTTATAGCTTCAAATGCTATCCAAATGCACTCCAAATCTGCAATCAACCTCCTTCGTAGGTGCTTCTACTAATCCTTATGCTTTGCTGTCCAAAGCTATCTCAAATATTTCCCAAAGCTTCTTTAAAATGCAACTAATTTTGTTCTTACAATGCTGCCCAAAAATGCAGCTTAAACACCTTCTAATTGTTATTCCAAAATCTGATTTGATGAAGTTTACTAACCTTCAAATTTGCTACTCTCTTTTCTTTTTGCAGTCCTTTTCCTTTCAACTTTTCTTCTAAAAATCAGCAACTTGTGCTTTTACAAATTAGCCTACAAAACTTGTGTGGCTATCTTCAAATTTCTCAAATTTGTGGCTTTTGTAGTATTCTTGCTTTCTTTTGACTTCTTGCTAAATTCTATCTTCAAATCTGACCTCTATCTCTATCTTCTCTCTCAAGAATCTGAATGTCTTGAGTTCTTCAAAATCTTCTTCAAATTTGACAAACTTCTTGCCAAATCCTTTTCCTTGTGGGCTTGTTGTCGGATGGCGATAATTATCCCAATTTATTCTGGTCAGGTACTCTTTCTTCTTGCAATATTCTACCATGAACTCTACTTCAAATCTCCTTCAATAATGGTTGCTTCAGCTTCTGCAATAAGGCTTTTCTGTAGCCTTCTTTTCTTCTTCAAAATCTTCTTTAGACCTCTATTCTTGGGTCTTCTAATTCTGCAACATTCAAATCTATTTTTCAATGAAACCTTACCTTGGTTTCTTCAATTTTCCACTATGGAAAATTCTTCAATGAGATCTCTTTTTGGATCTCCAAAATCTGCAATAGGACTTTATCTTTAGTATTCAATATTCAATTTGTTGCTTCAATCTGCAATAGGACTTTCAATAGTCCTTCTATATTCAATATTCAATATGTTGCTTCAATCTGCAATAGGACTTTCAATAGTCCTTCAATCTTCAATATTCAATCTTCAATCTGCTTCAATCTGCAATAGGACTTTCAATAGTCCTTCAATATTCAATCTTCCAATCTTGGAAGTTCTTCAATATGACCTCTCTTAGGGTCTCTTCAATCAACAATCTTGCAATGAGAACCTCTCCTTGGTTCTTCTCAATATTCAATTGGGGCCTTCTTCTTGGACCTCCTTCAATGTCTATTTTCTACAATAGAACTTGAGCAACAATAATATATTCAAAGTTCCAGAAATAATAATCTTCACTAGCTATAACTAGTGGAATCAAATCAATGTTGAATCCTAGTCTTCACAGGTGTTCCTTCAACCTTGTGGAAATATTCTAGCCAATCAATAATATAGAATCTATATTCTTTCAATCAATAAAATTTATCAATAGGACCTCTTCTAAGGGTCTCTAAATCTTCAATATCAAGGTCTGTCTTCAAGACCTGTAAATTTTCTTCTATTCCGATTTTGCTCTTGGAATAGGTAAATCTTTAACTTTCACTGGTTTTCTTTCAACCTAGTGAGAAATGCTATCTTCTCTGGTTTTCTTTTCCAGAGGTAATTTTATTTTATCTTCTCTGGATTCTCTTTCCAGAGGTAATTTTCTTTATCTTCTCTAGTTTCTCTTTCCAGAGGTAATTTCCTTTATCTTCTCTGGTTTCTCTTTCTAGAGGTAATTTCCTTTATCTTTACTGGTCTCTTCTTAACCAGTAGAAATTTCCTTCCTTCCAATCTATATAATAACTTCTATCAAACAATCTCAAAGCCAACAACTTTTGCAAGGGGCAGGTCCAAAGGCGCGTCTGGTTTGCAAAAACGTAGCAATGGTGTTGAATGATGAAAAACTAGAATAGTTTCTAGTGGCTCTCTCAATTTCTATCTAGACCTATTGTGGCTAGATCTACCGTGGCTCTGATACCACTGTTAGCTTTTGATGAATAACCACTCAATAATATGGCCACTAAATCAATAATACTCAACTCAATATGAAGGAAATAATAATGCTAAGCAAATAAGCTTATATTCAGAATATGAAATAACTCAATATTGCTAATGGCAAATGCTGAAAAATACAATAAACTCTTATTGAATAAAAGACCTCAAATACATCATATTACATCACCTTCCATTGCTCCATGGGTGATGTCCCATCTCTTGAACTTCCCTTGTGATGCTTCTCTATTACAATTGCACATCCATATATAGGATGGAATGTGACTCTTCATATGGTGTTTCTTGGCCTACACTCTTCCTATGACTCTTCATATTCCTATTCTAATGACACATGTACATAGGGACAACTATGCACATTTACATTGCCAAAATATCATTGCACACTTGTGCATTTATTACATTGCATAAAGTAAATACTTTCATCCTAATCTAAGACACTCTTTCCTAATCTATAGATGTACCCATGGTGGTACATTGTCATGTACCAAATAATGTAATATATTCCAACAAAAAGGGCGAATTTGTAGGTTGTTAAACCAATCCAATATAATACTTGATAGGGACCATAGTATTTGGTAACAAGATCTTGGCATCTATGGAGATGGAGTGATGATTATTTGCAGGGTTGTAGGTAGAGAAAAAACATATCCCCCACTTTGAAGTTGCACTCAAAATGTTGTTGATCAGCTTGCTAAAGCATATGATTTTGGGTCAATTCAATATTTACCTTAAGTTGTTCGAGGAAAGTGATATGCTCGCTGAAAGTGGTATTGACAACATAGACCTTGGAGCTTCCTAAAATGTATGAGAAGGTGTTGGTGGAGGAAGACCATATACTACTTCAAATGGTGCAACCTTGGTCATAATGTGATATGAAGTGTTATACCACCATTTGTCCAAAGGAAGTCATTTATCCCACCGTGCAGGATGTGTGGATGTAAGGCAATGGAGGTAGGTTTCCATGCACTCAATTTTTGTTTGACCATAAGTTTGAGGATGATAGGCCAAAATCATTTTGATATGGGTGTCTAACAACTTAAATAGTTCTTACCAAAAATGACTAGTAAAAGTAGGGTTCCTATCTGACACAATAGATTTGAGAAACTATAGAGGCTATGTAGGGATGGGATAAAGAATAAAAATAAGCATACTTTGTGAGATGATCCACTACCACCAGAATAATTGATTTTCCTCCCAATTTGGGTAACCCTTCAATGAAATCCATAGAAATATCTACCCACACTTGTTTCAGAACTGGCAAGGACTAGAGGGTGCTAGGGGAACACATAGTTTCACCTATCATATTTTCTTCACAATTTTGAATATCCCTTTTCATTTCCTTCCAAAATAAAATATGTTTGATCCTTTCATAGGTTATAAAAAACTGAGAATGTCTAGCCATTGGTAAGGCATGCATTTCCTACAAGATGAGTTCTTGCATTTATGAATTTTGGGGAATGACAAGTCAATTGAGATATATTAAATATTGATCATGTCAATTGTATCTAGGGCATGAGTTGGGCTCTACTTGGAGTTTGTGAATAAAAGTTTACAAACTAGAATCCTTGGGCATTTTTTCTTTGAGATGATTGATCCATTGAGGAAGTGATCTAGACATAGCATTTAACATTTCCTAATTTTCATACCATCAAGATAGTGTATCAGTCACTACATTCTCCTTTCTTTTTTTATATGTGATTTCATAATCATATCCCAACAACTTAGATACCCACCTTTGTTGTTCAAGTGTGGTTACCCTTTGTTCCAAGAAGTACTTAAGACTTTGATGGTTGGTATTGATTGAAAAGTGATGCCCAAGAAGATATAGCCTCCAATGATTAACATGTAAAATGACTAGCTAAGTATATTTACCCAAATTTTAGCCCAAAAGTGCTCTATTGGTGAAGGTCAATGGTCTTCCTTATTGCATCAAAACTACCCCAATTCCATTGCCAATAGCATCGCTTCCAATTATAAAAGGTTAGAAAATTAGGCATTGCTAACATCAAGGTGACTATCATAGCTTTCTTTAATTCCTTGAAAGTTTTCTATGCTACTTCTGACAAAATAAAGGAATTCTTTCTTAACATGGATGTTAAAAGAGCCACTATCTTTCCATAGCTTTGCACAAATTACCGTAATAACCAATGAGTTCCAAAAACCCTTGACATCTCTTTAAGGTTTTGGGCTTTGGCCATTCTTGAACAAATTGAGTCTTTTTAGGATCGATTTTAACTCCTTTGGTGATAATGTGGCCCAAATACTCTACTTGCAACCCAAAAGAACACTTTGACCTCTTGACATAGAGTTGATTCTCAGACAAAAGCTACAAGGTCTGATCCAAATGCTAGAGATGCTCCTCCCAAGAGCGATTGTAAATCAAAATATCATCAAATAAGACTAGAATAAATTTATGAAGGGCTAAAAATGAAATTCCTTAGACTCTAAAAAATGGAAGGTGCATTGGTCAAAATAAATGACATAACCAAAAATTCATAGTGTCCTTTGTGAGTCCTAAAAGAAGTTTTAGGAATGTCATCATCCTTGATTTGAATATGAAAGTATCTCGACCATAAATCTAATTTTGAGAAATATTGGGTACCATGCAACTCATCTAACAAATCATCAATTACTAGAATGGGAAATTTATATTTAACAATTACTTTATTGAGTGCTCTAAAACCCACACACAAATGCTAAGACCCATACTTTTTTTGTACCAACAACACTAGAGAAGAATAGGGACTAATGTTGGGGTGAACAACCTCTGTAGCAAGAATTTCGTACACTATATTTTCAATTTATTATTTTTGAACATATGATTACCTATAAGGGTGGATATTTGGAGGAAGACTACTTGGAATAAGCTTAATTGCATGGTCATGAGTATGACAAGGGGGTAGTCCTTTGGGTTCCTTAAATATTGTGGTATGCTTTTACAATAGAAGTTGTAATTCCTCCTAATGGTCATCCACTGCAATTCCTTCAATCGTTCCAGCCTTCCACCAAGCATCCCAGCCTTCCATTGCAGTTCCTTCAACCATTCCAATCTTCCACCCGATATCCTAACCTTTCGCTACAGTTCCTTCACACGATCTAGCATTCCACCCAACATCCCAGCCTTTCGTTGTGGTTCCTTCAATCATTTCAGCATTTCACCCAACATCATAGCCTTTCGTTGCAGTTCCTTCAGCCCATCCAATCTTTCGTTGTGGTTTTTTCAATTGATCCAACCTTCCACCCAGCATCCTAGCCTTCTATTATGTTTCCTTCAGTCATTCCATCCTTCCACCCAACATCCCAACCTTCCATTGTGGTTCCTTCAACCGATCCATCCTTCCATCCAACATCCCAACCTTTCGCTATGGTTTCTTTAGTCGTTCCAACCTTCCACCCAACATCCCAACCTTTCGCTATGGTTCCTTTAGTTGTTCCAACCTTCCACCCAACATCTTAGCTTTCTGCTACAATTCCTTCAACCTTTTCAACCTTCCACCCAACATCCTAGCCTTTCGTTGCAGTTCCTTCAACCGATCCAACCTTTCATTGTGGTTCCTTCAGTTGATCCAACCTTCCACCTAGCATCCCAACCTTCCGCTACAATTCCTTCAGCCAATCCAACCTTCCACCCAACATCCTAGCCTTCCTCTACGGTTCCTTCAACCAAAACTTTTAGGTTAGCAAAAACAAAATAGGTAGTGTGATAAACCCCTAGGATTGATGCATAGGGCTGAGCAATCTCCTCCCAACCATCTATGGATTTTAAAAGTTAATTTATTGTTTTTTCTTTGATATTATAGTAGTGTAAAAAGCCATAGGTGCCTTTAGTATTGATGTAAGACTTCAAGTTCTTCAATATTTCAATATCTTAATCTACAATATATCTTAAACATTTAATTGAGTACTTTGATCAACCTTATTCATGGACAATTGATGTCGCACATGATTATTAGTCGATAACAAGTAAAGTCTCTTGATTGAATTTGGATAATTGGTTGAATTTTGGTAGTTTATGTTTGCACAATATGTTGTGTTTTAGTTTTGATTTTCAATGTATTCATTCCATATCTTTCCATATGATTTTTCCCTAACCATAGAAGGAAACTAACTATACAAGATTATAGAACAACAATTTTTTTGTTTCAATTGTAAATTTTATACATTGAAGCAAACATTTTCCAATTCATAGATGGTCTTTCAATTTTTATGCTTTATTTATTCTTTTCATTTAAATTCTATTGAATTCAAACCAAGAGAGTTGCAACAAAAAACTATTTTTAAAAGATTATTATAATATATAAGAAACAACGCTTTCCATAGCTCATGTTTTAGAAATTTTGCAACCCGTGTTATAAAAATTTTGCATCCCTAGTCTTCAATTTTTTTGGCCTATCAATATATAATTCCAAAAGGGATAGGAGATAGACAATTTTATTATGGAATAAAACTTCTCATGTCAAATTAGATTAGTGTTAAGTTCAAAGGACTAAAACACCTTCATATAATTTATATGCTTTTGTTCTATGCTTGACAAAATATCTACATGAACTAAATCCATAGAGTTTTTTAAAATGCTATCATTTTTTGGACATTGCTAAAACTATATATTATCACTATAATTTTCAATGATAATTTTAAATGCAAAAATATGATCGATTAAGTTACTAATACCATCACCCTTATTTCACTAATCAAAATATTATATTGCAAATTTTAATAAAATTATTAAAATCTTCATAATAAAACTAAATAATGCAATAGTACCTTTACATATTACTTACATACTCTAATTTTTATTTGTTTAAGTAATATTTTGTAAAATTAAAAAATAAAGGTTTATGATATTCATAAGATGAAATGATTAAATTCTTCCTGTCTATATAATATTTTGTAAAATAAAATAAATTTGTGACATTTATAAGATGAAATGACCCATGAAACAACAAACATACATTATATAACTTATTTCTTTTAGAGAAGATAACTATGTATATGAAACCTAAAAAACATTCATCTATTATTTTTTAAAATTTGTTTTTTTGTTTTAATAAAATATATGGAGATTGAAATGGTCCCACCATATTATATCATCGTCATTTAATGGTATTAAAACAACTCAATTATCATCCATCTATAGCTTTGCAAGATCTAAACTTAAGTCTCTTTGTTAAATGTTGAAGAATCTAACTAATTAAACTTAATAATATATTTTTTTAACATTTTACTGTAATTTCTTTAAACTACATAAATTTATTTCTAATGTATCAAAATAATAATTTCAAAAATTATTATAAAATTTACATTTATTTTTCTCTGTTTTCATTATCCTTATTCTTTGAAATATAGTAAGTTGATATTCTCTCTTCGAAATTTATTTTTTATTTTTTTCTCTTACCTATAATTATATTCTATCTAAACTTACATATGCAAGTTAATTCTGATCCATAAACATCTTGCTCTTCGTATTATCATTAACAAATGATTTATTTTCTTTAATGGTACTAAATTATAACTCTTTTTACTGTCATGAATTACTTAAGTTTAAACAAGACAACATATTCACAGCCATACTTCCCAGATCTATCCCAGTATTATCTGAGTAAAGGAAAAAGGGTCTATCTCCTCAATTGGCTTTCCTTGTCTTTTTAAAGCCATACTTCCCAGGTCTATCCTAAGACAATTTAAGGAAAGGAAAAAGGTCTAACTCCTCTACTGGCTTTCCTTCTCTGTTTAAATTTGGTTTTCAAAAGGGTTTGAGTTCTTTTAAAATTTTAGATTGATGTGTCCTTTATAATTTTATATAAATATATTTAATTTTATTAACTAATATGTTTGTCTTTTAGATTGATATGTTTAGATTGGTATGTCCAGTTTTACTAACTGGAATGCTTATCTCTTAACTAATATGTTTGTCTTTTAGATTGATATGTTTAGATTGGTATGTCCAGTTTTACTAACTGGAATGCTTCTCTCTTAACTAATATGTTTGTCTTTTAGATTGATATGTTTAGATTGGTATGTCCAGTTTTACTAACTGGAATGCTTATCTCTTAGGATCACAGGTGTTTTAAAAAGGTTCAGTATACTGTATATAATGGTTTAAATTTATATAATGGTTTAATTTTGTATTTTTAAAGAAGAATTTGAAAAGATATTACTACAATATCTCAACACAAGCCAGAGCTAATAGCTTCCCTTATATGAACTTAAGCCTAAAGTTGACAACCATTAACCACATAAACTTTTTCGATGACCATGGTGCTCTATACAGATACGTGGGCCAGATAAATCTAGGAAATCTAGGCCCTCCTTTCTTTTTCTTTTTTTTCGTTTTTTCTTTTTGACTTAGGCCCTCTTTTCATATGGACACACATTTAATGTCTGAAATGAATCTCCCACACTCAACCCTGGATGCTTTTTTTCGAAAGGGTCTATTGCACACATATTAACAGTCTAAGCAACAAAGAAATGTCAGGTATTTCTTTAAAACAATAAATGTAGAGCAAGGCTCAAATTTAATACATAGATGATCATTTGGGTACATTGGAAACAGTCCTTTACGCAGTCCCACTTTAAAACAGAACAAAATTTGTAACGCCTAGAGAAATTAACAGCATTATACAAACGGACAAAATTGATGATCGAAGAAGCTTGTTCAAATTTGACAAGAAAGAGAGGAAATTAAAAGCCTCCCAATCACGCCAATATTGGACCTTAATTTCTCCGCATTAATTAGGAGGAGGAAAATAAACAATCCCTGGAAGTGAGAAGATCACCCTGGAATCCAGGCACTTACAGCCTGAAAAAAAGTATACAAATTTCCGTTTTCCGAGTAAAATACAAAACAAAGGGTAGAATATTTATCAAATTACCTCCAGTTTTGCCCTCTTATTGCACTGGACATCCTCGTTAGATGCCATTTTCATCCCAGCAGCAGGAGCAGAACCTGCAAAAAGCCTGTCAAAAGCACTCAAATCAAATTTGGCATCACGCTTCTTCGCCGTCATTTTCCTCGCCTGAGATTTTTTGGGCACTTCAGTCGCCTTCTGATCTGTATTGACCTCTTCGCTCTGCGTGTGATTCGAGCTCGAATTCTTCTCTTTCTCTTTCTCCTTCTCCTTCTCTTCATTGGTGGGCACTTTCGCTTTGGTATATCTTTGTGCCTTAGCCATGGGAGGCACATCAAAATCAGGCTCCTTCTCATTCTCCTTTCCAAATCCACCCCTCCCGGAAAAGGGGTCCTTAATTACACCTCGCGCCATGAAAGGCTTCAGGCACATTGGGCAAGGAACAAAGCTGTCCATATGATGTATAGGGAACTCTAAGGCCACACCACAGGTAGCACCAGTACATTTTGTGAAGAAGCTGGGCACAAACCCGGTGGTATTGGCGGAAAAAGCTTTGAAAGCGTTGGCATAAACATTATATTGGGCATTGGCATTGTTGTTCTGCCCTTTGAAATTGTTGGCATAAACATTGGATTGGGCTTGGGTATTGTTGTTCTGTGCCCTGGGCTTTCTGGGCTTCGTCTGCTTGTGCTTGAAGTTCCTGGTCTTGTCATAGAGCGCCCTTTGTGTCGTGTCACACAACACACGGGAGGCCTCTCCGATGAGCTTGAAGGCCTCTTCGGCCCCACGGAACTTGTTTTTATCGGGATGGAGAAGGAGGGCTAATTTTCTGAAGTGCTTCTTGATCACGCCCTCTTCCGTCGCCAAATCCACCTGTAAAATTGCATACCAGTCCGGCAGGCCGTTCACCCTTTTCTGGGCCGCCATGTGCACATCCAGCACTGCTATCATGTGCGCCACGCCTTCCAGGGATGGGTACATTTCTTGCCCCTTCACTGCCAACTTCTTGGCCCCCGCCAGATCACCGGCTTCCCATTTCTTCTCTGCCACTTTCATGGCTCTGTATGCTTCGTCTTTGTTGGATTCTATTGCCATTGTCGCACTACACAGAACAGAGGACACTGGTCGAATTATACGATTTAGATCCGAGTCCAGAAATGGTTGTGAAGAATTTGCAATTTCGCAATTCCTTCCTCTGTCGGACACTGGTCAAATTATACGATTTGGATCAGAGAAATGGTTGTGAAGTATTTGCAATTTCGCAATTCCTTCCTCTCTTGATGCCGCCAAGTCCAAGGACAGTGTTTGCTGCCAAATTTAAATTTTGGCGGGCCTGAAAAAGTGGCGGGCCTCGGAAAATGTGAAATAGATTCAAAAATGAAGATTGGAACTATCCCGCTCGATAGTGGCAGAGAGAGAGAGAGAAAGGGCCTTTGCACAGCCGTTTGCATTAAATTGAATCGAAGCCTTGCAATTGAATTTGTATTAAATTAAATTGGAGAGGAGCCTTGGAATATGCATTTGTGGGTTTCATAAGTTGGGACTTAGCTAAGGAGTTTCCTTGGGACTTAGTGTAAACCAATTGACATTTTCACACCTCCTTGGTTAACGAGTTTTGCTTTGCCTTTGAATTTTCATAAGGATTTAGGATTTTATTTTTTAGAAGAGAAAAACCCATCTATGTTTTTAATCAAATTTACAACCTTTAAAACTGTCAAATATTATTTTAAAATAATTTAAATTTTATTTATAATATTAATTGGAGTAGTTCAACTCTTTTTTATAATGAAAAACTTCAAATTTTCCTCCTTCGAGATAATATTATTATCTCATTTATAAATAAATACTAATAAATATAATATTTAAAAATATTAAATTATATTAATTTAATAAAATCTTTAATTTTTAAAAATAAGACTTATGTTTTAATCATATCAAGGATATATGCACACTATCCAAGTTATAATACCAATGTAGTACCAATAAAATAATGTTTCAATCTCATATAACTAATTAAAAAATATAAATATTTAAATTAATTAAAACTTTAAATAATATTTAGAATATTATAATCGAGCCAAAAATATATATATTTAGAATGTCATTTAAAAAAATAATATTAACTAAAAAAAAGTTAAAATGTAAATATTAAAAATATAAATAAAAAATATCAAATGGTATTAGCTAGATGGGTTAGATTCCTCAATATTAAAAAGAGTAGACCCAGTTCCAAATCTTGATGCACGAATAATACCCAAGCTTTGAAATCTATATATATATATATATATATATATATATATATATATATATATATATATATATATATATAGTTCAACTAGTTATATTCCTTAACTTTCAAAAAAGAGACCCAAGTTCAAATCTTGCCAAGTTTACATGAATAATATACAAGCTTTGTTGAAATATCATTATATGGTGATGTAATAAATATGGGACCTATTTCAATACTATATAATCAATTGAGAAAAAATATATAAATAAAAAGTGCTTAAATAGAACACAGAACTTATGGACTATATAGTTTGAGTACTCACTTCAATTTTTAATTTTTTAAAACAAACAAAAGTGTAAAGTAGTTTACTTAATATATAGTTATCACCTTTTCTTTGCTTATGGAAGCATGGTGTGCAACCTTACCCTATAGGTCCTATTTAGAGTTCCAAAGTTTTCACCTATACTTTGGTTATGAAAGCATGGTCTGCAACCTTTACCTTATAGGTCCTATTTAGAGTTCCAAAGTCTATATTATACCCAATTATTAACAATTATTAAAAATTATAGGCTATGAATATAAATACATATATAATGAAGGATAAGATGTTGGATACTACACACGATGACAATTTAATAGGTGACACCCTTAATTTATAATATTTTAATTATTTAAAGCTAGATAAGGGTTGTGATTAAGTTCATTTAATTCAAATGAACTATAATATTTTTTTAATGCATGTATAATATTTAAATTAGTATAGTTTGACAACGATAGCATAGTGGTTAGTGGCTAGGGCTTTAGCCTTTCTTTGGCGAGGTCCAAGGTTCAAACCATGGGATACCCAGATGATGGGAGGTTGGATGGTAGCAGGTGAGTGTTTATCGATTGGTTACCCCAGTTCAATACCTCCAAGGGTTGGGATCCTGTTGACTTCATCTAACCTAACAGGTTAGGGTTAATAGTGGCAACACCTAAGGGTGTTTTCGATTCTCTTATATTTATTTATATATATATATAGGCATATGGGTGGAATACATTATATGGAAATAAAGACACTCTTCCACATACCTTTTATAATTATCCATGTGGTTGAAGTCAAGCAAATAAATTTCCACCACATAATTTACATGATAACATTAAGATCTAGGTGGATTTGTAAGTGTTAATTTGGTTGGGCACTTACCAAGAAGAGATCCAGATTCAAACCTTAGGGGAAGTCTGTTGCAAAGGTAGTAGTCTGATTTGAATCCTCTAAGTGTGTGTCGGACTGATAATGATGGTACGAATCTCGAGCACCTAGTGGTCCATTTCACGTCGGGCTATAAAATAATAAGGTGGAATAGGTTTGGTGGATGCAACCCCTATGGTTTGAACCCTGCGCTTGTCAGCTACTAAAAATAGTGTGGTTGTAACCAACTCTCCTATCAAGCAAAAAAAAATATTAAGATCACAAAGTTTAATGAAGACATTTAAATCTTTTACAATAAGTTTTCCTACGCTTTACTTAATTTTGATTTGATTATAACCAATCAAGGGGGTTTTCACTTCGTAAAGGATTAGGGTAAATTTGTTTTTAAAAACATCTCATCTTTTAGGAGCCATATCTTCGAGAAGGGTTGTCTGATTCAGCTAATTCTTAGACCACTTTATGCAAAATTTCTTGGATCTGGCTATCCATGTGACCATCCTAGTTCCTTTATTTATTTTTATATACACCCAATCATAGCTTGATATCGTGGTATTCATATTAATGCAACATGTGTTTGCTTTCATCAGCTTGTTATCATAGCATACACATATAATCACAACATGATATCTATATTTTCAAACTTTATTGTCAAACATCATATGTGTTCAACCTACACATTCTAATGTGTTCATGACATCATTATGATGACCCTTGACACCTAATTTTATCATGAATTGGGCTAGTTTTTCCATTGGGCTACAAAGTCAAAAATATGGAAGAAAGAGGGAAAAATAAATATTTGGAGAAAGGGGTGTAATGTGAAGGGTATGTACAAGCAGAAGGTGACGATTGTGAAAATAGAATAAGAGGAGAAAATACAATAAATTCATACCTACACATCACGTATTTTGAACCCTCTTTATCATTTTCAGATATTTGCTTGGGTGCTTCACCTTTGAACTATCTTGGTGTTTATTGTGTTGGCTTCAAATATCAAGATAGTAAAAGAGGTGAAGCATATCCTCTTTTATTGAGGGAATTCTCCTAATAATTGCTTCTATTATCTATGCTCTATCTTAGTGGACTCCACAAATTAAAGAATTGTTTGGAAATGATCATCATAATTGGTCAGACCTATCAACAAATAAGCTTTTACAAGCTTATCGACCCATCAAATCATTTGAATCAAACCCTTTCTTCTTTTCCTCCTCTACCTCTAGGCCTCACTTTCTCAACACCATTAATATATTATTAAGAAAGGATGAAAACCAAATACTAGGAGGTTGTGGCTACTACTATTGAATTTCTTCATAAGCTAAGAAGAGAGTAAGAATTATAAATGGAGTAGTCCCAACAAACACCAAGATAACATTAGATAACATCGAAATGGTTTTAGCTAACATCAAGATGGTTCTTGAACTGCCATCAATTAACATGCCAAATTTAGCTAACATCAAGAAGGCTAGGATTGATCATTTTCCTTTGTTTTTATCTTACCTCTTCTAGGTGCAGGTATTTTTAGACTTGATAATAACTTCTACCAAGAAATCTTCTTCATTTAATTTTTTTAATGCCTATCTAACATAGACCCTTGGGATGAGATTCTTCCTTAAGAGTGAGTGGCTATTAGGGAGGGAATTCTTTTTTATAGGTCTTTTTCCTTGAAGTGTCATCGTTCCAGCTCATACTATCAATTCTAATTATGTTCAAATTAGAATTGATGGAAATTCTAATTCTGAAATTGATAGTATAGAAGCTATCAATTTGAACATAATTGTAATTCTAATTATGTTCATTTTCAAGAATAAACATCTCATTCTGAAATTGATCTAAGCATGTGATATGCCCTACATGTTTTCAAAACATATTTATTATCCCTCTTAACTAACTTATTCTTAAAGCTAATATGCAACTTTTGTTTACTCATTGACTTATTTACACAAAATTATGACATATCCCTATATGTTAGCTATGCCTAGTTCTTTAGCTCTTGCATTTGAATCTACAGTGACCCAACCAGATAGTGTTGAATTTGTACTTTTCTCTTTGACATTCACTTTGAAAGTTGTAAATTATTCTATAAGGGTTCTACCACCAGCTTGACTCTAGACCTGTGTCATCTACCAAGCTGCTCGTGAAGCAACATTAAAAATCAGCACTAATGATTTTTTTTTGTTTATTGAATGACCTATTACCTTTGCAATGCACATTGGTTGGTATAGTATATCCCATATTAATTTAATATATTCAATTTGGATGCTAGTTATCGCTTTGGGATACAATCTAGAATACTCTTGACCAAATTGACATCTTCCTTATGGTTGTCCTGTAATCTTTAGATTTGGTTGTTAAAACATGTGGTTGGCCAAATTATACAAAAGATTGTAGTTGTTTTGTAAATTGTGTTGATTCCCTATGTGTGATTTTCATATTGCTTTAGAGCCATTCATGACTGACCTGCTATTGATTGGTTGTTGCTCATATTTTGACCAATCCATTATTTTTATTTTAACTAGGTGTATGTTATTTTCTTCTTGATATTTTCCAATGTGGTAAGGCCAGAGCTTTTTAGCTTGAACTTGGACCATCATTTAAATATAGGGAGTAATCATTTGATATTGTGTTTGGTGTTCTCCTATCTGTCCTAAGAAATATTTGGACAAGCTCATCCCAAATGTTTGTGGCAAATAAATAATCACCACATTTTGAATTATTGTTAAGTCTCACAATATATGTAATAAAATTAGGACTTCTTTGATGACTCCTACCTTTTGGATTGTTATCCCTTTGATCTATAGCATTTCAGATTCAATTTTTTTGTATTGTATACCCATAGCATCACAAATTGCTTGAGGTATAATGGAAACATCGACTCTTGGATTGATTACACAATTATGCAACACCCATCCTTCCAAGTACATTGGTACATAAAAAGGCACATAATAAACTTTGGTAGAACCAAGATATGACTATTTGTGTGTTTCTTTAGGATTTAAGCTATGCATTGAATTGTCTTTTGGGTCAAATAAAGTTTTTTCAACCAAATTCATTTGACTAGACATTACCAAAGCTTCACCCAATTCTCCATATTTTATAATAGTACTACCTTGTGATATACCTTTCAGCTTGATCGTCTTTTGAGCTAGTTCTTCATAGATTTCTACCATTTCCTTCCTTTGCACTCTTGTTATGGTTGGATAGTATAAGTTTTGGTAAGTTTGTTTGCTTTTTCAATGTAGGCATAATGCTTCCAGACTACATTGCATTGGATATATCTTTGGCCTTTGATTTTCCTCGTAATTCCCTTGTAGATTCAAGTCTCTTTTATCTTCATCTTTCTTTGATTCATCCTCCTTTTGCTTTGCTTTATACAATCTTACATTTGGGCTAATCAAATCCATTGCAGAGTACTTATATATTGTCAAGTAATGATCTGGATTGATGGTGAGGACCACAAAATTCTATGATTGATTACTTATATTTGAGAGAGAACTTGGTTTATAGTCACCATTGTTAGATGTTAAACCCCTAAGCTAGTCTAAACAGGAGTTTGCCTTCTATTTTTCAATTTCTGCAAGCTCATCGGTATGGATGATATTCTTTCTCTTAAGTTCTCTAGGGCTTCAATACCATATACATCTTATCATTTGAGTATTGAACTAAGGGTATTGTATCCACCAAAGTTACCAACTAGGGCAATGGTGAGCCTGTCAAAGGGGTCTATAAGTTTATTTGACAAGGCAATGGGGCATCAAGCTTGTCAACCTTGGGAGAAAATTTTCCTACTAAAATCAACATATTTTTAACCCTCATGGCAACTTGGAAAACCCATGAAAATATTTTTCTTTGTAGTGTTGGATTTAGAGTATCAAGTCTAAATTTAGAGCTCGAATGTAGTAGATATAGGCCTGTGCTTGTGATGGATTTATTTCCCAAGGGATTCTATCCCAAAATATCTTGAATCGAAGGTTAAAATCTAGGAGAGCTTCATGATGACCTCTTTTAATATAAGAAAATTACATGAGTAGTGCAAATATATCCCTTGGGTTGTCAAATACCAAGACTAGTGGTTCAACTATATCAACCCAAGCCCTAATGCTATTGTCTTCTAAAGATTTATACCATTGCAATGCCTTACCCTATAAGGATTGATCAAGCAGTATTACCATAACATCTTCAAATATGATCTTACAAAAAGTGGCCAAGGCTGAAACATCTTGATAATGCTCATAGGTGTTTTTTCACTACCATAAAAAATTGGTAATAACTTCAATGCAACTTGTGGAATTTCATGGAGAACTTGGAGATTGAGCAGTTTGATACTATTATAAGCTGAGAAAATTTGTCCAACCATGGATCTATGACTTATATCAATGTGCTCATGTAGCCATCTAGTTGGTGCTTAGTGAACCATATGGGCTTTTTGATATTTTCACCGTTTGATTTTGAGTTTCTTTATTAGCAAAGTCATCAACTTTTTTATATTCTTACCTTCAATTGAGTCGTCAGGTGAATATACAGTATTTGCTCATGAGGTCAATACTATTCACCAAAATATTGATTCATGATCCTATTAGAGTAGAACATCACCATGGTTGTATTTAATCGGGAAGGTGATACTTGGGTCCCACTGGGAGTGCCAAATAACTCTTGGTCCAAATATGCCTAATCAGATGAGTTGTGCCCTAGACTTTGGCTAATATTGGATGGATCATAAATAGGGATCTTTGAGTCAACCTTCGAATTAGATCGGCTTCTATGGTCCTAGTTAAACTAACTAAAATGGGGTAGCAGACTAAAGTAAGGAATGCAAAAAGGTTAGAATCTAATCTAAAAGTGGTACGAATTTAGAAACATAAAGATACATAGTGCATTCCAGTATCATAATCTATACTAAATTAAACTACCTAACAGACTAATTTACTTTTCTTATGATAAAATATTTAATTGTAACAAACACTAAGCATTATTAAGCATTCAAAGAATTAATGAACAAAAATTCCAAGGAGAAATCCATAAAGAATAATAACTGTAACAAAATTAATCATTCATATCTTTAAAAAAATGTTTAATCACTCAGTTGACATACATACATGTTTTGCACAAAGTTGAGAAAGAGGCCAAACATCAATCCAATCTTCATTCAAAAGGAGTATAGCATCATCATATAGTTATGCAGTTGTAAATACTAAAGGGCTGACCATTGAATGACTTACATTCAAGTATATATAGAGTCTTACAATACATTTAACTATATTATCATGATTATCCATAGAGCATATTGTAGGCCTATTATACCAGGCACAGGGAGTGACTATCACATTTGGATGAGGTGTGCCTGAATACTTCAATCATGCTTGTTGATGTGTGTGGTAGCGATTTTTTTGTAAAGTTGGCTTACATATTGCATTGTTGGATTTTAGCCATTTGATGATGATCCACTCCTTTTTTTATGCTTAGCTAGCTAAACAGGGGTAGGTGTGTGATGGAGGTTTTGGTTGTTGAGATCTTTTGATAATAAAAATATTTGGTGATTGATTGGCATGCATGACCTTGTTGACTAGGATGAGTATGGATCATTTGTATAGAGGATAACAACATAAAAACATATTTTTTATTACTAGATGGTTTATCCCGGTTGATCATTGCTTCCTTTTTCCTTTCTTCATGTTGGGTGTCAAATATCTCTCTTGATGACTTCATTGCTTGGAGAATATGACAACCATATTTTCTTATGCATAGTATTGGACGCCAAGTTTCTTTACTTGATCCTAAATGCTATATTTTTGGGTCCCCTACCTTAGATTTATTTTGCATTCAAAATTCATTTTTTCTTGTTAGGCATTTAAGCTCCTGATAATGACATCATCATTTTTGAAGTCTGATGCCTTTGAAAATTTTATAGAGTATGACACCAGATACTAGACACAATACCTTAGAATATTTGTATCCTTCTTTCAGATTGTGTCAGATTTTAAACATCATCTTGATGACATCAATATCATTGTATCTTTGACTACTTGCATTTTTGGCTTTGCTTTTGCTTGACTATCGGACGTCGGATGTCGAGCTTTGACATGTTTCATCAAATTGTTCCTCTAGAGAGCATTGTGTGTCAAATATGCCTTTGCTATCATCAACAAAATTAAATGTTTTGCCAACTTTCTTAGCCATATTTTTATATTTTTGGCTCTATCTCATCAGATTTAATTGCCTTTACATTTATTACTATTCGACAAGCTTTTGCTTGCTGCTTTGCTATCTACCTTGTTCTACTTTGCATTCGGCCATACCTTTATACTCTAAATGCTACTATGCAATATTCCATCTAGATTTATGCCATCCTTTCTTATCTGCATCAATCATAGGGGCTTTATCTGATGCTAAAATTATTGCCTCTTAAGTTGTTGCATATCATTTGCTACACTATTGCCTTAGCAAAACAACTACACGACATGGACTAGACCATATTATGAATGTAGGTAATGAAGTTTACCTAAATTATTGGTGATGTTTTAGGATTTTTTCTTACAAAATTAAGAACCTAATATGTCTTATGTATGGGATAACAGAGACCTTGAGAGAAAATGGAGCTAGAAGATAAGATGCTCGAATATGAGGGAATAGGAGGTATAACTCATAATTATATAAAATAAAAATGTTTTAGATAAAGGAATTAATGTAGCCAAGATGGAGATGCAAGGGATGTTAATGGATTCTGCAACTGCAACAAGGCCTCTGAAATACACCTTAAAACAAATCTTAATATAGATTTCATTCCATTTTCTATAAAATGTGTGGTTCATTGCAACATACAGAGGAAGACAAGGCTGAGGTTTATGGATACTTGAAGGTTAAGGACATGACTAGAAAGGTGAAGGTTGCAAGAAAATAGAAAGTGAATGGTAAAATACAGGAAAGGGAATGATGTTGGAAAATGGAGGGTTTGATATTGGTGATGAGATATTCAAGCAGATAGGGTGTGGATTCGCAAAGGCAAGGTGAATATAGATAAGAGAAAAGAGAGAAGAGAAGATGGAGATACCTGTATGAAAGCATATTGAACAAAACTAAAAATCTTATGAGCATATTATGCTATAGGTGAAGGTTTTATATCTAGAGTAGTAGCTTTAGGTGAATGTTCACCTATGTATACTACATTAGGTAGGTCTTCCAGTTGATCAAATATTTTCTTCCTTTCCTTGCTTTCTTCTTTGCCAAACCACATAGGTAGTTATATTTTGTGTTGTTGGATGCCATTCGACTCTTCATTGCTTCAACTAAATACATGACTATCTATAATGATTGTGGAAACTACATGCATTAGGCGGCCTTATGCATCCTTTTATAGCCCTTTGTTAAAGTTGGTGATAGTTGGATCTTTTATCAAACTAGATTTTGTTAGTGCTAGAATTGATTTCTCAAATCTGACTATCCATGTGACCATCCTAGTTCCTTTTTTTTCTTTTGTACATCCAATCATAGCTTGATGCCACGATATTCATATTATGCAACATGTATTTGTTTTCATCACCATGTTATCATAACATACAAATATAATCACAACATGATATCTACATTTTCAAAATTCATTATCAAATATCATATGTGTTCATCCTACACATGGCAATATGCTTCATGACATAATTGTGACGATCCTTGACACCTGCTTTCATAATGAGGAATTGGACTAGTTTTTCTATTGGACTACAAATTCAAAGATATGGAAGAAAGAGGGAGGAAAAAGAAATTTTTTGGAGGAAGGGATACAATGTGAAGGGTATGTATGAGTAGATCAAGGTGAATATGGAAAAATATAAGGAGAAAATATAATAAATTCATACTTGCACATCATGTTCTTTGAACCCTCTTTATCATTTCAAATATTTGCTTGGGTGCTTCGCCCTTGAACTATCTTGGTGTTTGTTGTGTTGGCTTCAAATAACAAGATAGTAAAAGAGGTGAATCATATCCCCTATTATTGAGGGAGTTCTTATAACTATTGTTTCTCTTGTCTCTACTCTATCTTAGTAGACTTCATGAATTAAAGAGTGGTTTGAGAATGATTATCATAGCTAGTCAAGCATGTCAAGAAATAAGCTTTTACGAGCTTATCAACCCATCAAATCATTTAAATCAAACCCTTTCTTCTTTTCCTCCTCTACCTCTGGATCTTACTTTCTCAACACCATTGAGATGTTCTTGAGAAAGATAAAAGAGAAAATACCAAGAGGTTATGGCTATTGTTGTTGGAATTCTTTGCAGGCCAAGAAGAGAGCAAGCATTGTCAATAGAGGAGCAGTCCCAACAAACACCAATATAACATTAGCTAACACAAATGATTTTAGCTAACACCAGGATGGTTCTTGAACTACCATCAATTAGCATGCCAAATTTAGCTAACATCGAAATCATTTTCCTTCGATTTTGTCTTACCTCTTTTGGGTGCAGGGATTTTTAGACTTAACAACTTATGCCAACAAACCTTCTTCATTTTCTTCTTTTAATAATGCTTATCCATCATATACCCTTAGAATCATATTATTCCTTAAGAGTGAGTCGCTATTAGGGAGGGAATTATCTTTTATAGGTCTTTTTCCTTGAAGGTATCAGCATTCCAACTCATACTGTCAATTCTGATTACGTTCAATTTTCAAGAAGCAGCATCTCATTCTAAACTTGATCAAAGCATGTGATATGCCTGTCATGTTTTTAAAACTTCTTTGTTAACCCTCTTGACTAACTTATTCTTCTAGTTGATATGCAACTTTTATTTACTTGTCGAATTATTTACACAAAATTGTGGTGTATCCCTATATGCTAATTGTGTCTGGTTCTTTAGCTCTTGCATATAAATCTATAGTGACCCAACCAGATAGTGAAAATTTTGTATATTTTCCTCCAACATTCATTTTGGAAGTCGTAACTTATTTTGCCATGGTTCTACCACTAGCTTGACTCTAGACTTATGTCATCTACCCAAGTTGAAGTGGCATTGAAAATTAGCATCGATGAGTTTTCTTTATCGATTGAATGGCCTATTACTTTTTCAATGCACATTGGTTTGTGTAGCATATCCCACATTAACTAGATATATTCAAGTTGGATGCTAGTTATTGCTTTGGGATACAATATGGAATACTCTTGAGCAGAGTGCCATCTTCCTTGTGGTTGTCCTATAATATTTAGATTTAGCTATTAGAACATGTGGCTAGCCAAATGATATGACCAATTTTAGTTATTCTATTTCCCAACTGTATTATCTTCTTCAACATCAAATATTTTTTCTATAGATTTTTGATGACTTTACACTCTCCCTTCATAAAAAATACATCTCTAGAGATTATATAATCTATATGCCTTATTTTAGAATGTTCCACAATAATGCATTGCTTACTCTTGGGGTCTAACTTCTTTCTCACTTCATCATTCACATGTGCATATGCAAGACAACCAAAAACTCTCAAATGACTTCAGTGGGTTTTATGCAATACCAAGATTTATGTGGAGTCTTCTTGTGTAGTGCTCGTGTGGAGCATATATTGAGAATATAAACCATTGTATCAATTGCATAAGGCCAATAAGAATTGCTCAAACCTTTTGTCTTCAACATGCTTCTTGTCATTTCTATAATGGTTCTATTTTTTCTCTCAACTACCCCATTTTGTTGTGGTGTATAGGAGGTAGTGAATTACCTCTTGATGCCACATTATTTTCAAAAATCAATTAACTCATTTGAAAAAAATTCTCCTCCATGAACAATTCTCATATACTTTTTTATATCCACTTTCATTATCAACCAATGCTTTGAAAATATTGAACGCAGAAGCTTCATCCTTATGTTTCAAAACATACACCCAACACTTCCTTGAAAATTCATCAATGAATGTGATAAAATGTGAAGAATTACCCAAAATTTGTATTTGCATAGGTCCATAAATATTAGAATGTACAAGTTGGACTGGGTATGAGGCCCACCATGCTTTTATTTTTGTAAACTCCTTTCTTGCATGCTTTCCAATCACATATGCTTCACATACACCCTTGTGATCCCTAACCTTAGGTAATCCAATTACCATGTATTGTGAACAAAAATTCTAGACTTTTAAAATTCAATAGTCCAAATATGAGATGCCAAGGCCAACTCTTATCTTAAAGTGCATTATGTTACATGTTCATACTCTCTTTTCCTCTAAACTTCAAAGGAAACATTCGGTTCTTTGTCATAGAAACAATGGTGACCATACAATTCCTATTATTCTTATCATAAATGATACATTAATTGTTATCAAACACAAATTTATAGTTTTTTTTCTACAAGTTGTCCAAAACTCAACAAATTATTCTTCAAATTAGAAGCATAGTAGATATCATGATTTTTTTTACCTTATTTAGTGCCAATATTCATGGTGCTTTTTGTAGCCACATTCAAAGCATTGTTGTTTCCAATAATGATATTGGTATTGAAATCCTCATTCACACCAAAAAACAACTCTTTCTTTCCAATCATGTGGTTAGAATAACCATAATCTAGATACCAAACTTCTTGACTAGTTTTTTCAGTCATGTCACTAGTCAAAAACAAATTACCTTGTGCAACTTTATCCTCACGTACATAGTGGACTCTTCTATATCCATTTATGGTCTTCACTCTAAAATATAATGTAATGTGGTGTATTTTATGATAATTATAGCATTCAAATCCTTTTTGATCAACCATTCCATGTCCTCTTCTAATAACAACGACTCCTCTTCCTTTTCCTCCTCTACCTCTTGAGTAATTCTGGTTTCTTCATCTTCCATGTGCTTGGACAAGATTTATCATTCTAAAAAAAAATTTAGAATTTAAAACATTCTCATCATTTTCTTTACTAGTTTCTCATAGTCTTTCCTCATGTGACATAAGAGAACCAACTAGACAATCAAATTCATGCGTAGAAAAATCTTTACTCTGCTAAAAACATATTGCAACATAATTTTATTTAGTGGTAAGAGATATCAATACCTTCTTCACAATTACCTATTTATTCAAGGTCTCTCCAAGGATGGCCATCTTGTTCACCACATCCTTCACTCTAACACAATAATCACCCACACTTTTAGCCTCTTTCATCTACAAATTCTCAAACTCTTTCTTCATGGTCTACAACTTAACCATTCTCACTTGGTCACTTCCTTGGTAAGCCTCTTAAAGAGAATTCCAATCCTCCTTGGCTTATGTAGCAACATCAATACATGGAAATAAACTTTTATCAAGAGCAGATTGAATATGGTAGAGGGCTAATTAATTCTTCTTTGTTTCTTTTTTGTTGTCCTATAATTTCCTTGTAATGTGTTCTAATCAAGTTGTTCTTCATAACCACTCTCCACTACCTCCCAAAGATACTTTCCAACTAACAATGTTCTCATATTAATGCTCTAATAATCATAATCTTACCCGTTAAACTTTGGAATGGGTAATGTGTTGTTGAAGTTGGCCATTAGACTCAAGCAACAACAAATTAAATTTTTATTGAATGAACTTGTCCAAGAAATTGTTAGACTGACCATGAACCCAAGTTCACTCAAACCCAAAAACCAACCAAGATTTGATACCAAATGAAGTAAATGATCCAAAAATGAAGAGCACCAAAGTGTAGCAAAAAACACAACAAAAAAATTACAGCAACAAAAACACAACAAAAATTACAACGCACGATAATATAAATTTGAGGAACCAAAGTTGCTCAAAATTTGATGAAATTTTGGGAGTGAATTATCCAAAAAATAAAATTTTCAATGGTGTATCACACACAAAAAATGAAGTAAAAAAAATTTATGAGCTCTAAAATTTGATTGCAGGTTTTAGAAATTAGAGACAACAAGCATGTTTTTCACAAAATGAATAGAATAGAATGTTGTTTTTCATTACAAATGAATTGAAGTGTTACAAGTTTTTTTATAATATTATAAAACTATAATACTCTATTTTATATTTACAAGAGAGAAAATGATGTTACAACACTTCATTTCACATTCTAGGAAGTCTAACAATCATGGTGACTCTTCAAGGCCTATAGAAACTTTTGGGCTTCTTCAAATTCAAGGGAGAAATTTTGGTTTTCTCTTTCTTAGTCAACATAAATCTCCAATATTCTTAGGATAGGGTCCTACCATAGATTAATTGGCTTACCATATCCCAATAGCCAAGAAATTTTGTCCTCTATTATGCTCTTTGTTACCACTATATGTTTCCAAACCAACAGGTTCTGGGAAGTTTGTCTATGTGTTTGAGCATTTGAATACCCGAATGGTTATTTACATACTGACTAGTATGTGCTGCCATGCTCGATTGTGCTTAAGAATGTTCTAGAGAAGTTTTTTCTCCCAATGCTTTTGAAACTATCTCAATTTTTTTTATTCCTAGTCCTCTTTGAATTTTACCTTTGGTATCATCTTCCAATTGACTAAGTGGAATTTTTTTCTTTCTGATTGCCTACCTCCCTGCTATAGGAAGTTGGATATGATTATATTTACCTTTTGCTAAATAAACTTAGGAGTATGATATAATAATATTTAGTATACTGGAAGAGAATTAACACTAATTTAATCAACACTACCCTTCCTACAAGACTGAGCCAACTATTATTGTAACTATGTATTCTCCTAACCATATTATCCAATGTTTGGGTTCAATGGTCCAAGGCTTTGCTATGGAAGCTCATGGGCACTCCTAGATATCTGAAGTATTTTTTGTGCTAGACCAAAATCCTAAGATAGTGCAAAATATTTTAACTCTTACTGCTACAACATTTTGTGTATAGAACTGACTCTTTTGAGTGCTTATATGAGCCCTGATAGCTTGTGTGAATCAACTCAGATATTGCTTGAATTGCTTAACATTTTGCTTGGTGGCTTCACATAGAAGAATGGTATAATTCATAAATTGGGTGTGTGTTATAGATTTGCATCCTATTACAACCTCTATCCTTGCTATTTTTATTTATTTTCAAATATGGTTAATTAATCTTCCAAGAGTCTCGACTAAAATGATGTAAATGTATGGTGATAATGAACACCCTTGTCTAATTTCTCTTGTAGCCTAAAATAAATTTGTTGGTTCTCCCTTTATTAAGGGGGTTATCCATGGGTTTTTGATGCATGCTTTGATTCCACTTGATAACTTAATGTGGGAATCCAAACTTTTGTAGGACTTTTTCTACAAATTGTATATTAACTTGATCAAAGGCAAAAACCATATCAAGTTTTATAATAGTTTGCTTCTTTTTTTATTTTCTACTAGTGTGGAGGGATCCATGCACCATCATGATATTATCATATATTTTTTTACAAGCATGAAACCCCTTGCTATTTTGATACTAGTTTATCAAATTTCTTTGTTATTATATTGGCCAATAGTTTGGTAATAATTATATAGGAAGAGTTACATAGATAAATTAATCTGAATCTAGAGAAAGTAGTGATAATTTTTCCTTTAGGAATCAATGCTAGAAATGTGGAGTTGATGGCTTTAGGAAGCTTACCTTTCATCTTAACATCCTCAATTATGCACGACATATCTTATTTGATGATGTGTAAGTATTTTTGGAAAAATTTATTTGTGAATCCATCAGGTCCAAGAGCTTTGTCCTTTGGTAGAGTTGTTATAATCTCCTTAAGTTCCTCCATAGTGACTACTTGAATGAGATCCTATTTATCTTCCAAACTGAATACTATTGGTATAAGCTACAACAATATTTCTTGGGAATGTGGATTTCTATTTTCTCTGGAGAGCAGATTTAAATAATGTTGATTGGCAAGTTCCTTAATTTTTTTCCTGTCTCTATAAGTGGTTCCTTCATGCTCTATCTCCTCGATTGTGTTTCTTTGGCAACATTGCATGGTTTTTAGATGAAAATATTTGGTGTTTTTATCCCCCTTGCTTAGCTAGACCATTCAGGATCTAAACCTCTAATGTGTTTCTTCTTCAGTGCTTAATTTATTGAGCTTCTGAATCATGTCAATATTTTTAGCTTCTTGCCATGGTTGAGGAGAATGGTCCCCAATTTCTGTTTCTAATTGCTCTAGTTGTTTCATCAACTACTTGTTTGGTTTGACTCTAATTTATTTCCACCCTTTTTTTATCATGTGCTTCAATTTTTGAATTTTGCTTTTCCACTTTTCTTGGGGGTTGCTGGACTAGACATGTTGGTTCCAAATGTTTTTCACAAGTTCACTAGAATCTTCTTCTATCACCCATTCAGAGTTGTAATTAAAGAAATTTTTTGGGGTTGTAGTATTTGGATGCTATCCAAGAGAATTGGATTATGATCTGAGATAGCGTTCTAAATGATGTAACTATAAGTGAGGGAAAAGTGTGTTAGGATATTTTCACTGATAAAAATCTATCCAATCTTTTTGCAATATAGTTTTCCCTTGCTCTTCTATTGCTCCAAGTGTACTTCTATTTGGTTGGTTGAATGTCTTGTAAGCTTTCATCTGCCATAATTTGATTGATCAGATATCTATTTCGATCCCTTGCTATAATTCCCCCAACCTTCTCTTAGTAGTAGAGTATCATATTGAGATATTCTCCCAGTTTATGTTGTCAAACTTTTTAGTATCTAGTCATTGTGCAAATTTTTTCCATGATTTCATTTTTTGGATAGGATGATTTGGACCATAAAAATTTATTACTTCTACACTAGTTCCATCTAGTAAGAGTAATTGTGTTCCTATACATTAATTTTGCTTATGTTGTATGCTACAGACTAATTGTTGTGGGCCCCAAGTCAAATCCAATCCCTCTAAAGCTCCCATAAAATCAACAATTATCAATTCTAATTGTGCCAATATCTTTTGTCCTTCTATAGTTAGTGTTGCCTATATTGTTTTTGTTTCCTGAATATAGACTATTGTTGGATTTTGCTCTTGTATTAGAACTTTAAGATAGTTTTTTTAGAGGAATTACCAATCCCCTATAGTTCCATGAAAAAATCTTCATTTTTTGGATTGCTTCTTATTTTTCTGAAGCTCTCCTCAATTTTGACATGCGTTTTGGATTGCAAGTCTTTATGCGCTTGCTCATTTATGAGTGGTTGGTTCATTTTTCTTCCCTTAGTTGTAGATCATGTTGAAAAGCCCCTAAGAATCACTATTTCCTCCACTTACATTTATTCTACCTCTTTCTTTGAGTTCCCATCAATTTCTTCTCCAACTCTTGTATTCTTTTGAGTACCTCTTAAGATTTGTAGCAAGTTGTCAACTTTAGTTGCAAGTGTCTTCTTTTTACCTTTAGGAGTCATCATATCTAGAGAGGTGATTTTATTTTCTCCTTCATTAAGACTTACAAATTAAATTTTGTGTTGGATGCCTTTTTGATATGGTGGTTGAGGTTGTCCTTTATTACATATTGATTTGCGTGGTCTCCTTTTGAATTCTTAGAAGCCTAGTTCTTCATTTTTTGTTTCTTATGCTTGTTTAATTGGGTAGTTTTAGGAGAAGTTCCCATGCTCATGGTAGGTTATACACTTGAATGGTATATGCTCATATTCTAGGGGTTGGTTATGTATCCAATAAAACACCTTTATTCCAATATGCTTAAGAAAACTCTTTTTTAGATTGACTTGCACATAAATGCATGCACATATAGCATTATTGGTCTTTGGAGGAGCCCAGTCGATGAACGTTCTGATAGTATTCCCCATTAATTCCATCAAAGTTCTATTACATAGATGTAGTGGAAGAAATGGGAACCTCACCCAAACATGAAATTCTTCAAACTCCTCCTCTTGATGATCAAATATCGTGCTCCATGGGGTCATGTAGAGTGGGCTCAACCCCAAATACTATGAAGCTACATGAAAGATAGCACTCTTATCCTTCATAGAGGTGAATGTAACAACAAAGCATCCCCTACCTATCATCATAAATTTATAAGAGGAAACTTTGCCCCACTAATATGTGTTAATCCATTTCTGGATTATGATTGAACTAGGCCATGTACCCATAAATTTACATACAAGGACTTGGGTGGATGCTTCAACAAAGGATGTTGGATGAGGATTGGAGGTACCTCAATCACCTAAGACTCATCTAACATGGGTACAAAGGTGCCATTGTTAGAGTGAACAGGTGGTTTTGGACGGGGAGCTTTCCTCACTTTAAGCACTTAAAGCATATGATCCAACTTCTCCTGATCAAAGGAAAACTATTGCAAAATTATGGACAAGGCCTCATTGCCTGCTTGTTTGAAAAGTGAGCTCATTGTTGTCATTACGACCAACATACTACCATAAATGACTTTCCAAATAAGAGGTCATTGTCGTTTGTAATTTCTTGACTTGAGCCCTAGCCAAAGAAATATTTTTAAAGCTAAAGCTAAAGAAGTAACATACCTGAGCTAATACTCGTGATATCTCCTAGTAAAATTTTATTGATGCTAGGATTTTTCATCTTCCCCCAAATTCATTCCTCCCCCAATGTTCCTACTATAATATTTTTTCTATCCCAAATTCTCTATTGTTTTATATATAATATTTTAGTGTATAGATTAATTTTATTCATTTATGGAAACATGTATGAATTCCAACAAGGGAATAAAATGGTTTTATATTACTTGTGGTTGGTTGGCATAATAAGTTGTTATAAAAATACTTGTTGAGGTGGGATATATCCCAGCATTACATTACCATATATGATGGATCATTTGGTTGATATTGCCAAAATAGAGGTGTGAATTGAAGTGATGGGTTGATCTAATCCATGATTTAGATTGAGCCATGTTTACAACTTGTTATAAAAGGACTAATTAAGTTCCTTTTATTTGTTTGAAATAGGGGTTCTAGGATTTTTAAAGGAGTTCTTCTAACCCTTACATCCAAACAACATTTGCAAACTTCTTGCTTTTAATATTATTTCTCTAATATGAAATTATCTTAATAGAAACAATGCCCTTTTTCTATACATGAGACTTTGATCTAATCTTTATAAAACTTTGAAATCACTTCACTTGGGAATTGATCGGATGGAAGGTAGACTTGTATATTTGTTTGTTGCACATATAGATATAAAATTAGAAAAAATAATGTTGATTTGAAAGTGATAAAGTAAAAAATTCTGTATATTTTTTGGTAACTCACTAGATTTCTAGCAAATATTTAGATTTTTAATGTTCACTAACAAACTAAATTGGAATATTGGAGTAAATCTAAGTATTTATGTGTGTCTAAAAACTCACCAAACTTTTTTAATGGATCACTTAGTTAATTTTGGATCAATTTTGAGTTTTTAGTTGGTTAAATGGGCATTGTCAATGAATCACTAACTTGGCTTGACAAATAAAACTTTTGAAACTTGGTAATATTCTTTAATGTTCTTCTAGTTAACAAGTCATAGATATGCTAGCAAATCAATAAAATTTATACTAAATGAAATTTTTAACTAATTTTAGGTAATTCATTGACTCCAATGAATCACCAAAAGGTGTAGTTATGAAATTTTCAGATTGTTTAAAGAATCATCAACCTTAGTAGTGGATTTGTTTTGTAGATTTTTGAATTCTTGGGAATCAAGTCATGGATACCTATAAAAATATTAGATCTAATTTATACGAAATAGATGACATAAAACTTAATCATATCTAAATAAAATTGATGGTTCATTTAGTAATAGATCCACTATTACATAAAATTAATGAATTCAAGCAAATCTAAATAATAATACAACAAAAGTCATAAATACTAATACAAAAAAAAAAATCATAAATACCAATACAAAATTATTACATTTGAAGGTGAGACAAGTTGATATAAAAATCTATCTTTATGTTATCTCAAGTTTGATATTATTTACAAATTCTTTCATAGATCTCAAGAGATTTAGAACAAATTTAAATAGATTTACAAATCAAACCTAAAACGATAAGTTTAATCAACGTAAGTGGTTAGATAAATTTGAAAATGAGTGTGATCGAAAGCAATTTCAAGCTAGGAGTAAGTTTGAGCCCAGAGTGAGTGTGAGCTAGGATTGAGCCCTGCTAGGTAGCATGGAAGAAAAGTCATATTTGAAATCCCTAATGTAAAGTTAATATGCCTACCTATAAGTGTGGATACCCAAGTTGGATACATGAGGAAGAGTGAATATATGGTAAGTTTAATCTAGGGAACAAATATTACACTAGAAGTGATTATTTAGGATGAAATGATTGAGCATGATACAATGGTGTTTTAAAGTAGAAGTTTCATTGATACTTGCCATGGTTTTCAAAGATTCAAAATTGAATAAAGTGGAAGTGGGAATTAAATTCAAATTACACCATGGCCTTTCTTCCTAAATATTAAGCTCCATGGAACTAGCTAGGGTTTTTGAAGATTTAAATTTGAATGAAATGGAAGTGGGGATTGAGTTCAAATTATGATACGACTTTTCTTTCTAAAGGTTTTTTCCTCAATATTTTCTAGTTTAGAAATTAGAGATAAAATAATGGATGGTGGACCATGGTTTAAGGGGAGAGGTGTCCTTTATTTATGACTATGGAGTGATAATTTATCTATCAAGACAAAAAATATTAAAAATCTTCTAATGTGTGTTAGGCTTTTTCGACTTCCATATCAATGTATCAACAAGGATGTTTTGAAGAATATTGAAAATGCCCTAGAGTAATTCATCAAGAAGGGACCAACTACTAAAGAGTGAAAGCATTCTATATATACTTGGATATGTGTTGCTATGGATATTTCAAATCCTTGGCTACAATCCATTATGATTAAATCTAAATTAAGAGAATGGGATCGACAAGTGGGTTTTAAAAATACTGCAATTGTTATGAGATCTGTCATAAGGCAAGAGATTACAAATTAAAAATGATGAAGAAAGAGATGAAATATTTTGATCATGAGATAACCTTAAATATGAAACAAGTAAATCATATTGTAATAGAAGCTAGACTAGATCAAGGAGATTCCATTGTAAACAAAGAGACAAAGAAAGACTTAAAAAAAAAAAAAGACAAAGAAAGAAGAAACATAGAAGGATAAAAGGGATGAAAAAGTAAAATGTGCAAGTTCAAATTCAAAAGTAATTAAAGGTACAAAGGAATATGTGGAGAATAATTATAAATTAAATATGACAAAAGAGATTAATTTTATTCCGCTTAAATTATCTTTATTTTCAAGTAGTATAGATTTATCTTTTGAAAATAGAAATTAAAGTAGCATAAATATTATCCCTTGCACTTTAGAGTTTTAAGAGCAACATAATAAGGAAATATGGATGGAGGAAATCCATAACAATTTAGGATTTTTAGGTAAGCATGAGAAGGTAATTGCTATAAAGGAACATCCTCGAACTTTAGGGTTTCTAGAAAAACATAAAGAAGAAGGTATTTTTGAGGTTATTCTTTGCACTTTGAATCCTTCAAAGCAAGAAAAACATATAGATGATAAGTATCACTATGATTAGTATAAAAAGTTAAAAATATTGATGAAGTTAAAAGTATTGGTGAGAATTTTTGTCATCATTAAATTTCGTCTGTACGGGTTGATCCTGTGTTCCAATTTGTAGGATCTAAATATTATCCATTTGGGACTGTCTTCCTATGCACTTTTTTTCTTTTTGGAGGTTTCCTCCTGATTGTAAAATATGTGGGATCCCTTTCAAAACCCCATTGTAAATAAGGTTTTAGGGTCCTTTCAAAATACTACCACCTACAAAAAAAAGGTATTGGTGGCAATAAAAAAAAGAGAATAGGAGCCAAGAAGCAAAAACAAAGAAAGAGAAACTTAAAAGGATATTGATATAGGAAAACAAAAACAAAAATTGAAAGTGTTAACAAGAAGTGGGGCCAAAAACATAAATAAAAAGTGATGATAAAAATGATATTTTGGAATACTAAGTGCATGAATAAGACCCCTATAAAAGAATTATTAGAGAATTAACAAGTTGTTATCAACAAAATATTTATAGAAATGGAAATTAGATTGTAAATATTGTAGCCATTTGTAGTGTTGATTTTCATCTTGGAAAAATTTAAATTTTAGAAGGTGGTTGGATGAGTGAGTTTTTATCTCTTAATATCGAGGAATTGATTGTAAAATTGTAATAATTTGAGGAAGATGTGAAATATCTTTGATAGAAAAGTAGATGAAAAATATCTTTAATAAAAAGGTAATTTTGGTATGGTTTAATTAACCTAATAGCAATGTAATGGAAATAATTTATTGTTTTGTTATTTTAATGTCCTCAATAGAAGTTGCACATATATTATTAAAAATAAATGGTTAGATCAATTTGATTTCATGACTAAATCAAGGCAATTGGTCCCTCTAGGCATGTCAAAACTATTGATCTATGAAATTGATTGATATTATGTGTCTATAAGATCATAATTCAATATAGAAGGGGGATTAGATTAATCACTAACCCTAAGATTTGGTTTTGCTCCTTGCTAACCTAACTAATATAATTTAAACTAATTTTATGGGAAAAGGGATATAAGAGATAAACGTGAATATAAGGAAAAAAGTATGGTCATGTGACCATAGCAATATTAACATTGATCTAGTTAAAATATTTTAAAGTGACTAATTAACTTAGTGCATTATATCTTAACAAACTATAATAAAATAAATAGAGAGGAATAACAAGGGATGAGAGGGTGGTTCCAGTAACATCACACTTTTAGGAATTAAAAATTCAAAGGATATAATCAATCCATAGAAGCCATGCATAGTCTATTTTATTGATTATGGTTCAAATAACAATCTAATCTCAAATGGTAGCATTAATATTCTAAAAATAGCAAACGAGCCTTTTACAAATGACTATTAAAATATTATTTAAAGAAAAGTAAATCCAAATCTACTTATAACTACATTAAAGTGAATTTGAACCTCTAATTACATGAATTTAGAAAAATCTGAAAATTATATGACAAAGGGAAACACAACTAGCCATAATTGGCACTAAAAATAATTCTAAATAATTTAGATCATCATAACACCATTTGGGATGAGAAATATAATTTTCCAAGTCATTTACTCAAATCCCATGCCTTGAAATTGTAACCATGATGCTTTGGTTGGTGAATTATCAGATTCTAGTGAATTCCTAGTAGGTATTTGGTGGATTCATGGATTTAAGACTTAGTTAATTTTCCCTCTAAATTCTTATATATTATTCTTGATTTCCCAAAATTGGGCCATTCCCATGCAATTCAATTATTCCAATGGGTTCCATGACTACCTCTAACCATTTTGTAATTAGAATTAACTTTAATTTACGTCTCATTCCTTTATTGCATGGTTGAATTTGATTCTAGACTATAATGGTAGTAGTTGGACTACATAGATCTCTTTATTGAGAGGTGATTGGATTATGGTATTCTCCTCTTCAACATATTCTTGTGGATCACTTTAATGAGCAACACTACAATGATCATTATACTATAGAAAATGTATTATTTGACTAAGCTTCCAATCTTGGGATTGATGCTCAAGCTATATATTAACATTGCATTCGACATTAGAATGGTAGAATGGATTGCTTGAGAGGCAAGATTGGAGGTATAGAGGACTATATTTCTAGGGAGGATCCAAGTAGATATTGGCATACCGTTAGTTTATTAGTTTGTCATTGTGAACTTACTTAAACTCAATATCATATAAATTTTAACCATAAGGATTTATGATCTCATATAAAATATTTATCATAAAAAAACAAGTCTTTACCTAAATCAAACAAGGATGATTTTATATCATTTAAATATATTAAACTTTTTTGGACACTTTAACTACTCTGAATTTTGGTTTAGAATACAAAGGTAGCTATAAATCCTTGACAATAGGCCATAATGCATGTTATAGTGATTATAGGCATTGGTTTAAAGATGTTATTCTAGAGGAGAAAAAAAAACATAAGAAAGAGATGAAGAATATAATAAGAATATGATTTTAGGTTTTAACAAGATTATGATAGTTGTCATAAGCTTGTTATAAAAGAAAACTAAAATGGAAACTAAAGTGTAAATCATTCATATAAATGAGGGAGCGAATGGAGCATAACAGAGCAGAGTAGGATATTTTTAAACCTCATCGAAGTAGGAAAGGAGGCATCTCTGGTGGTGGTCACGGGTCAAGTCATGGGGGGTCCAATTCTGATCTTCCTGAGAAAGACGACGGGCAAGAAGGGATAGCTGATGAGGATGTCGTAGAAGAACTCCTCGAAGATCCCCCCGACGGTTTCAGCCTTCATGGGGCCCCATGTGAGAGACTGGGCCCAGTTCAAGGTCCAAATGTTTCATTTGCAGATAAAGTCAGAAGGAATACCCATCAGGGCCTCTCAGACTCTTCGACCATCGGTACCCTCTCTGACAACTACAAAGAGCTGAACTTCCCTGAAGACGTCATGTCAGAGGTTTTGAGTAAGAAATCCCTATATTTAGTTGGAAATTTCATAGGATCAAGACCCGACATCGAGTCTATCCACCACTGGGTAGTGGCCAAGTGGAAGCTTGAAGGCCACATGGAACTTGTTGTTTTGACTCGTGGGTTTTTTCTCATATGGCTGAAAAACGTGAATAATATAGCTTGAATATTGATGGGAGGACCCTGGTTCTTCGGGAGAAGACCCTTATTCATTATTCGATGGAACCCTACTTTCAATGCAGGGATGCAAAGTATTAATCTGGCCCCTCTTTAGGTCAGAGTATCGAAGCTCCCCTTTCAATTATGGGCTGAGAAATTTATTAGAAGCATTGCACGTGATGTTGGTGACCTGGTAGCCTTTGACTCGACAACTAAAGCACAGTCTTGAATGCCTTATGCCCATTTTTGTGTAATGGTAAATTTGGACTCTCAACTCTCGATGTACATCAATTTAACTTATGGGTCATATCGTTGGAGGCAGACATTCGAGTATGAGAATAAACTCGTATTTTGCACGGGATGCCAGAAGCAAGGGCATCTAAAGTCTCAATGCCCCATGGAATTTTTTTTTTTGAAGCCAAGGGAGACAATGTGCAATGTTTGTAAGATTCAAGACCATTCTAAGGAGTTGTGCCCGTCCCTTAATAAGGATTCCTGCGGAGCTCACCCTGGTGGGAGATGCCCTAAAAATTTCAATCGAAAAGAGGACCATAGTCTACATCTGTGGAAGGAGAAAGGAAAGCAAAAAAAAGTTCAACCTGAATCATCATTCGAAGGACAAATTCGTGGTACCCGTGAGGTATTTTATCTCTTTGCTAATAATTTTGAAATTTTCACAAATAAATATAGTGAACTTCCTCTTGAAGGGTCTATAGTCGAACAACTTTCCCATCCTGATCCATCCCTTGCAAATCAAGGCGTTCCTCCTGAACCCTTTATTCCCCAAGTTTCCATGCCAAACCCTCTTGAACCTCTTCCTCCCTCCTCCCCTCGACCTCTCACCTCCTCCACTATCCCTGCCCCTTCCCCAGTCCCATCTAAACCCTCTTCGCTCTTGGCCATAGCTACTGTTGACTCCACTCTCACCTCCCCTCTCCCCTCCCCCTCAAACCCTTGGCCAAAATCAAACTTATCTCCTCCCCGTTGGCTTCTCCTATAAATCCCACTTCCCCTCACCCGCCCCTGCTCTTTGCTCTGTTGGCTTCTCCTATAAGGCCAAATTTCACATGCACGCCCTTGCTCTCTTCCCCACTGGCTTCTCCTGCTAAGCCAGCTTCCACCCACTAGTCTCAACTTTCCTACCCTTTGATGCATTCCCCTATTTGTTCCCCTTTACAAGAGGGACGTCCTGCCTTTGAAGCCTTTTCTCATGGCTCCCCTTCTCTTGTTGTTGTTTCTTCGAGTGGAGGTGAACCTTCAAGCCCCCCCATGAACAACACTAGAAGCCATAAGAAGCCCCAATGCGATGTGGGTGTAGAGAGGAGACGGGGTCGGCCACCCAACACAAATTCTAGAAAAAAGTAGATGGCGGATGACATAGCTAGTGGCATCCAAATAATAGTGTTATCTTCACTATCTCTGCCCAAAGAGATGATTAAGGAAGAAGGTAAAAGATCCAAATCCCCGTAAGTGAAAGGGGGGAAGAAATCCACTTCTAAGCCATGCAAATGAAGGTCCTATCCTGGAATTCCAGAGGGATCAATGGGTCGGTAAAATAAAGAGTATTTTCTTCTCTAAGAAAGGAAATGAGACCCTCAATATTCATTATCCAGGAAACAAAGGTGGAAGACCCAAATACAGACAAGGTGGTCAAATTTGTGTGGAGTAATTGCAAGTTTATAGGCAGTTCTACCCATGGTGCTTTAGGGGGGTTGTTGTGCCTATGGGATCCAATGAAAGTTACCATAGAATTGATATCCAAGAGTGATAGAGTAATAAATGTCCTATTTTAATGTAATAAAACCAAGAAACAATGGGTTCTAACCAATGTTTACACTCCAAATAATTTCAACGATAGGCTTGGAATGTGGGATAGTCTCACACAGATGAATTCATCTTTACCCTATCACGAATGGATGGTGGTAGGCGACTTTAATAACCCACTATATCCCATTGATAAAGTTGGAGGTGCCCCAATTACTCCAAAGAATTATGAGCATTTTGCTGAATTCATCGACTATAATGAACTCATGGGCGTTGAGCTTCAAGATTCTCTATTTACTTGGACTAACCAGCGTGTAGGGGATCAACTCATACAAATGAGCCTTGATAGAGTTCTAATATCTAGAGAAGCAATCTCGATATTTGGCGATGCTACTTTGTCGTCATTGCCAAGGGTAGCCTTTGACCATAATCTGCTTCTCTTAGAAGTTTCTATGTTGGATAAGAATTTTAGACCTCCTTTCAGGTTTGAGTCCATGTGGCTTCAGCATCCGGAGTTCAAGATAAAAATCATTGAGTGGTGGAGTCAACCTGTTGATGGTACGAGTGTCTTTAAAGTCTGTACGAAGCTCAAAATCCTTAAGCTCCAACTCAAGAAATGGAATAAGGAGGTTTTTAGAAATATTTTTGAATCATGACAAGTAATTTGCTCCCAGCTAAAAGAAATAGAAAAGTTGGTTCAGAATGGCAATGCTACTGATGAAGTTCGATGGTAGGAAAAAGTATTGTTATGTGAATTTCATAACTTGTTGGCCAGGGAAGAAACATTATGGCGATAAAAGTCCAGAGCCTTGTGGCTTAGGGAAGGTGACCGGAACACAAATTTTTTCCACGCCACCACAATGAGACATAGAGGAGCAAATAAGATCAGATGCCTCCATAGAGAAGATGGATCATTGATTGAAGACCCCGAAGAAATCTGGAATGAGGTAGTGGAACATTTTCATAAATATCTTTGGCCCATCTCAGGCTTTGCCTAACCAAGGAGTCGAAATACCTTATTCAACACATCCCGTCCCTGGTGTCTCAAGCTGATAATGATCTCCTGTTGCAACCATTCTCTTGTGATGAAATTAAAGAAGCTTTGTTTTCAATGACATCTGACAAAGCCCCTGGCCCTGATGGTTTCCCTGCTAATTTTTTTCAATATTATTGGGATATCGTTGGAGATGATGTCTGTGAAGCCATTTTAGAAATCCAAAGAACCAAGTTTGTCCCTAGAGAGCTAAACTCCACATTCCTTTCTCTTATCCTAAAATATCATGAATATCGATCCATGTTCGATTTTCGTCCTATCAGCTTGTGCAACGTGTTATACAAAATTCTTACTAAATCCATGGTGAATAGAATGAAGCTCATTATTCCTAAAATCATTGATAAGTGTCAGAGCGGCTCTTTCCAAGGAAGGGTCATTACGGATAGTGTGATCACTATCCATGAGCTTATCCATACTGTCACGGTCAATAGGTCCCCAAGTTTCTTCTTAAAATTAGATATCAGTAAAGCTTTTGATAGAGTTTCTTGGGAGTTTCTTACTGCTATCCTATCCTAGTTTGGTTTTCACCACAGATGGATTAGATTGATTAAATCCTGCATGTCCTCTGCCTAGTTTTTGATCATAGTGAATGGTGCAGCTGCAAGATATTTTAGGAGCAAAAGGGGAATAATGCAAGGGGATCCGATGTCACCCTTCCTGTTCATCCTTGTGGTAGACAACTTAGGAAGAGTGCTTAATGCAGCATGCTTCGAGGGCGGCATCTCAGGGATCAAGGCTTCAATCGGGATACCTCTAGTGTCCCATCAACAATTTGTTGATGACACAATTTTAGCCAACCTCTCCAGTATCCCTGAAGCCAAAGTTATCAAATCTATATTGGAAGCTTATGAGAGGGTTGTCGAAAAAAGAGTAAATTATTTGAAAAGTAGCATTTATTTCATCAATACTCTGACTGATAGATAGGTTAGAATAGCTCAGATCCTGGGATGTGCCATTGTTGAACTGCCTACAACTTACCTTGGCCTTCCTTTATTCCAAGGGCAACCATCTGTGAGGATGTGGGATGGTGTCATTCAGAGGGTTATGAAGAAGCTTGTTGGCTGGAAAGGAGCCCTGCTCAACAATGCAGGGAAGTTCACTCTAGTCCAATCATGTCTTTAGAGTGTGCCAATATACTTTATATCCCTATTTCAAGCTCTGATTGTTGTATGTAATAAGCTTGAACAACTTCAATAGAATTTCCTATGGTCGGGAGCAAATAATAAAAGCAGATTTCCCCTTGTTGCTTGGGATAAGGTATGTCTTCCAAAGTGCAGGTGAGGACTTGGTCTGAGAAGGATTCACCAAATGAATATGGCTATGATTTCAAAATAGGCTTGGAAGATAGTGTCTAACTACTCGGTCCAATGGGTTGACATTATTAATAACAAATACCTCAAGCAACAATCATTGATGGATAATTTCCTCATGCTTGTTGGGTCTACATTTTGGAACTCGGTGTGCCAAAACCGATCTATCATTCAAAGAGGTGGACGTTGGAAGCTTGGAGATGGATCACGAATAAAAATTTGCGTGGGAGTTAGTTAATCATCTGTTTCTCGAGTGCCTCTTTTTTGGCCTTGTCATGTCCATGATCCTGTCAAATATTTCCATATCTTGGATTGCTCCTCAGTCTATCAATGATCTTATTACCCAATGGCCAAACCCCTTTAAGTCCACCCGCCTGAAGTTTTGGTGGTCGATCATTCTTCATCACTTTATATGGTTAATTTGGTTGGAACGGAATAATCGAGCTTTTCGATTTATCCCTAGATCTAGAGTCGATCTATTTGAGAGCTATGAATTTTACCTCAAAAAATTCCAATATCATGTCTTTTGAGGATTGTCCTTCATAACCATTTGAGATTCAAGTGGCACATTATGCTAACCTATCTTTTGAGGTTTTTGGTCATTCCCAAGCTGTCGTGGACAGATCCCTTATCTCTTGGATTCCCTCTCCCCTTAGTGGTTCAAGTTAAATTTTGATGGTGCATCAAGAGGCAACCCCAGTAACGCGAGTTATGGAGTCATAATCAGGGATGACAGAGGTCATCTCATCCTGGCTTATGCAAAAAAACTTGGAGTCCAATATAATAATTTTGTAGAAGCTCGAGCAGCTTTTTGAGGCATCCAAATGACTATCGAGCTCAATATCTAGTACCTGATAATCAAGGGTGACTCCTTAAACACTATAAATTATTTGAAAGAGGTATCGCATCCACATTGGAATGTGCAACCAATCATCGAAGAGTCCATTGTCCAGTTAAGGGCAATTAACAACAGGTGTATTCAACATGTGTATAGGGAAGGCAATCGAGCGGCAGATACAATGGCAAACTTTGGGTTAACTATCCAATCCCTGGTGATGTGGCAAGGCAACCTTCCCTAATGCATCATTAATTTATGTAGTGAAAGTTGTAGTTACTAATGTTGAATAGTGCCACGATGTCAAGGATCACGATGGCTCACAATGTGAGGCAAATTATGGGACCTTATTACACTGATATGCCAAGGTGGAACATTGGCACTTGCAAAAGAATGACAGGCTGTAGAACTTCACACTTTATGTTTGTGCCCATAGACAGTGTTGTAATAATCTAAACTGCTTTTAGCTTATGGTCACATATAATCAAGTTTTAATTGTTTCGTTGCATGTCTGATCCAATCCAAGCCTTTCGAATGCCAATCACTCCGAATGACTTTACTTTTCACTTAAATTATTTACTTCACGTATGTGCTCCACTTTGTCCTCACTTTTTGTGTTTCTATGTCCCTCTTTAACTCGATCTCCATGACTTGCGTGTGTTGTTCGAATGGTGGATCTGTGAACCCTCCTATATCATTTATCGAAATGTTGTCCAGATTTTATGTGGTGCGAGAAGTCTTTTAACATACCTGCTCTTTTTCAAGTTCAAAGAGGGCTCCAAATTTTTTGGCCATTCTCACAGACAGCGAAACAGAATTAGGCTGGAAAGAAGGCTATCTTTCTCTTTCCAAAACTCTCACTCCCGCGCCTCAAGTAAGTTCTCTTCGGTTTTAAAGATATTCGTATCACTCATAATTCTAACCAGAAACTTCGAAGGAAGGTTTTCTTCAATTACTTACTTGTTTAGATTTTGCCTGATGCCAAGTGGCTCCACTCTGCTATGTTGTTCCTCAGTGTCTCCTTCGCAAGTTCATCGTTGTGGGTCGATAGGCTTGAATGCTCATTTTTTTCCAAACATTTTTTTTCTCGTTTATATATACACTTTCATTTTGTACTTTTGGCGCCCAAGAGGTCGGCCCAAACACTTTAATACTCAAAACTTTAATTTAAATAAATAAATATTTTAATTTAAATATTTAAACCCTTTAGTATCTTAATCAATTAAACAATATGTTATTCGTCCACCGTTTTGCTAGTAACCATGTCGGTCTTTGACATCAATGATAACTCAGTAATTTGTTAACACAGGACTATCAACAATATATTAGAAAAGTATATTTACAAGTGTGGAGGTAGAAATAATTTAAATATTGGTCAATCACATCAAATAACATTAGCTCGACTAGTTAAATTCATTGACTTTCAAGGAGGAGACCAAGATTTGAATCTTGTCAAGTGATACATGCATAATAGCCAAGATATTGTAATACCATTATATGGTGTTGATGTAATATGGGTGGGGACCATTTTAGTCCCATATAAGCAATTTAAAAGTATCAAGATTGACAAGGACATCATTTAAGCAAGGGAATGAGTCTTCTAATAAAATCCTCATGGGTAGGCATTTCTCTGAGGTTAAACACCTTGAATGACTAGGTTAGGAACTTAAGAGATTAGATAGATACTTTTTAAAAGAAAAATAGATTTTTATTTAGAGAGGACATTGACAAAGAGAATATAAAATTATAGGAGAGCGTGGCATCTAAAAAATTGGTCTAGCATTAATGCTTTCTCTTGGATAACTACACTAGATAAATTCTTATCTCAAGCTAACTTGAGAAATCGTGGTTTTAAAAGATCAAGTATGTGTACCTTATGCAAAGTAAATGAAGAAATATAAAGCCATTTTTGTGTTGCATAGGGATTAACCCTAGTTTGATGGGTAAAAACAAAGTCAACAGGACCCTTGACCATCCAAGGAATCAAACCAAGGTGGCCCATCGACAAGCACTCAACTGCTACCAAGTGATCTATCCCTTTCATGTAAAATTTTTAGGGTAAAGAATGAGTTTTTGAAAGGGTTCTGCTTCCTTGTGCAATGGTTTGAACCTAGGTCTCTTAGATGAAAACCCAAATTCATACCACAACAATATCCCAACAAGGACAACATGAAGCCAATTGTTACTTTCATGTCCATTTATAACTACCTTAAGGAAATTTTTGCAATTTTTTTTCTAGTATACACAAATTTATTTAATATCAACTTTTTTTTGGTTACTTAGGTTATCCAAAGTTATAAAGGACTAAGACTACTATATAAATTGGGACCATTCTTAATCTGGTGCAGTGTTTGGGTGGAACATGACTTAGGATTTTCCAAGGACATGAATGGTTTCTTAATCAAGTATGGGGGCATATAATGTAGAGCTTGAAAAAAATATGTCAATAGTGGTTGTAAAACTTCCCAGTTAGTTCTCAGGTAAATTTTATGTTTTTGAATAGATTAGGGATATCACTAGTTTTTCCTTTCCATGAGACAATAATAAATATCTCCCTAATTATGGGGTAGTCAAAATATTTTTTTATGGAATTAAGTAGATTAATGCTAGGCAAGGCATTATCAAAAATAATGTTGGTATAGTTTCACAAGAAAACCCAAACCAGATTAGAATCAGAGGGATTTTCAAGGACAAGGCAAAGTGGTATTTTTGTTGTTAATATCTTAGGAGAAAATAAAAATAATTTTGTAGAGGTGATGACCATAAGGAGAAAGCTTGGAATTGTTATTATTGAGTTTTACTCAAAAACTCTCATAAATGAATTGAATTTTGCATAAGCAGTGGAAGGCTAAACAATGATTATTGATAGATATCTTATCAAAAATAATCAAACTTTCAAATCTCTCCCCTCACATGTTGCAGATATGTTGTATATAAAAGCTTTCTCATCAAAAAAATAATCAAACTTTCAAGATAGTTAGGGACTATTTAATGCAAGCATACAATGAGAGGAGAAAATCATCTTTCATGTTTCTTATCAAAAAAGGCATCTCAATGGGAAAATCTATAATTTTTCATAAAGAATTTTGATGATCTCGTAAATTTGGAGGAGAGAACTCCCTTATACCAAATTATTAATGAAGCATCAGTGAGGGTTATCTTATAAAGGATCAAGATAGCTCATACACGAAAGCAAAAGAAGAAAACAAGTGTTTTATGTCTCCATTGTTAGCAACTTGGTCAAGCTTATTTCAACTAGTTTTTTTTGACTTATTACAATAATAGTTAGGGTCTATAATAGGTGGAGATATTATAGAGTCAGCCTAGATTTTGATGACTATGTAGTTAGGTTGTGTAGTGAGCATACATGATAAACGCATCTCTCTAATTTATCTTATGTTAATAAATATACTTTTTATTTTCTCCCTGAAAATAACAATATAATTTTAATTATCAAATGGTACGAGTTCAATTGGTTTAAAATGTGGAATTTCAAGATGGAGACCTAGGTTCAAATCTTGTCAAACAAAATATGTATATAGTTACCAAAAAAAACTACGTGATTTGTTGAAATACCATGTTTCAATCCCCTATAACCAATTAGAAATAATGCAATTTTAATCATAAATAACATAAGATTTAATAAAAGTTAATTATATTAAATGTTGAAATTTAGATTCTTACATCAAACATTAAATTAAGATTGATATAAATAGATACATAATTAAACCTTCTCATTGCAAGTACTATATATATGTATGTGAATGATTATTTAAAAATAATTCAAAAACTTGACAATCAAATTTTTAAAAAATAATAATTTGCTCAATCTTCATGTCACATATAATTATATTTGTTGTATATTAAACATAATACTAATATCTAGTACAAAATGATTTTACTGGTCATAAAATGTTTATACATTTTACCATGTACCTCATTCAATTGTGTAGAGCTCCCTGGTTAAGGATATGTGTTGATTCTAAGGATTATATATTCCTTAGCTTTCTACTTTTTGTACATAGGAGGACCCTTAACTACCAATCAATGTCTATCATTGATCAAGAGTTTGATGTAACTACTACCACAATAACCCCCATCAACTATAAGTAAATAAGTAACAATTACTTGCTTTTAAACAATGTGAGGTGGACCATTGTCCCTCAAAGGAAGCAAACTAAGGTTATCTGCTAATAAGCACTCTATTGCAACTCATTGGCCTATCCACAAGGGACCCTTAACTTTCCAAATTTATTACTTAATGAGTTATCTGATATCCATGTCACCTTGAAATTGTCTTGCATTAGTTTAAAACTAGTACTTGTTAGGATATATTTTCATAAAGTTCATTATTTTTCTCCTCCATATCTTTCATATCATGTCACATTAAAGGTTGGGATGTCACATTATATGTAAGGAATTTATTTAGTTATAATTTCCACTTATTTTGTTACTTTAACAATTTATATGATATGTTTTTCTTATGGGATCATCATGTAAGAAACTATACATATGTATCTGCAGATTTATGTGGTATCAATGACAAAGGTTAATAATACATTCAATTTTTTTACTCTATAATCAACATATGGTATTAGAGTGGAGATGCACTTAAGCCAAGAGGAGATAAATATCTTTGAATGCATGTCATTAAGGCAATATGTATACGCTTTTTTAGAAAGCAATTTTTAATATTTTTGCTAAGGTCCAAAAACAAGTGCACAGTGCTAAGGGCTCTCATGAAAATCAGGAGGCCAAACAAAATTCTAATGCTAAGGGAGATTCATATCGATGTTGCTTCTAAGAATTCATGCTAGAGTTCATGCCAAGAAATATACTTTGTTATTGTTGAAATTAAAAAGACATGTTCTAAATGGGTAGTCTATATTTAATACAAACCAGAGTGTTTGCATATGATTATGTTGGAAGTATGGAAAAATAAAAAATGTAAGCTCTCAAACTAGAGTTTTTTTTTTGTGTAAGCAAGGCTGCATCAAAAGTACACATAAACAAAACATCTAAGTTCCCAAGTTTGTTTGCATCTTAGAGCAAAATTTTGTCTGATTCGGGGTATAAATCTAAGTACCCAAGGTTTTTCTTGAAGCATACGAAAGAACACCCAAAAATTAATATTTTGAAGTGTGTTTGAGATTAATGTTTTTGGTAATAAAGAGCACCAAATATTAATATTTCAAAGGTCCAAAATTAATATTTTGAAGTGCACTTGAGATTAATGTTTTCTTAGCAAGTGCATAAAAGGTCCAAGATTAATAATTCAAAGCTCACCTAATATCAATTGTTGAAAGCACCCGAGTAAGCTACGTAAAAGCTTTTGAGTTATTTTGGAACCTTTATTGAAAGTGTCTAAGAGAGGACAAGTACAATATTTGATAGTTTCCATATTGCTTAGGAGCACTAAGAATAAGACGTGCATTTGTTAGAGTGGATACACCTAATACCAATCTCTAAATACCTTCGATAAATAATGAGCCATAAGTTTTCTAAAAGAGGACATGCTTAAGACAAAATCTCTAGATGCATTCAAGAAAGGATGTCTATTTTGATTGAAAAAAATCATACAGTCTGATTACAAAGATCAGAGGCACTCATTTGTGTAGTCAAAAGTATCAAAGAATTTTCTAGGTTCTAATCTCTATTACTTTTTTATATAGTTATAAATACTTAAACTAGAAAAATATATATTGAAAGGGATATTATTTAAGTTGAAAGGTCTTTTATGAAGTTCAAAATTTTAGAGTTACATTTTTGAAAGATTACATTGGGAGTTATAAGAAATAATTTGTTAAAATTTGTTATACAATTAAGATTTTAAAGACCGTACTTAGGGATTCAAGGAAATCTAAGTTGAAAGGTTATTTTAAAGACCATGCTTACATTTTTTAATAGGGAGTTATAAAAAAATATGACTAATAAACTATTTCTCTCAGAGTCACAACAATTAAAAGGTCCAAAATTTATTCCATAGAAAAACAAAATGAGGACTATCCTTGTAGTAGAAAAACCATGGTATATTGTATCAAGGGATGAAATACGTCTCAAAGAACTAATTGCATAAATATTTTTTGATGAAAAATATAAAAAGGCAAAATTAATCATCTTATTAGGTATGGCAAATGAAATTCAGTCTCATATTAATGAAGTGAATATGTCGAAAGAGACTTAGGATATTCTATGCATAATTTTTGAAGGTAGAAATAAAGAATTTGCTCATCATTTGCGATCTCAATTATACACATTACAAATGCAAGTCAATGAAATCTTGGAACATTTTCTTCAAAATATTATAAAATTAAAGGTAAAATTTAACACCTTGGGAGAAATAATTTATGATAATCTATTAATATAAATTGTACTATATAATCTACATGATTCATATAATTTATTATTAACTTCTTTGCAATTTTCTAACTATAGAGTATATTTTGAATAATTAATCAATATTCTACAACAACATGAACTAGAAATACAATTAAGAGATGATTCTTCAAACAATGCTCTAATATCTAGAAAAAGATATCAAAGAAATTCTAGGGTTTCCACTAATCCATCCTCATATTCTTCATAAATCCAACCATAATAGAGAATAAGTTATTGTCACATATATGAGAGAGGAGTTCAAGATGCTAGATTTTGCAAATACAATTCTTTGAATAGGAGGAATCAATCACGAATATCTTCTCAAACAAGGCCACAAGAACAATATCAATTTGGAAATTCAAATAATTTACCTAGACCAAATTAGGGGTATAGCTCAACTTCTCCATCACAACAAGGGCATGTGGTATAGGATATGGCACAGGAAGAATCTGATTCAGAATGTGATGAAGAACCAAAAGTAGAATACAAGGTACTAATGACACATACTAAAAAATAAAATAGGGACAATAACTAGTATATTGATTATGGATCTACTAATCATATGAATGGTAATATGTATTGGTTTGACACTTTTCAAGAAATAGAGGGTTGACCAGTGATAATGGTAATTAGTACAAGCTATCAAATAAAAGGTATAGGGACCATTTCCTTGAAGTTGTCTTTCTTAGAATACACAATTGAAAAATTATTGTATGTACTAGGACTTACAAATAACTTACTTTTTCCAAATGATGGAGAAAGGAGTTTATATTAATTTTCAAGTTGTTAATGGATATAAAATATGTTGTATATCAAGAAAAGGAAGGTACTACATCCTACAAAAATGGACTATTTTCCTTTGACACCCCTACTTCAAGAAGTACAAATATCATCTGAAAATCACAAAAAAATGGGATAGAACTTTAATGGCCAAAATATCAAGAAAGAAAATGATGAATAAAAATAATTCAAAGAAAACAATAGAGAAACAAAGTAAAGATCTAATAGTTGATGCACATGAATATGATGAATATATAGTGCTTACAAATTGGATATAACTTATTGCAAAAAGAGTTGATGGTCCAAAATATTTGCAACCAATCTTCCAAGAGGCTAATGATGATATTTTAACTAGGCTAAAGACTTATATAATTCTTCATCTTGATAAAGTAATTGACTGTGGGAATATAGTTATTACACTTCAAGATTGTATATGTGTCGCTTCTCACACATGATATACATAAAGAGAAGAATAAAAACTAAGAGAAAATAATTGCATAGATAGAGAATAAGCCATTGATGCAACACACCATGTGAGATAGGTGACCTTATAAAACACAAATAAATTGGTTGTAATAAACATAACTTAATGAAGAATTTCTTATGTGATACAAGTGATCTTGTCATAAAGAAAGAAATTTCTTGTAATACAAGTAATATTCAAATTGAGGACTTCAGTTGTGACATTAATGATTTAGAGATTGTTTAAGAAGACAACATTAGTGTAGAAAATAGTTGTATCACTAATAAAAAATATATTATATAAATTGATAAACAAACATAAAACAACATGCTATAGGTTGACCTCACAACACAATATATGTCTACCCTAAAAAATAATTACAAATATTATCATAAATTTAGATATACATTTAAGAAGTATTAGAGCACTCCTTAAGGAAACTACACAAAAATCTAATTGAATTATGATGGATGGATATCATATAATGTTATAAAATAAAAGGGATGTTTTATGCACACTATAAAAGAAAATCTATTTTTTTGTCAATATATAAGTAATTCATAGATATGACACAAAGAGCACAAATATTTTAATGAAAGAGCCAGATTATGTCTAGATTCAGAGGGGAAATTATTCCATTATTTGCTTTCTAAAATTATGTAATAAGGGGGTGTTAGGATATAGTTTCATAAAGTTCTTAATTATTGTATATTCTCCTCCATATCTTTCATATTATGTCATATTAAATATCAGGATACCACATTATATGTAAGGAGTTTATTTAGTTAGAAGTTCTCATTATTTCATTACTTTAACAATTTATATGAGATTATTTTCTTATAGGATCATCATGTAAGAAACTATACAAACACATTTGCAGATCTTTGTAGTATCAATAAAAATATTAATATAGCATTCAAAGTTGCTTTACTTTGTATCCAACAATACTTAAAATATTTGGTGTAGATTTGAATGTGGTAGTAAGGATGAGAGGTTTGATGGCTATAGTACCCCATGAATATAGATTGATATCAATTTCATCCCACTGATTTTTTCATCCTCTATTTTCACTAAGCATGAGGAAATGCATATATAATTTTGATAAAAAAATATTACATTACACATTTCAATTTCAATTTTAGAAACTACTACCATTGTAACCCCTATCCACTTTGAGTAAATACATAATGATTACTTGCTTTCAAAAAATGTGAGGTGGACCATCCTTCCCCAAAGGAATCAAACCAAGTTTACCTCTTAATAAGCAATCCACTATAACTCATCGTCCAATCCAATAGGGACCCTTAGCTTCTTAATTTTATTAATTAATGAGTTTTCTAATATCCATGTCACCTTGAAATGGATTTGGTTCAAATTATAAGGTGATAATAAGGATGAGAGATATAGTGGACATAGTTACCCATGCATGTAGATCGATGTCAGTTTCATCTTCCTAATTTTTTCATCCTCTACTTTCACTAGGCATGAGAAAAATGCATGCAAACGTTTGATAAAACGTATTATATGGCACATTTTAATTTTAATTTTAGAAACTACTATTGCTATAACCTCTATCTACTCTGAGTAAACACATAATGATTACTTGCTTTTAAATAGTGTGAAGTGGACCATCATCCCCCAAATAAATCAAACCAAAGTTACCTATTAATAAGCACTCCATTGTAACTGATTGACCTATTTCCTAGGGATCGTTAACTTTCTACTTTGATTAAATAATGAGTTTTATAATATCCACGTCATCTTGAAATGGTATTGAATTAGTTTAAAACTAGTATTTAGAAATTTCGTGTAAATTTCAAGGTGGTAGTATGGATGAGAGATCTAATGGATATAGTACCCCATGCTTGTAAATTGATGTTAGTTTCATCTCCCTCATTGTTTCATCCTCTTATTTCACTAAGCATGAGGAAAATGCATGCAAAATTTTGATAAAAAGTATTTCATGACACATGTTTTAATTTTAATTTTAGATATTAAAGTGGATGTTAGCAGTTATAGAAGTATATATTACATTATTGTAACCATAGGTAAAATAGCACATTAACACTCGAATTCGTTGGGGTGGTTGGTAGTTGGGGAACTACCTAGAACATTGTATTTATTCAATTCAACATAAATACCAATGCTACTCTTTGATCTCATTTATCACATGGTATCAAAGCTTGGATCGAGCGAGGTAGTTCCACGGTTGGCCAAGGTGGTTTGTACAGTTGGGTAAGGTAGTTCTTCAACTACTTCTTCCCTAAATTCATTCCAACATGAAGCAAGGATAGTGTGTATACCAAGGTGTGATCAAGGATGCACGACGTAGACTAGAAAAACCCCCTGACATAACCCTAACATAGAACGAGGTGGTACATTTTGTTTGCAGGTGAAATACCAGACATAACGCAGATGAACTAATGTGAGGACGTAGACATTACAAAACTAGAGACTACCAAGACTAAAAAGACTGACAAACCAGACGCACGGGCATAGGACGTAGACAATACTGATAAGAATCTGATAGAAGACCCGAACACACACACGATAGGACACAAGATGTTGATAGAAGACTGATAAGACCCTGATAGAAGACCAATATTAACAAAATGTATACTGGTACATGCACTCCAAGATGACTAATTGGAATAGCATGCAAATCAATGGTGATGTGGAGATAATCTAATGTGGCGGTTGACTGGGATAGCACACATATCGAGAGTAAATCGAAGGTGATGTGGTAGTCTAACGTGGTAAGGTAGCTGACATGGCGAGTCCAACGTGGCAAGGTGGTTACATGGCATTTCGTGATTGGTGATGGTTACGTGGTGGTTGGTGATCGATGATGGTTATGTGATAGTTGGTGGGAGGTAAAAGGTTGGGGTGTGACCGCCCGAAGGCAGTCGCCTTACTACCTTCATCCCATAGGTTAAAAGTAGATTGAATACATCAATATGATGTGTGTGGGATAATTCCCACTATTTAAAAAAAAAACACAAATCGATAGCATCTAAATACGTGGTCGCGCTATCTTATGCACAACGGGCCCTATCTGCATTTCAAATCCCTTGGAGGGATTACAATGAAAAAAAAAATTGCCCGTATTTTTTGCACGTGCAAGTTTTTTTGACAAGCAATTTTTGATCAGCAAGTTTTTATTGACAACATTTTTTGTCGATAATTTTTTTTTCTGCAAGTTTTTGACAATTTTTTGTCCACCTATTTTTGCCAAAGAAGGGTCATTTTTTTTGCAAAGAAGGGGTAATTTTTTGTCAAAGGAGGGCACACTAGTGCATTTTTTTTCTGCCAAAGCAAGCGGAGGAGCTATTTAAGAGGTATTTTTCACAAAATACTTTGTTTCTTCCTTTCAAGCAATTTTGGAGGGATAAGTGTTTTTTTTGGCACTTGAAAGGGTATCTAGCATAATTTTTCCTTCTTATTTATTTTGCAACAAAAATGGAGGATCAAAAGCATTTTATTTTGCAAAATTCTAAGAAAAAGGGGGAATAAAAATTGTTAATTTGAAAAGCACTTGTGGAAGTGAATATCTTCATTGTAAAGCTGACATTGTAATAAGTGCATTTTCGATGGAAATCGACACCTAGAGTGTTTAAATTTTATGGGAACTTGTGGTTGTTTTCATTTAAATTTATTGTTTTCTTGCATTTCAATCATAAAGTAAAATATACAAAGCAAAGAAAAGATCCCAAATTTTACACCTATTTGTGCAATTTATTGCAAAGCAGCGTTTGATATGTATGATACCTCTGGTCCACACTTATAGGTGATGTTGTCATGCTTGGACTACTGTATCTAGTGCCTAATACAGTTGTAAAAATGACATCTAAGCTATTGTTCTCTATCAATCATCGAGGAGAAATAAGGCAAACCAGTTCTAATATTCACTCCATTTAATACCCTAATTATTTTTTATTGCTTGGCTTAATTTCCTCCAACTCATCAACCTTATTTCAAAGGGTTTTGAGGTAGGTGCCATCAATATTGATCGAATTTCCTTTCACGTACTCTTGCAAGTATAAAGAAAGGGGGACCATTTGGTGTTATAAGTAACCTTCACAATGGCCACTGTTCACAAATATATGTCAGATTCATAGCTGCTCAAAGGTTCTAATTTTGCACCATGGAAGACAAAGATGACAACTATTCTTCAGGTTGAAGATTTGTGGGATGTAGTGACTGGCACTACAAAAAAACCTAGAATAGCAAGGCCTAATCAAGAGACATTTGATAAAAAGGATAGAATATGTCTCATGTTTATCTACTTGCTACTACACATGAGGTCCAACCTCATATATGTGATGCCAAGACTGGTAAGGAAGCTTGGGATGCTTTGATTACCATTTATGAAGGTAAGAATTAGTCCACTATTTTAAACCTTCAAACTCAACTGCATACACTCAGTATGCAATCTGGTGAGACAGTTGATCTATTCCTATGTAGAGTGGCATAATTGAAAGTCAAATTGAATGCTATGGGACAGACAGTGGAAGATGCTCTCTTGACCTCAGTCATCTTGAGAGCTTTACCATAATCCTACAAGGTGTTGATTACCTCTCTTAATGTATCTGGTAGACAAGTTTCATTTGTGGAATTGGTAAATTTACTTCAAACTAAGGAGGCAAATCAGTTTTAGAAATATGAAGTGTCATATAATGCCCTCTATACCAAACAAGGGGGTAAGAAACAAGGTCATTTTTAAAATGGAGGATCTTCATCAAAAGGAAAATGGAAACAACATCAACAGAAATACAAACAATATTACAAAATTTGTGATATGAATAACTATGACACCAATAGGTGTTGGTTTAAAAATAAACAACAGAATGACCAAGATCACAAGAAGAAGGGCAAAGGGAAATACAAACCATAGAAAAAGAATAAGCAACCCAAGGGGAATGTTGCTTATATCAAATTAGACTCGGACTCATATTCTAAGTGAGCACACAAGGTGCTCATGACTCACACTTCATCCAAGCAAAAATATGTAGTGTGGTATATTGATTCAGGTGCCAATAAATACATGACTGGATATAGATCGTGGTTTGAGACATTTGAGGAAAAGGAAGGTAAGACAGTGATAATTGCTGATAATCAAACCTATCGAGTCCAAGATGAAGGAGATATTTTCGTCACTCTTCCATATGGAAAATGTTAGATTGAGAAGGTACTTTATATTCTTGTATTGGCCAATAATTTATTGTTCATCCCTCATGTAGACACCTAAAACGTGTCATGTTTAGGGGAGCTACTCACAGAGACACATTCATAAGATCACATGACATAGTCTTGGACTTTCCAAGCATCAGAAGTGGTTCTCACCACTCATCTGAGGCATTTTAAGCCCATACAAGCCTAGCCTCTCAAGACTAAAGCGATCAGACCTTAGTCGCTCAAGCGTAGAGTGGCCAAACCTTAGTTGTTGTAGACGACAATGGCCAGATATTAACTATTGTAGACAACAATGGCTAAGCCATAAAAAGCGTTTTACCAACAAATATGCTCAATCACAGGCAAAAGTGGCAGTCTACATGCAATAAAGGTGAGCGGGAGTAACTTTGCATTCCATTTAACGACCAGTTCTGGTATGAAACTAAATGGTATGGGAAGCAGGATCATTTTTTATATTGAATCACTTTTTGATTGTAAGGTAGAAAATCCACAATAGACTTAATTTATATATTTGTTCGATGATGCCTTATTATCATATTTGGATTGCATTTAAATACCTAGTCTAATAGTTGTAAGAGTGAAGGGTTGTGACCCTAAAATATAATTAATAAATAATATAAGTATTAAGGTATTCTAGGAGGGTCCTAACATGCCACCCCCCTTAAAGGAGCTTTGTCATCAAAGTTGGAAATTTGGAAATTGCTGCTGGATATCTTGAAAATTTTCCCATGTTGCGTCTTTTAAAGGTAGACCTTTCCAATGGATTAAAACTTTCGTGATATCGTGAGTACGAAGGTGACAAGAGTGGCAATCCAAGATAGCTTCTGGCTCGACTAGAAGTAATCCATCATCAGAGAGTTTAGGGAGAGTGGTTTGCATCGTGATATGGGCTCCAACTGTGAGCTTAAGGCAAGATACATGAAATACGAGGTGAAGTTTGGAAGAGAGAGGAAGCTCTAGTTTGTAAGCAACAATCCCAATACATTGGAGAACTTTATACGACCCGTAAAATTTGGGTGCTAACTTTTGAGAACCTTTTTGTTTAAGAGAGGATTGACGGTAAGGTTGGAGACATAAGAAAACCATATCACCCTTGTGGAAACTACGTTCGCTTCTATGTTGATCGGCTTGTTGCTTCATGCGATGTTGGGTGATGTGTAGGTTCTCTTTTAGGATCCGTAGTATGTCATCTCTATTAGCAAGTTTCGTTTCCATCGCATGGACTTTTGTAGTCCCTGGAATATAGGAAGTGAGGGATGGTGGTGTTTGACCATATAGTGCTTCATAAGGAGTCATTTTGATGGACGTATGGTATAAAGTGTTATACCACCATTTCGGTAGTGAAAGCCACTTTACCCAATGGAGTGGTTGAGTGGAAACAAAACATCGAAGGTATGTTTCCAAGCATTTATTTACAAATTCTATTTGGCCATCGGTTTGAGGATGGTAAGCAGAGCTCATACGAAGTTGAGTACCTTGTAATTTGAACAATTCCTTCCAAAATGTGCTAGTGAAATTTGGGTTGCGGTCACTAACAATTGTGGAGGGCATACCATGTAATTTAAAGATGTTATCTAGGAAGAGGTGGGCTATAGTTCTAGCGGTATAAGGATGAGCCACGAAACAAAAATGGGCATATTTAGATAAATGATCAACGACTACGAAAATGGTTTTTGTTCCTCCTGATTTTGGTAATCCTTCAATAAAGTCCATAGAAATATCTGCCCATGTTTTGGTGGGTATAGGAAGAGGTTGAAGTAATCCTGGAATAGCAAGGGTCTCCCCCTTTTGTCTTTGGCAAACTTCACATTCTTTTACAAAATTTTTGATGTAATTTTTCATTCCTACCCAATAGAAGGAAGTAGTGGCTATTTTATAGGTTTTTAAGAACCCTGAGTGGCCTGCAGTGGGTGAGGTATGTAACTCATGAATAATTTTTTCATGATAAGTTGAATTGGGGATGAGGACCATCCTCCCTTTGTATCTTAATATATTGTCCTTCCAAGTGTAAGGAGGTGTGCTACTAGGATTATGTTGAAGTTGTTGAATTAAGGCATGGATAGTAGGATCATTTATCCATTCTTCATGCACCTCATCTACCCATTTATGAATAAGGGAGGAAAGAGCATGGACTTGAGGCATATCTTCAAATTTTCTAGAAAGTGCATCGGATGCCATGTTGTCCTTTCCATTTTTATATGTAATTTCATAATCATAGCCAAGAAGTTTAGTAACCCATTTTTGTTGTTTCAGGGTATTAGTCCTTTGTTCCAAAAAATACTTGAAGCTATGATGGTCAGTGCATATAATGAAATGTTGGACAATAAGGTAAGGCCTCCAATGTTGAATAGCATGGACAATCGCCAACATCTCTTTTTCATACATAGAGCGAGCTAAATTCTTAGGAGAAAATGCTTTGCTTATAAAAGCTAGAGGCCTTTCATCCTGCATGAGTACGACTCCCATTCCTATTCCTGAAGCGTCACTTTCAATGACGAACGGTTTAGAAAAGTTGGGCATGGCTAGAACAGGGGTGGTACACATTGCATTTTTCAAGGTGATAAAGGCCTCATCCGCTTTAGACGACCATTTGAAAGCATTTTTCTTAAGTAATGCTGTTAAAGGAGCACCGATTTTACCATAATTTTGGACAAATTTTCTATAATATCCCGTTAGTCCAAGAAACCCACGTAGAGCTTTTAAGGTTTTTGGAATAGGCCAATTTTTTACCTCCTTGATTTTGGAAGGATCTACCATAACTCCTTCCTTTGAGACAATATGCCCTAAGTATTCAATTTCTTTTTTTCCAAAGGAACACTTTGATATTTTTGCATAAAGTTGATTTTCCTTCAAGATTTGGAACGCTTGTCTAATATGGTCCAAATGTTCTTCCCATGTTTTGCTATAAATAAAAATGTCATCAAAGAAAACTAATATAAATTTACGAATAAAAGGGTGAAATACCTTATTCATTAGACTTTGAAAGGTAGGAGCGTTGGTCAGGCCAAATGGCATCACCAAGAATTTGTAGTGCCCTTCGTGAGTGCGAAAGGCCGTCTTAGGAATGTCCTTTTCATTGACTTGTATTTGGTGGTAGCCTGACCATAAGTCTAACTTGAAAAAATAAGCTGCCCTGTGGAGTTCATCTAATAGCTCGTCTATGATCGGAATAGGAAATTTATCTTTGATGGTCATTTTATTAAGCGCTCGAAAATCGACACATAAACGCCATGAGCCATCCTTTTTTCTAACTAAAATAATTGGAGAGGAGTAAGGGCTTTTGCTAGGTCTAATGACTTCTGCCTTAAGAAGCTCTTGTACTAATTTCTCTATTTTTGTCTTTTGGAGGTATGGATAATGATAAGGTCTAATATTAGGAGGTTGATGCCCTGGAAATAGTGGAATAGTGTGATCATGACTTCGTTGTGGAGGTAGTCCTTTTGGTTCATTGAATACCGCCTTATGGTGGTCTAAAATCTTTTGTAACTCTGGTGTCTCATCTTCTTTGTGACTAGGTTGAATTGAAAATAATTGGGTGACCATTCCTTTGTTTCCTTTTCAAATAGTTTTCTCCATTCGATGTGAGCTAACAATTTGGGAAGGTCCTGATTTCAGGCCTTGGATAATATAGGTTTGGTTCTTTACTGTGAATTTCATCCATAGTTCACCAAATTCCCATTGGACTATGCCCAAGGTTCGTAACCATTGTATGCATAGTACAATGTCGCACCCACCTATGGGTAGGATGTACATGTCGCCTTTCATGTTATAAACCCCCATAGTTAGTTTTATATTTATGTATTTTTCTTTGCATGCAATTTTTCCACCGTTTCCAATCATCACTTTGAAGTTATTGCAAGGGTATATAAAATAATTTGCTTATTTAGCCACCTTTGGATCGATAAAATTGTGTGTGCTACCAGAATCTAGGAGCATGGTAAGGCTTTGTTTCTTAAAATACCCTTTTACTCGCATTATTTAAGGGGCAAAAAATTCGACAAGGGCGTTGAAGGAAACCTTTGGTTTATTTTCTTTGTCACTTTCAAGTGTGTTGGATAATACCTCTACTTCGAGTTTAGGTTCCTCTTCAGTAGAATTTCCTTCCTCTGTGGCATCTAGAATATATAATTTTTGTGAGGCACATTTATGATTTCTATAAAATTTCTTATCGCAATGGTAGCAAAGACCCTTAGCTTGTCTTTCCTTCATTTCCTTGAAACTCAGATGCTTAATTGGTAGAGCGGGGTTAATTTTGGGGGTTGTGTAGGAGTTTTGGGTTCATCCATTTTGCATTGGTTTGGGGTTGGTATAAGTGTTTGTTGGTTTCCCCAAGTTGGTTTTGTGAACCGATTTTGTGCCTTGATTTTTTCCTCTGCTAATTTTGCCAAGCCGATGGTCTCTAACATGTTTGTAGGGTTATACATTTGCACCTCTTCAAATTTCTTCTTTTAATCCATTGACAAAACATTCTTGAAAGAAGGTAGCATCTAATCTAGATGTTTGATTAGCTAGCCTTTCAAATTCTGCTTGGTATTCACTTACCAAAGTGGTTTGGCATAATTTAGTGAGGGCCCCTATAAAGCTTTGAAACTTTCTAGGGCCGAATTGCACTAATAGATTTTGTGTAAAGGTTGACCACGTCGGAGTGCCGTTAGTTTTCTCAAACCATTGGTACCATTGGATGGCATCATTTTCCAAGTGGAAGGAGGCGATATGCACTTTTTGCATTTCCAAAATTTGATTTAGTGAGAAATATTGATCTGCTCGGTAGATATAGTTTGTAGGGTCTCCTCATCCAAATTTTGGGAAGTCTAATTTGATCGTCCGTGGTAGAATGGAAGTTTGTGGACCTCCTAATATTGCTCGGTTTGATGACCCGTGGTTGGGTGAATTTGCATGTGTTGTTGCCTGATTTTTACTGATGGCATCAATTTTAACATCCATTGCAAATATCTTCTCGAAGAGTTCTCTTGTGTTATGGGTATTCTCTTCTCTTTCCTATTGAACTTCATCAGTGAGCCTTTCGTGTTTCTCATGAATGGAATCCAGTGATCGTCGTCCTTCAGCCATTACAGTTTGTGTAGGTAACGATCAATATGACTTGGTACAGATGAGCAAAAAATAAAAAATAAAAAATTAATTTTAATTTTTTTTTTTCCTTTGCGTTTCGGACGTCGAAAACCTTGATGCTGCGTTGAAGATTTTAGCTTTTTCAAAACAGCCACCGGTCACCACGTGAAAGGTCAAGAAATTTGGGTGTAAGACAACTTAATTCGTACCTTAGGAGAAGGTTTAATTTTCTAATATGATTTTGACATGGATCCATGAAGCATGAATGTTGTTTGCATCCTCATGAATGTGGACTGGCTGAAATGTGCGGTGGGAAAAAAATTTAATGGTGAATTTGCTCCTTGATCTAGCTCTGATCCAGATGGTATGAAACTAAATGGTGCGGGAAGCAGGATCATTTTTTATATTGAATCACTTTTTTATTGTAAGGTAGAAAACCCACAATATAATTAATTTATATATTTGTTCGATGATGTCTTATTATCATATTTGGATTGCATTTAAATACCTAGTCTAATAGTTGTAAGAGTGAAGGGTTGTGACCCTAAAATATAATTAATAAATAATATAAGTATTAAGGTATGTTAGGAGGGTCCTAACAAGTTCACATAGGAGACTTGAGTTTACATTTAGAATTTAGTTAACTGGCCTTCAAATATAGACAAAGACAAAGCTTATCATGCTAACGACCAGTTTGCATAGGAGACTCAAGTTTGTAGTTAGATTTCAGTTAACTGGTCTTTAAACATAGAAAATACAAAAATATTCTCATGCTAACCTTCACTACGCATGAGGGATTCAGTCCTAGGGCTTGGGCATAGACCTAGGGTTTCACACACTTTAAAAGGTGCAAGCCTGAGAGCACTAGATATACATTTTTTGGGACAATCTTGATACAGGATGGAATTTTGATCAAAGAGAGGGAGAGTCCACTTGAGGGTTTCCCACATACAGGATATTCAACATATCGAGCAAAGCAACCATCATTTCAACATTGGATACAAGCTTCGATCCATAGCCTTGAAGCAAAGAGGGCAAGATTCGCTTTAGCGGTCGTTGTCTTGGATAGTGGCCCACAGGCCTAGCTTAGGGTTTTATACATTAGTTTTATTATTATGTTTAGTATATCATTAGCATAGCATCATTTCATTCATTCAAATTCATAGTATAGGTTTAATTTTCACTTGATTTCATTTTGGTATATTTATTACTAAAAACCTCATATAGGGAGGCATTCTCGGACATCTAAGCGTGTGTTGTTGTTTCATTGCTTACAAGGCCACAGGTTCATCGGATGAAATCTGCAACATATGAGAGCAAAAAGGGATCCCTCTAGGGAACAGACTTGGAGAAGGAGGCATCTGTAAGCCCTCATACATTTTTATGTGCAAAACTGGGGAGCTTGTGATAGCGCACCACCCCTTTGTAAGGGGACATTTTACCCACTTGTAACCTCATTGTATCAAAATGGGTATCCCTAAGAGGGACCGACATGTAACTAGGTTTCAATACAAATAAAGAGACATATCTTTGTTACTTCCATGTTATATGCTTTTCTATGGTCTTTCATTTCATTTTTGGGTTTAAACACATTTGCAAGTAGAGTAAGAGCGATGCATGCACCCCGAGGTCGCTACAGATGGCGATCACGGTGGGACATCCATTGAATTTTCATTTTTTGCCTGGATACTAACTTAATTTTGTGTGCAGGCTTAGCCGCTCTGGTCTACAACGACCAAAAATTAGCTGCTCTGAGCCACAACGACCAATAGAGCCTTAGCCACTCCTGCTAATAGCGGCTAGGAACCAGCCGCTCTGGTCGACAACGACCAACATTGGAGTGCAACAGAGGTCAAAACACCGACTCTCTGAGCTGGATCAAAGGTTGGTATAGCTTCTCTAATATTTTACAACTTTCTATCTACTTTTGTGTGTCTAAAATAGTGAACTTAAAGCACATTTCTATTTGGGAATTGAAATAATAAAAGAAGAAAGAATTAGGCGATTGCATATCTTAGATCTTCTTTTAGATTTCCACTAGGCGTTGCTAGGAACAATGACTTCTATCTGTAAAGTTCACCCTAGAATCCAACATGCTAGACACTATATGGTTGGTTTGCTTGTTTTGAGGCCTTTCTAAAGGCCATACTTGCACCCGATAGAGTGCACTCATTAATTTCATAGTAGTTCATGCATCTTTCTGAAGATTGAAATGCATCTTGCATTAGGCATATAGGGAAAGTTCATGGCTGTTATATGATGCATTCTTATTCATGCAATCTTAAAATGAACCACACACACACACATTTCTTTTAAACATTGGGGAGTTGGATTTCATCACCAACCCTCAATTCAGTCCGATGATGTTGGAATTCATCTCCTTCCACCGGTTTGCCCCCTAGATTCTCCTAGAAATGGATTGAAGAACTTCTTCATAGTGGTACTAAGATACTTGTGTTCAAACTGTCTCCCACTATTGGAACATTCATTGGTTCATAGTGGAAGAGCTAGGCGAACCCCCCACTAGGATTTTAGTGGTGTACCCTAGTATCTTTTGGGAAATCATGTTTGGCATGAGTACTCTTGATTATCACTATGGATGAGTCTCCTCATTCCAAATACAAAACAAGAAGCAAGAAACAACAAAACATCAAAATACATCAAATAGTTAGGGCACACTTAAATCTATAATCAAGATAAACATTTGTGTGATATTGTTTGATCATATTTAAAGTGCAACACAAAAGCTAAATTCCAAAATTATGGTTAAAACAAGAAGTAGACATCCCCGGTATGACATCGAGGGAGGGTCCGAAACAACACATACCCTTAGGTAAAGTCATAGTAACATTGAAAGACCTACTTGGAAGACCGTAAGACATAGTTCTACGAGTCTAAGGGGTGATAAATCAACCCTTGGGGGATCTCCTTGAGAAACCCCACATAGGGAACCACAACATGAAACTACATATCATAAACACAAAGAGGCCTCACGACCATCATCATCAAGGAGACATGAGGAAACCTCAAAGGCTTCCTCTAAACACACCAAAACTTCTCAAAGACATGAGGAAGCTTCGAGAGCTTCCTCCTCACATAGACATAAAGAGGGTTCTAGACCTCGTTCTTCACATAGATACAATGAGGTTTCCCCTTCTCCATCCTCATGGAGGGTAGAAAGGACTATGAAACCCTCATCACCAAAAGGGCACACGAGAGTCGAAACATCTCAACATTCACATGAAACACTTAGAATAGATCAACCCACTAAGGGGCAAGAAACTAGAAACACATCCAGTCATAGAAATCAAATAGAAGATATCCTTCAAACAAGAGGAAGGATTCCATTAGACTATGACCTCATTGGAGTGAATGGCACCCCACGAGATCAACCATGGAGAACAAGACAATTGGACGAGTTGGATTGGTTGCATCCGAGGCCACCTCCCAGAACCATAGCCATAGAGAATTCCGCATTTGGAAGCTCATGAACCATGACTTCCAAGCCCACTTCTCAAATTAGGGGTACCTCAAGATGATCCCACAACAAACACACAAAATCTGATCATAGAGACACTCAACAATATACTAAACAAGTCACATTGGCTAGTGAGAGCGAGGAAACAACAAAAACCTCTAAGAGAGATTTATGAATCAAAACGACTAGGACAGGTTCAGATAAGCATGAGTCCCCTATGATTGCACAAGTAAACCACGTGCAATGGTTAGAGAATACCTTGCACAAAGAGCGAGAGCTTGTGGATGCTCTTGAACATGATAAATAAAGAGAATGGTTATTGCACCAACATGAGCAACATTTGAGAGAGCAAGCTGAGCAGCTAGCTCGCAACAACCAATAAACAAGTGGAAGTGATCAGCAAAGAGATCAACGTGCTAACTCACCAAGAGAGGAGCGCATTAGACAAGAAAGTCGCCCTCCAAATCATGAGAGGAACCCAACTAAGGGGGAAAGGGTAAACTTAATAGAGCCAGATCAGGCACATCTTGAATCCCCTCATAGAAGGGAAGAAAATAGAGCCAATCAAATGGATAGAGTGTTACCTCCACCACCACCATGGGGGGGTCTGCAAGAGGAGGAAATCCTCACTTCAAAGGCATTTCGAGAGCTTGTTGAGAAGATGAAAGCCTTTGAGAAACAAGAGGCTGCTGGGAGCCAACCAAAATTGAACAAAATACACAACCAACCATTGTGTCCATCAGTTCCTAGCCCTCCCTATCCTAAGAACTTTGAGATGCCTAGGCTAGAGAAGTTTAAAGGTGAAGAAGATGCACAAGAGCATGTCACAAATTTCATCAATGCATGTTTTCATCTCAAAGACAATGATGCTCTTATGCTAAGGACATTCATCATGAAATTTTTGGGTGCAGCCACCCAATGGTTTAACCAATTTCCCAAGCATAGCATATCCAATTTTGAACAACTAGTGAACGCTTTTCTAAAGTGTTTCTCCTTTGGTGCTAAGAGGAGAGTGAAACTTTCAGACCTAGCCAATCTAAAATATTATGATGATGAGCCAATAATGGATTACGGGAATAGATGGAGAAAAATCATGGCAAAATTATCATTCTCCATTCCCACAGAAGAAATCGTTCGGATGTTCACCAAGAGTTGTTCCAAACACATTTCCCTCTTGCTACAAATACAAAAATACCCCTCATTTGAGGAAGCTTTGGCACAAGCCAAACTCATTGAGGACATCAAAGTAGATGAGGGAACCATAAAAATTCAGACCAAGCAGGAGTGGAGCAAAAATGACAAGAATGGCAAATATAAGTAGAAGTAGGCAAACCCTACCCCAGTTAATCAAGTGGTATTGGCTACACCTAAGGATGGGGCTATGCAGTAGCCCCAAAATTATCAAGCACAACCCCCACCAGCCAACTATGATCCAAAGAACAATCAAGGTCAAAACAAAGAACGCAAACCCCCTCGTTATTTTACACCATTGACAGAATCAATGCAATCAATCTTCAATAAATTGAGCGAGGTGGGAAAGATCAGATTCCCTGATATACCTCTTATAGATCCCAACCATCCTAAGCCAAAAGGATATAGGGAAGATCAATTATACCCGTATCACAGGATATCGAGGCATAATATCAAAGTTTGTGTTGGTTTCAAACATCAGGTGCAAAACATGATTGAGGCGGGAGAAATTAAAGTGGACAACCCACTAGCCCTTGACAATAGAGATATGGGCATCTACAAAAACCTATTGCCAAACCATGAGGTCCCTAGAGGGCAAGGTACACAAGTCAATCATGTCCGAATTGATACACCTATCCATGGGTGTGTTGGGATGGTTGAAATTGTCAATATAGCAACTAGGACTAGATGGTATGGTCAACCACAACCTCCCACAACTCCCATCAACGTCCCAGATACACCTAGGTAGAGGCAGGGGCAAGAAAACCTTCCAGGTCCACCAACCTAACCTGTGGTAACCATCCGGAGTAGACTTGAGCAAAACTTACAAATGACTCCGGCTAAGCTATCCATTTATGAGCTCATACAATAATCCCCAAAGCATAAGGAGACATTGATGGAGATTTTAAGATCAATAGAGCTCCAACCGCAAGATCCAAATGCATTCACCCATTTTGTGGGACAAGTACAATAATGCCAAGAACCTATAATCTGATTCTATGATTATGAGATTAAGACAGTATCTACTACCTTACTAGACCCTCCGTTGCACATCATGGCATCAATTAATGATTTGTCATTTAAGCGGGTCTTGATCGATACAAGTTCATCAATCAACATCATCACAACAACAACAATAGAACACCTTAAAATTCCCAAGTCCAATATCATTTTGGGAGCCTACACATTAAGAGCTTTCAATGATGCTTTATGCAATACTGTGGGAATGATAGTCCTACCTATCAAGGTGGGGCATAAGACCATCCCCGTGATGTGTCATGTCTTGGAAGGGGCCATGCAATACAACATCCTCCTAGGGAGACCTTGGATAAGGGACATGAGATGTGTTCCTTCGATCTTACACCAATGTGTCAAGTATGTGCATGATAACAAAGTCTACATGGTGTTGGTCGATGAAGAGCCATTCAAGTACATTCACCAGGTGGATTTTCTAGGAGAATTTGTGATTCCTTCGGCCCACTTGTTGGTAGGACCTTCATCTCCAAATATTCAACTGGATAACAAAGACAAAGGGGCACAAAAGGACCCATCCACATCAACACCTCATCTTGCACACAAAGCAACTAATGCTTCTAGTAAACCATCAATACCTAAACCAAAGAATGATCAAAAGCTAAAGGCACCTATGGTTGAGAAAAATAAACTCAAGGAAATGCTAACCATAGCTATTGAAGAGAGTCCAACTCCCATGGAGGAAGGAGATCACCAAGACCAAGTCGAAGATGATGACTACCATCTCGCTTCACCAGTGTCATCCGTGGGGTCATCCACCTCACATGCAACTATACACTTGGCAAGCATAGGGATAGGAGAGTATCTTGTGTAGAATATAACTTTTACACCTATCATAGAATCTGCACAGGACATGGGACGACCGAAAGATCTAAGACCACCAGTGGGAACAGTGGTTCCACTTGGAATCCCTCCCAACTAGACAAAATTCATCTATGTTGGCCTAGATTGCACCCATAAATCTATGGATATAGATGAGGACAATGATGAGCTATTCACTGTCAATGTTCGCTACCTCTCTAATCCTTGATTTTGCTCTGACCTATTTTAAGCATTGCCATTGGTATGGTTATGGCCTTGGTATATATGAGTAGGGGTATAGGTAGCCATTCGAGCCATAATACCAACTCCCATATGATATATTTGGGTTAGGATATCACATTAGAGGTCGAGATGACCCTCTAGAAGCAACATTAGATAGATTAACCTTGGGGTTAGGAGAAGACATCGATTTTATTCCTTATCATCCACCAAGTGCAAGATATCTAGACAACAGATAAGTGGCTATGGCAAGCATACCACCTCCTGAGACTTATCATCCAAGATCCACAATTAATGTCACCCCAATAGGTTACAACTCATGGGATGATGAGCAAGAAGAAAATGCATATGTGGCAAGTGATGATAAAGCACAAGAGGGCTTGGCCTATCATGAGCCTTGCTATTTACAAAGATTTACCTGGTCCAAACACCATGAGAGTGGATACATATCGAATGAAAGTGACTACGAGTCAAAGGAATCTATAGAGAGAGCCTACTTAGGGGTAAGGCAATGGCCCCATGACCTGGGACAACATACTAATGCAAATGGATTCTTCATAAGTGATGAAGAATATGAGGATGAAATAGAGATGGCTTACTTAGGGCCAAGACATGAGCCCCTCACCTTGGGACCGCATACTAATGCTAATGGCTTCTGGATAAGTGATGATGATTTCAAGGACAAGACTGAAATGGCCTATCTTGGGCCTCGAAATTTACGACAAGTCAATATGTTGGTGGAAAGAGAAGTAGTACTTCGTGCCATAGACCCTAGCTTGCAATTTTTGGGGAGACCAGTTGACTTGAATGTCATTCATCGCATGGTCAATCCCCCCTCACCTACATTCAGGGAGCTCTTAGAGCCTAATGATCCTATTATCCGACTAGCTCATGGACCAGATCCAAAGATTCCCATTCCTCTAGAGCCTCATTGTGAGCATGGAAGGGAAACCTCAAAGATAATATTTCACCCATGTGGTCCTGGAGATTTCATCCCATCCATAAATACAATCTCCATTGATTTGACCACTCCACTTCATAACCTAGTAGATCCCACTAAACCTTTGTGTCTCGACATGTAGGCTATTGATTGGGATCACGCTAATTCACCAATAGAGCTTGAAGATATTTTTCCTAATGAAGATATGTTACAACCATTCCATTTTGCATCAGGCTGTGCATATGATGTGTTCCATGCTGGTTTGGATCCTGAGTCAGTAGGACCTATAAATCCCGTCAATGAAATTCACTTGATACCCATGCCCCACCAATTGGAGGATGGGTCACGTATGTCTATAGAAGTGAATTTCAAAGTGGACATTAGCAATGATCCTACTCAACCAAAGAAAGTCAAGTTTAGAGAAAGTCTGTCTCCAGAGGAACAAGCCATCCTAATTCCTCTCCTTAAAGAGAGGCCAAATTTATTTTCTTGGACTTATAAGGATATGCTTGGGATTGATCCAAAGTTAGTTATTCAAAACCTTTCATTGGATCCCCTAAAGAAGTCAGTCAAGCAAAAATTGAGGAAGATGCATCCCACCATCGCTTTGATGGTAAAGAATGAATTGCAAAAACTAATGGATGCAGTTTTCATAGTTCCTATCGACTATCCTGAGTGGGTATCGAACATGGTGCCCATAGGAAAACCAGATGGAAGAGTTCGCATTTGCATAGATTTCAGGGACTTAAATAGGGAAACTCTAAAGGATTCATTCCCGTTTCCAAACATAGATGCTCTTGTGATGCCACTGCAGGTCATGAGATGCTATCCCTAATGGATGGGTTTTTTGGATACAATCAAATCCGAATAAAACTTGAAGACCAACATAAGACTACTTTCATCACTCCATGGGGAACATTTTGTTACAAAGTGATGCCATTCGGTCTCAAGAATGTTGGTGCCACATACCAGCGGGCCATGACATACATATTCCATGATTACATGCACACAATATTGGAAGACTACATGGATGACTTGCTGGCCAAATCATTAATACGATAAGAGCACACCGAGGTCCTTACAAAAGTTTTCGATCACCTCATAGAGCACAATGTTAGATTGAATCCTAATAAATGCGTGTTTGGCATAACTTTTGGAAAGCTCTTAGGGTTCATTGTTTCCATGAGAGGCATTGAAGTTGATCTAGAAAAAGTGGAAGCCATAATGGAGATGGTTGCCCCTACCAACATTAGGGAATTAAGAAGCCTACAAGGCAAGGTAGCATCCATCAAATGGTTCATCGCATAACTATCAGACAAGTTTCGACCCATGAATTGGTTACTACGCAAAGATGTCCCATTTCAATGGGATGAATATTGCCAACAAGACTTTGCAGAGATCAAAACATACCTAGTAATGCCACCAGTGCTAGCTCCACCAAGGCCAGACATACCATTTTTGCTATACATATCAACTACTAATTTTGCTTTGGGCACCATGCTAGCCCAAAAGAACATGCAAGACAAAGAGCAAGCCGTATATTACATTAGTCACACATTGGTAAGCTATGAGATAGGATATGCGTATGTAGAAAAGTTGTGCTTAGAAGTGGTCTTTGCAACTCAAAATTTGTGACACTACATGTTGAGCCATACGACTTATGTTATATCAAAACAGAATCCTTTGCAATACATGATGAACAAGACATATCACAACACACGTACTGCAAAGTGGATCATGCTATTGACAGAGTTTGACCTAGAATTCATAAGCCAAAAGTCCATCAAGGGACAAGTCATAGCAAATCAGTTAGCAGAGGCACCTCTTAAGGATAGTAGGCCTCTCACTATAGAATTTCCTGATGATGTAGTCTTCACCTTATCAGACCCATCAGAATCTGAATAACCTGAGAAACAAAGAGAAATGGTATTATTCTTCGATGGTTCAAAGTGTGAACAAGGGGGCGGAGCAGGGATAGTATTTATTACACCATAGGGTGCTCCATTACCCTTATCATTCAAATTAGACTTCCCTTGCACAAACAATAACACAGAGTATGAAGCCTTGATATTGGGACTCCAAACAACAGTTGCAATGGGCATTAAAATATTGAGTATCTTTGGTGACTCCTTTCTCATAGTGAATCAAGTTCAAAGGATTGTTCCAATGCAGGTGTCCACTCCTAAAAGATTACAAGGAGGTTGTTGACACTTACCTTACCCAGCTAGAATGGTATGACATCGAGGCAATCCCTCGTATGTCAAATAAATTTGTAGACACCATGGTATCTTTGGGATCCTTAATCCTTCAGAATCCATATGCTGATTTCACAACCATTCATGTGAAAGTGCTCGTATTTTCTATGATACAATGTGAGGTTATTGACAACCTAGAGTCAGTAAGCATGATCCAAACTGAGCTAAATCGAGTTTTGTCATTCAAAGTTAGAGCTTTCTTGCAAACATATCCTTAGGAGTATTTGATATCTCAATGTCCCATGTAATGTGGAACAACCATTCATCACAGGATTGCTTCCCAATTAGTGTTCATAAGTTCTAGATCGCAAGGAGAGCACATAGTATTATCCATAGAAGCAGTAGCTTATTAGGATTGGCTTTCCCAATTGCAAGATTTCTCTAAGCTTGGAACAGTACCGCAAGACCTGTCGTAGGCTAAAAAATGAATATTTAAGAAAAATACGACTAGATACATTTTTATAGGAGATATCCTTTATAGACGAGGTTACGATGGAATGCTCCTTAGTTGTCTTGAGCCCCAAGAAGCATCTTGGGTAATTTTGCAAGCTCATGACGGTACGTGTGGCGGTCACTTCAGTGGCATGGCCATCATTAAGCGTATTTTGAGAATGGGTTATTATTGGTCCCATTATGGAAAAATAGTATTGTGAGTATGTCAAGAAATGCATTAAGTATCAGAATCATGCAAACCTCACTCACTTTCCATTGTAAGCCCTGCAACCCATCTAGGCGCATGGCCCTTCTCGCAATGGGGATTAGACCTGATTGGGAAGATATATCCCCCATCTTTAGGCTGACACACGTTCATCATAATGACCACTGAGTATTTCACCAAGTGGGTTGAAGCGATCCTATTAACATCGACAACTGGACCAAGGATTGTGAAGTTTATACTCCACAATATCATAAGTTGATTTGGGGTCCCTTCAAAGATTATATCGGATAATGGACCATATTTCAAGAACAAAAATATGCATGCTTTAATTAAAAATACCATATTCAGCACAATTTTTCAATGCCTTATTATCCGCAAGCTAATGGGAAAGCAGAAGCCTCAAGCAAAACAATAGTCTCCATCTTGAGGAAAACAATAGTAGATAATCATAGGGATTGGCATTTACAGTTGCCTTTGGCACTATGGGCATACAAGAGTAGTGTACGGACACCCACTGGGGAAACATCGTTTTCACTTGTATATGGTGTTGAGGCCATCAGGCCCCTAGAACTAGAAATCCCAACCTTTCACATTGCATTAAAGGACTTCATAGATAATGACATAGCGTGACAAGACTTCCTGGATCAGTTAATGCTTTTGGATGAATGACGAGTCAATGCCTTGGAGCATCTTTGTGTTTATCAAATTATGTTAGGATCCTTCATCCTAACATTATTAGTTAGTATTAGTTAGTATTATTAATCATTTAATTATTATATTATTAACCCATAAAGTGAACCATCACAACTCTTCATACGTGAACCATCACGTCTCTTCATAACGTGAACCATCACGTCTCTTCACCAACGTAGCTTTAGGGTAGATATATATATTAGGTTGGCCATTCACACAAATCATCCAAGAAGAAGAATAAGAAGCATAGATTCTAAGGAGGGAGCCCCCTATAAGTGGCAAGGAGGGAGCCCCCTATAGTGGCAAAGCGATTACAAGGGAGCCCCCTTTAAGTGGCCTATGATTACATTTTATATTAAATTATTTATCAAATTTACACAAGAACATCAGGGTTCTTGCATTTGGTATCAGATCCATGTGGGACCCAGTCATGTGGGAATTGCTCAAATATCTTCGTCAAATCACTTTCGTGCGTGAGTATCAAACTCGGTTTGAGGATATCACCAAACACAACATAGGGTTGGATGAATCAATTCTCATAAATAGCTTCATTAGTGGATTAAAAGAGGAAATTAGAATAGAGGTGACAAGGTTCAATCCCTATACCATGATGCAGACCTATGGATTGGCCAAATTAGCCAAAGATAAACTCAATGTTCAACGTTGATTAGGAAAACCACCTATCGAGAAATCACAAACCACTTACACCACCCCAAAACCTAAATGAACTTTACCAATTAAACATATTAGATTTGAGGAGATGAAGGAACATCGAGCAAAAGGCCTCTACAACACTTGTGATGAGCAATTTGGATCCCATCATAAATGTGCTACACTAACATTGTATTTATTGAAGGAAGTTAATCCTTGTCAATCATTGTATTTGTGTCTGAAGTGCCTAGCACCCCTACTCACAAAAATAATGACAAGGAGGTCGATATGCCAGAAGTGATCGATGCATCAGGTAAGTATGAGGTAAACATTCCTAAAGTGACTTATTATGGCCAAAAATTCACTGTACAAGAACTAAACTCAATTTCCTCTCCAATAGTGAGTTATCGCCACAGGGTCAAACCTATTAAAAAACAAGGTAGAAAGGTAACTGCACACTCCTCCATTGCCTCTCCTAGGGAACAACTAGAGAATGTAGAAGTTTTACCACCTCTTTTTATGCATCATTTTAAGGCGTTTGAATAACCCCAAGGGTTGCCCTTCCCTCATCATCACACATTTACTAATTTTTTTGGCAACCCCACGCTAACGCTTCATCCTTCTTGATATCCCTGCCTACGAAAGGATGACATTAAAAGAGTCCAAGAACTTATGCAAATCCTTCTTGGAAAAAAAGGACAAAGCTCCTCACTTTGAGCTTTGAGGAAAAATCTCTTTTTAAGGAGGGTGGCATGTTAGGATCCTCCATCCTAACATTATTAGTTAGTATTATTAATCATTTAATTATTATATTATTAACCCATAAAGTGAACCATCACAACTCTTCATACGTGAACCATCACGTCTCTTCATAACGTGAACCATCACATCTCTTCACCAATGTAGCTTTAGGATAGATATATATATTAGGTTGGCCATTCACACAAATCATCCAAGAAGAAGAATAAGAAGCATATATTCTAAGGAGGGATCCCCCTATAAGTGGCAAGGAGGGAGCCCCCTATAGTGGCAAAGTGATTACAAGGGAGCCCCCTTTAAGTGGCCTATGATTACATTTTATATTAAATTGTTTATCAAATTTAGACAAGAACATCAGGGTTCTTGCATAATCACCTTGCACGAGCATACAATAGTAAAGTCCATTTGAGAGAATTCAAATTTGAGGACCTAGTGCTCAAATAAAATCAGTAGAACTCAAACCTACCACCGCATTTGCTAGAAAAATTTACGGTAAATTGGATAGGCCCCTACATAATTTCAGAGAGAGTTGGGACTAGAGCATACCGCCTAACATCTTTGGATGGTGTTGAAGAGCCTGACCTCTCAATATCATTCATCTAAAGGCATTTCATACATAAAATAAAAATAAAAAATATTCAAATATGTCATAAAATCAAAAACATTCAAATATTTAATGAAAATAAAAAACATTCAAATATGTCATGAAAATAAAAAACATTCAAATATGTTATAAAATAAAAAAATCAAATATGTCATAAAATAAAAAACATTCAAATATATCATAAAATCAAAAACATTCAAATATGTCATAAAATAAAAAACATTCAAATCAGATCACAAAAAGGCTCCAAGGGTATCCAATCCGCTTGGTCAAAATAAAATAAAATCTCCAAAGGCATTTTACCCTTTGGTCAAAGATAAATCAAATCACAAAAAGGATCCAAGGGTATCCAATCCGCTTGGTCAAAATCAATCAAAAAGCTCCAAAGGCATCTTAAAGCCCTTTGGTCAAAAATCAAAAATACAAAAACAATGCAAAAATCAAAAATACAAAAAAAACATTTGCATCTTACATTCGCATAATTGCATATTCATACATATCCATTGCATTCGCTTATGTTATGATCACAATCTTACAAACGATGCCACAATTTGTATTTCAATCACAATATACAAGTTATCCTCATTCATGCATCCATATGCGTAATTGTGTTTCTCAACACAACCAAATAATGTTGCTATATGAAATATGCAAAGGTTTCCTATTATTTCAACCATGTCTAGTGGTCTTATCAACTTTTGTAGAAAGCCATTTTTATTAGTAGAAGAGAAAGATCTAGTTGTAGTACCTTGGATATTAAGGATCCCATCACTAATTGAAACACTAAAATCCTAGTTGATACAAGGGAAAGATGAAAATTACAAAGTGGTCTAGGTTACCAAAAGTGAAAAGGAACTTCCTTGCTTATCCCCCTGTGCAATCGGTTTAAAGGTACTAGGAATTGGCAAAAGGAAAATCTCTGCCCTACCCATAAATGAGTGATTATCATCACTGCATATATCCCTTGCTTTCATAAAATTAAGCAAAATATTGGAACAAAGCCAAATTCAAATCTCAAAATCGAAAGTTCAAATTCTTCAAAAGTCGAATATCAAAACCAAAGTCATAGTTCAAAATATCAAAGAAAATCAAGAAAAATAAACAATGATTATCATCACTACAAGAGTCCCTTGCTCAAGAGAAAACAAAAAATTAGTCAAAATAAACAGTGATTTTCATCACTAAGTATGAGTAAGTATCCCAAACAAATGAAGAAAAAAAGGGAATAGAACTTGAATCCCTAGAATTCTCAGCATTGCACAAAACTGGAAGGAGAAATCCTTACGCATGACGATATGTCTATCACAAAAGCTCTTGGCATTTGTATAGACCAAATTTTTAATGTGGATGAGCTAGCTTAGGTAACTCAAAACTACCTAGTGTTAAAGTCCAAATAAGTCCAACATAAGGATGAGATAAAACACTTGAGAATCCCTGATATTAGCAATGGGCTGAAAGAATCCTGCCTGACATCGGAGGAAATGCTTGATTTATATCAAAAATATATTCATTTTCACACACAGAGAGAATGAATATCCAAGTTATAGAGTGAAAGTATTGCTTTACAAAAATCTTGTATGACCAGTACATAATTGTTGATAGGGTAACTAGAGTGTTTGAAGTCTTAGGAAAAACCCGTAAAAAAATTTCACCATAGAAACAATTCATATCATCAAACACATCATAAAATTTCTTTATAAGCTTCCATAAATTAGGGGGTATTAATAAAATAATATTAAAATAGATACCGAAAATATGTCAGGAATGATGTCTAAACAACCACTAACTATTTTGCATCTCTTAAATTATAGAAGCTTATCCAGAAAATGCATACATTCCACACCATTACATTGCACATATGGAGGATTTAAATAAATTAATTCTTATGAGTAGAATGATTCATGGTTGTTATACTTTCTGTGGTATCACCCGTTAAAATTGTCAAAATCATGGCATAGGCATCCATTATGTTTTAAGTAATTGAAACATACAAGTTCATTCACGTTAAATTACATATTGCATTCACCATATCATGGCATGAGTTAGATGTATAAATTAAAACAAAATTAAACATACATTTAACAAAAACATTTCATTCATAAATACGTAGGTCATGAATCATCCATTTACATCAAAGATCAAATCATTTGCATTTCATTCATAAATACGTAGTTCATAAATCATCCATTTACATCAAAAATCAAATAATTGCATTCATTCATAAATACATAGGTCATAAATCATCCATTCACATCAAAGATCAAATCATTGCATTCATCCATAAATACATAGGTCATAAATCATTCATTCACATCAAATATCACGTCGTTGCATTCATCCATATAAATGATCAGAAATCCATCATCAAATCAACTTGAAATACATCACGTAATGCCACAATAATTAAATCATAAAAGCATCTACCAAGGTTATTCATAGTGGCGAATATTCTCCAATTGGGCGAATATTAGGATTTCTAAAATTGGAAATTGGCAAATATGAGGACCCTCGACGTCGGCCCATTCGCCTAAATTTTTTAGGATCAATTTGTTTCTTAGGATCAATTTGCCACAATATATATCCAAACATAGGTGTATTTGTACTCGTTGGAAAGATATTTTTGAGTCTGATCTAATGGTGGTGTTTGTATGAAGTTATAAGGTAATTTAATAGGCCAAAAAATATCTTAAATATGATCTTACATTTTAGGGCTTCAAATACCCCAAATTTTGGTGTGAAGATGATTGATTTGATTTGCCTTGGATTCGCCATTATTCACCTTGATTTTGACTAGGATTCATCATTTTTTTACAAGTACATTTTGATTCCAACCCCTTATGCATAACCTTAGAATATACATAAACACATACATAAGTGTCCATCTCAAGTCCACATCAGTATAAATATCATCTATCATCTAACACATACATGTATCAATTCATCACAATACCATCATACATTGCATCATAAAACAAAATAAAACAAAAACATAAGCAATAAACAATACACATAATGAGTCATAAAGAAAATATATCATACAAAGGTGTGTATTAGGTCCATAAAGTTATAAAAATGCCCATATGCTATAGTCAGGTAGGTCAATATGACCTCAAAAATGAATCAAAAGTGCCACCATCAATCAAATACAGGTGCTGAGCCCCTGACATCACCTCTCCCAGTGCCACCTCCCCCTATGACGGTGTCATGAGTCAAATGGTGTGAACCTGTTGGCCTGTCTATCTGAGTTTGGGTCCTCTGGCTAAGACAGGTAGAAGACTGCCCATAGGTGGATCACCCACTGACCTGTGAACCACCTACACCTGGTTCCTCCTTAGGGATAAGCCCATACCTCCTGAGATGCATCTGGAGCGGTAATGTGACCAACATGCTCCTAAATTCACCCCTCATACTAATCCAATAGTAACTATAGGCGTAGAACCTCTGCCCTTGGATATGTCTTTGGATACCCCTGTGGTGTAGAAGGAAGAACAACAAACTGCATCCTAGCAGTACCACCCCTGACAGTATCTTGGAAAGCTTATATTTGCATCGTGAGCTGCTCTATGGTGACATCTCGTTGTGCTATAGTAGCATATCATTGTTGCACCTGGATCTAGGTTGATTGGAGCTTGACATCGACCTCATGCAATTGTGCTCCCAGAGGAGAATATCTCTCCTCAGGATCCAGATCCTCCTCATCCTCAGGAGCCTCCTACTCCTCCATTGCCATATGCTTTGTTGGCTGGCCCCATACTCGATCCTGGCTCAGACTTTGTGCCCTGTTGGATCTGCACCATTATCCTTGCCATCATCCTCACAACCCAAGATGTTGGTACTGCACCACATTAGGTCTCCCAACCATTGAGTGTATGTCTCTATAACACCCTCAACGAATCCTGGGTCAACTGTTGGGGCATCCTCCTCATTTGAAAGCTTTGTAATCTATTGCGAGGCACCTGTACAAAAATAGAACAAGAGGCACATCATGTTGTAGCCCATACTAATGGAGAACCCAAGAGTAGAAAAAATACTCTTGGATGACAATCTTGTGGCCAAGGAGCCATCGCTCACATTGCGTTTTAGTAGTAAAACTGGCTGGATCATCCTACACCAGGCACTCAAGATATGGGCATCACATAACATCCTTGACCTGCAACCCAGTGAAAGTGGAAGTATAATGGGAAAGCTCCCCTGTATGACATTGACTCTTGTGCATCTCGTGCTCTCGAGTCCGTCTAGCAACATAGCATTACATCTTCTCCTCCACAACTGTAATCTCAATCGAAAGCCCTTTGGGTGATCTACCTAGAGATGGACACTCCCCCACATTTGGTGTCCTTTAGAGCCTTCATAGAGTGCCCTCCAAACACCCAAGAAAAAATAGCAACCCGATCATTAGTGGCTGAAGAGACAATGGCCACTCTATCAAAGGGGATCTGTAAGATCCTATACACATCTTTCGACGTGATGGTCATCTTGTCGATAGGAAAGTGGAAGGTATTGGTCCGAGGGTCCCATCGATGGACCAAATTTGTAAGGTAGGCATGATCTACCATAATGGTGGGTAGTCTGGTGACATACTGTAGCCCACGAGATTTGAGCCAAGCCCATTCATCGCCATCCAAGAGGAGTAGAAGTGTATTCATGAGCTTCGGTTCTTGAGCCCAAGCAGTAATAATCTAAGCAAAAGAAGATAAATCATAACTACAATTCATCTAAGGCATAACACATAATAAACATGAAAATGATGCAAATAATAATGGGCTATCCTAAGTCTAGGCAAAGAACAAAGTTGCACCTACTCAAACAAGTCAAAACTTAAAAAAAATCAATAAATCAACCTAGAAAAAAAAAAAATCAATAATTTTACTAAGGGTTCTTGGTTGCTGTCGCCTACAACGACCAAAAATCGACCGCTAAAGCTGACAATGGCCAAGACCCAATGGTCAAATTTTTTGATCATTGGGATTTAAATTGGCCATTGCCAATGACAATGGCCAAGTTGCAGGTCTTCCTGGCCACTCTAATCGAGAGCGACCAACAGGTGATGAGGCAGACGTGTCAACCCTAGGCAAAAAAAAAATACCAAAAAAATATATAATAAAAGCAAAACAAAATGGGGACAATCCCACCACATAAAAACCTAAACTAAGCCTAACTATGGGTTTTGATTCATTTCCAACAAGCTTAATGAGGTTCAATTACCAATTACTTAATGTGGTTCAGTTTTACCCAAAAATAAATATAAACAAGCAAGGTTAAGGGTTGAGGGAGTACTCGAGAAGCTCCAGCTCCTCCACCCAAATATGCTTCATCCCGTGCATCCATGATATTCCAAGTTGCAAAAACACTCAAAATCGTAAAATTCACTTTCACCTCAGAGCCCAAGAAAGCAAACTGATAACTGGAAAAGTGAAAAGACAAAACCTTAGGATTTAATTTTATATTGCCTTGGTCGCTGTTGACGTCAACAACCCGCATCGCTTGGTCGCTCAGGGTGAGAGCGGCCAGGGCCAGGCCTTTGGTGGCCGCTGGACTTGAAAGCGGTCAAGATCCTAGACAAAAACAACCATAGCCCCTCCATGAGAAGCAACACAAATATTTAGATAAGCACATTTTGAAGACTTATAGTCATCATAATGACTAGAATAAAAAAAATCACATAAAATAAATTCTCGAGTCAGCCTCGTATCCAGTCACTTACTCTATCGACTTAGCGATTGTAGCGACTTGCACTCCGTGTAATTCGGTAAGATGAGTAAGTCACCATAAGGCTACTTGGGGAAAAAATATTTATTTTGGAATCATGATGTATCACTTCTAACCCAAAAAATACCAAGATGATCAGACTACTCCATGGGTACGATAAGATCATCCTCATTCCCTTGTGACATCAAAAATACTAAGCCAAAGTGTTACAATATGAGCATAAACAGAATCACTCATCCTAACTCCCTAATAAGGCTATTGATGGTTGGACCACTCCTCGGGATAGGGATGGATGATTATCATAAATAATTGGAATCACACTTGGATGGGGGTTCACCCATTGAAGGAAAAACTACTAGAAAGGAACCAGATTAAGTCATATTGGTCAAGCGACATGTCGCTTCATTCATTTTCATTTCTTCACCAATTTTTTGGGTGAAGAGGTAGTTCAAATATTCAAAATAATCATAATCAAATTCAACAAAAGATCACTCAATCATAACAAAATTGTGTTCATCCTATGAGTCATTGCAAACAAAAATCACATAATTTCCCTTGTTTGCTATAAATGTAAGTAGACATGACATCTTCAATAGTAGCTCTCTTACCGGTCAGAACTATTATAGCAGTTAAAGCTACCCGATTGAGTTTGAGGAATGAGTGCAATTTAACATGTCCAAGCCATTGAGCTAAGTACTCTAAACATTGAGGCAATGATTCAAGGGGTGCACACCATCTTACATGATTGGGCCATCTGGCGTTGATCAGACCATTGATCACCATACACCCTTTCAAACAAATTAGTCTATATTTTTTCTCAGCATTGTGTTTTCCACATAGCGCATCGCAAAAAGAGGCATATGTAGACACCTAAAATATGTCATGTTTAGGGGATCTACTCACAGAGACACATTCATAAGATCACATGATATAGTATTAGACTTTCCAAGCCTTAGAAGTGGTTATCACCACTCATCTGGGGTATTTTAAGCCCATCCAAGCCTAGCCACTCAAGACTAGAGTGGCCAGACCTTAGTTGCTCAAGCGTAGAGCGGCCAAACCTTAGCCGCTGCAGATAACAACAACCAGATCTTAGCCACTGCAGATGACAATGACTAAGCCATCAAAAGCATTTTACTGACAAATATGCTCAATCACGGGTGAAAGTGGTAGTCTGCATGCAATAAAGGTGAGTGGGAGTAACTTTGCATTCCCTTTCATGGCTAGTTCACATAAGAGACTTGTTTAGACTTTAGTTAACTAGCCTCCAAATATAGACAAAGACAAAGCTGCTCATGCTAACAACCAATTTGCATAGGAGACTCAAGTTTGCAGTTAGATTTTAGTTAACTGATCTTTAAACATAAAAACGATGAAAATATTCTAATGCTAACCTTCACTACGCATAAGGGATTCAGTCCTAGGGCTTGGGCATAGACCTAGGGTTTCACACACTTTAAAAGGTGTAAGCCTGAGAGCACCATATATACAGTTTTTGAGAAAGGAGACGATATTGATACAAGATGGAATTTTGATCAAAGAGAGGGAGATTCCACTTGAGGGTTTCCCACATATAGGATATTCAACATATCAAGCAAAGAAACCATCATTTCAACATCGGATACAAGCTTCGATCCATAGCCTTGAAGCAAAGAGGACAAGATTCGCTTTAGCGACCGCTATCTTGGATAGTGGCCTGCAGGCCTAACTTAGGGTTTTATACATTAGTTTCATTATTTTGTTTAGCATATCATTAGCATAGCATCATTTCATTCATTTAAATTCATAGTATAGGTTTAATTTACACTTGCTTTCATTTTTTTATATTCATTACTAACAATCTCATCCAGGGAGGCATTCTTAGACATCTAAGTGTGTGTTGTTGTTTCATTGCTTACAAGGCCACAGGTTCATCGGACGAAATCTACAACATACGAGAGCAAAAAGGGATCCCTGTAGGGAATAAACCTGGAGAAGGAGACATCTATAAGCCCTCAAAAAATTTTGTGTGTGGAACCGGGGAGCTTGTGATAGCACACCATCCCTTTGTGAGGGGACATTTTACCCACTTGTAACCTCATTTTATCAAAATGGGTATCCCTAAGAGGGACTGACTTGTAATCAGGTGTCAATACAAATAAAGAGACATATCTTTGTTACTTTTGTGTTATATGCTTTTTCATGATATTTCATTTCATTTTTGGGTTTAAACACATTTGCAAGTAGGGTAAGAGTGGTGCATGCACCCTAGGGTTGCTACACCTCAGATAGTGGATAGAGATATGAGTATTGTTTTCCATGTTCAGGAGGGTAGAAAGAGATATTTCATCACCAGTAAGGAAAATCATGTAGCAACAATATCATACCAGCATGAATTTTTCATCTTAGATGTCATTTCCATACCTCATGTTGCCATGGCAGCGACAACAAAGGAGGCTACTTCTCTTTGGCACAAGAGATATGGGCATTTGAGTTTAGGATATTTGCTCAAGTTGAGCAAATATGAGATGGTGAAAGACTTTCCCAAACTTTCATCCATATTGCTAGTATGCTCAGATTGCTTAACAAGGAAGCAACACCGGATCTCGCTTGAGGTTAGCTCTTCAAGAGCTAAGAAACCTTTGGAGTCGGTACACACCGATCTGTGTTGTCCTATGCCAAATAACTATGGTGGAAAGAGGTATTTTCAATTGTTTTTTGATGATTACTCATGAAATATGTGGATTTTCTTTCTTCAATTAAAGTCAGAGGTATTTCTATACTTTCAATAGTTCAAGAAGCTTATTGAGAAGGAGTCAGGATGTTCCATCAAAACCCTCCACTCAGATCGAGGGGGAATATACCTCCAAGGAATTTTCATCATTTTTGAGTGAACATGGGGTTAAGAGACAATTGACAACTTCCTATACTCCACAGTAAAATGGAGTTGCTGAAAGGAGGAATCGTTCCTTTATGGAAATGGTTCTATGTATGCTTAAGGGGGCACATCTTCAAAAATAGTATTGGGCAGAAGCAATGAGTACAACATCATACCTCCTGAGTAGAGCATCCACAAGAGCTCTTCGAGGCAAGACTCCATAAGAAGCATGGAGTGGTAAGAAACCCTCCGTTTCTCATCTAAGAGTTTTTGGATGTATGGCATTCATGCACACTAAAATAGAAGAGGAATAAGTTAGATGAGAAAACCCTACAATGTATTTTTCTTGGTTATGATGAGCATTCAAAGGAATATTGATTGATAGATCCTATGACTAATAAAACACACATAAGTCAAGATGTGGTATTTTATGAAGCTTTCACATCAGATAACACTCCTACAACTATATACCTTGAGGAAGAGGAGCCTAAGAAAGAGGTTCCACCCCACAGAATAAGATTCCAAAATGGTATACTATTACATTGAGAGATTCAAAGTTGACATCACTTCCAGATATAACTCTCGATCGACCCTGCACTAGTAGTACGACTCAGTAGATGAGAGCAGAGGCATCAACTTCAAAGGTTGATGAGCTTTACCAACAATTTGATGAACTATCTATAGATGCAGAGGAATACAGAGAAATATATATGGATGATGAGAGGGTTTATATGTCAGTATTGGATGAAAATGAACCCACAAAGTTCAGGATGCACATAGTGAGCCTTAGTGGAAGGTTGCTATGGATGCAGAACATACATCTCTCATAAAAAATCATACATGGAAGCTAGTAAATCTACCTTCAGGAAAGAAGCCCATTGGCTACAAATGGGTGTTCAAATTGAACTATAAGGTAGATGGTACTATTTATAAGCATAAGGCCCATCTTGTTTCAAAGGGCTATGCCTAGAAATAATATGAAGAGACTTTTGTCCCTACTGTAATAATGACTACCATTTGAGTACTTTGTGCCATGGCAACTTAGTTTGGGGGGAAGTTACATCAGATGGATGTTAAAAGTGTTTTCTTGAATGGTGACCTACAAGAAGAAGTGCACATGATCCAACCAGAAGGATTTGTGGTCGAAGAGAAAGAACAAAAAGTTTACAAGTTGATCAAGTCCTTGTATGGGCTCAAACAAGCTCCACAAGCTTGGTACATCAAAATAGATAGTCACCTAGTGCAACATGGATTCAAAAGAAGTCCTTTAGATGCAAATTTCTATATCAAGAACAATGGTTCTAACATAGTGATTTTGGTACTATATGTGGATGATCTGATCATAACAGGTAGTTAAGAGAACATGATTGATGCAATGAAATATGATTTGAAACAATATTTTGAAATGACAGATCTAGGACTTCTTCACTATTGTCTTGGTTTGGAAGTGACTCGGAAAAATAATCATATCAGAGTAACACAAAAGAAGTATGTCATGATATTGGTCGATAAATATCGCATGACTGACTACAAGTCTAAAGCAACTCCAATGGATCCAGGACTTAAGTTATCATGATATGATAAATCACCATAGGTAGATGGTACTCTCTATCACCAACTAATTAGAAGTCTCATATATCTGACAAATACTAGGCTTGTGGGTTATATTTCAAGGATCATGCAGGAACCTAAGGTGAGTCATTGGAAAAAACAAATAGAGTTCTTCATTATGTCCATGGTAGTACAAACTATGGCCTAGAGTACAAGAAGAATGACAAGTTCTTCTTACAGGGATACACGAACTCAGACTATACCGGATCTATTGATGATCGCAAGTCAACTTTTGGATACATTTTCCATCTTGGATCTAGACCTGTCTCTTAGCATAGTAAGAAGCAGTAGGTGGTTGCTTTATCTTATATAGAGGTAGAATATCATACAACTAGTGGAGTAGTCTGAGATAATATGGTTAAGTCATATTCTTACAAACATGGATCTTCCAAAGAATATTCCACTTCATTTGTTTTACGATAATCAAGGTGTTTTGAATCTAGTCAAGAATCTAGTATTTCATGAGTGTACCAAACACATCAATACTTGATGTCATTTCATTCGAGATGAAGTTCCAAAGCACCACATACAACTCCATTACATTCCCATTGATAAGCAAGTTGTAGATATTTTCACCAAGGCACTTGCACGTGTCAAATTTGAATTGTTTTGCAATGCTCTATGTATTTACCAATAATGTAATAAGGGGGATGTTAGAAATTATAGAAGTATATATTACATTATTGTAACCATAGGTAAAATAGCGCATTAGTGATGTTCACACAATGACACTGAGAGGGGGGGGTGAATCAGTGTAGTTATTTAACTTCAAAACAGCAGCATTCAAAGACTAAAGCACGAAAAACTTATAAAACCGAAGAACAAAATGAGAGCACACCACAACACACAATATAACGAGGTTCACCAATTTGGCTACTCCTCAAAAATTAACCGCTTGGACTTCAATCCAAATCCAGCCTTTGCAAAATTTCAATTTTACAACTTCTTTACCAAAGATCCACCGGAAGGAGCACCAACCCCCGTAATTTTCTGCCGCAATGGATGGAGCACCAACCCCTAGTACCAAGCACCAACTTGGACTACAATTCTGATCAATTAGAATGACATAAAAGTGTCTTCACTTCATGCACAACCCCGACCGGTCTCGCAATTAATCCAACTCGCACACTCTCACGGCTCGCTAATTTTCTTATTCAAACCCTCTTTTCACAACAATATTTCTCTTTCTACAACAACTTATCTCTAATAGCAGCACATTATTCTATGCTCGATCGTCCTCTTATACCCTATTTTTCTCATCGGGACTCTTTGTCTTCTCTCGCGTTTCAATTCTTCATGCAGTCGGATGACATTCTCGAGCCGTTTGAATTCTTTTCTTCTTTCCAATGCGGTCGTTCGAATCCTTCCAAATACGACTCGTTCAATGTCGCACATCCTTCTTCTCGAAAGCTTTTAGATCCTTCCTATTTTATGTTTCGAATGCTGTAAATGCGTCTATTTTAATCGGTTGTTCTAATGCATTCTTCAATCGATCGTTCGTTTGCACTTTCAATCGATTGTTCGAATGCTGCACTTCGGCCGTTCGAATGCTTTTTTGATACAGCCTATACGACACTTAGAAAGCGTTTCAAGCATGCATCTACATCTGTTTCCATGCATGTTCGACACCTGTCAATGTGTAACTGTCTGTCTGACATCAGTTACTGTTTACGTAACAGGCTGCATGATTATGCTTTTTCGACACGTGTCATTTTGCATGCTCCTGCGGCTTTTACCCGCCAAACAGCTTGCTCGTCGCGATATCGCGACACTTTTAATTTTTGCTGACGTCATCCTTCATAATGTCGCGAAATCGCGACGCTTCCAGATTCCAGCACCTTTCCTAGCATCCTGTCACGAAATCGCGACACTTTCTCGACTTTGCTGACGTCATCATCATTCTTGTCGCGAAATCACGACGCTTCTTCCGTCATCATCCTTCTTGTCAGGAAATCGCGACGTTCTTCCGCGTCATCATCCCGCTTGTCGTGAAATCGTGACACTTTCGCTTCCATACACTCTTCTTTGCCAAGAATAAAAGGAACATGTCACGAAATCGCGACACTTTGCTCTTCCGTACAACTCTCCTTGCCAACTCCAGCAAAAAATGGAACATGTCACTAAATCGCGACACTATGCTTCATGCAATGGCGAAATTTTTACATCTTTGTGCCTTGTGTTTTCACCTTGCCTCTTTTCATGAAATTTTGACTTGTAATATCATTGCTGCATCTTTCAGTTCTACACTTTTGACTAGTAGCGAAATCGCTACACCTTAGTTTCCCTTTGTTTCAACATGTAGCGCCATCGCTACACCTTAGTTTCTCTTTGTTTCAACATGTAGCCCATCGCTACACCTTAGTTTCTCTTTGTTTCAACATGTAGCGAAATCGCTACACCTTCTTCTTGTGAATTTTTACTTGTGTCAAAATCGCTGCAACTTCATTTTCTTAACTTCCGATTTGTAGCGAAATCGCTACACCTTTGTTTCCATACATTTCCAACTGTGCTTTGAAATGCGAAACTTCAACATGCATGGAAATCGCTACTCTCTTCATTGCAAGCTCCTTTCCTCCATTTATGTCGCGAAATCGCGACACATTTTCTCTCTCCTCAAACTCGACATGTCGCGACATCGCGACATTTTGGCGTGCATTTTCTCTCTCCCTTTTTGTCCGAAATCGCCATTTTCTCTGCTTTTTCTATATTTTTGCATTTTCTCTCTCCTCCTTTTTGTCACGAAATCGCGACAAAAACATGTCGCGATATCGCGACGCTTTTCTTCCTTGTCTCTTTCTCGCCAATTTCTGAATCTGGGTCACCTCTCGTTTTGCTTGAAACTTTCTGCACTTGATCCGACCGACCTCCGAATCGCATCAATCGCATCAATCTGTCTCGTGTTGACAACAATGACAATACTTTCTCAAATGCTTTTGCTGCACCTTGCTCAACAATCTCCCCTTTGGAATTGTTGGCAACACAAAGCAACCTTGCTCAACTTCTTCTCCCCCTTTGCCAATAATACCAAAGGGTCGTCGCAGACTCCCCCGAGTCTCTGTACACCATTCTCAGGAAAATATTGTTATAGTTAGCAAAAATCATAAACATAAGCAAAACTATAAGTATAGGCATGCATGCACCCATTGAGAATGTGATCCCTAATGATAGTCGGCTCTTGGGAATTGTGACCACTCCCAACTTATTCCTAAGGTACTCAAAAACATCCTTGGGCAATGGTTTTGTGAATATATCACCTACTTGCTCTGTAGTTGGAACAAAATCCAACTTGACTTCTCCTTCTCGCAACTTTATCCTTCAAAAAATGATATCGGATTGCAATGTGTTTGGTTCTTGAATGCATAATTGGATTCTTGGATATGTTGATAGCACTAGTGTTATCACATTTTATTGATATTGGCTCTTTGAAGTGGATACCAAGATCTTTCAAAGTTTGTCTCATCCATAATATCTCGTGTACAGCAAGTTGTGGCCGCAATGTATTCTCCCTCCGCAAGTGGATAGAGAGACCGATTCTTGTTTCTTGTCGTGCCATGCTACCACCCTGTCTCCAAGATAAAATGCTCCTCCACTTGTACTCTTCCGGTCATCAATGCACTCGCCCAATCTGCATCGTAATATGCAATCAAAGTGAAGTCTTTGCCTTTTGGGTACCACAACCCATAATCCATGGTACCTTTGAGGTACCCGAAGATCCTTTTTACAACTCGTGACATGAGTTTCTTTGGGACTTGCCTCGAAATCTAGCAACCATGCATACCGCCCGTAGTATATCTCGGTCTAGTAGTCGTTAAATACAAGCAGGCTTCCAATCATAGACCCGTACATTGTTTGATCCACATCTGGAGATTTATCATCCTTGCTCAACTTGTAGCCTGTTGTCATGGGAGTGCTGACCGGTTTACTGTCTTCCATTGTGAACTTTTTCAGCATTTCTTTTACATATTTAACTTGAGAAATAAAAATGCCTTTTTCATTTTGATTGACCTGCAATCCTAAGAAATAAGAAAGTTCACCAATCATTGACATCTCAAATTCTTTTTTCATTTTAATTGATATGTCTTTGCAGTATTCATCCATGTTGCTGCCAAATATTATGTCATCTACATAAACAACAAGAACAATAAGATGACCCTTCTCTCGTTTTGACATATAAGTTGCTATCCACCAAACCTTTCTTAAACCCTTGTTTAATTAGATAATTATCCAACTCTTGCATACCATGCTCGGGTGCCTCGTTTTAATCCATATAAAGCTTTCTTTAACCTCGCAAACAAAATCTGGATTGTCACCAAGTTGGAAGCCATCTCGGTTGTTCAATGTAAACCTCTTCTTCCAGCTTTTCCATTCAAAAATGCTGATTTTACATCCATTTGATATACTTTGAAGTTTTTATGAACTCGCTAATGCCGTAAACATTCTCGATTGCCTCTAGTCCTGCTACCGGTGCAAAAGTTTCTTCAAAATCAATGCCTTCAACCCGAGCATAGCCTTTACATACCAATCTTGCCTTATTTCTCGACAACCTCGCCCATCTTCATTCAATTTATTTCTAAAAACCCATTTAGTGCCAATTATGTTTTTATTTGTTGGTCTAGGTACTAATTCCCGTGTATTGTTTTTCTCTATCTCGATCTAGTTCTTCATTGATTGCCTTCATCCAACTTTCATCGCTGCTTGCTTCAAAGAACATTTTTAGGTTCAATACTAGATAACAGAGAATAGTTCCTCACCGCTGTTCTTCTTGTCCGAATACCATCCGTGGGATCCCCAATAACTGCTCACTTGGATGATTTTTCTGCCACTTGCCTGCTTTAAATTTCCTGTTTTCTTCTTCTTCGTATTCTGCTTTTACACCATCTCGGATCAATTTTCTCGATTCTTCTCTCTTTCTTTTTCATCATCACCTTCAATGACTTCTTCATACATAGGGTAGTTTTCTTGATAAGTAGTTTCTTGTTCTCTACCTTCATCAACTTTCACATAAGCACTTTCAACAATTTTCTTCAACCTCTTGTTGTAACATGTGTAGGCCTTGCTTTTTGTTGAGTAACCAAGAAAGATACCTTCATCAGCTCTATCTTCAAATTTACCGAGGTTATCTTCAATCCGTTTTATGTAGCACTTGCTGCCAAATACTTTGAAATGTCTTGTTGTTGCCTTTCCGCCAAACCACAACTCATAAGGTGTTTTGCTTTCATGTGGTCTCAGAGATGCACCTGTTTTGAATGTAAACTGCAAGTATGAACCGCCTCTTTCCAAAATCTGTCGACTATTTTGTTTTCTCGCCAGCATTGTCCTTGCCATTTCCCGCACTCGTTCTATTCTTCCTTTCTACAACACCATTCTCATCGAGGTGTCCTAGCCGCTGAAAACCTGTCTTCTTATCCCATGTTTTTGACAAGTATTCTGCAAATTCTTCGGAGATAAACTCTCCTCCCCCGTCTCGATCTTAGGCATTTAATTCTTTTTCCCGATTGATTCTCAACAAGATTTTTGAAGGTTTTAAACATCTCAAAGGCTTCCGACTTGAGTTTCATAAATAGTACCCATGTCATTCTTGAGTAGTCATCTATACACAACGATAAAATATTTGTGTCCATTTATGCTTTCAGCTCTCATGGGTCCACATAGATCAATGTGAATTAGTTCTAATGGCTTGCTAGTGAAGTATTCTTTTGCTTTGAAAGTGGCTCCGGTTTGTTTTCCCTTTTGGCATGACTCACAGATGCTATTTACAGGTTTGCCAATGTTTGGTATATCTCTAATCGCTCTTTTTGAACTGATTTTTGCCGGATTGTCAAAACTAATATGCCCAAGCCTCTTGTGCCATAGCCGCTTTTCATCTTCCCGTCCAATCAAGCATGTTCCTTCTGCAGCTTCTGAAAGTGTATACAGATTTCCGTAAGTTCTCACCCAATGGCTATTAACTTTCCATTTTTTGTCTTTCTTACTTCACAACCCTCCTTCTTGAAGATTACATCATGGCCTCTCGTCACATATTTGACTTACACTTAGCAAGTTATGCTTCATGCCAATTACAAACAAGACTTCTTTTGATTTTATATTGCCATCACCGATCTTGACTGATCCCTTTCCAACAATCTTTGCTCCATCATTATTTCCAAATTTCACGTAACCACCTTCATAATTCTATAAATTCTCAAACTTTTGCTTGTCACCTCGTCATGTGACCGGAACAACCACTGTCAAGTATCCAAGGTGCTGATTTGTTCTGAGCTTTAAAAGCAGTCTGGACAATCAAAGATTCCTTTTCTTTCCATTCTGGTTTGATAGCAGATTTTGCTACTTGTTTTGCCTTTGTCCTTTCATTAGCATGTGCCTATTTTTCAGGAAATTTCTGGTTTTGTTTCAACCCACTTGGCTGAGATTTTCTACCCTGATAATTATTTGATGCAAAAGTGCTTCTACGGTTTCTAGCAATATGTCCAAAATTATGACAATTATAACATTCAACCGCATAATTCATTAAAGGAGAAAAAACATTTCTGCCGGTAAAATTCCTTTGAGATACATTATGCCCGCAATCTGAAATCTTATGGCCATAAGCATTGCATTTAAAACAATAACCTGAAAATGCATGATTAAACCTCGGGTGCCGGTCTTTGCCAGTTTGAAGTAGGAGCCATGACTCTTCTCCTCCTTGGATGTGTGACTTTTGTGAATCCATCTTTGTCAGTATTCTTCTTGAATCTGGCATTATTGTTTTCTTTTGCAAGATTTGGTTTTTCTGGTTCAACCCTGATCTTTTCTTCTTTCTTTATGAGTTCTATATTCAAGTTCTTTGAATCCTTTGAAGATTCTCCTTCATCAAAGCCTAAACCAAATTTTATGCCGTAAGGCCTTTGGTTATTTAACATTTTATCCAACTTTTACAAGACTTTCTTCAAACTTATGAAAACAGCTTCAATTTTCTATTCATCTCCTCTAACCGCATCCTTAACTTAACAATGTCTTCCTCTAGCTTGCCGCATTCAACCTGTCTTTACAGCTTAATTGTTCATCAAGAACTTCGGACATTTTCTTGAATTCCTCTCGTCTCGTATTTTCAGATTGTTTATTATGTCTGTGGCATTCTCTAATTTCTTTGAAAATTTCTTATTCTTCTTCCTTTCTGCACTCAACTCTTCAAGTGCAACAACCAATTCTCCTTCCAAATACACTTCAGCTTCATCCTTGGAATTTTCATCACCTTCCTGATTTTTCTCTCGTTCTTTCTTCTTCAAGTGCCATGAACGGAGCTTCACCTCCTTCTTCTTCGACTCCTCATCTCGTGCTTTCTTCGAACCGCCGACATTCTTGGTTATGAAGCTTTTCTTCTTGAAGTTGTTCTTTCTAAAATTTTGTTTCTTCTTCCAACTACCTTTTTCTTGGTGTGAACCTTCACCATTTTTGGTTCTCTCCTCGCATTGGACATTTGGCCGCAAAATGACCGACTCCTCCACAATTGAAGCATTTAAAAGGTAGCTTCCCTCTATATTTTCCTTTTCCTTTTGTGAGTTTTCGAACAAAATTGGCTTCTCGTTTCATCCAATGTTCCTTCATCCTCGTATTCATGTTCAGCTTTTACATTCTTGTGTGCTTTAAAAGTCGCTTCTCTGTCTCGTAGACTTGGTTTGTCCTATTCTCATTTCATATGCCGTCAATGGAACCATGCAACTCATCCATGCTGAAGTTGTTTAGATCTTTTGCCTCTTCTATTGCAGAGACTTTGGAGTTAAATCTTTTGTGAAGTGTTCTGAGAACCTTTTTCACAACAACTGCATCATCAATTTCTTCACCGAGTCCTCTGATTGCATTAATAATTCCGTTGACTCTCAAAGATATAAGTCTCTATGTTTTCATCTTCATTCATTTGCAGTGCTTCGAACCGTGCTCGATGAGTTTGCGCTTTGCTTCCTTAATCTTACTCGTCTCCTTCATGGATGCTCTTCAGTTTATCCCACATGTCTTTTGCTGATTTACAACTCATGACTCTTATCGCTTCACCGTCAACAAGCCCACACATTATGGCATTCTTAGCTTTGGAGTTGTTCTCAAATTTCTTTTTCTCAAGCAAGATTCTGTTGGAGGAGTAGTGGGTGCCGTGTATCCACTATCTACGTAATCCCAAATATCATATCCCAATGCACTCGGATATGTTTGCATTCTCGAGTTTCCGAAGGTGTAATTTGTTCCATCAAATAAGGGAGCTTTGTTGGATGAAAATCCTTCACCGCCCGCCATTGTTTCTTCCAAGATCTCCTTAGCTGATTAAGCTTGTACAAGGAACCTTGCTCTGATACCAATTGATGTTCACACAATGACACTGAGAGGGGGGGGTGAATCAGTGTAGTTATTTAACTTCAAAACAACAGCATTCAAAGACTGAAGCACATAAAACTTATAAAACCAAAAGAACAAAATGAGAGCACACCACAACACACAATATAACGAGGTTCACCAATTTGGCTACTCCTCAAAAATTAACTGCTTGGACTTCAATCCAAATCCAGTCTTTGCAAAATTTCAATTTTACAACTTCTTTACCAAAGATCCACCGGAAGGAGCACCAACCCCCGTAATTTTCTGCCGCAATGATGGAGCACCAACCCCTAGTACCAAGCACCAACTTGGACTACAATTCTGATCAATTAGAATGACATAAAAGTGTCTTCACTTCATGCACAACCCCGACCGGTCCGCAATTAATCCAACTCGCACACTCTCACGGCTCGCTAATTTTCTTATTCAAACCCTCTTTTCACAAAGAATATTTCTCTTTCTGCAACAACTTCTCTCTAACAAGAAGAACATTATACTGTGCTCGATCGTCCTCTTATACCCTATTTTTCTCATTGGGACTCTTTGTCTTCTCTTGCGTTTCAATTCTTCATGCAGTCCGATGACATTCTCGAGCCGTTCAATTCTTTTCTTCTTTCCAATGCGGCTGTTCGAATCCTTCCAAATACGACTGTTCGAATGCTGCACATCCTTCTTCTCGAAAGCTTTTCGATCCTTCCTATTTTATGTTTCGAATGCTGTAAATGCGTCTATTTTAATCGGCTGTTCTAATGCATTCTTCAATCGGCTGTTCGTTTGCACTTTCAATCGACTGTTCGAATGCTGCACTTCGGCCGTTCGAATGCTTTTTTGATACAACCTATACGACACTTAGAAAGCGTTTCAAGCATGCATCTACATCTGTTTCCATGCATGTTCGACACTCGTCAATGTGTAATCGTCTGTCTGACATCAGTTACTATTTACGTAATAGGCTGCATGATTATGCTTTTTCGACACGTGTCATTTTGCATGCTCCTATGACTTTTACCCGCCAAACAGTTGCTTGTCGCGATATCGCGACACTTTTAATTTTTGCTGACGTCATCCTTCATAATGTCACAAAAAATCGCGACGCCTCGCATTCCAGACCTTTCCTAGCATCCTGTCGCGAAATCGCGACACTTTCTGACTTTGTTGATGTCATCATTATTCTTGTCGCGAAATCACGACGCTTCTTCCTCTCCTTGCATCCTCATCTCCTTGTCGGAAGAAATCGCGACACTTTCGCTTCCGTACACTCTTCTTGCCAAAGGAACATGTCACGAAATCGCGACACTTTGCTCTTCCGTACAACTCTCCTTGCCAACTCCAAAATGGAACATGTCACTAAATCGCGACACTATGCTTCATGCAATGGCAAAATTTTTACATCTTTGTGCCTTGTGTTTTCACCTTGCCTCTTTTCATGAAATTTTGACTTGTAATATCATTGCCGCATCTTTCGCTCTACACTTTTGACTAGTAGCGAAATCGCTACACCTTAGTTTCCCTTTGTTTCAACATGTAGCGCCATCGCTACACCTTAGTTTCTCTTTGTTTCAACATGTAGCAAAATCGCTACACCTTAGTTTCTCTTTGTTTCAACATGTAGCGAAATCGCTACACCTTCTTCTTGTGAATTTTTACTTGTGTCGAAATCGCTGCAACTCAGTTTTCTTAACTTCCGATTTGTAGCGAAATCGCTACACCTTTGTTTCCATACATTTCCAGCTGTGCTTTGAAATGCGAAACTTCAACATGCATGGAAATCACTACTCTCTTCATTGCAAGCTCCTTTCCTCCATTTATGTCGCGACATCGCGACATTTTGGTGTGCATTTTCTCTCTCCTCTTTTTGTCGCGAAATCGCGACACATTTTCTCTCTCCTCCTCACATGTCGCGACATCGCGACATTTTGGCGTGCATTTTCTCTCTCCTACTTTTTGTCGCGAATGCATGCGATAGAAAACATGTCGCGATATCGCGACAGTTTTCTTCCTTGTCTCTTTCTGCCAATTTCTGAATCTGGGTCACCTCTCGTTTTGCTTGAAACTTTCTCGCACTTGATCCGATCGACCTCTCGAATCGCATCAATCGCATCAATCTGTCTGTGTTGACAACAATGACAATACTTTCTCAAATGCTTTTGCTGCACCTTGCTCAACAATTAGTGCTCTCCAATTTGTTGAGGTGGTTGGTAGTTGGAGAACTACCTAGCACATTGTATTTATTCAATTCAACATCAATACCAATGTTGCTCTTTGATCTCATTTCTCGCAGTGGACTTGCAAATAAATATTACATACATTAAATAGAATCCAACTATAGTGATTCCTTACTTCTCACTTGTGACTAAGGCAAAACCACAATTATTGATAATCGAAGTTTTGTCTAGCTCAAGGAAAATGGGATGAAAGAACCCCCAAAATTTGAGACTTATGCAAAAATTTATTTGGTAAAAGTCCCAATAATTAACTAGAGGAGCACTAAAGAGTTTATCCTTTGGGATAATCCTTGATATCATAGTTTTTGTAATTTAAAATAGAACTCTAGTAACAAAACTTCTAACCAGTCTGTGAGGTGACCTATGATGCACGATAAATACAAGAGATTCAAGTAGACATGGATGCCTAAGTCAAATCAAAAGCAATAGAGGTAGATGGGCCAAGTTAATGCTTCCTTGACTTAGGAGATGAAGACCACCTACCAGAGCACAACCTTAGTAAATGTCTTAGACACTCATTCAAGACAAAGTATGGTACTGACAATCTCAAGTTGAATAGTCATTATGGTCAAACAAGTACTTCATTCAATGACTAGAATCCCTAGGAAAAGTAGGTGGGATTGTTAGATCTATCTGTAGATAATTTTGAAGGGAAATTTTCCTTGTTGTAAGCTATAAATAATAGTGACATAGACTATAAAAAAATGATCAACAAGTTTGTAATTGTATCCATTTGTAAGCTTTCCCTTCATTTATTTTTGTAAAAAATAGTTGGCTCCTAAGAAACTTGTGGGTAATCTTGAACCCTCGATTTTGACATAGTATATATAAGACATTGCTTGCATATATATATATATGGAAGCATGTATTACTTTTTTGGTATATCCATCTATGACCTCTTGTTGATCCATCTCTAGTGTATGTATTTATTTGTAATATTTTATTTTTTTATTTGAGTTTTATTAAGTATGTGTGTGTGAGGGGTTTGCTTCTATTTTTAGACCAAACACTTATTTGTATCTCCTAGGAGACCCACATACTCATGCTTACATACAAATGATAGATCTCATTTGTGCTTCACTGTGTTGAGGAGAGGAAGTGTTCATCGTTGGCACATAGCATTTAGACCTATTTTTATAGGAAAATCTTAGCGGATCTTTTGGTGCATCATTTTTGTAGGAATATCTTAGCGGATCTCTTAGTGCATCACCATATTTTTTTTATTTTACCGAGTTTTTTTATTTTAATCTCTCACATATATTTTTTCTTTGTTGAGAATAAGTGCATCTCAAAGATCACACCCTAATAAGAATTTGACCTTGTAAAAACTCTCAGAGCCCCCAATTGAGCCGAATCATACACTCTCGGTCACATCCCTACTATATCATTCCCTATGAGGTATGTTAGCCCTACCAAGGAAAATTGAAGATGAAAACAATCTAATAGCATCCTCAATGGGATCCCAATGATACATCATTGGTCTCAAAGTTGCAACAAGGAGTAGGGTTGAGACTTGGTGAGGATGTCTGTCTATTTCTGCTTGTTGAGCACCTCTTCACTCACTTGGTAAATTTTCTCTAGAATGAACATTTAAAGAAGTAACTATTATAGGTACCAAACTAAGGTTTGGGTAAAGACATCCATCTATCTACTTATTCAGAAGCAAGAAGTTATATTCACCTAGCAACTCTGTATGCATCAACAAAAGAAACCTAGAGGTATGTAGGCAAAACATGTTTTCAAATATTATTGTCATATATTAAAAATTATGGTTATCTCCTTAGTAAATATCCATTCATATGAGGTAGGATTAAGCCCTCTAAGTCCCCCAAAGTCATATAATATATGGAAGAAGCTACCTGAATTCATACTAGCAATACTACCAAAATATACTGACAAATGCCCGACCACTCTACCAAAGCATCTTAAAAAATTAGTATTTATATACAAAACACATAATAGCCTTAAGGCTATTAGTGATATCCTTCAAAGGAGAGGCACACAAAACATATGAATCACTTCCTCCTCATTAAATCATAGAATGGGATCAATTGGCTATATTACATATGAATAATTTCATCATGAAAAGTGAAGAAAAGCTAATTCAAGTCATAATGGAGCCAACCCAACGGGAAAATATTTATCCTACCGATCATGTTGAGCAAAGTAGCCAACTGAGTCCTCCCAGATCAAAAAATGACCAATAGATTGGGAGCAATAATATGGAAGAAATTATCATTCAAAGACATTTAACTTAGGGAACTAAAGGAGTAGGGCATAAACCAACCACACAGACATCACTCAGAAAAATCTAACTAGAAGACTTATCTCCCTATCTCTGTTAGTATATGAAAATATGTTATCAAGGGTATGAAAACATTGGAGAAAAGCCTTAAATCCTTCATACCACATAAGAACAAGGATTGTATAAGTACTTTATTGTGTTGCTATTAGTAGAAAAAAAAGCACGATCAAATAAAAAATTATGTTGATCAGGGCTTTTGCTTCCATAATGAACAAAAGCACCAAAAATTAATCTCGCTATGGGATCCTGGTCTAAGAAAGTTAAAAATTAGAGACATATGCTATTCAATAATCGTGTCTCCCAAAAAAGGGGAGGAACCTTTAGTAAATGAAAAGTGACACATAATCCAAGACAAGCCAACTATATATCAAGAGATAGAATTTAAAATTGAGAACCTCTCCCATGAGAATGTTCTTGGGAAGGAAATTTGATAGTCAGGCATAATTTTTACATTAAATGCTATCTCAAAATAGAACCCTATCTGTGAACAAAAACTAACAAGGAATATTACGAGAATAAATTAACCTTGAAAGGCATGAATATACATGAATGAAATCCTTGAAGAATGAGGTAGCCTATAAAGAATAAGCAGACGAGGAAAAATAAATGTGAGGTATGCAAGGATTACAAAAAGAGGTAGGGTAAAAGGAGTAATGATTTAAAATTTGAAAAGCACGACCATTTCACTCCTTGATATTATAGTTGAAGCCTTTGTGATTTGTTATTCACCATCCAATCAGGATAGAAAACCAATGTTGAACTCAGGATGATGAAGACAAAGGATTCTCATGCTCAAGAAACACCAGAAGTACCCATGCCCACATATTATTTCAACACCAAGGTTCTAACAAATATAGTTGAGGGTTGTTTTAATCTTAAATTATATAAAGGAACCAAGAAATTGAGAACTAATTCTTATAAGCGTTTAAAAATTAGTTGGTCTTTGAGCTTTAAAGCACAAATATGGACTAGCTTCTTGGCATAGTACATAGTGATCAAGGTACATATATATTATGAGTTGATGAACATATGTAATTTTTTTATGACTCAACTGCCTAAGAAATAAGATATTTGTATGGGAAATTCAAAATAAGAATAGATGGCTCCAGTATTAGGTGAATGCTTCTGTTACCAAAAGGTCAAACTCACATTAATGAGGAAGAAAAGGGAAATTTTTTCGATCTTCCACAAAACAAACAAATGGCCTTCTTAAGGTCGGAATATAAAAGGGTAAGACAAAATGACCCAGTTATGCAAAAATTTAATCCCATAGACTATTTCAATGGAAGTGCAAGAGATGTATTGACCATGGTGGCCTTCCTTCTAAGCAGAGAAAATGACAAAATTATCAATATAGCTCAATTGGGTATTTTGCATAGGATGGGATATGGGTCAAAACCCTAATTTCATCAAGTTAATAGAGGATCAAATCAAAGAAGACCTATGATGCTTTCAGTCAATACATATATTCAAGAACTTCTTGTTTCTAGTATACCTTATTTTATATTAGCATTCAAGCATGTTTCCATACTAGGAATAAGATGTAAGGATTTGAAAGGAAATGACATCCTAGTGTACAATTGGGCCAAGGATTTAAAGAAGGGTTCTTCCTACTATATTTTTGTAGATTATTTTTCCACCCCCATCATTTCCTTAATAAAGGGGTCTCAAGTCCCCAAGATTTCAAAATAATGTAAAAATATTTTAGAAGGTACAATCCTAGGAGATTGGTTTTTTGTTAAAGAAGGAACCTTAATTAGAATGCATGGTTAGAGTTACCCAATTTATCTTCATCTAAGATATGTTCCTAACTATGTATTTTCCGTAGGTGTTTTTAGGCAAATTGACACTCTGGACTTCAAACATGGTAGTGGTAAGTAGAAGGCATCATACTATCTATAGCCTCTCAGTTTAGGGGGTATAACCCTACACAAAAAAAGAGGATCCTCCCTAGTAGAAGGTAAATTAAAAAGGTTGGGTCTTGAACTAATAAAGGACAAATGGGAAATATGACCCTGAACAAAAATTTGTTGCATACCTAAAAGGTATAAAAGGGTAAAAATTCACTCATGAGTAGAGGCCTAAGATTGAGAAATTTAGGAGTCCCAAGGATGAAACAACTCATGCCCTCTTAGTGAACTAACTAGACCTCCACCTACCCTAAAATCCTATGAATCCTTTTATGAGATAAAGGGTGCCTTCAGTCCATGGAACAAGGCAAAGCAAGAAGACATAGAAGAATTAAGGAATTAACATTGGAAGATTCCCAAAATAGAGGTATGGTGGAGGATGAGACAACTGAGTGGACAAAAATAAGCCAAGCCCAACTCAATAAAAGAAGATATAATATTCAACAAATTTTACAATGAGGAACATACAAATGTGAAAAGCTCTGCAACCATGGAATCTAGTAAAGAAGGAACAATGCATCAAAAATAGGGAAAACAAGGAAAAAATAGGAAGAAATATTAGAATTATTGTTTGACACTATAGGATAAGGTGAAACTCCTCCTACATAGAAAAAGAGAGCAATACCTTCTTCACTAACCTAATAGTAGGCTTTGCCTAGATCGCCTAAAAAAAAACAAAATAAAAGAGGTCAAAAAGAGGAATGCACAGATAGTTTACAAAAATAGAAAGAAAAGAAAGAATGGCAAGGCAATGATAGAGACAACCAATAGTAGAATATCAACATCAAGACATCCTTCCATCCATGCATCTAGAAAAAAAACTAAATATCAAGAGAAAAACTTCCTCTAGAAAAGACCCAAGATACCTCTACTAGGAAAAATACATTGTCCCCAACATATTTAGTCACTTATCTTGACTATGAAAGGGAAAAATATTACCTTCTTGCATAATTTCTTATCTAGACTCAATCCCATATATGCCAATGACTCACAATGTAGTTGTCCTACTGATCAAGCCTTTAGAAGTGTTTGTCTCATCCCTAGGACTACGAGAAGGAACATCAAAAAATGTGGAGGTCCTCACCCCTTGGCAAAAATTTTAAAGAATCAAACAACAAATGGTCAAATACAACCATGTGAGGTAAACTCAACAATCTCAACAGAAAGCTACCACTCATATGGATTTCCATTTTGCTCCTTAGGAAAGAGCATTAAAAATAAGTCCATTGGTAGCCAAACTAGTACAAGAAATGACAGAGCAATAATGACATACAACAAAAATAGGCATAGATTTGAAAGATGCTCAACCTTGGGATATGTTGAAGCTTACCAAGGAAACCAAAAAAATGGTTGAGCATGATTATGAGCTGACCACCCAAAGAATAGAAAGAAAGGAAAAGGAGCTAGAACAAACCAAGAAGACCCTCAAATAATCACAGGATGAAGCCAAGGCCTTAAAAAACCAAATAGATTTATTGACTAAGAAACTAAAAGAGTATGGGTTTGAAGCTATTTTGAAAAGGTAGGAGGAATAGTTGAAAGAATTATCTGCTTAGCTTACTTAGAAATGGGTCCATTTTGAGCAAGAAAATGACACCTTGTTAAGAAAGTTGGATAACCTCAAGCAAAAAAACAAAGAGAGGCAATTGCATGAAATCAAAGATATTATCAGATAAACTCAAGATACTTTTTGGGATGAAATTGAATGCATGGTACTAGAATTGTTCTCAATCCTTGAATTCATAGATTCAACAACTTTTTTGTGCCTCAAGATAGATAAATAGGCAAAGGTCGATTTAGACATAATTAACATGAGAATCAAAGAAGCTAGGACATACTGAACTCTGCTAGCCACAATACCTGGTTATGAGATTACCATTGTTAGGGTAGAAAGTAGAGAAATTATGGTACAAAATGTAATTGGTCTCTTTAGAATATAACAAATGTCTAAACAATGCATAAAGTTAGTTGATAACTTATACAACACTATGGGAAGATTGAAGGTAAAAATAGATTCCTTAATAGCAAAAGGGATCCCTTCACCACGGAACCATTTGAATGACAAGCTATATTTAAAGGAAGAATATCTAAGGTTTATTGAATCAAACAAAGAGCTTATACTTAGTTCAAAAGAGCATACTACCCCCTTTTTGCAAAAGAAATAGCCCAAATCATTGGGTCATTAGCAAAACTTAAGGTACATATCCATGAAGCAATAAGTCAAGTGAAGGATTTCTCCTAGGATGATAAAAATAATATTCTTGTCTTATATGATGAGATTTAGCACACTCAATGTCCATCGGATGAAGAATGGGAAGAAATTAAGGGAGCACTTGCCAAACTCTCCATGGAACATCACAAAATTTCTTAAAAAATCTTTAGTTTTTTGTGTTTTCTTTTGCAAGAATAGTAAAAATTTTTGACTCTGAGCCCAAGGATAAAGGTGATTTTGAGTTCTCCTTCAAGAAAGCTAGAAGGCCCCTATGAGCCACCAAAATTATAGTGATTTCTCACTATCCACTTGTGACTAAGGCAAAACCTTAATAATTGATGACCAAAGTTTTGTTTAGCTCAAGGAAAATAGACTAAAAGAGCCCTTTACAATCAAGACTTATGTAAAAAATCATTTGGTAAAGTACCAACAAACAACCAAAGGAGTGCTAAAAAAATCCATCCTTTGGGATAAGTTTTGATATTGGATATTTTGCAATTTACAATGAAATGCCAACAACAAAACTCTCAACTAGTTTGTGAGGTGACCTAGGATGCATGATAAATGCCAAAGAGTCAAGTGAGCATGGTTGCCTAAGTCAAATCAAAAGCAACAAAGGTAGATGAGCTGAGTTAATGCTACCTTGAATTATGATATTAAGACCACCTACTAGAGCATAACCTCAGTAGATGTCTTAGACACTCATTTAAGACAAAGTATGGCACTAATAGTCTCAAGCTAAACAATCATTATGGTCAAACAAGTACTTCATTCAATGACTAGAATCCCTAAGAAAAGTAGGTGGGATTGTTAGATATATCTGTAAATAATTTTTGAGGGAAAGCTATAAATAACAATGATATAGACTATAAAAAGGATCAAGTTTGCAATTGCATCCATTTGTAAGCTTTCCCTTCATTTCTTTTTGTAAAAATAGTTGGCTCCTAAGTGGCTTGTGGGAAATATCGAACCCCCACTTTTGGCATAATATTTGTAAGATATTTCTTGCACACCACCACCACCACCACCACCACACACACACACACACACACACACACACACACACACACCCACACACACACACACACACACACACACACACACCACACACACACCACCCCCCCCCCCCCACACATATATATACATGGGAGCCTATGTCAAATTTTTGGTATAGCCATATGTGGCCTCCTACTGACCCGTTTCTATGTGTATGTGTTTGTTTGTAATATTATCTATGTGTATGTATTTGTTTGTAATATTTTACCTGCTATTTAAGTTTTATTAAGTATGTGTATATGAGAGGTCTATGTCTATTTTCACACCAATCACTTGTTTGTCTCTCCTGTGGGACCCACCTACTCATGCTTACATACAATTGGTAGATCTTACTTGTATTTCAGTATGTTGAGGAGAGGAAGTGTTCATCGCTAGCACATAACATTCAAGCCTATTTTTGTAGGAAGATCTTAGCAAATCTCTTGGTGCATCACCACCCCTTTTTTGCTGTGTTGTTTTATTTTTATCTCACGCATCCATTTTTCCTTTGTTGAGCACAAGTGCACCTTGAATATCACATCCTAATACAAATCCAACCCTATAGAAACTCTTGGAGGCCCTCTATTGAGTTAATCCTTGTGCTCTTGGTTGTGGCCCCATTGTGTCACTCCTCGTGAGGCACAATTGCCTCGCAAAAAATAATTGAATATGACCACCAACTATTAGTCAAAATAATTCATCACACTTTCTTATGATACTACAACTCAATGTTAATAGGAGTAGGATACCACTTAAAGAGTGATAGAGGACTTATCTCTAAGCTTGCTACTTAATTAAAGAGAGTTTATTAGGTTATGGGTTCCAATCTCAATTCATATTTGGAAAGGATATGAGATTATTATGTAAGCTTTTGAAGCTATAAACTTAAAAGAAATGCAACCACAAGTAATTAAATAAACATGCAATGTTATATCTATGATAATGTCTGACTAATAAGCATGAATATATGATAAGAAAATTTTGAAAATACTCAAGAAATAGCCACTAATGAAAGCTCACAAAAATCTACAATGCTATGAAAGGGAGGTCTCTAACACTCCATATTGCATAAATGCTCTACATTGTATCTACTACTACTCTACCCTATGAACTCCAAAATCATCTCACTCTTCTACTCTAAGAAGGCCTATTTATAGTGAGACATGACTCTTGGCCTTCCATATTCCTATGACACCTCACTATTCTATTCTTAGGACTCATGTACATGTGGACTACATGCACATTTACTTCATTGCACATTCTAATGATACTTGTGTATTTATTACATTGCTTTAAGTAAATACTTAAATTATAATCTAAGATAAACTCCTAATATAAATATGTACCCATGATGGTACATTAGCAAGCATCAAATAATGTAATATATTCCAACACCCCCTATATTACATTATTTGGGTATTGAAGACTTTAGTATTCAATATGGATCTTCATATTTTAAGTACTCTTTAGTTTGAATTGGTCATTCTTCTTCTTCTACTTCAATCTTCATGTTGTCTTTCCATGTCTTCTTCATTCCATAGTTCTTTGTAATTTCAAAGTGTTTGGTAGAATTGTTGACCTTAAAATATTCTAGGTACCCTTGATGAACTAAGGATCTTATAATCTTGCAAGTCATAAGTGAATTAGAATTGCTTCATTTTCTTTCCTTTTATCTTCTAAATGACCTATCTCCTTGATCTTCAAAAATTTCAAGCTTGAGTTCATTGTTAGTGGATGCTTCTGAAATAAGAACTTGAAATAAATAATCTAATATGAATATCAATATTTCTTCAAATATTTTGTAGTCTTTGTCTTTATAGTAACAGAAGAAAGATGAATGAGATTTTCCTCCACAATATTTACATCAATGGAAACTCTAGTAGTTTGCTTTCTCATGACCAATTTGTTGTAATAAGTGCATACTAATGGTATTCCAACTTATTTATTACTTGTTTTAGGAGAATAATGTTCATCTATTTCTTTTATGAAGTAGTCAACCCATTTTTGTACAATTGAAGCTATTCCATATTTACTTATTTTATAAAATTGTATGTCATATTTATGATCAATACTCTTTTCTATCTTTTGAACATGGTTTTTTTATATAGTTGTCAATAATTCATTTTATCATATCATTAGAAGATATCTCTATAGTTTTGTCAACTTGTTTGTTTGTAGGTTTTCATAACTCTTTTCTAGCCATATATTTTCTTCTCTTCTAGTTGCATTTTTCTTAGGATCATTTTTAGAATCAAGTATGTCTTTGAACCATTTTGAGTCCTTGAATTGGTTCTTCTCTTCTAATTGTATTTTTATTAGGATCATTTTTAGAATCAAATATGTCTTTCAACCATTTTGAGTCCTTGAATCCTGTATACTTAATAAGCCTTTCCATAGTTTTTTTTCAGTAAACATTTTGTTAAAAATATTTGGTAGAATTTAAAAACTCTAAACCCTTGAGGTTGACTTCCTTAGTATCTAATAATATCCTTTCAATTTTAGAGTTTGTATAATACCTTATCCTTTCCAACTATTTTGAATATAGTTTTTTATAGTAGACTTAGATTTCTAGTTTTTGCTTTGATTTGAATCACTTTTGTCTCCCTAGTGTGTAGATGATAAATTTAATATAATGTTCAACTTCTATCACCTTAAATCAATGTTTTATCTACCTTGTAGAAATCTTAAAGATGTACTTTCAATGGATAAGACACTCAATATATTTTAAGATATTTAAGTTGGATTCTCTATGTCTATTCAATTTATATATGAGACTAATAAAAATAATATTCCAACTTCTACAAAATTTTAGAGTTTGACTTCCTTCAACCTTTGTATAATATAGTTTCTAAATTTATATAATTTCAATTTGATGTAGGATTCCTTATATCTCCCTAGTTTAGAAATTTAGAAAAACTATGTATTTGCAAATTAAACTTCACTTCAATTTGTAAGGAACCTTATGTCTCCTTGTTTAATTATTTGCAAATATTTGAAGCAATAATAGTAATGGTTTTAATGCTTCTATTTTCTACTCCTTTATTAAGGCATTCAATATACTTTCTAGGGTATATTTTAACACCTTATTACTCCTATTATTAAATAACCCTAGAGTATAAAACTTGGTTGATATCAAATTTAATATATATGCCTTAATTTCACCTTTGAACTTTACAATATTTATGAGGATAACTCTTACCTTCCAAGTGGTAACTCTGATGTGAAATGTCATTGTATTTTTCCTGCACTCAATATGGTTTTTTGTGCACTAATGGTGGTTGACTATCTTAAATTCTCATCAACACGCTCTGGTATTTGACTACTTTCTCCTCTATATAAAAACTTTACATGCTCCTCTTTGCTTCAACTTATGCGTTGCCTTCCTCTAATACATGTTGTCTTGCTCTCATTTAATTTTTCTTCAACTCATATGCTATATATGCACTTTTTTGATGTGCTTCTCCTCTTGATTCTAACTGATATGCAAGGTAGATAGTTCTAAGTGGCAATTAGGGTCTTCAACCTCTTTTATAACATCTTTGTAGTATATTTATATTTCAATATCTATGCCAAGTGGTTCCAATAATCTTGCTTCTTTCCTTCAATGTCTTTTATGTAAAATATTTATTTAACGCTTTCTGAGAGCGTTATATGCTTAAGTGTATGAATGATGAATTACACTCAATATAACCTCTTTACTATTAGTGTAGATACATTTAAGGCATCTTCAAACATAAGATATATTCTCTTTTTGCTTACCTCAATGATGTGAGGAATTTTTGTCCACATGGTGGGTGCTCTTCAACCACTATGCCCTAATCTTGTTCCAAATTTTTTCTTAGAAGTTATTAAACTCTTGCTCACTACACTTATTTAAGATACTCAATGCTTCAAGAATATTTATTCCTCCTTCAATGGTAGATGTTACAACCAATTTGATGACAATATTTCTAGCTTTTAGATGGTGCTATGAGTGTGCAAATATTCCTTGTTATCCAATGCTTCTTTTAGGTTCTAAGTATATATTGTGGCTTGTAGGGTAGATTTGAATAGTGAATAACTTCTCCTTTTTATCCTTATAAAACTGATGCACTCTTGATGAATCAGTGTTGCATTTTGATGTGACTTCTCCTCTCTTTGGTGGTGCAAGCTTGTTGGATTTTCCTAACATCTTGAGAAGGTCTTCACCATTGTTTACATGGCCAGAACAAGAATGCTTGCCTTTGTGCAAGTCGATGTTGTTGTGAGGGTAGAATGGATACTAAGTCTTAGTTCCAATGATGCTTTATCCAATGCATCAATGTTGTTACATGGGTAGAATAGAAACTATGCCCAATGATGCTCTCTCTATTGGAAGATGCACCTTTCGATTACGTTGCTTGACGTAAACTTTAGTGTACCTCTTTATCTTGCCTTCACTAAAGGCTTTTGAATGCTAGACATACCTTACCTTAACTTCACCAAAGGCTTCTAAATTCTAGACATATTTTACTTTGCCTTCACCAAAGGCTTTTGAATGTTGGACTTACCTGCTTTAATGTCTTTAGTTTTGCTATTGAGTTCTCTTACCTTTAGATCAATAGTCCTTATACTAATACATATTTCTTGAAAGGAATGTTAGCTAATGCAAAATAACATTCCTGTAGCACCCTAAAATTGGCGCAGTAAACCTTAGAAAATAATTAAAATTACCTTAGTAATAATTCAAAATTTAAATTTTAACCTCGAACAGCCTGTTAAATCGCTTTCCTTGTTTTTTGTGCCATTTTTAGGATTTGTTGTGACCGTTGGACGATATCGTTACCGATCAGACGATATTGCCTCAGATCGGATGAATTCGTTTGAAGAAGAACGTTTAGATGATTTTGTCCCAAAACTAATTTTTCATAATTAGCTTTTGTTTCAACGACGTCTCTAACCGAGGCAAAAGCATGTCTGCGCGGTTAGAGACTTCCCCCATTGGATATCTCCCAAATTGGAATGATCTCCAACCTCCCAACCTCCTTCCTATGCCTATTTAATCTTAGGCCCTCCCCTTGACATTCCCCTGGCTAAATTTTACTACACTTCGAGTTTTACATGCATTAGAACGTCTTAGACTATTGTTTGCCTTTGTCTCTTTTCAAGTTTTCTTGCAGGAACTCTGTTATTCTTAAGCCAAAGCAAGCTCAGATCGTCGTAGACGATCTTGTACAATATCGGATGATCACGTCCCAATTCAAGACGATTTTGCACTCTACAGACGATTTCGACTGCAATCAACATTGGGGGCAATTAGTGCCCAGAGTTTGCACTTTTCTCTTTTCCTCTATTATTTCATTCTACATTTAGATCAGTTTATTGTTATTTTCTGCTATTCTACATTTTGGAGTTCACCCATATAGCTTAAGTGCATGATAAGATCATAATTTGTCATTAGAATACTATAATTTACTTGCATTTCTATTTGCAATTATCATCTTAACATCTTTATCACCATTTTACACCATTTCCCTCTGTCATCATAGCTGCATTTTCTGTATTCTGTGTCTATTTCTCTAATTGCAGGTCTCTGACGAATTTTCCAGATCTCAGATGATCTTGTCAGATCGGAGACGATCCTATCAAATTCCAGACGATCTGGACTACTTCAAAAATTAGAACCTCTGTCAGACACCCAAAATCAGGTATGGTTTTTCTCATCTAGCTTGTTCTCTGTATTTTTTGTTTAATTCTATTTTCTGTATTCATTTAAATCTACATTTCATAATAGAACAACTTAGATTCATTTGGCCAAACCTAGGAGTTGAATGATCAAGCATAAAAATGAACACATCAAACACACTATCAACCTAGGCGTGGAAACTGCCATTCAAAATTTTTCTGTTGAACCCACCATCCATCGAAAATTCACCCTTATACACCTCCCCCGAGAGGCGGGACCTTCAAAGGGCCTCTTAGTCCGAGGTATTGTCCCATCCTTTTCACATCCCCCTTCCGGGCACGGATCCTATAGCTTGAAGGTAAGGGTGCGAAAAATTTGGAGTGATACATTTTGGTGAACCCGACGTGAATAACATAGGCATATTTCTGATTCAAAAATATAAAAAACAAAAAAATATATATGTATACAAAAAAAAAAAAAGGTAGCAAAATCATCATTTCAAGTTTGTATGTTTTAGATTCGATTCTAAATAATAGATACTAAATATTACTTTTAGAAGTACTAAAGAAACCATGAGTTTTTACTCAAATCAATATGAGCCCATCAGTAATATTGGAAGAATTTAGCTAAATACATTTGTTGATTATGACCAACCTCATCCCTATTCAACACCACCTCCATCACACTTTTCTCATTTTTCATCCTTACCCCAACAATACAATCCCTTTGCCAATCCTCTTCATAATGATATTATCTATTCTCCCATATACCCATATTATTTCTATCAATCCACATATAATCCTCCTCCACCATTTCAATATTCTTCTTTCAATACAACACATTCATTTCAACAAGAAAATACTTATTCTTCCAATTCGACCATGCACTCACCTCCTACTTCGCAATCTTCCTGTCATCATTCTACCCATAATAAATAAAGTAGAGGTGAGAAACCATTAGGCCCTTTTATGACTGAATTCCTAAGGCACGTATCAAAAACCTCTCGAAAACCTTCATCACGTAAATTTACTAAGCTCAATCAACCAATGGATATAATTCTCAAGCATTTACTTAATACAAATAAGATTGAACTCCCTTCCATAAGACAACTTGATACCACAGCAGATTGGTTTAAACCTGAGCTACATTGTGAATATCATAGAGTGGATGGACATATGACACAAAAATGTAAATATTTAAGATGTTTAATTCAAGATTTGAATGATGAGGGTCTTTTTAATATAAAGAAATTACAATCTACAACTGATGATAAATATCCAGTAAACAATCAAACTCCTACACAAAAAATACCAATAATCATTCAAGACATGGGGATCTCCCAAGAACCCCTATTCAATTATCAACAACAAGAAACCAATAAAATATTGCATGTTAATGTGTCTCTTCATGATGATATTACTAATATTGTAACAAAAACTACAAATGAGCAACCTCAAGTTCAATCAACTCAATCTGATACTCAAGATATGGATTCCTCATTTGACCAACCTTCAAAACTATATTTGACTCTAGAGAATGATACAAAATGGAATGTAAGCATAGAAAGCTCATATTTAGAATCAAAATTTCAATCTGAAATCCCCTTTGATAGCCAACAACAAGTGATTAATCCTCAAGCAAAGATATCCCTTTTAGAAGTATTACAAAGTTATCACAAGGAAATTTTGTTCAAAATACCTAGCCAACAATTTGTTCCTCGTCATATTTTCTCTAAGAACATAATTAATGGTGTAAAACTTCTTGAGGTTAACCATATTTCATTCTATGATGAGGATATTCCTTCCTCTATTCCACAAGAAGACTACTATCTTTACACTACAATATCTAGTAAAGAAACACCTGTTAAAACTATCATGGTAGATAATGGCTCCTCTCTTAATTTATGCACTTATCAATTATTCCAAAAAATCAAATTAAAGGAAGAAGATCTTAATGAATCAAATGTTATTATAAAATATTTTAACAATGAAATTCAAGAAGCTCAAGGTACTATAATTTTTCCCCTTAATATTGGACCCAATATTCTGGATACTTTGTTTTATGTAGCATATTGCCCTTCACCTTACAACCTACTTCTCGGAATTCCTTGGATTCATACGATGAGGGTTGTCCCTTCCACTCTTCACCAATGTTTGAAGTTTGAACTTGCAAATAAAAGTGTTACCATACATGGTGACCCAACACCATTTGAAGAATATTTAACGGTTGAAACATCAAGTTCTATACATTCTCTATTGTCACAATTATCTTCTATCCATCACTTTTTCATATATGATCATCCTTGTTTACCAAATAACACCCATGCATATATTTCATATATGCTCCCTCCATCTTATCAAGACTTGGAAGATAGTGATAAGAATGAAGAACCTTCTTATCCTTCTGATATTTTATTTTGTAATATGATCAATTTCATACATATAAAAGTCAAATCTTTTGCTACATTATTTTACATTATAACAAAGCTTTTGTTATCACTACCTTTTATTCATCACCTTTTGTTCTTACCTTCAACACAACCAAATTATCCTTCAAAACCACCTTTGATTTTGAAGCAACCTTAGGCGTGCTATATTAAAATAACCTTGTATATTGTATATATTATTTTGCATGTTGTTTTCATTTTAATAAAACATATAAAAATTTCAAAAACAGCAATATTATTTATTCTCTCAAATCTCTCAAAACTAATAAGAAAAATATAAAAACACCAAAAACATCCAAATCATCAAAATATTCAAAACCATATTTTATCTTTGTACCTCTCCATTTGTGAAGTATTGCAGTTATATTTTCAACTATTTTGGATAAATTAGTATTTATTTAGAATCCCGCTTTCACATTCACATGAATAAATCTCTTGCTTTTATTTGTTATGATTATTAATCTCTCTTATATCAAAGTCCACATTGGAATTAAATAAAGTTTTGAGCATAGAGAAATGATCTTGTTATTTACTTGAGCCAAGTATATATTTTTACATTAAAATGATTTCATTGCAAATTCAATATGATGCTACATAGTAGACGTGGTTTCTTGAGCGAAAAGTTTCCCCTGCTATCCTATCATGCACATGGTCTAGAATCTTTGAGAATTGACAAAAGGACAAGCTCACCCCTACCTAGAATAAAAATCCCTTGCTCTACAGCTAATCCGAGCAAGTATCCCTAGCATAGGAAGAAAAGAAAAGTTCAATAAAAAGAGAAAAAGAAAAAGGTTATTTCAGCATTATCTCAATTATCAAGCCAAAATACAAAAATACAAAAAAAAAAAAAAAAAAAGAAGCAAAAGAGAAAAGCAAAAGCAAAATACAATAAACTCCTTTCCCTACCCCTTGAAAAGAAAAGAAGGATGAATGAGCTTGAATCCCTGGAATTCTCAATTATTCAAAAACTGTGAGGTAAGCCCCATAACAAGTGGTTTGTGCCCAACCCGCTTGGCCTTGGGTAAATCCTAGCATGGCGATATGTCTGTCACATTAGCAACCTTCTTTTGTACAGACCTCTGTCAACTTATGGATTAGCTAGCTCTTGATAACCTAACTTACATAGTAGCTTGGTACGGTTACATGCATATAAATCATGGTCAATAAACATTTATTTGGTCAAGGCAAATTACTTGTATCAAATTATCTTGCTCAAAATTGGTAAATGAACAATACAATCGCACACACATTTGTATTTGAGAGATTTTGTATCATTATGATAAATAAAGATCGGTAATGAATTCACATTTGCACATGAGGATTCCTTATAAAATCTACATTTCTCTTTGAGATAATTTAAAAATATTTCTGTAACTCTTTTCGGAATGATTTTCTCCTTTTATTTCAGAATTCTTGTTTTGTATAAAAGCAATTACATACATCTTCTCACAAAATCTCAAAAATAATGTCAAACAACATTTTCATATTATTATTTTTCTGTTTATCAAAGGTCAAAAATGCATCTTGCAATAAAACCAACAATCTATTTTCTTCTTTGGATTTTGCGATGATGGTATAAGTATATACCTATAATTCTATGCCTAGCGTAAACCATCGTTCTAATTTTCTTTTTCGTTTATTTTAAAAACAAAATTCATAAAAACATGTGACTTGCATCATTATGTTACACAATTATGCTTTACAAACAAACAAACACTTATTCTATTTCATGACATTATGTTCAAATTCAATTTTTTCAACCATGGTATAAATTCTAAGGAATTGTTCAAAATTTTATCACACTTAGGAATTTATGCCTAGCAACATCATATTTTCATGCATACTATTTTTATGAAAATCTGAAAACAAATCATCAAATCACCATCATCATCATCATCATCACAACAAAGTCTTAAGACAGTCTCTTAAGCACTCTTTTACTTTTAGCAATATTTCTATACCAGGATTAGCTTGACGACCTAGCGAGCGGCGACTCCATGAAATGGTCTATAATAGTGACAATGTCCTTTGAAATTATTGTTAGAAGTCCCTTTTATTTTTTATCAAATCATTCCACAAACAACCAATTTGTTCACATCAGATTATTTCATTTAAATTTTAAAGCATGACATAAAGTCATAATATTTCCAAACGACATAATTACATGAATCATTAATCAAACAAATCAAAACATTAAAGCATCATAAAACATATACACAAGTCATATCACAAAAAAGATCATAAATATATATCAAAATTATGTACATCATACCAAAACCAGAAAAATGAACAGTAACAATGAATTAGGGTTTTTCCCTATTTTTCTTAATTTTATTCAAAAACATTTTTAATTTTTTTTTTGCTTTTTCGCGTTTTTACCTCAAAAGCTCGATTTGGGTAAAAACACGGAGGAGGCACCATAGTAAGCTGTTGTACGATTTGACCTAGAATCGTTGCCTAAAAATGGGAATAATTTTTGCTTTCTCGTAGATCGAGAAGAACTCATCTTTAACGCATTTTCTTCAAAAAATTTGCTAAAGAGGGGGCAAAATGTAGCACCCTAAAATTGGCGTAGTAAACCTTAGCAAATAATTAAAATTACCTTAGTAATAATTCAAAATTTAAATTTTAACCCCGAACCGCCTGTTAAACCGCTTTCCTTGTTTTTCGTGCCATTTTTAGGATTTGTTGTGACCATTGGACGATATCGTCATCGATCAGACGATATCGCCTCAGATCAGACAAATTCATCTGGAGAAGAATGTCCAGACGATTTTGTCCCAAAACTAATTTTTCATAATTAGCTTATGTTTCAACGACGTCTCTAATCGGGGCAAAAGCGTGTCTATGCGGTTAGAGACTTCCCCCATTGGAGATCTCCCAAATTGGGATGATCTCCAACCTCCCAACATCCTTCCTATGCCTATTTAATCTTAGGCCCTCCCCTTGACATTCCCCTGGCTGAATTTTATTGCACTTCGAGTTTTACATGCATTAGAACGTCTTAGACTACTGTTTGCCTTTGTCCTTTTTCGAGTTTTCTTGCAGGAACTCTGTTATTCTTCAGTCGGAGCAAGCTCAGATTGTCGCAGATGATCTTGTACAATATCGGACGATCACGCCCCAATTCGAGATGATTTTGCACTCTACAAACGATTTCGACTACAGTCAACATTGGGGGCAATTAGTGCCCAGAGTTTGCACTTTTCTCTTTTTCTCTATTGTTTCATTCTGCATTTAGATCAGTTTATTGTTATTTTTTTCTATTCTACATTTTGGAGTTCACCCA